>OY986983.1:396107-1078466 GCA_963920545.1 Lepidium didymum
ATTATAGTTAATCTCTTGTACTAAGAATTCTTTTGACTCTTGAACTACAAGGAAGAAGAAGAAGGAACTTTAACAACAATGTGTCTAAGAGGGTTAATTGTAACATCAGAACCACCGTTACTGTTGGTAACTCCGCCGTGTCTAACGAATTCCGCCGGAGAAAGAAAACTCCCATGGCAAACACAGACAATCTTCACCTCCTCTTTGTTCCCTCCATACCAATACAAAAACCCTTCTACTCGTTTCCCATCTGCTCCAACATCTCTCGTCGATACACACGGCATGTCATCTAGTATGTTCCTTGCTTTCTCCATTCCTGAAACTTGCACATTCTTCTTGCTCTTCTTCGATGAATTTACGTTTTTACCCCTCTCGTTGAAAACAAAGCGTTCCTTCTCTGTCTCGGTGACTTGCCCTCTGTTTTGAATTGGAAATTCCATAAATGCCCTCGTCTCCTCCGATCTCTTCCTCTTCCTCTCCGTTACAACAGGAAGCGAACGCGTCCGATCTAGCTGAAACATGCTCGAAACTCTAGGCTCCACCATCCGCCGCGTATCTCCGCCGCCAGATCTTTGCTCGTTAAAGACGAAACCTTCCGGTATTGAAGAAGATCGAGCGAGTTCAAAATTCTTGTTTTTTCTCGATCTCGGATCTGTACCAAACTGTCCATTCAACGAAAGACCTAAACTTAGCTCAACATCTTTCTCCTCTTCTTCTTCTTCTTCTACTTCCACCATTTTCTTCACTTCTTCTCGATTCTTACCATTATCTCTGTGACAAAGATGGTTACTTGTGATGAAAAACTTCTGCAAGAGATTGTTAGCTGATAGATTCGAAACATTAACAACACCGTTTGGGATCTCCCTAGCTCTTATCATCTCCATAACTAAAAGATGGAATAATTGAAATTTGAAAGACAAAGGAGAAGAAACGTTTTCAGGTTCTCTCAAAGTTTCTATTTTTAAGCTTGAAAGAGACGAAAACAATTTATCTTAAAACAAGCACCAAATTTTATACTATTAAAATTTTCAAATAAATTGTCCAACTTTCAAATTTTGGTCATTTGATTCACTAACTATCTAATTTTCCAAAACAAATATCAATTTTTAGTTGCCTTCATATTTCGTTCCAAAGTTTGTGTTGATTCGGTCAAATTAGACATACCATTAAATCGTTAAATGCCAGAATAAAACGCAGTTAAACATTGTTTAATTTTTTCGTTAAGTTAAAACGAGTGTACCTAATTTATCGTTTCATTTTTCCGTTTAACAATTTAATGGTGAGCCTAATTTAACCGAATCAACATAAATTTTAGAATAAAATATAAAATCAACTAAAATTGATGTTTATTTTGAGACCTAATAGTTGGTGCATCAAATAGCCGAAATTTTAAAATTAGAGATTTATTTTGATAATTTTCTAATACTTATTACTACAATTTGCGGTATTTTATAAAAATTCATGTTTTTGGATTATTTTACAAGCATAGTTGACGATGCTGTACGAAATTAATTATTTAAATATTTTCACACTACTAGTTGGCTTTTTAATATACCTTAAATTATTAAAATTCCAGTTAATATACCATTCAAATTTATAAAATTAATGAAAAATATGGATTACTAATATTGTCGAAATGGAATTAAAAAATAATTTTATTTGGTGGAAACAAGAAAAGATAGACGACCACCCACCATGCCACGTGGAAAAGACATTCAAGTGGGTCTTAGACGTAGACTAGGCTACTTGTTGATGTACATCTTGACACGTGTCTAATTATCAACGGCTTTACATGACAGTTGCTTTTTGCCACGTGTGTCCAGCTTTACTGGGCCCGACAAGATTTTCTCGAATATTCTTTATTTATTGATTATTTTTCTAACATTTCCACGCGAATATTTATTTATTTTTTAATCAGATTTAAAATGTTTAAGAATTTATAAGTCAATACTGGTGATTCAATCTTATTAAAAAATAATATAGAATTGAATAAGAGAATATGTAAGTAAATAAAGCTGGAGAGAATTGAAATTGGAGGATCTCCTAAAGAGACGCAAGCATCAAAAGAGAAGTGGGACATGTATAGTGGCCAACTTGTATGAATTAATATTATCTTATAATTCAAAATCTAATTTTCTCTAAAAGTTGATAAGATTATTGACACGTTTCGCTTTATGGTTAAGCCACGTGTTCCTTTGTTCATTGCTTCACGACAATTTGTTACCAACTTGCAATAGACATCATGACATTTTTAACTATTGGTCAACCAGTATTCCATTTTTATTTTCTTTTGCAGTAGAGTTTAACCATTGGGCTTTTCTCATTATAATTGGGCCTTTACATTTCTTTTTGGCCCAAATTTGCGATCCATGAAAGTACCACAAACTCTATGAAGTAAACAAGTTGTCAAAGTAAAGTTCTCCCAACCATGAGAAAAGAGAAAGATTTTAGCATAAATACAAACACACATATACACATAAACATGAATATATAAATATATATATTTATATGTATGTTTTTTATAAATATAAATGTATCATGTACGAGATATATTGATATGTTGGGTTATTATCTATCATATGGAGTGAGCATAGGGATTGGTGTTTGGGTAGGAACAGTACAGAAGAAAAGTGTATTACACAATGCCAAAGATTTGGGTTCAATTGTTATCGTATCTCTCGTTTTTTTCTTTCTTTTATATCACTTTTCTCAATTTCGTTTATTGTTGATTTTTTATTCTGTTTGAGTTTTGTTCGGTATTTCCATAAATAATCAGACCCATATCCAACTTTATCTATACAACCAACAAAACTAACATCGTTAGAAAGTAATAAAGAAATGATATATCGAGAAAAACATAAAGATAGAGGAATAGTAAAGAATTAAAAACAGAAGGGGACCATTGAGTAAGTAAGTTAATTTTGTCTTCTCTGTTTCATTCAGTTTCTATCTCGAGATTCCCAACCTATTCATTCTTCATCTACTCTCTGCTGTATAACTTAATAAGCACACGTTTTCTTTTAATCACTCAACATATCTTATATTGTGGTTCTCTCCGGTTCGATTTGTTACTATTTACTATCCAACCTGGATTCTTCCGAGTAAAAAGTGTTTTGCTCTTTATCAAGGCGTCTATCAGTCAGATCTTTTCTTTGACTTCATCATTTCTAGAAGATTTGTGGAATCTTATTCTTATCAAATTTGAATATTTTTACTTTTATTTACGAGGTATTCATATTTATCATACGAAGTTTCATCATCAGTTAATCTTTATTTTATTTTGTGGTATTTTTTATCGAGTTTTTATTTTTAAATGTTCTAATTTAGTTGTTTTGTATTCACATCATATCAATATTTTCATTGGGAATTAGTTTCTAAAGATATTTTCTTTTTCACTGGTTTTTGTATTTTACTATTGTGAAAAAGCATATATATGTTCTATTATATCTATACACATAACACGTATACAAGACTTTAAGAAGTTATTTGGGTAAATACTAAGAGTAGAAATCTACAAGAACTAATGTTTGCGCCTGCTTAATTAGATTCTTTCGCATGCGGAGTTATGGGAATATTTAGGTAGTCGTACATTTACCATGACCATGGAATATATATAAGTATTTGAAAATGTGATATAAAGATCTCAAAGTCTAGTGGAGGAAACTAAATTGGATACGTCTCGAAATGGCATGCGTACCGACGGTACTCTTTCGATCATGTCAATATGTATATTTCGACGACCCAATTTAATGATTTGATGTTCGATTTTGCAATTTCCACGTGACCTTCCTTCATTCTTACGATTTTTTAAAAAACTTTTTGTAATTGCTACCTTTAAGTGATCATGCATCTAATAGGTTTGTTTAAGATTTCAACAAAACCGATCCATAATTTCAAACTCTAAATTTTCTTATATGAAATTACAACTATATGAAATCGAACTCTAATAAAAAAATTATAGAAAATGAGTATTAATTACTGGGTCAAACTTATTTTCTGTCAATACAATATTTTTTTTGTCGACAAAACAAATATAACCTCAAACTCTACAAAATTACACAATTATCTAGAATCGAATTCTAATAAAATGACTACATAAATGATCATTAACCATTTGATCAAACTTATTTTTCGTCAATACAATTTTTAAACTCAGGGGATATAGAAATTGAAAAAAAAAATGGAGAGAGATTGGTAAGACTATTTATAAAATGGGAATATATATGAGTTCTTTTTTTTGTTAAACAAATATATATGAGTTCAAATTATGAGTATAGTAGATCCAAAAATATAGGATACTATTGTCGTTGATCCTTTCACATCAAAAATAATTATATATGGATATGAAGTAAAATGGAAAAGCTATATAAATATTAAAAACCCAATCTTTGTTGTTGAGACCACAAACTTTAGGAAGTCGGTGAAGTAGACATGACTTGGTGGATTTAAGTTTGTCCGATTTCTCTTTTGTTCCCATGTGATGTCTTAAGATTAAACCATCATCATCACTCTTTTTCTTCTCCAACTCCTCAAGGATAATCTTTTTGTGATTGGGTAAGTACATTAATTCATCGTAGATATATAACTACTTTACTTCTAAGTTTTTAATTCAAGTAATGTATTTAGTATCTAAATATAAACGTATACACATATATCATATAGTTATTTTTTGGTCAAATGTCAATTTTTAAATAAATGTTATATTAGTGACTATAGATAAAATTGTCAGCCAAAAAATAGGTGGTGAATTCGAAATTTTGAATCCTATCATTTTGTTGTTGGAAAACTTAAGTTATGGATCAGACCTTGTCGATCCAAAAATTAGTTGCAATCGAATACTTAAATAGATGATATACATATTTCTACTTAACATATAGTATTACAAACATATATAAAAATGTAAAATAGAAATGTTAAAGCGGCTTGAACTTAAAGCAATGCATTAAGTCATGATTAATAAATAAAGAAAAGGGGTTTAGTGATGTCTAATAAAAGTAGTTGTGTTTGTTCGAAAAGATAAACGGACTCAAACAAGGTACATGCATGAGGAGGCGTGCATTGTGTTATCCACATGCTTTTCCTCTTGTCGATACCAAACGCATGCCCATGCACTTATTTATACCCACACAAGCACCATAATCCATATTCATATATATACTTGAGTTGCGTTTCAAACATGGTCCTTTATTTATTTGTTTGTATAACCAAAGTCTCCAATTATAAGTAAACAGATGGAGTAGTAAGTAATGATAGTTTAAGTAGTGTATATATGTACAATTATTAATTGTAGACCCAACATCCTCTCAATGGTGAGTTCAATGGTGGCTGCAAACCATGTGGCGGATTATAATTGTTATTTATATTGGAAAATATTAGAATCATATAAATAAAAGATTGCAAAATAACTTGAACCAACATATTTACGATGGGTAAAGAAAAATAAATAAAAGATTTCAAAATTATCATCATTTGGTCACTTGAGATAATATATATGCATTTTAAATAAAAATTAATTGTACAATATATGTCATTTTAAGAAGATTAATTAGTTAGATGTTCAAACAAGCTACTATTATATATAACTTGACGTCAAAATATGTTTAATTTGGCATCTTTATATTCTTTTAACTTTAGATATTCACGTTTACTTTTTTGGGATCTTCTTCTTAGCCGTATAATAATTTCAACTCACAAAATGGATAATAAAAATATTCGACTTTTAATTTCTCCTCCATACATTTATATAATATAAGATGAAAATGAAAATGACACATTATATTATTCAAAACATTTAATTTGCCGAGTTGCTCTCAGTCTGGTGATTAGGATGATCCATGTAATGATTTGGTACCATGGTTCGATTCCTATCCGCTACATTAGCTTAAAAAAGGAATTATTGAGGGTGGGCTTTAGACTATAAATCGGGATTTGTGCGATCAAATGTTTGTTTGACAAAAAAAAGCATTTAATTTAATTTTTCTCTTTGAAGATAGCAAATTTGGCACGTGGCATTATTACCTCCATTGCTTTTCTAACATAAATACTTAGTTGCAGTTCTTCTAAATTTTGGAAGCTTATGATATTGGTAGGGTTCTCTTATTCACTTCCAAAACCATCTTCTTTCTTTCTTTTTTCTTTTGATCTTCATTTTATTCATATTTACTTTTTATAAAGAAAATTCGAATCACATACTTTCTCTTCTCTCTACCTATTTCTCATCCTTCTTCACTCCATCTTTTTCTTCATATCATTGTACAACACAAAACCCTAGATTTGCTGTTCAAATCCAAGACCATACAAGTTTGATACCTCTGGTAAGATAACACATTTTTTCTTCTTGTCCTAAATGAATTATCTCAACTGAAAAAATCAAGAAAAAAAACTAAACTAAACCCTAATCATTATATGTTATAATTTTGTGGATTCATGTGATTCTTACCGTCTATAAACCGTCACAAATATTCAATGATGTTGTCACCAATTTTTAATTTCTTCCCAACCAACTAAATAGAACAGATATTTTCTGTTGCAATTATGTATGAAATTACCATTCCAGACGATTTTCATACAGATTTTGGCGTCTGGAATGGTTTTATTTCTTGTAATGATCATTGTATTAGATCAATTAGTAGTTTTTAAATAATTCATAACCAAGCATACTGGTTTCAATGTTCTTATATACTTTCTTCTAATGGTTTTTTATATTTTGTTGTCTTCAATAGCTCATTATGAATATCATCCCTTGGAAAGACGAAAACGACGACGTTTCAAACAAGACTATGACAAGACGAGAAGGAGAAGAAGATGCAGAAGAAGCTGTGGTTGTAGCCAACAATAGCAAAACAGTAATAAAAAAGCCACAAACCTCAATTCCTTCAACTTCTTCCTCCTCGTGGATGAAATCGAAAGATCCAAGGATTGTTAGGGTTTCACGAGCCTTTGGAGGCAAAGACCGTCACAGTAAAGTGTGTACGTTACGTGGATTACGTGACAGACGTGTGAGATTATCAGTTCCTACTGCAATTCAACTCTATGATCTTCAAGAACGACTTGGCGTTGACCAACCTAGTAAAGCCGTTGACTGGTTACTTGATGCAGCTAAAGATGATATCGATGAGCTTCCTCCGTTGCCTATCTCGCCGGAGAATTTCAGTTTCTTTAACCATCATCAGTCGTTTTTGAATCTTGGTAAAAAACCGGGTCAAGATCCGACCCAAATCGGGTTCAAAATCAATGGATGTGTAGAAGAAAACAACAAAGAGAGAAAAGAAAACGATGTCGTTTTGTCAAACAATCATCACATTGGGTCTTATGGAACTTATCACAACATGGAACATCATCATCATCATCAACAATCGAATGTTCACACAGATTATCATCATCATTATCATCAACTGCATAGCCTTGTTCCATTTCCATTAACGACAACAACAACAACAGCAATACAATCTTTGTTTCCTTCATCATCGACGTCTATGGAGGCAATAGATCCGAGACAAATGGTAAGTCATTTTCAAATGCCATTAATGGGTAATTCTTCATCTTCTTCATCTCAAAATATTTCGAATTTGTATTCATTGTTACATGGTACTAGTAGCAACAATGGTGGTAGACCTAATAATAGGACGAATAGAGGAAGTGATCACCATTTGTGAAATTAGATTATAGAAACAATTAACGATTGGTGTGTTCAAAAGTAAGAGGACACAAAACAAAAACCAAAAGAAAGAGCCCTGAGTTTATATTGTACTATTTTTTCTGATACAGTATGTTTCTACATACAAATTAATGTCATAATTGATTTTATAATTACTTGTACTAGCTTGTGTTTTATAATTTGCATATCTGAATACACACACACATACATGAATGTAGATTCGTTTTAGGGCTCTTTGTATAAGTCTCTTATACAAACTTCAGAATCATCTACAAGTATATATTGAGAATGTGAGAAGCTATAAACAAATTCAGAATCATCTATAGATAACCTAATACTATGCAACATAATCAAATAATTTAAATTAATGTGTTTGTATATTACCAAGACACAAGTGATCCTTGTCTTGGTCAAGTGGTCAAATCTGCCTATTTGGCTTTCGCTATCAGAATTCACATAATTATTTTCATGTGATATAGTTTGAGAATTTAGGAAGTTTGAACGATAAATCGAGTCGGTCCAAGTGTTGAAAAAAAGACGATCATTATGTTTATATTGGATGCAAGTTAAGAAACATATATATAAATGCAACTATAGAACTCAAGTGATGGATGACTAGTCAAGATTCTATCTAAATCCAATATTACCATAACAAAACGTACACATTACTAAAATGTTAATGTGAATGTGTGATCTATTAGAGACCATTACTATTAAAATGTGCAGTAGTAGTAGTAGTATCACATGCATGTTTTAATTACACAAAATATAGATTAAAATTAAGTAATGAATTGTGTAAATAAAGACAAAAGCTAGCTTCTGAATAATAATATAATGTACCATCTATTCGTTGATTGATTTGAATCAAAAGGCTACCGATCCAATGCTCTGTCCCTCTGTGATTTTTCATCATACTTTCTGCAAAAAGCTTCCATCTCCATCGAAAAAAAACAATAATTTATTTTGTATACAGACAATTTATTGATGTTATTTCGATTTCACTAAACCGAAAAAAAACAATAATTTATTTTATTTTATATATTAAAAAAAGAGACAAATCTGGTTTTACTTGCCTTGTACCGTAATTGAAAGCAGAAAAAAACAATACACTTTCGCAATCATCATCCTTCTCTTTGTCATTACGGTATCATTGGGCTTAACTTAATGGCCCACAGTAGAAAGCCCATGAGCTTCTCTTTAATTATCAGCCCATTTTCCGTATTTATATTTGTCACGATTCACTTATTCTGTGTCTTTCAAGATTTTTCCCGATCTAGATTATTTTTCCGTTACAGAAATATTATAATTGTTTTCCCGCAATTATTGTATCCTCTCAAATGATCACATCATCGCTGTAAACTTTACTTGTTTTGTATAAAAAACTAACTCCATTTTTTAATTCGAAATATTAAATTTTATTTCATTGCGAAGAGAAAAAAAAAAAAAGTGATTACCTTTTATTTTCTTGTTTCTTTCGTTGCTCTATAAGTTAACGAAAATCTCAAACTTTAATCTCCCACTCTTTCTTTATCTCTCTCTCTTTCTTCGCCTGGATCCGAGAGGGTTTAACTTTGAGCTGGGTTTTGATTCGCATTTCAAATTCCCCAATTTTGTTTCTTGGTTGTTAAAAATTCTGTAAATTTCCTTAATTTCACTCCCTTGTTAGGGTTTTCTTCACTGGGTTCGCCGCCGATAGCTGCCCAAGTCTTTCCGTTCTTCTTCCTCGGCGACTTTGTTCCTTGGTGGGGTTTTACAATGAAGAAATCTTTTTCTTCTGTAAGCATGTTACTTCCTTTGATTTAGATTCGTTTATTCTCTCGATTTTGCTTTTTTGCTTTCTATTGTGGTGAATTGAACCCGATTAGTTTCTAGGGTTTCGCTCGAAATGAGTATTCTTAGTGACAGAGTAGAATTGATCTATGATTAAATTCATTATCAGTATTTTTGGTACGAAAATATGTGTTTGGTTCTTTGTTTTCTTACCTTAAATTGGTTTCTGGGTTATTTCAGAATCGATTCTGATGATTTATCCTCGCGCATTCGTTTGTAGGTGCCGAAGAGAAGAATTTCGTACGAAAAGAATTGATTTTTTTTTTTGTGTTCTCAGAGGGATGCGTGTTGTGTTGGTTTCTATTTTAAGAAATGGTTCTAGATGTTATGTTGGGTGAAATTGTAAGAGAGTTTGAATATGAACAATGGAGGTGGGGAGGGTGGAAGTCAGAGAAGAGAATTACATGGCAAGAGAAAGCTTTTTCGAGGCAATGATTTCGCGTATGCCATAGCGAAAATGGCAGTGGCTCAGATATGCGAGAGTGTAGAGATTAATTCGTATCAGGAGTCACAGGCACGCGAAGGCATGAGGTTTAGTTCTTTTCAAGAATCTGCTCTTGAAACACTTACTGATGTGGCGGTTCAGTATATTCAGAGCATTGGAAAGACTGCTCATATGTATGCTAACATAGCTGGTAGAGTAGATGGTAATTCTCTGGACATTGTCCAAGCATTAGAGGAATTGGGATCTGGTGTGGGTTTTGCTGGTGTTGCAGATACTGACCATTGTCTTGCTGTTTCCGGTGTAGTCAAGGATATCATTCGTCATACTGGAGAAGCAGATGAGATGCCGTTTGTTTATTCTCTTCCCCGTTTCCCATTTAACAAAGAAACAAGACCTGCCCCTAGTTTCTCTCAGGTTGGAGCAGAACCTCCAGCTGAACACATACCTGCTTGGCTTCCTGCATTTCCCGAAACCAAAATATATAATCAATCAGAGGAGGCTAATGTAGGCACAATCGAAGGAGAAAGTCTGAGTAAAGAAAATGGGTCATCTTTACCAAGTATGCAACATTCTTTGGATGGTGGTTGGTTAGAAGTACTCAAATCTCCTAAGGATGTTCGAGAATCAACTGAAGCAGAAGTGGAAGGTAACCTGTTTCTAACCGCGCCTCTTCGATTGGTGGAGAAGGATGTGTCACCTTTGTTCCCCCCTTTGGAGCTTTCGAATGAAGTTTTAAGCATCAACCATGTTCCTCATAAGCATATGAGCAACAACCACCACATTCCAGTTCTAGAGGCATCTGCTGCACTGGATAATATCAACAACAAGAACAGATTAACTGATTCCGAGGATGGAGAGAAGAAAGATGGTGCAAGAACACAACGAACTCTGGTACATTTTAAGATTGGGACTACAAGAAGACCTACGTGTTTGGCAATAAACCGTAACTTCCAGGAAGTGAGTTGGTTTCAAGAAAGTGAAGACAAGAGGAAGAAGTCAGAAATTGAAGAAAAGCAGGAAAGAATTGATTCGCAAATTGTCGACTCAGATGTAAAGTAGATGTCATCTTAGAATTTATAGACTAAGTAGGTCTTCATCCTGAGTTTAGTGATCGTTTGCAATTGGATTACGTTACTTTTTAGGTAAGAGATTTTTACTAATTCAAAATGATGGAGAAATAGAAGGTTGTTTTTGGCCTTAAATTTTATGTGATGGTGTATTATTTTGAGAGAGCAATTATGGATGATCCTTGAACTTAAAGACTGTAATTTATTAATTATACCTCTCTCTATATATATATGCAGGTTACACAACAAACAAATTGGAAGAGAACAGAACTGACAAGAGGGCTGAATACCCAGAGACCAAAGGTTCTCTTCCTCTCTAAGATTCCTTCATTTACAATTCTAAGGGATAATCATATAACTTAGCAGAAAACAAACTTCATTAACCAAGTCTCTGAATATCATTCTCTCAATATCTAAGACAATTCCTGGGGTCTCTCCTTCAAACTCCTTCAAGTTCATGCCTAGATTTTGCAGGTCCTCCCATATTATGTCTTCCTCGTCCTCCAGGATACACTTGGAGTTGTTTTCTTGTAACCTGTTAATCTCTGAACACAGACTCTGCAGAAGTTGCTCTTCTTTTGATACTTTCTCCATTTTTTGCAGTGGATTTGCGGTTAAATGTGGTCTTGTACAGCCTTCTGCAATGAATCTCTTAGCTAGAATCTCGTTAACGGTGTCAAAGATGAGTTTTCTCCTAATTTTTTCTGTTGGGGTTGTCTGCTTGTGTCTGAATCCTGTGCCTCTATGTTTGTTATCAGATAGATTCACATTGCTGGCCTTGTTCTGTTCCAGGATGAAGAACAGTCCAGGATTAATTGGGAGGCGCGTTGGGTGCAGCTGAAAGCTTGCCATGTTGTATTCAAGATCTCTTAGAAGCCCTGATGCCAACAGTATCTCTGAGATGTACTTGTCGTTGTTGCTTTTCAAGTCTGCACCTTCTTCAGGGAAACAATCGAGAAGATCAGAACCTGGCTGCGTTGGGAATCGGTTACTCTCAGGAAATAGTATGGATCTGCAGAAGCCAGAAGGCTTTTTTATCCACTCAGATTCTTCAGAACGTAAAGGATCGTCCTCTGTGGCAAGAAAACATAGAAAAAACGGTGAGAACTTCACACAAACCAAGACCTTGTGACTTGTTACGATGTATGAACTAGTCACTAATCAATCCGAAGATTGTTCTTTTGTAAGTGCCTCACCTTTTAAAGTAAGGGATATCTTCCTCACAGGGGATGGTGAATCATCTTCGTCGAAGGCTGCATCTAGAACTGATACAGGACTCGGTTGTTCAACGGTAATTTTGAGAGGTTTTAGGGACGGTCTGTCTTGTTTGGTTCCAAAGTCCGGACTCTGAATTGGCAAACAGAAGAGTTTCAAAAAAATGAGTACTAATGAATTAACTTGAGAAGTGAAGGTTCGTGAGAGAGAAAAAGAGATGTATTAATACCCTTTGTTTTGGGGAGTGCTGCACTTGGAAGTCACAGTTCCTCTCCAAACTATGTCTGCTTGTAACCTCAATGTCAACATCCGATCCCAAGCTTATGTTGCTGTCAGACCTTAGACTTCTCAAGTCACTGGTCGCATTGCTTAACCAGTCATCAGGTTCGTGAAGAATAGTGCGAGGTCTTATCTCCTGTTTTCTTCTCGGGGAGGCTACTTCTGTTTGTTGCCTTCCGAATTGCTTTTTGCCTGGCTCTGATCTTGGAGTTGTGGGTCGAGACTGCTTCTCAAACCCACTCTTTTTGGGCTGCGTTCTTAGGCTGACACTCTGCTGTTGGCGCCTACCTGACTTAGTCGTGGAACAAGAATCCACAGCCGAAGCTTGCCTCGATCGTAATGTTTTTGGGCTATTGCTCTTCGTGGAGTCGAGTTGGCCCTTGTAAAGGCCTGGCCTTGGGGTTAAATCCATCGCATTCTGCTTCCCCGAGGTCACTTTCCGGATTTGGTTAGAGTTTCCAACCTTGATATTTGGTAAAGGTTCATTCTGCGACTGCATACCAACGATCGATAGAGATTTGAAGTTCCTGGCTGGACTTGTGGCAGCTGGAACTGGCTGGTTAGTTCTCTGCATAATAGTGGTTGTGCTCATAGTACTGTCATCCCTTCTCCCATCTATCAACTGCTGCGTTTTATCCATAGCCTCAAGTATTTGCTTAAGAGCTCTGAGATCTTTACCCGATTTTGTGAATTCTAACTGTGTAAGCCGCTTCTGAATTTCGCCATAAACTGTCAGTGCAGCGTCGGCTGCTTTCGTTTGCTTCCATGGAGCTGGTTCCATTGGAAACTTAGAAGCAGCTGAAGCAGGTATTTTCTTGATTGAATCAACGCTTCTAGATCTCTGTAGAGCTGTTGGATCCACTCGGGACATTGGCCTTGGAGAGTCACAAAACCGGTTCTCTCTTTTCTGTTCAGTATCAGAATTGTCAGCAATGGATTCAAGACCCATCAGTTTGGCAATAACACTGGAACTCGAACTCGATCTCCTGTGACTCATTGTTGTGGGTTCTTCTGGACAACTCAATCTTGCGGCATCTGCTCTCGGACTCCTAAAGGAATTCGATCTACTATCCAACGATAACCTTGGTGTCTCTTTCAACTTTGAGCCCGTCTTAATTCCATTGTTTCTCATCTCCCTCTCATCGTACGAAAGCCGATGACTTTCTTTAAACTTCACAGCCATTCCTTTTCCTTCATTCCACTCGTTCGAACTCCGACATGGCGAACGCAGTGACAATTCTTTGGGAAGCAACATGCTAGTTCGAGCTGAATTGGGCTGCTGCTGAGTTAAAGCTGCTTCTTCACCTTTGGTTCTCATTTCTCTATTTAAAGAGCCTTTCACAAGCTCCTTTAAATCATACGGCATCATCAGGCCATTATTGGGCTGTTCTCTGATCAGATTCTCACTAGGCGGGTCAAATTGAGAAGCTGTGGTACTACTGACTTCTGCAGACGAGAAGCTTGAAGAGCGTGGAGAAGAAGAAAACGAGGGCCTTGAAGAGGATTCAGAAGAGACTCTATGCTTCTCCTTTGCTGCAGACTTCTTCTTCTTAGTACTTTTTACCGTTTCTTTATCGCTTTCTATGTTGATTTCACCGACAACATCTCTTCTTTCTCCTGCAAAAAGATCTCCTTGTTCTTAGCTATAAGCTTATAATAACCAATTGGTTCTAGTGTATCTACTCTGTTTTTTTGTGGTCCTAGACTCTGAACTGTGGAGACAGAGATAGAGAGAATTTAAGTTTACCTGGAGGCAAAGACTTGTCTACATCGCCGGAGACGGCGACTGGTCTCGCCGGACAATGTTGCCGGTAAAACACTTGAAGGATTCCATTCATGCATCCAAACTGTTTATTCAGATTAGGGTTCTCATCTGACAAGTTATACAGAAGTTTTGCAGACATATCTTCTTCTTCTTCTTAACTCTTATCTCAAAAAAGATAACTAAAAAGCATTCAAGTTTCTCTTAATACTCTGTTTTTCACAATTACCAGTTTCTTCGTCTTTTTACTCTGTTCTGGGTTCAAAGGTTGTTTATTTGTGTTTCAGAGGACGAAGAAAAGAAGAAAGCAACATTAAAGGACAAGTTAGAGCTTCTTGTGAAGTTATGAGCAGACAACAGATTAGGTTGTTCTGTGTTTTGCTTGGAGGCTACCTTGAAGAAGAAAGCAGAGAAGAAGAAAAAAGAAAAGTTAATGTTTTTGTTCTGTAAGAAAGAAGAGGTATGTATCTTTAAAGTCGAAGCTACGACTGTCAAAGGGAAGGCTTTGAAGCATATATAATGCAATGCATGTACATGTGTTAACATGTTAGACTATACATGTAAGAGATTTTTATATAATAATAATCTTATATTCTTTAATTATGTCAGAGCTCTGAGAAATTCTGCTCGCCAAATAATGAGGAATCTGTTTCACCTCTTACGAAGCTAGTTATGCACATGATAGCACAAGGCTAACATATAAAAACAAATAAATAAAGTTTTTTTCCAAAACAATTAAATAATTAGTTTAGCAAGATTCGATTTATAACTAAATTTCTCCGAACATATATTATATAGGAAAAATACGATTCTTTAAAATCGAATTTAAGTTGGGAAAGTTAACATTCAAAATGCTTGATCAAATGCATTCTAGAATTCAGAAAACGAATCTATTTAGTAATTTATTTCAATGTGTTGTGGTATTAGCAGTTTTTTATTAACTAATCTTCAAATATAATTTTAGTTTTTATCACTTAATAATAATAGTATGAAAAAATAGAAGTGAAAATTGATATTTATTAAATTATGAGTGATAATAAGCTAAGTTAGCCTTACACAGCCATGTGGACAAAATAATGTGGGTGGGTCTTTATAAGACTTGGTGCCCTTTTACATGTGCATGTGGAGTTTGTCAGGAACACACAGCATTTATATTTTATTTTTATAAATATATAGTTATTTTAAAGGATAAGAAGAAAACTAAAATAAAACTTGTATTTTAATGGCAGCTCAAATTCAAAAATAAATTATTAGGAGAGAAAGTGGATTGGTGAACTGGAAGAAAGCTTGCATGGTCTGAGATTGGTGGGTCTTACTAGGAATTCTTCTAACTAAGATATTATTATTACTTTTTGTCCACAAACATTTATATTTATTTGTTATTTACTAATTTATATCGAATACTTTTTCTTGATGTAGAGACTTCAATTGCTAGCAAGAGACATGCATAATAATGTCTATGCGAGTTAAACTATTAATGTTTTCCACTCCAAAAAAGTTAAAACTATTAATGCAAATTTGGATTCAAGTTTTGCATTTACAAAGGACCACATTTGTGAATAGAAAAATGAATACTAAATATGGTTGATCATAAATAAATAATAAATCAAAAAGTGGTTAATAGTCAAGAAACATGTGGTCAGTTGTTTTGTCATTAATTTAATTAGGTACTAAGTAATAAATTTAAATCTCACATAATTCTATTTAAAGAATTTAGGCTATAGATCGGGTTGTTGTCGATCTAATGGTTACTTATTAAAAAACAAATAGTGGCTAATAAAGAAAAAATGTAATACTTTGATATATACTTAGTGAATAATGCTTCAAGTTGTGTGGACAAGCCACAAGTGTATTCTTTAACAAAAAAAAGCCAAAAGTGTATTAAAAATTGGTTTAAGATAAAAAAGTTCATAACTTTATTTTTATTATTAAAATAACATTAGTCGGTTGCTTAATGTATTGAATAATGAAATTGCTTAGAGATGATGTAATAACTTTTGATTAAATTTGCATGTGAAGAATTAATTAAAAATAAAAAAAAGAAAATAGCATAAAAAACGAGGGAGCGACTTATTAAAAAAAGAAAGTCTTAAGGTTTTGGAGTGATTTGGGTTGGTTGATTTGAGAGTTTGACGTCCTTAGATGTACTAATCACAAAAAGTGTGTGGGCATTATCACGTGCTTTGTTCCTCAATGTGCTGTGAACCAGGTGGGGTTTCTCACTTCTTATCTTTTTATTACTTTTAACGATTTTTTTGGTTAAAACTAAACACAAAATTAATTGAATTGACCTTGGAACTACCAAGGAATATACTATTACACATGGATTTTTGTTTTTGGTTTCAAACATTGTACTATATTTAATATCATACACGTTAATGAGTTTATTGTTTGAATTGAATTATTTTGTAAATTTGATCAATTAATTCAGACTATTTCCTTATATAATTGATTTTCGTAAATGATTATGTTCATATAGTTGGTATCTTTTCTAAAATTTTATTAACTCGACCTTGATTTTAGAAAAGTATGGTTGGCTTATGTTATATTATTAAGTGTTTGGAAAATTGATTATAAATAGATTACTGTCGATATAATTGCAAAGAAAAAATAGGAAATGTGTGTATGGATGCAAACTTGAATATGAACCACAATTTTGGGGAAGAGATTCCTTTTCCAAATTGATACATATCTACATCAATCACTCAAGATAAATATTGCTTTCAATACTTGATGTATATATGCATATCTATATTTTTTTTTAACACTGGATCACAACTGACCAGCATATTAGTCAAGTTTCTATATAATATAGGCAGTGTGACTCGATCTCTAATTGTACAAGTGCGCATGTCATAATAAACTTACAGCATGTCACTAGAATAAAAGTCACTTACGGATATATAAAGAGATATAATATGAAATGTATAAACATGCTTCACCCATTAAGATGAAATTAATCTATCATATCACGATAAAGGAAATAATGAGGACAAAATTAAGAGAATAAATGGGAATAAATAGACAAGTGAAAAAGAAAAGACAAAGGGAACAAAAAAAGGAAACAAAAGCACATGAAGCAAAAGAAGGCAAGTGACTTTAAGAGTTATGATCATTAAGAAAACCAACAAAGCAAAAATACAATTTAATTAGATAATTAATAATCATCGTGTATTGTTATATACGTTAATGTTGAATTAACATAGAGTTCAATAATTGGCACATGATCCCACGTATCACCCACAAATACAACATTTGTTTAACTTCATCATTAATTTCTGTAGGGTTTCTCTTCTTTGATTTTGACTACCACATATCGTCTAGAGTTTTCTATGATTCGAAGATAAGTAATAGCTAAGTAAATTATCATTATCTGCCAAAAGAAATCAATGAAATATGTTAAACGAGGATCGAGCTAAGTCAAGATTCCTTTCTTCATCATGATTTTAATTTAATGTCACATGCCACGGATCTAAGATTGGGGAAGACCGTAAATTAAAAAAAATGAGCCACTATCATAGATTTATGGTACTTTCATATTCCCTATGATGTCCACTACTTACTAATTATATCTTGTTTAAGATGATTGCTTCATTGGAATTTACAACTTCATATTGTTATGAGTAATAATTAGCTCAATGCCTTTCCTAGTTTTCATAGGTTTCTATTTGCAAAATAGGTCGAAATTGCCCCTATTCTTTCTTTCACGTGAGATGATTAGGTGAATGAAGCTCATCTAATGTCACATGCTCTCATCCATTATTAATTAATTCATGCTAAAAGCTCCCCACAATTTCATGATTGTATTTATCGAAAGAATATTTTAATTTCAGATGTAACTGTTCAAAATTTGTGTTTCGCCTATAAAATGTCTTTTTATATGTAAAATTGATTATACATAAAATCGAGTTCACTATTCGATGAATGATACCCGGGTAAAATTGATTGTACGTAAAATTCTTTTTTTGGTCATGTTAGTTTGAAATTTTTTAAGAATTTATTTTAGCCTATGAAATTGAAAGGTATGAATTGCCTTGTTTTCTCTTTCAGATTATGTAAAATTAAGAATAGAATCGGATAAATAAGAAAGATCTTCGGTGGATTCACCGAATTGTTTGATCGGAACGGCGATATATATTTAATATTGGTGGTTGCGACAATACTACGATAAAACTGCATTTGTGGTAGTGGACTAGTCGGTGTTGTTGGTGTTGATGATGTTGGTAATGAAATTAATGCTAAATTTATTAACGACTAATCTATAAGTTAGCAAATACTATATATGTCACTCAGATATATGTGTTAGCCCATTAATATACACGCTATTATATATTTTATCTGCTAATATTTGTGTTAGCGTGTTCATATACATGTTATGTTTTATTTTCTAAAATATGTGTTAACGAGTAATATATATGTTACTCAGATAACATATTCGTTAACAGGTACCATATAACACAAATATTACCAGATACGTGCTTATGTAGCATATAATTCGTTTCTTACCGTTTACAGTTTATGTTACCCGAGTACTGTCTATATAAGTTAGTAAGTACTATAGGTGTTACCTGGTATATATTTATGTTACCAGCTAATAAAAATATATTAACATGTATTATATATGTTTGCAGATAATATATTTGTTACCTAATAAACTTTTTGTTACCGGATAACAACCGGAGATAAAATATTAAATGATTTAGAGGATAATTTAGTCATTTACCACAATAAAATCATGGATACTCATTTAATTATAAAAATATAATGGGCATTTTTTGGATTTTGGTTTTTACACTAATTTACTCTATAACTTGCTAATGTTATATATGCAACTAGTTCTTAATGGGCAAGTTTTGCAACAGCAGTCCTTTCTTAGAGTCTAAGCGGATTACTCTTGGAAAAAGTTGTAGGTGTTGCTTGGTCTAGGGTTTTAGGACTGACTTGGTTTGTTTATGGTAATATCGTGGAAAATATCATGAAATTTGGTATTAGTATTACTAGTTGCATTTATTTGTTTTATCTGTTTTCCGTTCGTTAGTCTTGTATGTCGTTTTGTCAAATCATTGTTATAGAACATAAAATCTTATATAAAACAATTCTGATAAAGAAAATGAGCTTGGTACTAATAGTTTAAAATTGGTACCAAAAATTTAAAGAGTCACGAATTTGATTCGCTTGAATTAACATGAGTTTACTGATTTCTAAGAAGATATACAACAAAAGCTGATTGTGCGTTGATTCATAGTATTAAAAATTCTAATTCTCTAGTGGAGAATAATGCGAAATCCTTATTGTGTAAAATCGACGGTCTCCTAAAACTTCTCTGTTATGAGAAAAAGAACCGCTATCATAGATTTATGGTAAGAGTAATACTTGGAAATATCTAATCACTGTGATATTCCCTATGATGTCCAGTATCACTTCCTAATTATATCTTATTTAAGATGACTGCTTCATTTGAATCAATCATCGCAACTTGCTAATGTTATATATGCAACTATATATATATAATTAATATGTATGTAAGATTGTTTCTCGAGTTGTGGCAATCATATGGGCCTTTTGATTTCCTTATATCTTGATCTAAACCCATAAGGTAATTTAAAGCTCATAAGTTCATGTACCTTGGAATGTGTTAGAATCTCCTTACCTCGAAATTTTCGTTGCAGAAAATCACATTCTGTTTAATTAATCCACATGTGGGTACAATTACAAATGACTAAGTATGGAATCCATGTAAGTTTCATATGCATTCTCTGCCAATTACAAATGATTCAACTTTTTTTTTCTTTATCTCTGCCAAAATATATGAATAATAAATATCTTGTTTACCTTCACTTTGAACATACTTAAAGAACAAAATAAAGCATCTAAAAGATTTAGGAATATTTTTAATTATGATATATAGTTGATAAAATTAGATTCTTGTACTTTAAAAAAGAAGAATGGGCACAAAATGAAAAAAGAAAAAAGAGAGATTAGGAATTTATTTTTCATGTGATGTGCATTCGTCATTGCGATCTTTCAACATCACTTAAAATTTTCAAAGAAGTCAACCAGAAAATCTGGTCCGTAGGATGATGATGATGATAGTACATATTCATTATGATGATGATCATCATCAAAGTCATGGGTTCACACAATGTGTTTAGTTTTTCTTCTTTACTGTCAGAAACTTTTCAAATGAAATTTCTTCTCGCCTACCTTTTTAGAAATTGTCTTCTATGTTTATCGATCTCTATTTCTTTGATTTTCTACCAATAAGTATGAGTTTCTTTGAATCTGATAGGTGGAGCTGTTTGAAAATCAGTAGAAAAAAAACTAAACGGTTAAAACAAATATTATTTAAAATGACCAGTTAAAAGTAGCAGTTAGCGAAAGAGATTTGTAACGAAAATCACTTATAGATTAAAGTTGATTAGTGATATTTCAGTAATTGAATAGCATCATTAGATAAAAGTTAGTAAATTTCTTTTAATACAAATATTGGTCGTTTCTAAATGCTAAATTTGTTTGTAAACCGCTGTCAAATATTCATAAATAAATCAAAACAATCATTTAAAAGATTGTTTCTAAACTCTTATTTTAATTACTGGTAAGTGGCCTTTAGTCTAGTGGCAGACGGTAAATCTACTATGATATGCACACTTGCACAACTAAGGGTCGAGTCCCATCACCTACATTATATAAAAGTTTAGGTAATGGACTGGTCAATTGTGACCTGACAAAAAAAAATCACTGAAATGTAACAAAATAGTGTTTAGTAACAAAATAAATATGTCATTTGCAAAGACCAATCAAAACCATTACAATCTTTTGTTTAGAAAGATGTGTTAGCCCCCAAGTTTTTGGATATGTTGAAAACCTTAATTGATAACCATTCATGAAAAGCCCAAATAAGGCCCATTAAAGGCCTCTTTTGGAAAACATGTTTTTTTTTCTTTCGCTCATTTCTCTCGATGCAGATCATTTTCCATCTGTTTCTATTTCATGTTTAGCGGCCAAGCTTTGAAGAAGAAGAGAGAAAAAGATTCTGACTACAGAACGAGAGAGACAGAGAGGTAAAAATCAATCCTTTTGATCTCTTCTGTTACTAACTCAACGATAATACTCTTTTGGGAATCTTCTTACTCATGTTAATTTAAACGATCTGATAATTACAGATTTGAAAAAACTCAAGTCAAAATTCAGATCTTGAAAAGATGGGCAAAGCAAGAGGAGTGAACAATGGTGTTAATGAAAGTTCTCTTGGTTATCTTTTTGGTTCCGGTGAGTCTTCTTCCACCGCTTCAGCCGCTACAATGGGGACTACTACGACGACAACCACCACAACTACCACCGACGGAACTGGAGGAAGACCAATTACCACAACAACGACTACTGTAACTGATAATAAGAAGATACCTGCTGGTGTTAGAGGAAGTCCTAATAATTACTTCAGATCAGAAGGTCAAAACTGTGGAAACTTTCTCACTGTAAGTAGAGGATTTAGTTTTCTGAAACTAAAAATTTGAATTTTCTGATTTGAAATCTGATAAAGTCTCAAAATTGATGATTGATGATGAGGATAGGATAGGCCATCTACTAAAGTTCATGCTGCTCCTGGTGGAGGATCTTCTCTTGGTTATCTATTTGGAGGACCAAATCCTGCTGGATCTGGAAACAAATGAAGTTCTTTTTCTCGGATTTGTGTAAATCATCAAAATTGTGGCTTTATCATCCCTCTATAAACCTGGTGTGATTCATTGTAATGTTTGTTTTTGATCTGTTCTTTGTGTTTGTCAAAAGGAAATTCTCAGTCAAATGTTTTCTCTGCAGAGCTATAAGAACACTAAACCAAGTCGTAAGATTTCTACACATCATAGCCACAGAATCCTTAACTCACGGGTCCATTGATCACAGTTCCGACATTGAAAATTAAGAAACTCATATAGAAACTTTGAAAAATCACATTCTGATGACGAAAAACGGAGTAAAAATTAAAGAGAATAATGAAACAAAGGTTCGGAATCACTAATTCACAAAATGTGAACTAGGAAAATAATTCATAAGAACATAAAACAACTTTAGAAATTGACTTAAAAGAAAACATAGGCTAAACATATGCCTTTTCGAATAAAATAGAAAAAAACCCTAATAAATAAGAAAATTTAATAAAACCTTAACAAACACGTAATCTTCTCTTTTAGTGATTCATGATTGATAATCCTATATCATATTCATGGCAGTGAATTGAAGAGTGATCTAGAACCCTAGTTTGGTGTGGCGCCAGTTCCTACGCTTAGTGTTGAATCCCCTGTATGAATGGAACTCAGTATCAAAGACTGCAACTTTTTTTCATAATTCGAATGAATATTTTAAGAGAACAATGACCTGATCTTGTTATCAGTACGGAGAAGGATCCAACGAGGGACTGTTCTGTTCTGTCTTATCTTCTTCCCTAGCTTCTTCTTAATCATGAACGTTTTATGTGACGGCTAATATCAGAGAACGTGAAATCCATTAGGAGGAGAAAAAGTTGAAAGAGTGAAAGAAAGATAGAGAGTAAGGGAGGTCAAAATTGTAAAATACCATCCTGACTTCTACGGTGGTGATCGGCGGAAAACGGCGGCGCTAAAACCTTTTTGCTCAATTGTTAACGAAGGAAGAACTTATTTATATAAGAGTTTGAACCGTGGACATAAAACCCGATAGTTGAAACTTGAACCGCAAGCCATCTGAATTAAGAGTAACATAATTGAATCCGACAAAATATCTGATAATTTTAATTCTACATACCAAAAGAATCAAATCTGAATCAAATCAAGAAATAAATGAATACCAAATATTTTTTATTAAATTTTAACATTTAAATTTTTTTCCCTATTAAATTGTTATTAATTTTAAATTTTTCATAAAAATTTGATATCCGAACTTTAACCTAATTTATACACGAACTGAACGCCATGTAAAAAATAAAAATACCCGAAAAAGATATTTGTCCGAACCGAATGTCCAGACATGTGGTGAACGAAAGTTTAATCCTGACCGTTGGATTTTCTTATAGTTTATTAGCCGTCCGATTCTTTTAACTGTTAATTTTTGTGAATCGGATTCGGTTCCGGTTTATATTAAACCGGGAAAGATAAAAATGTAGATTAGGGCTTTCGTTTTCTTCTCTCTCTGCTCGGCTGCTGAAACAAGTTCTAATTTTGGGTCTTTGTTCTTCAGCGCCGTCGAGAAGATTCGAAACCGGAGGTAAAAGCTATGACGACGATTGTTCCTACTTCTGAAGAAGATCCCTTTCTCGCTGTTGTCCAATTCACTTCCCAGCTCGCTTGGGCTGATGCTGGTCCCGAGGTATTGTTACACCTTGTTTGGGAATGTTATAGTGGGAAATTATAGAATTTTCTATCTTTTGGGCAATGGAAAATTTGATCTGGTATAAGAAGAATCTGATTGGTGATAGACACACTATCAGGATTAAATATTTTGGACTAGACCTATAAGGATTCTGATGCGTATGAGTAATTCAACAATCTAGGACTAGTCTCATTAAACTGCTGTGTTCCTTATTATAGGCTGCAGAGCCAGAAATAACCAGGTTATGTAGGGAGGCTGAGGAGTCGATAGTAGCAGGGAAGTGGCTTGAATTAGCTACCTTAATGGTCACTTCAGCTGAATTGGTATCTTCCAAGATACCTGAGAAAGGTTTGTGTTTTCTGTCCTTTTTAGTAGAACACACTGCTTATCTTTTTGTATGTTTCTCTTCTTTCTGTTCTATTCTATTCATTTGTAAGTAGTTTAATGCTGTTTGCCTCTCTTTATACAGATCTTGAGTGTACCTACACAATAATTTGCAGCCTTGTCAAGAATGTAAAAAGCCCTGAAGAAGTCCTTGAAATGGTGAAAGCTATATCTTCTAAGGTTGCTCAACAAACAAGCGACAAGGATTTACTTCGTTTGAAGATGTATGATTTATTTCAGCTTATATATAAATACTTGGATATGTTTTACATATTTTTCTCATTTTCTTTTTCTGTCTTTGTGTAGCCTTTTCAATCTCTATAACCTTCTGGACCACCCCTATGCTCGCTTTCAAGTATACATGAAAGCTCTAACACTGGCTGTTGATGGGAAGGTTACTGACTGCATAATTCCTTCTTTTAAGAAGATTGATAACTTCTTGAAAGAATGGAATCTCAACATCAAAGATCAGAGGGAACTCTTTCTTGCCATTGCTAATGTTCTGAGAGAAAACAAAATGTGCTGAAACATTATTTATTAGTTTATAACCAGTCATTCTCTATCGCTTTTTCTTTCTTTGTTTCCGTTTAGGTATAATATAGCCTCATGGGTTTTTCTGTTAATACTCCAGCTTTGTGAAAGAGTCCCTTAAGTTTTTGACGAAGTATCTAGCAACCTTTTCCAATGAGGATGCTCAGGCCCTGGATGAAGCTAAAGAGGAGGCTGTTCGTGCAGTTATCGAGTTTGTCAAAGCTTCCAGTATTTTCCAGGTATCATTATTTATAAAAGCATAATATGATTCGGATGTGTAAGATTCATTGTTTGTTTTTATCACTGATTTTCTTAAATCCTGCAGTGTGATTTATTGGACTTGCCAGCCGTAGCACAATTGCAAAAGGATGCTAAATATGCACCGGTTTACCAGCTATTGAAGATCTTTCTTACTCAGAGACTAAATGCCTACACAGAGTTCCAAAGTGCTAATTCGGGATTTCTGCAAAGCTATGGTACGAGTACGCTAATTCATTTACTGTTTTGCTTAAACATGGTCTCCTGATGAATCCTCTGGTATTTGTAGGACTTGTCGATGAAGATTGTATTACCAAGATGAGATTGTTGTCACTAGTGGACTTAGCTTCAGATGAATCTGGCAAAATACCCTACGCCTTAATCAAGGACACTTTACAGGTAAAAACTCTCCTCTGCTTGCGCAATATATGAAATATTGTGACTCTTTTAGTTGCTTATATTTCTCTTTATATACAGGTAAACGAAGAGGAGGTTGAGTTATGGATTGTGAGGGCAATAACCGTAAAATTAATTGATTGCAAGATGGATCAGATGAACCAAGTTGTAATTGTCAGGCAAGTCACACATCTATTGAAATTTTGCAACTTACATACATACATGTCTACGCAACATGCATAATTTGATGGTATGATTTATATCTTTCAGCCGCTGCTCCGAACGTGAATTTGGGACAAAGCAATGGCAATCTCTTCGAACAAAGCTTGCGAGTTGGAGGGTAATTACAAACAGTCAAGCACCTTCACTTCATTTTTACTACAAAAGATCTCCTGAATCTGATTTTTTCTTGTGGTTATGTAGGACAACATTGCAAGCATCATAAGTACAATCGAATCAAACAAGGTAACCGAGGAAGGTTCTCAGGCATCATCATCATCTGCTGCAGTAATTCAAGGGTTAACTGTTCGTTGAAAAGGTCCTCTTAGCTTGAGTGAGACGTCATCTGTTGCAGCAAATCCGTTTTACATCCAGAAAAGCTCTCATTTTGATTACTTAAAAGGTTTCCTTAGTGTAATTGCTTGCAGAGTTTTTTGATCTTTGAATATTTTTGCCTTTGAAACAATGTGGATACTTTTGCTATACATTATTTTTCTCTTAATAACGTTTCCTATTTTAAGGACCTCTTAGCTTGACTGAGACATAAATTTTCTTACAAATATGGAAACAAAGAGCCATGTAGTAACCATTACCAACTAGATTTGGTAAACACAACAAAATTATTTAATTTCCTACAGGAAGAGTATCTAGACAAAAGGATACACAAAGCTAACCATACTCTTTGTGATCGGTTTTGAATCAGTTCAAAAAACTGCAGAAGAAGCTAAATTCTACAGTTGATGATTCTTACAAGTTCCCATGTAGGAACAGAGTCAGTAACAAGGAGATTGATGCCACAATAATTCCAAACCGAGAACTGATTAGTTTGTGTGAACCAGTATTAGGCAACCAAGGGTAAGAATCAGGAGGAGGCATCACACAGTTATCTCCATTAAAATAGATTCTTCTTGGAAATGCCCAACCTTTCTCAAATGTGAAAGCTGATGCTTCTTTCTGGAAAAGGAGCTCAGATTGTACATTACCAAGTGGACCAGCTTGCATCAATAGATCATTGTAGAACTTTATTCCCCAGAGAATCGCAGTATCATCTATATAAAACGAGAACAAAAACACATAAAGATTGGTTCTATTCAACGGAAGTATGGTATTGATTGACAGTACTTACTTATGGAAGCATAAGGAGTCAAAGGTTTGTAGTTGAAGCTAAAAGTTTGAGTGAGATTATCAAAATTTGGATGCTGCGCAACGAGATTCCACTGTGTATAGTTCATGTTGTAGTTGAAATTTGTAATGGTGACTTTAACTCTCCAGTACTGTTTGTAGTTAACCTTCACATGCCAGTGGATTCTAACAGGACACATATGATTTGTACATTGGACTAGAGGCGGTATTATGTCCATGTTTTTCCCGGTACTTGGAATGACCGATGCTATCTTTGGACCTTTTGGGCTATGAGGGGACAGACAAGACAGCAAAATCAACCGAACAAGGTCATAGATTATCATCAGGTAATGAAAGCAAAACTATGAGAAGAACTTACTCTACGCAACTTCCTGGCTGAGAAGTGTTTCGGCATCCACAGGAACATGTTGGACAAGGAACGATTGTGCTGTTATAAAACGACGAAAGCGATACACAGCAAGTAGGAGTCTTCTGAGCTAAGAACTGCGAGTATGTGCAAGTTATATTCCAAGTCACTGTCACAGCAGAAAATGAAAAACTCAATCACAGTTATAATTTCACTTCAAGTAATAAACTTTGGTAGATATAGAAACTTACTTAATGCTTGTGTAATTCTTCGTTTGTCAGAACCAATGAATCTAGTTGGTTTTACAATCTTAGCAGGGCTACAAGTATAGCCCGGTCCAGGAGCTTTGAGAGTGACATTTTTTGGCACCCTGACTGTCTTATTTGTGGTTCCAGCTTGTCCAACAGTGATCTGGAAAGACGAAACAGCAGTTGCGGGATCTTGAGCCCACGAGTTGATCACACCGCCTCTGCAACAATTAGCAACCTGCTGATTGTAAGGAGTTCCAGGCAAGAGATCAACCACAGCAGGTGTTTTTTTACAGCAATGAGGAATGGTTCCTTTGAATCTCGAACAATCTCCTTGTTCTATAGTTTGGCCTCCAAGCATTCCCCATATAACCTCTCTCTTTGCCCATGACCATCCAAGAGTCCAACCTGGTGCTTGAATGTGTCGATATTGCTGGAAATTATATATCGTTACAGTCGCCTGCACAATTGAAAAACGTCGAAAGATTTAGAAACAAACACAATCAAACTCCGAATTTAAAGCTAATGTATACATACCGTATAGCCATCTGGATTCCAGGTTGTGATATCCCATTTAATAGTAATGTTTCCACTTGGATCCAAAGGATCATAAGCTTCTGAAACAATCCCAAAAGCAACACCATGAGCTCACAAATATTGAAGCTTTTGTTTTCACTTGTTTCAATAATTCTTCCTTTCTATAACAGAGCAACGAAGATGAAATCTCGAAAAGATTTTCTCTTTGAGACTTATCAGCCTCTTCATATCCTAATGAAAACGATTCAACAGCTAGATACACACAAAAAATCTCCTTTCCTCATTCCTTATACACCAAAAGCTCGAGCTATTCCACATATATAGAAACTCAATAAACACAAGCTCCAAGGAAATTTCAATAACATAGCAAGAAGCAAAACCCAGAAAGAAGGTTGCACTCAGGACTCAGAGACGAGATAAAACCCTAGATAATCAACACAATAATGAACAGAGAAAACAGCTTGGATAAAAATAGAATCTTTCGGCTTACCTGAAGGTGTATAACCAGAGAAAGAAACTAGCAAAATCAAAGAAATTCCGAACTTAAAGAAGATTGAAGAAAGACACAAGAAACCCATATTTTTCTGCAGAGAAAGAGAGTAACTCGTCTTCTTCTTTTAAACAGAGACAAAGATTAAGACTGTATCTTAAGTCTCTGCTAAGTGGCAAGCTTGAAGATTGACGAAGCTCGACGTAATATACAATTAGGCAAAAAGCTTTTAAGGTAATATAAAGTGATTAACAACCTGTAAAATCTTTTTTTGGAAACAAGAATTAACCAATTAGATTCGATATCTTTGTGATTAATCTTAAAAGTATAATGAGTATTAAAGATCATAATTTCCATTAAAATTCAGCTTTTGGGATTTTGTGTCAATGGAGATTAATGAATGCTAAAAGAAGGTAGCTTTAGTGGGCGAAGAGATGGTTTTTTTTCGTGCCAAGTGTAATAATTTGACTTCATGCACAAGCATTAATGCACTAATCTCTAATTCCAAACATTCTTATTCACATTTATTATTTAGTGTTCCAAGAATTTTTGGTAGTATTGTATACGCGTGATTAAAATTGGACCGATAGAGAACATTCCTAAGGCCCACTTTCAGCCCAATTAAATAATACCTTTAGTCATACTATCTCCAAAAGTCTTTGCTTATAATATCCAAGTAAAGGTTATCAAAACAAGCAGACAGTGTAATAAGTTTTGCAAAATCTCACCATCCTATCAAAATTGACAGACCATACAACCAAAACGGAGTTTACTTATACAGTTGATTCATTTGCATGATCATGCTCTTCATCATCACTATGATTCTCATCTGATTCAGGCCCATTATCATCATCATGGCCATGATCTGGTACACTACTATGACCAATAATTCCGGTAACTCTTCCTGACTTGTTTGCATACTCTTCAAGGGATGTTGATGGAAACACATCACCAACCTTGCTGCTATCGCTCCTTGTTGCGGCTTCATCTGATTTGTTCGGGTTGTTATCTTTGTTCATCTGTGTCAAATAACAAATACTCAACTTCACGCCAACTAATACACACACAAACAAATCTCACTCATACAACTCTACTTGGTTGGAAACAAAAATGGTATAAAAGGGTGTATATATATATTGAGAAGCTTACAGCACGAAGTAGCGTCCTTCGATCCCTTTCTCTAGCATTCTTGATAGTCTGCAGCACATCAATAACGTTACAGTAGAAATCCCAAAGCTTCTTTTAGGCATGAAATGAGACTTTACAAGGCAGAAGCAGAATAAATAATTAATGGAGTAACCTCATCAAGCATCTTCTGCTCAGCCTCAACCTCGTAAATATCTCTGCAGGAAGAGAAACAAAATTACCAATAAATTAGCTCAAAATCTATATCTACCAAAGTCACTTGAGGAACCAGCATCTAGCATAAGTGGAAGAAAGAAGTTCAAGTACCTTCCGATGATTTGATCAGCACCGGAACAACACTTTGCACACACTTTTCTCTCCTTGGCACAACCTGTAATCAGTTGCATACTACAAGCACTTCAATTAATTCCATATACAGTTTATAGCTTCTTGTTTGCCAAAACGTAAGATAATGAATACAAAAAAAACAAATATACTTACCAGTACATAACTTATGGTAAGCTTGACGAACATTACGTTTTGTACACTTCTGACTACACCAAAAAAAAGGTTGGATTTTTATACAAAGAAAAAATTACACCAAGAAGAACAAACCAATTTAATTTAGAATTCAAGTTTGAACAAGGAATGAGAGAATTAAGATATTTGAATTCAACGATACCATTTGGTGGGTTCAGTTAGGGTTTTGTATTTGCCGTAGCGGCGTTTCCAAGCAATCTGCTCACGACAGCGATGGCAAACTCCGGTAATCTCAGATAGTGGTCTGAATCTCCCGCCAACTTCCTAAAAAAACAAATTTTTGTTACACTATTCATTGAATTTCGTTGAGTTCCAAGCAGAGAAAATCGTTTACCGTTTCGTTGACTTTGACGCCGGCTTTGGGAACCCAGGCGAATTTGTTCTGATGCTTCGGTGGTCCTTGCCGTGAACCCATTTACAATACTAACTTAGGATCGAAGAAAACAGAGGAAACGAATTTATCTGTATGAAGACGAAGACGGTAACATGTACAGCTAATCGAGCGGCGAGCGAAGAACTGAATGGAAGAGCCAATTAGGTTTTTTTTTCTTGATTTAAAAATAAAAATAAAAAGTTTATAAATCCATAATGGGCCAGCCAATCTATAAACGGCCTGAAATTTTTGAAACAGTAATGAACTATATATTCATAATGGGCCTATCTATCTTAGCCTGCAATATCTGTATTCATATTGGGCCCATTTATTTTAGGCAGCAAAAATAGGCCCATATATATTTGTTTGGGTTTATCTCGTTTCCAAATACGTAAAAATGGCTAGTTAATTAGACTTGACTTGGTACAACAGATGACTCTTTTCTCTTTCAAGTAACCAAATTCGATGTTACATATTTTTAATTAATAAATTAAAATTGTGAGATCTATTATATATATAAGTTCATGATCCATATTTCCATACTTTTAAGGTTTATTTATTTAAGAAAATGTTTCACGATGCATGCAATGATCATATTCATACCCAACGTGCATAGACGATCTCCCCACGACGCATAAGATCAAACTTCAATAAATTGGATAGATTTTATTTATATGATTAAAAAGTTTTTGAACATGTAAAATGCAATAATATTGATCGTTATTTTCTTATAAAATTGTTGATGTACTTCGAACGTTATATATTACATATGATATTAATTATTGTATATCCGAAAGTTCGGCAAAAGAGTAAAAAGGAATGTCAAACTTAAAAGATAAATTTTAAGATAGGCACATGCGAGTGTTCCTTCGATCCATAGTAAAGTAGATCTTTGCAGTTTTTAAATTCATTATTTCTATTAGTAGAATTAAACCTATGCATTTACATATCTAATTAACACAAAAAATTTATCAAAAAAAAAAAAGATATCTAATTAACACCTTTATTGATGTTACACTTTGGTCAATAAATTATTGTTTGGGTTTTGTACCAAACTTCTTTTAATTCTCACATACGACTTTTTTTTTTCTGTTGGATCTGTTAATAACGCACACAAGCCTTTATTAGATACATTTATTTGATTTTTATATGACTAGATGCATTTATGTTAATGTAACTAAATCAAGTAAGAAATAATTGTAAAACTGAAATGAATTAAATTGCTAGCTAAAATATTTCGTCAAATTGCTCTCAGTCTGGTGGTTAGGATGATCCAGCTAATGATTTGACACCAGAGTTTGATTCCTATCGTAGATTTTAGGGTATGAGTCGAGTTTTATCGATCCAATGTTGACAAAAAAAATAAAGTTAGTTAGACCTAATATATTCATATTTTCAATCACTCTCGATTCACTAAATTTGATTAAATTAAGATAACAAACGATTTAACTTAAAGCCTTGAACCAAACAAATATATAGTTCTTTCATCAGCTTTAGAAATAACTAGAAATTCTAAAAATTAATATTTAAATTGTATATATAATGAAGAATTTATTTACAAACTTTACCTTTCAGTATATTCCTCGTACTTTGAATCATAAACCAGATTCAATTAATCCCAATACAAGAAAACTAGCTCATGATCATTTCTCATAAACATTTTGCCACAAAATGGCTTTTGAAGTTAATAATGTAGAACCGTTGACAGAAAAAGTTGTTGTATTTGTTAAATAAAATTGTATATGTTTTATGCAGATTTTTTTTTGTAAGTTTCTTTTGTCCATATATTTAGTTTTGAACAATAAAATTTCAGAAACATGATTATATTGAGATCTTTTGCACATATCTATCAAAATTAGTTTTTTTATAAAATTTCAAATGTTTAGAAAACAAACCTGAGGACAATAACCTTTAAAATCAAACTGAATTAAGCCAAATAAATCCATATAGATTTGTACGTACGTATATCTCATAAGTTAATTTGACACCTCATAATATTTTGCAGAATATAGATGGTATATTCTTCAAAAGTATTTATTTTTTTTCAAAATACTGTTAAAAAAGATTCACATATATACATTTGTATATATTTTGGAGATAATTAGGTATTTGGATACATCCGATTTAAACGAAATGATAATCTTCACGTTTTCAAAAAAATTAATTGATTAGTGATATTTCTAAACCAAAAAGACAACTTTTTTTTTTTTATAAACCAATGAGAAAATTTTATAAAAAATAAAAGTATTAATAGCAAAATAAATATTTACAAAACCGAAGAAAAAGATTTGCCTAACCATAAAATACGGACATGAAGAGACAAAATAGAAAAGTCTTTAGTTTCTCACCATAACAAGGTTAAAGTTCCTTTGACCTATTAAACCACTCATTATCGACCACGTGTCAACAATCACACGTGTCACACAAATACCTCGCACGTGCCAACTAATATAAAGATCAAAGCTTGGTCTTCGAGTCTCTCATCTCAATTTCAAACGCCGATCTCAAAAGCTCTCTCTTTCTCTCTTCTCCTTTTGTGTGAATCAATCAATCATGGTTGAGCCAGCGAATACCGTCGGAATTCCGGTGAATCATGCTCCACAGTTGAAGGATGAGCTTGATATTGTGATTCCCACAATCCGTAACCTTGATTTCCTTGAGATGTGGAGGCCTTTTCTTCAGCCTTACCATCTGATTATCGTCCAAGATGGAGATCCATCGAAGACCATTCATGTGCCTGAAGGGTACGATTACGAGCTCTACAACAGGAACGATATCAACCGGATCCTTGGTCCTAAAGCTTCCTGCATTTCCTTCAAGGACTCTGCTTGTCGTTGCTTCGGTTACATGGTCTCCAAGAAGAAGTACATCTTCACAATTGATGACGATTGTTTCGTAAGTTCTTACAATTCTAAATTTCGATCTGCTCAAGTTTTTCTCAATTCTGTTTATAGATCTGTGTTTCCAGGTTCTTTGATTGAATGTCACAGGTTTAGTTTGAGATCTATTGGCCAAAGTCTGCAGATTTAACAGATCTTAAACTTGAATATTCAAACTTTGATTCCAATTCTTTAGGTCCACTAGAGAAAACACTGTTTTGACCTAGATCTATACACTCCTCTGCTTGATGGTTCTCGATCTGTTTTCATAATTGTATTAGTCTTATATTCATCGGCATTGGTTTTATTCAGTCATGATCTCTTATGCTTAGGTTATTTAGTGACACCATTGTTGTTGGACCAACCAATCTATGTCATAACTGTGAACTTCACAAGATTTTTGCATGTCATTGTCCTACACACTTATGTTGTTCTCATAAGACTAACAACATAGAGAAAAGTCTTTTGACTTTAATTCCTCTCTGTAGAGATTTGTGGAGCCTCCCATGAATTGAGTTTTCAGTTACGCCATGATTGTAGCATTGATGTTGCTTTCATAATGTGTTGGTTAATCATGTGTAACGTATTGTTCCTCATGTTTTGTTTCTTCTTATTCTCCGACTTTAGCTGCATTTGAATAATCTTCTCTTAATTTATCTTTTTGTTGTCATGTGTTATTATAGGTTGCTAAGGATCCATCTGGAAAGGCTGTGAACGCTCTTGAACAACACATTAAGAACCTTCTCTGCCCATCATCTCCATTTTTCTTCAACACCTTGTACGATCCATACCGTGAAGGTGCTGATTTCGTCCGTGGATACCCTTTCAGTCTCCGTGAAGGTGTTTCCACTGCTGTGTCCCATGGTCTGTGGCTCAACATCCCTGATTACGATGCCCCAACCCAACTTGTGAAGCCTAAGGAAAGGAACACAAGGTAGTAACTTAACATCTTCTTTCTACGAAATTTTCTGGTCTTGATTAGCTAACAATTCATTATTAGGTATGTTGATGCTGTCATGACCATCCCAAAGGGAACACTTTTCCCAATGTGTGGCATGAACTTGGCCTTCGACCGTGAGCTCATTGGTCCAGCTATGTACTTTGGTCTCATGGGTGATGGTCAGCCTATTGGTCGCTACGACGATATGTGGGCTGGATGGTGTGTCAAGGTACTACTTTGCTTTCCCATTTTCACTCTATACTTCTACAATGTGCATACTTACTTTCTTACTTACCTGTCTCTTATGGTTGTGTTCTTCAGGTGATCTGTGACCATTTGGGATTGGGAGTGAAGACAGGTTTGCCTTACATTTACCACAGCAAAGCAAGTAACCCATTTGTGAACTTGAAGAAGGAATACAAAGGAATCTTCTGGCAGGAAGATATCATTCCATTCTTCCAGAGTGCAAAGCTCTCTAAAGATGCTGTGACAGTTCAACAATGCTACATTGAGCTTTCCAAGATGGTGAAGGAGAAGCTAAGCCCCATTGATCCTTACTTTGACAAACTTGCAGATGCTATGGTCACTTGGATTGAAGCTTGGGATGAGCTTAACCCACCAATCAAAGCTTGAGCAGCAAAAAGACCACCACCACAGTTTTGGTTATTAGCTCAAACCTATCATCTATCATCTTCTCCGTTTTGCTTTTGCTTTTTAAGTTATCTCAATTTTCCGACGATTCGTCAGTTCGTTCTCAAGTTGTCAGGGATTTTTATTTAATAGTGATATTGGTGTTAGTTCTACTTATGATCATCGAGACAGACTTTTTGTTTTTGTTATTTTCTGCTTGCTTAATTATAAGAAGACTGTTTACAGATTCAAAACAAAGCCAGGACTTAATAATATAAAATTTGAGTTAGTTGAATCCAGTTAGGTGTGTTGCTGGATCAAAGACTAACAACATCATTATTGAAAGAATCTTTGAATAAAGATGATGATGATTAAGAACATCATTGTTATATTGACATCTGACTTACGTTGATTGAGCAGTGTAAACGCATGCGTTGGATTTGACTGAAACTGTTGCTGTCTTAAAACAAAAATTAGATTTCGGAAGTTTGTGAAATTTCGAGATCGATGAGTTGACTTGTCAAACCTTTGGTGTTCAGTTCAGGTACAAATATAAAAAACGCTTTTGGTGCTAGTAATGGGCTTCATAGGCCTTGAAAATGGCCCATTAGGTATCCTAAGCCCAAATCTTTAGTTATAAAAGTTTTTTGGAAGTATAAAAGAAGAGGCTTTATTTAGAAATCTTATGGTTTTATATTGGGAAAACTTTCAATTAAACATAGTTTCTGAAAAAAATAGTTGATTAAACACTGAATTTCAGATTCCTTTGATTAAACATGTAATTTATTGTTGACTTTTTAAAATACATCGAACTTACAGTTGACTTGGCCAATTAAACACTCCGTTAATTTGACTAACGGAATTAATAAATTCCGTTAAATGAAGGTTAACAATCTCAGTTAAATGAAACGGTGCGTTTCATCTTCTCTTTTTAAGCCTCCTTCTTCCTTTTTCTCTCTTCACTTTCTTCTCTCTTTACCAAAACTTTGAAAATTGATTCGGTGACTAAACTTCACCGAATATAAGTTATAAAGACAAAGTAATGGTGGTCGTGAAGTTGAGATGCTTTATGGAGGAAGCGATTTGAGAGTTACAAAATAAGAAAGAAATGGGATCGTGGGTGATAGGAAAACTACATAAATCGATTTTCTCTTCTTCAATTCTCCATGGTTTTAAATCTCCCATAAAGTCTTTTGTGTGTGTGTGATCTTGTCGATATACCTAAATAAACGGTGAAACATGTGAAGTCATGATATTGTATTGGAGAACTTATAGTTATAGATCATGTAGGTGGATCTAAATACGAAGATTATGGTCTTATGATGAGCGGAACTAATTATCTCTTCTTGTGGCTCGTAAGGTACACTTTTTCATAGATTTCTAAGTTACAAATTATAGTTATGAAGAATTAATATGCCTCAATATAGTTCTTATAAATAATCTAATTTCTGAAATGTTTTGTATATTGCAGTTAAGGAGTTTAAAACCAATGGAGTCTGGAAGAAAGAAAAGATCAACAAAACGTTTAGCATCAACAGATTCAACAAAGGAGATCGATAATATAATGAGAAGTGACTATCCAACACGTATGAAAGGGAGGAAAAGAAGTCCAATTCATAACTGATTCATGCCAATATCGATCCTCTTAAAATAGTATTTTCAATTTAAGACACTTAGAAGTTCATGTTAATTAAGAAAAAACAAACTTAGAAGATGTTAAGTCCATATATATGTATATGTACAAACATGTTTTATTACTCTCTTTTTTGCTTACTCAAAGGTAAAGCCTTTAACCAATGCACTATCTCTAGTGTTCGTTACAATATAGAGCTTCTCTTTTTTTGGGTTTATGTTTCCGATTTTCTGGGGATAACGGTATGTTCTATATTTTTTTACACTGCAGTTTTTAATTTAGTTATTTAGCTGCCAGAAAAACTGGAAGACCATGGATGGATGATGATGATGGTTGTGGTGCCAAAGGATAAATTTGCAAACTAATAAATCAAAGATTCAAATTTTCTTCAGCATCCATGGAAGCTCTTCAGATATCTCTGTACACCAAAGAACCCTTAATAACTTCTTATATGTTCGTTTAACTAAACCCATCTTCAACACTCATATATATATAATCAATCCCGCATAGATAACTCCACTACTCATCCATCCATGTTCTGCATCCTCTCATGAAGGCCAAAGATCTCATTCCACATAGACAACAATGATGGATCTGAAACTGATCATCATTTGGTTTCTTCTAGTGAATTGCCATTATTCTCATGTAGTAGCTGAAGACATTCATATGGATTAGCATAGAAGTAGTCTTCTTCTTTTGGTCTATTTGGGATCACTAGTCGTCTCTTTGGCCCTCCCATTCTTGTAGCGTGAAAGGCCTTAACCGTGGTTGAAAACACTTCCCAGCTCAACATTCCTTGATAGTATTCATCTATTAGCTTAACTAACAACTTTCGGTTTAGCTCAATCGTCTTCTTGAACCCCAAGAACCTGTATGTGATTCCAATGCATTGATTAGCCATTGATGGAATGAAACATTACGTTTTCTATAGATTCAATGTTATTACAATGAATGATTCATTCACCTGCGATGACCTTCCACGACTTTGGCCATGTTCCCATAATATGTAGGAACAAATATATCACTTTCCAAAGAGATAAGGTAATCAAGAGCAGCCATTTGAGAAGAATGGTTCTGACAAAAGCTCAAATCAGAGGAATCCAGTAGAGTTTCTTTCCTGACCTGTGTTTGATCAAAGATTATAGGTTACTTAACTATTGAGCCAAAGATTAAGATATTGGGAATTTTGGACAAATGAGTCTTGCTGTTTGCTACTAACCACATTTGGAAAAACGTCTGTTAAAGCCTTTAACCTTCTTTTACCACCGTATATTTCTCCTGCAGCTATGTAAATCTGAACATTATGGTCAATCCCCAATGCGGCTAGCGTAAGAGCTGTTTCTTCTGGAGTTAATGGACAAAGACCTTCTTTCCTCTTCAACTCGGAGTTTATTACTTTCTCTTTCCACCATGGATAAGCATATCTATGCAATGGATAAAACAATAACATCAATATCATGAAAAAAGTGAAGCTTTCATTATAGGAAGACATAATTGTGTTTTACCTCATTCTTGTTAGTTCTTCCTCTTCGTAGCGGTTGCAACCATGTGAGCAACCAGAAAATGCCAACATATCCATTTCGTATCTGAGATGCAGAACTAGAAAGGGACCTTTCTCCCTCAGAATCTTGACTACTCTTCTACCCAGTTCCTCAATTTTTGGAGTAAATCTAAGTCCATTGAAATTTGCTCTGCATCGCAGCTTCTGAATGTCAACAGGCAAATCATTATTAGCAAGACGTGTATCGGTCTTGTTCAGATGTACGACCTTATACTTCTTCACCAGTGGAAGAATCTGTTTCAAAAAATTATGTACACAAAAACTGGTGAGAAATCAATAAATAAAGTTGAAGACTACTCTGAAATTCTTGATGTAACCGAGAAATTAACCTGGTCCTGGTAGTAGGACATGTTGGACCAGCTAATAGGAGGCATGGTGTGGTACAATCCGAGCCTAACTCTTTTCTTAAGTCTAGGAGGAAGTTCTTTAAGAATTCGAACCTCATCTCTTAAAGAACTTATGAAGTGATCCACATCGAATATGTCTTTGAACTCACTGCCCACATGAAATTCCAGTTAGCAACTACATAAGACTGATTATCTATTAAGTAAATGAAGAAACCAGACGTAAGATCTGAATAAGATGGATAACATTTTACCTAGGATCATTCCAAAACGAGGTCTTGTCAAGCTCTGGCACAATAAGTGTGACATTCATGTATCTTGCAATAGTGACCATATCACATATCTGATAACAGAGTCCAAAAGCCACATCAATACAAAGATATACATACAGCTTTGATAGGGATTCTTTTAAGAGTACTAAAGATTGATTCTGATCTTACCGCTGCTCGCATTTGGTTGAGTCCTCCATTGCAAGAAACCATAAGATAGCCATTGTTCTGATATATCCCTGAGAAGAACAAAGATCACCAAAGTAAAGTATTAAAATTCAGCTCCTTTCCACCAAAACAAACAGGTTGATGAAGAGAAGGGACGATCAAAGTACACAGTAGAAAAAACTTAAAATCCTCAGATTGTTGCAGTTAAGTTACATAACCAGAAAGAAACTTACTTTTAGGAGGGACAGTGATTTTCATGGGAAGAGAAGTCATTTCTGGAGCCATTGGGAAGTCATGGTGATGGAAACAAGAAGGCCATCCTTTCAACAATCTTGGTCCCCACATCTCTCCCAAAGCCACCAAATGAACAAAACAACTCCATAGCAACAAAATTGTCATAGCTCGAATCATCCATAGACTCATTCGAGACCTTGAAACCAACGAGTTCCTAAGCTTCTCCATCTTACTCTCTCCTAGAAACTTAACCTTCATCTCCCAAAGCTTCTTGTGGTATAGAAACTTCTCCGCTTTACACATTTCCTAAACTCTATAACTCTCCAAAGAGGAATATCATCAAACAGAATCCACTCTTCAGTCTAGAAGACAATTCAAATCTCCAGAGAAACTTGAGTCTTCCTCAGATTTACACAGTCACAGATAATTACAATACAATACTTTCAGATAACAATCTCTCTCTGCTGCTCTGATTATTATAATTGAACACTCAGAAAAATGTAAACTCCACGCAAAACCAGGAAATTCTCAGAACATTAAATACTCCTCGAAAAAATCCAGAATCTTGCTCAAGTCAACCACAAAATACGCCTTAACATAAGACAGTAAATCCAGAATTCTCACAACCTCTTCACTTAATCAATTACAAATCAAAGAACTTTCAACGATTAACCTCAACCCATTAAAATCTCACCCATGAACTACAAGTAAAACCCAGAACCCAGAAATCAAATAGATCTTAATTCGATGTATACTTGGAAGCTAACACTCCAAAATTACAATGCAATGACGATCCTTAAAACCAAACCAAAATTGAAGAAAAAAGGAAGAAGCTTTGAGAATGCTTGTGTAGTTTGTAAATGTGATTCTTCGTCCAGATCCGGTAAGTGACCACCAAAGAATCCGGAAACTGGATCGAAGCTAGTCAGAGAGATTGAGAAGAAGAAGAAGAAGAAGAAGAAGATCAAGACAAGAATGTGCAAAAGATAACAACTTTTTTTTTTTTGAGAAATAACATAAATAAAAAATTGCTTTTTTTGTTTGTCGGTAGTCTCTCCTTTTTTTATGACCGTTTTGTTAACCTTTTCTGTGTTTAAGACAGTTGTAGCCATTGTTATATAGCTTCACCTTAATGTCGTAATAGACTGAAATTATATTAAAAAAACCAAATCATTTCTTTAAAAGGAAATAAAATCTTTTAAATAACACGGATTCCGTATTTGTCAAGAAATTACACGGATTTGATCACTTCAAATGTGACATTTAAACTATTAAATACTTCATTGATTTGATATTAACTTTCAAAAGTTTAATGCATTAACTAAATCTGATCCAAATTAATGGTGAAGAGTGAATACAATCACATCATTAACATTTATAGACAATATCATTTAATGATAATCTTTATCAGAGAGATGATTTCTTAACTAAAATATATATATAACCAAATACGAACTTTGTCATATTTTTTTCTTTTTGTTATTCTTCTCATGTTGAAAAAGAGTCAACCTTTGAAGTTCTTTTGACCAAATTATCATTTTTTTTGTATTTTAGTATTTATTAGGAAATTAGTTAAGTATAAAATGTAAATTTTTAGTAATAGCAAAACCACATGAAGAAGTCTTGTCTTAAACAAATTTCGTTATTAAAATAAAATATATAATATAATTATGCGATTGGTAACCAAAAATGTCAACTAAAGATTTTGTCGTTGAACATTTTAGGTTTAGTTTTCATTTTGGTTTTTAAATTAGATATTTTTATCAGAAAAGACAAATAAACATACAACTTTATATATACTAAGAAAATAAGATACAGCTCATAACCTGAATGGTCCGATGCTTTCATTATCATGTTCATGATAAGAATCCAACAAAAGTAAATAGTTCTACTTACATTTTTTACAATATATGTTTTCGACCAAAAATAAAATAATAATATATGTTTTTATCAGATTTTATATAGTGGATCAAAAGAGCAGAAACATAAATTAATTTTAAATCATAGTTAAGATGAGAATTGAGAAAATTCACCAAAATAGATAAAAGACAAAGACCCGTGACCTTGATTTCTTGTATTTTACTATCTTATTCTCAAGTCACAATTTAGAGAAATTAATATCACATGCGTGTATATATATATATATATATATATATATATATGTAGAGCGTACAAATGTATATATTGCTAATTTATAACCAAAAATATAATACTGTCTGCTCCAATAAAGTAAAAAAATAAGTATATTTTAGAAATCAAATTTAATCAGAATATTCCTTTGAATTTACAAAATATACTATAATTCATAATAAAATATACTAAACTCAAAAATTTATGTAGTCGACTGACAACGATATTTTATTATATTTTTGAACGATACAAAATTTATGATTGATTAGTTTGTGGTAGAGAGGTCTATAAAAGGGTTCTTAATATGATCGAAAGGCCCTCGACAACGAGATTGATATGTTTTAAGTCTCGTCATCATATATAGCTCATATTATCTACATAGTAGTATATATACGTATACATAATATATATAAAACATAGTAATAGTTTTGAAAAATGTGGAAACATACTATAAATGTTATAACCTATAGCATGATTGAGATCCACATTCTATAAGTGGAGTTTGCTACCGATAGTTCAAAAATCATGAAGATGGGAAGGAATTCTAAAAACGGGTCAACTTTCTTTCTCTGTATATTTGAAGGATTTCGAGAAACTTAAGAGTAGGGTTGGGCATAATATCTAAAATCTGAAATTCGATCCGAAGCCGACCCGAAATAAGAGAAACTGAACCGAATAGAACCCGACAAAATATCCGAATAAGTTTTACATTATGGAAGATTGGATACCCAAATCCGAACGGGTAAAACCCAAAATCCAAGTGGGTACTCCAAATATCCTAAATATATTATATAGTTTAAAAGTAATTATATATATATACATATATATATAAACTTTTAGTTATTTAAATATTCAAAATTATAATTATAAATCTAAATATATTACAATTTGAATTAAATGAATGAAAAAAATACTAAAATTTTCAATTTTAAAATTAAATTAAAATTTTTCTATGAATTTTTTTTTAAAAATAATTAATAAAAATACCCGAACCCAAACCGAATCCGACCTAAAATAGGATATTTTATAAGAACTGATTCCGACCCGAACCCGAAATATATTGAACCGAACCCGATCCGAATCTGAACAGATACTCGAATGTCCACCCCTACTTAAGAGCATGTTTTCTTTGTTATCGATTATGATTTTCTAACATGTTATGTTAGATAACTAGTTCGTAAGTTTTTTTATATGTAGACACAATTCATCCATGGTTTATTAATGAATAAATTCAGGTTGATAAAAACAAAAATTAGAACCTTGATAAATCACATTTGAGAAAACATAATATAAGATCCACATAAATTGTGAAGAGGTAAATGGTACACACACAAAAAAAGATTGTAGACAAATGAATGTTGAGGCAATAAATATAAGTTGTGGGATTGTGTGAACGTAAATGAGTGTCTTGGGTGCATTAAGGTTTTGGACGTAACGCGAAGGGCTATTAATATTGAATTAAATGCGTCACCAAACTTGGATTGCAAATCAAGTTTTTTTTTTTTTTTTTTTTTTTTTCAACCTTACTCTTTTAATTGAATCGAAAAGGTTTGATCTATAGCCAAACCTATATCTTAAAATCCATTTTTTCCTTCTTCTTGTATTAGAGAAGAATCGAATCTTGGTGCCTGAAAATTTATAAAATGACCATTACCATTGGACCACGTGTCGGCATTGCAAATCAAGTTTTAAATTCAATGATCCTCTCTTTTACATATTAACTTATATACATTTATATGAATGCATTTAGTATTGTGTAACTTATACATATATAGTTCAATATGATCTACAAAGAAGAATGAAATGCCAAAAATGAGTAATACGTTTAGTAATTTGGAGTTCAAATCTTTGTTATACATCATCCACAATATTTATTATATTTTAAGTATTTTTTTAAAATATTCTTATATACATATACGTATAAACTACAATCGAATAATAGTATATATTTTACGCGAAACTGTTTATTATCCAGCATGGAGAACTCCATGATTGGTGGATTGTGACAAAAGTAAGAAATGATTGGTAGATAGCTAAGGTTCATTGGCAAAAGCAAAGCTGTCAAACTTATTTATTTATTTATTTTGTTAAATTTAGGGGTGCATTATTGAATTTAACTATTTTGTTTTGCTAAAAAAAAAGGAAGATAATATATGTATATATATAATGGGAAGCCATGAGCATTGATCTAATAAACACTTTGATGATAATTTGTGTAATTATTATTTTTGTTATTAACTTGAAAAATATTTTTTTCAATATTTATAGCGTTGATCTTTTTTTTTTCCAAAGATAGTGCAAACTGATCAATTTAATAATAGTTCGTTACATGCATTTAAGAGTTGATTCCCCAAAAAATGTCGTTTTATTTGTCATTGAGTTTGAGTTTGACCATTAAAAAGTGGAAAAAAAGGAAGAAATAAATAATATTGTTAGGGATGTTAAGCTATTAAATAAAAGAAAAAGTTAAAAATAGCATTGGTAGCCAAAAAAGGACATTTTACAATTAATATGTCCACGAGCTTAAAGATAATTGTGTCGGTGACTCAATGCCTTAAGCATGACGTGCCATTCTTCTTCTTATTGCTCTCTTTAAGCTCCACGTGCTTAATGGGCTTCAAGTGCGATTTATGTGCTTGTCATGCAGATACAAATTAAGTCTATGAATAACAGTAGTAAAAATTAGGGCCCAAGTATTCAAATTGGGCTTCGAACCGGAAACTAAATGTTGCTAAAATTCGAAAAGTGTATAAACCGAACTCGAACCGTAAGATGTAGTTACATTAGATGGCTGCGAGATTAAACAAAGAGCAATAAGTGTGTGTTTTGCATTAATAACAACAAGAGCAAGTGTCTCCATGTTTTACAACAACTAAAATTCTCTAAAATACAATCAATCACAAGAGACACATAACTAGATCAAAATCACATAGAGCTCTTCGTCGTTTCTGTAACCAAACTTTATCAACCTTTTCCATTTCCAACATCGATTGCTGATCTCACAAATCGATCGCATTCTGTAACTCCTCCGGACAAAACATCAGCCAAAACACCAACAATATCAAAAGCTTCTTGTAGATCAGTTGCAGAGTTAATTTCATCGAGCCACGAGATCAATTCCTTAGAGAAACCAACCATTTCTTTCACATTAAGTAGATTCTCTTTCATTACAATCTCCCATGGCTCAAGCTCTACTCCACTTGACGTACCTTCTTTCTTGTTTGCTTCGATGTTGACTGATCTTTTCGATTTGAAAAACTGTTGAAGCTGTTCTATCACACCAGTGTAGACCAACATAGGTTTGACGATAGCGAGAAGTTCATTGCTGGTCAAATTTTCTGCGTCTTGGATTTTGCTTCCTGAACTGGTTGATTCTGAAGCGCGAGAAGCTACTCGACCGTGAGCGTGTTGCATGAAAGTATGGTAAATCCCGCGTTGGAGAAAGACACGACGGTGTTGGAGCCACGATTCATATGATTCCGATAGAAGCGAGTTTACCATCATGAACTGAACCGTTTCCTCTGTTCCATTTGATGATACCTGAGATCCAGGAGTTAAAGGTCGCGTTTCTGGTGACGATGTTGTTGATGTAGATGGTGATGATGAAATATAGGATGAAACAGATTTAGCCATGTTGGTGCGTTGTATGGGGCCTCCTTGCTCGAGAAGATGACGGGCCATTTGGAACATGAAAGGCAAGAAACGGGAATTGCTATCTCTTCCTCCACCTCGACAATCTACACTAAACGAAGCTCCTGTTGCAAACCGAGCCAGCATCTATAGAGGAAACACCAATTGTTAGCAAATCACAGAGCAAATTCAAAACGAAAATTAACCAAATCGACTGATGAGCTGTTTGGATTGAGTTCAAATCAGAATGAAATTTTGACACTTCCGAACAAATGCCAATTGAACCGAATGCCTATATTTAGTAATCGTGAATATTTCGAACTCGTTTTTAACGTACCAGGACAATGTCGTATGTCAATAGACGGAGTCTGCTTCCGTCAGCTCTACCAAGAGCATTGAGATTATCCCAGTACTGGTCAACGTAACGAAGATATTGAGCTAAGGGAACTGATGGACCTTTGACAGGGAATAGAGAGTTGCAAAGAGATTCATTGTTACGTAACATAGCTCCTTCCCATTCTTTTTTTGGATTTTTAAGTGCAGCGTCGGCTCTTTTCGCCTCTTGATGACATTGGAAATGTATAATGTTGAAGTAGCTCACGGTAGTGTAAACGCATTCGCCACGAGCACTCCCAGAATTGCCAACACCGAGATTCACTCGTTTGCTGTAGGAGTAGACTCCTAATAAATCAGTAGGTCTGAGCTTGTAGCCTTCTCTGCACACCATGCAAGCTAATCCATCCTCTTCTTCCTCTACATCATCAAAACCTTCAAGAATTGGTCGAGAAACCACAATTCTTTCACCGCCATCAGAAGATAGCTCTTGACGCATTCCAAGTCCCTGTTAAAACAGATAAAATTGGTAAACATTGTCTCAAGAGCAATAGCTTCCTTGCAAGAGAATCATTATTAAAATATACCTGTAGGAGCTCCTGTCTTTTTCTTAGTGCACGGCGTCTCATTTCATCTTTGGTAGCATCTCGTAATGCACGGACTTTCTCTCCAAGAAATCCATCTCCTTTTCCTTCTTTATCGGCGAGTGTGTCTAGCAAATTTTCAGCCCTTGCACCGATCTCATTTTCTCCAGCGACTCCTTCTAAGGCATGAAGTAAGGGTAGAATTCCTCCCTCGTCTATGCATGTTTGGGTAGGCAAATGCCCCATTGATAATCCTCTAAGCATTGACAAAATAAGAGGCACTGAGGGAAGTTTAAGAGCCGAAAGCCATTCCACGCTAGATTTGAACCCAGCTTGTCCCGTGACAGCAAAAATTTCCTTGATATGTTTGACAGCAACAGCTATAATACCATTCTCCAAAACTATATCTTTTAATCTCTCCCCACATGAACTTGTCTTGAGAGATTCTGACACTCTTACAAAATTCTCCACAGTAAACTTCTGCTTCGCCGCTTGCTGAGCAATGTTCTCATCCTTGGCGTTCTCCTCATGACGTTCCTGAAGCTGATCAAATTCAGACCAGTTTTGCAGGTAAGGGTTAAAATGCTCTATGAGTGCTTCCATAGCTGCAGGCTCACCGTATGTTAAGTAAGGCAAGATTCTAGCAACCATCTCCGTGTTCCTTTGCTGTTTGTTTGACTTCTTAAGCCCTGAAGGATGGCTAAGCCTTTCTAAGAACATAAGCACTATTTTCTTGGCCTGTTCCCAAGTTCCAGTTTCCTCGCTACTGACAGTTAGAGCACTTTGTGCAGCGCTGATGCTGTCACTTTCATTTGCTTCCAGCGTCAAACTCTCAACAATTAAGAGAATGCCTTCAGCTGGCTCCATAGCATCCACAGAAAATGCCCTCCTAGCTGTTTCAAGAAGTAAGCTTAAAGCTCCTAGCTTGAGTAAAGCTCGCCTGTTCTCTCTTATCTTGCAGCAATGGTTAAGGAGATCAAGAACTGCAACCATCTCTTCTTGGTTTGATTTGAAGTCATCTCGTAAACTCTGGCAAAAATTTAATTTGCAAACTCAGCCATCTTCGTTGGAAAAAATTACAGTTTTCTCAGGTATTTAATGAAACCAATTCGGTTATATAACTATTTTACTTTTATGCTCCTTCAAAAATACAGAGCAATGAGAGGGAATAGGAGAATTTTTTAAAATAGTTAAAGAAGGTTACCTTTATCATATCAAGTAAAATTTCCAGACCACCATATTCCCGAACTGCACCGGCTATTGCAAACTCAATCTCCGGATCTTGTGATTCTTCTCTATCTTCTTCCAGTTCCTTGATCATAGGCTCCGTAGCTTCACCATCTAGCCCCTGCCAATATTTTCCCAAACAATTGGAGTGTATAATTATGTCAGCGGTTTCATCAATAAAAGATAACACGAAATAATGAGTTCTTTATACTAGTTCTTCACCAGAAAAGGGTCACAAACCTGAAGCCTGTACGTCACCGTCATGGGAGGACAGTCCCGACTGGGAGCTGCATTTGAAGCTAACAGTGCAGAATTAGTCAGTGAAGTAGAAGACTGATTTGATTTCTTCCAAACCAGCTCATAAACTTGTGCTATGCTCAGGTCTAGTGAAATGATGTTTCCTGCTACAAGCAACTCCATGCCATAGTCATCTTCCAGTAGACCTAACAGATCCAACTGCTGACAAATCTTGTTTTTAACATCCCGCATCAGTGGGCCAATCTCTGCACTCGAATATGGGTTTTTCGTCATTGATCCCCGGATAAACTCCTCTTGCGTGTGCACCTTGTTCAAGATCAGCATATACACAGCCTCGGGTTTTGATGGGCAGATCAAATTACAAAGCTGCTCAAGGATAAACTGCAAGTACAATTGAAAAGGTCAAAACACTAGTCAAAGCTATCTTTACTATAACAAAATAAAATCTCAATAACTTGAAATGATTTTTGTGAAGATGGTGTCTAGAATACGAAGTTAGGAGGGATAGCAGCTATGCAGACAGTTTAAAATACTACTAATACTCGTATTGAGTGTATAAGACTCATCCAGAAGTCTAAAAATAAAAATTGAAAAACTCCTGAGAATGTTAAGTGATCGATATCTCCATAGTCCATAGAGAATCATATATTTTGAATGACAATTCTTCTTACCATACAGGTACGTCCTTTTTTCTCCTCTGCATGGGTTTGCAGTCCGGAAACACAAGCACGGATGAACTGTCGTTTATTTTCACTACTTTCAAGAAGTAGTCCGTCAAGAAGATCTTTTAGGAGTTTGTTGCAATCATTTATAAGCTTCGTCTTTTGCACTATCAAGCCACGGATTACAATGAGGGCCTCCAAAACATGAGACAGCAAATTGTCTCTCATGAATCTGCCACACCCAAAACATTAGACAGGTATGAAGAAGTCGATTTAAGATCTATAAATTTAGCGATGAGAAAATTACCTTGATCGAATATTTGGAACCTCTAAGAACTTTCCAAGGAGTTCTAAGAGCTTGTGGAGGGTAAATCCCTGCGAAATGTCAATTTGAAGACTCCTTTCTTGAGATTCAATGTTTCCTACCTCTTGAGAGATTAATTTACAGATCGTTGTCAGACAACCCCGAACAGTTAAGAATAGAAGCGCATCTTGTGTCTCTATCATTTTGAAGAGCAATTCAAAGTATTCTGCACTGCTTTCACCCGCTGTGAGTGTAGCGGGAAGCAAGCCTATCAATAAACTGATCAGCCTGTAGCGCCTAGATGAGCTTTGGGCAGAGAGTAAACTAATCAGCGTGCACATCTCTGTCCTAATAGATTGAGAGCATGCACTAAGAATAAGCTCTGTAACCCACAACCCGAGCTCAAATGCCTGTAAACCACCTTTTGATGTTCTGCTAGTGCGTCGCTTCCACCTAAGTGTATATTTCAGTGCCAAGAAATCAGATCTGTGGGTTTTAGACTTTTGGTTAGCACCTCTGACTGGCTGCGAGGCTTTGTATTGCCTCCTCACAAAGTCGAGATATGATGCCCCTTTCTCCCATTCCAAATAACTTACAAGCTGAATATCTCGCGTCTTCTGAGATACATCCAAGTTGTTTTCCTCGGTTTCTGACGAATACAGTATGACGCCAGAAGCATTCTCATCCTTTTCTTGCACTGCAGGAGCAGATTTTCCCATCATCAGCTCTTTCTCTGCCGTATCAGGTTTTGGAGGTGTACATGCCACAGAAATAATCTTAAGGCAAGGAAGAATTATGTGCTCCGATATCGCAGGATGTTTAGCACCTAATTTAATGGAAGAAAATAGTAGCTGAAAAACAAGGCGCAGTCTTGACTCCCAGAATTCATCAGTGAGAGAGCATACTTCCGAAAGCAACAACATCTCCTCACGAGTGGCAAGTGCAATGTCCATGGAGCGATGGTGTTCTAGGCAGTACATTATTTTCTTCTGTACCAGATTGTTTAACTCATTCACTGCATTCAAATCACCCTCTGAGAAAGTAGAAAGAGCTGCTCTAGCTTGAGCACGGGCCGTTTTCGGACCTTGGTGAATATTGTTTTCAAACAACTCAGACATAATACCGGCTGCAACAAGTTGTTTCCTAGATCTCGGATGTTTCGACAGCACTTGAAGAATCTCAAGACATTGAGTGACAAATGTGGTGGCACAACCATAACAATTGTTTGGGGTCTTTGAGACCACATATCTTGACGCACCTGATGAAAAATTTGAATTTTTCTGATGAAGATAACTCATCAAAACTTTGCGAAGCCCCTGCAATGTTTGTACACTTTTGCTGACAGAATCAAAAGCAGCTTTGCACTTTTCACCATACAGTACACCCAAAAGTGCGATTTTGCGGTTTATCTTGCATGAGGGACCAGGTAAAGATGCCATCATTTGCTGGACAGTGTCCTTGTGCTGTGAATCCATTTCAGTTTCACCAATGCTTGATACTATCTTCAGAAGCGGCTTCTTGAAGCCCAAAAGTTGCTGATATCTCCTGTGAGCGTTTTCGGACTCGGTCTCTATAGCAGCCAATCCCTTCTTCATATCTTCGTCATTTTCCATATTATCAAATATGAAGCTTGGTTTTGCCGTGAAGTTAAACTCAAACCTTCCATACTTGCTGTAGCCACACTCGTTGCAAAGGAATGAATCCAAATTTTCATAGTTAATGTTACGGCACTGTCTGCACTGATAAGCATTCTCATGGCAGTTGCTGCAAATACCATGTTTATCCATAACAGGTCGACTACATCGCGGGCATTGCAATGGTTCAAGAGATAACGCCTGAAGATTCTCATAGAAGGAATCCAACTCGATCATGAAGTTACAAGCCGTAATAGGAATAGGAAATTCCACTTTCAGTTCAGTTTGGTTAAAAGAGAGATGGCAACTTTTGGCACGCTTCCACAGTGACCAGTTGTTTTTAAGCTCCGATAAATCCGAGACAGGGCGATTGTTGTAATACAAGTTTAAGACCTTCACTGACTTTGACTTTCGTGCATCATGAACATTCATGGTCACAGACTGTATCGTATAACTCCCAGTACATTTCACAATGATGCGGTTATCTGTAAACTTTGTCTCGGATTTCAAACTTTCAAGCTTCATTTTGCTATATGGCACATCAGGAGAACTGCAGGTGACACAAGGTTCACTCTCAAGATAATAACCATCAAATTCCACAAGATTACTCGGAGTGCTGTATATACGGGAGTTTGGATGATTGGCAATGAGTTCGTTCTGAGAATGCAACGTCTCAAAAAAGCACCTTATTACATCAGGGCTCAGGCAACGATCCACAAGCTCGCTAGTTGCTTGCTTTGAGTTGTTTTCTGGAACCTTGCCAAGCAACAAGGAGACAAGTTCCGTGTACTCAACAATATTCTGACCATATGCTGGCAAGTATCTAACCTTCTGCAAAAGAGCTGCTAATAGACTTTCTTTGAACGAGTGTCTTCCATGATGCCACAAACCATATATAACAGACTTTGCTTCAGTCCGAACAGCACTCGAATTCCATTCCAGAAGAAAGACATCAATAAACTGCCTCAAGAGATCTCCGCCCTTGGCACTAAAGATATCTACGACCCCTTCCATATCCACGTATGATTTGTCCAAACCAGAATCATGCCCATCTTCACCTTTTTTCTTCTTTTTTGAATCCACAGACAGAGATCCTGATCGGTTTGAGCCTGCAACTACATCTGTTGCTTCAGATTTCTGCACTGAGCTGCTCACATCTTTTCCTTGATAAAAGGCCAGATTAAGGAGTTTAAGTGTCTGGATTTCTTCCGCAAAATGGAATACACCATTGAGTAGGAAGGACAGAAAATCTCCATGCCTGAGACAATACTTCTGCCAGTTCCTAGGCCGTGCCAAAGCAACTTCAGCAATTGTAGAAAGTGACTTCACAATTTTTACACTCCTTTCATATGAAACATTGTTTTCAAAACCTCCAGACTTTTCAACATGCTTGTATAGGTGTCTCACTTCATTGGAAAACTGCCATGAATCTCGGACACTGTAATATTGAGTTTTACTTCCGCAAAGATGCAAAAACAGCCTTCTAGCATATCTTCTAACAAAAGCCGTATGAGGATTATTAATATAACTGCACAGAACATCCTGGAAACCGTCCAGCTTCAAATCTTTAGCAGAAGCATTCCTGTAAACCTTTTCCTTTTCCCCCACTTTCTCTTGTTTTTCAGGTCTAACCAAGGTATAAACTAAGCGAAACACATTCTCAAGTAACAGCCTGTGATAGTCTACAAATATATCTGCTCTATGTGCTTTTGCATATGAATCCGAAAAGAAGGGGGAATAGTTACCCGCAGGTAAATCTCTTCTGATTGTGAGCATGGCTCCACAACCAGAACCAGAGCTTGATCCACGAGCTTCAACATTGGAAGCACGGGACTTAAAAACATGCACTAGCTGCTGAAGTATGTTCATTAGATAATTAACAAATTCTTGGTTCCTGAGGCAACTGCAAGCGCGAACTAGCTGAGATGCAAAGTCATCTCTCTCTTGAACATCAAACGAAGACTGAGACGCAACAACAGTGGAGCTCTGGACACTCCTCCGATCATGAACATCTGTACTTCCACCTGATCTGGAGCTACTACCATCGCTACCAGGCTGGTGCCAACTCCGAAGCATCAAGGTGAAAAACATGAACACAAGAATCACAATTTCCCCGAAGGAAGAGTGAGTTGAAGCAGCAAACGGCTTGCTGAGATTAATTTCACCCAGAAGCCATTTAATTAACTTTTCCAAGCTTATTTCTTCGGGCTTTGAGCTATCCATAAAGGCTCCACCAATAGCAGATGATAATCTGTAGAACAATTGCATGACAGGTATAGCTTGAACACCGGAAACTGTCTCCATCCATCCACTCAACTCTTGGAGAAACTCAGAGAGAATTAAAGAATTTACAGCACGTTTCGAAGCTGAGATAGAAACAGAATCGGTTACTGAGGCAGAAAACTCAGCAGATTCACCAGGTTCCAAGACATGGATCGAGGGAGTTGAAGCTTGTGGGACGCTACGGGTTATCACTGGCAACACATTTGAAATACCTACTTCATCCGTAGAAAACTGAATTTCATTGGTGTCTGCACCAAGTGATTCCACTTCTATTGGAATTGCTGTCATGGGATGATCACGAGTGTGTGGCGGTGGTAGACGATCTGCATCTAACACTTCATAGCATGCCTCACATAAATCAAAATCTGGACAAACGGTGCAGTGCCACCTTCTTCTCAGTATAGGGACAGTGGAGCAGCCATCACAGCAGTATTGAACAGATGAAGTTATAGAGTCCTCTTCAATCATGACATGCGTGTTTCCACCAGCTGTTCTAATAGGCACCGAAGGAGTTGTAACATTTTCTATCAAATCATCTGTTGTCAGCATCGTTTGCTTTGGGAAAGGAACCTGAAGTAATCTTGATGATATAGCTAAGCTGTAAAGAAAGTTAGTTAGAGGACAGTCTCATGTCTAAGCAAACAGAATATGAAAATCATACAGAAGAACCACACCTGCTGGATGTTTGCACAGACTCATTGGGAAATAATATAAGTGCTTTCAGTAACTGGACGGAGGGAGCTACAGAACGAACCCCTGTATCCTTTCCTTGAGATGCCAGACACTCTGCATAGCTATAGATTAGTTCAACGGAGGACATGACGATGTTGTTCATAGTTGGAGTATCTAGTGGCTCCGACTCCAAAATTCCCCAAAGCACTTGCATCAGATTATCTACCACTTCAGAGCCTACAAAACAAGAATAGCTCATATAAACAAAGCTGTATAAACGAGACGATAATTGTACAGATAAATAGCTGTTCATACTACGCGTTATACAAGGACAAAAGAAACAAAGCTGTGTTTAAACTACACACGCAAATAGACAGATAAGATAATAACAGAAAGAGCATATATACCATATGCCTCCAGAAAGCTGGAAAAATTTGATTTACGGGTCAAAGCTATTTTAGACACCGCCCGCATCTGCGCATTGAACTCTTCAACAATCGAGCCTATGGTACTAGAAATGCCCAACCTCGAAGAAAGAATAGAGGTCACCTTGACCACTCCAAGAAGTCGCATAGTGTCTTTGACCTATAGGAACAGATATATCAATGCCAAATACAACAAACAAATATGGAAAATCTGCGCCAGGAAATAGCAACTGAACATGCAAAACTAGATTTAGTAGGAGCATTACCTGGTAGTATATTTCCTTTTTTGGAAAGATAGACTGCAAAACACGGCAAGCTGCAGTTTGAAGCAGAGTTTCCCTATCACTTTCAAAAATAGTCTCCAGTAGCTGTTTGCATTTGAGTTCGCTAAGTTCCACTTCTTGTCGTGGCCTACTAACTGAATAAAAGATTGATAGGAGTTTAAGACCATCAGCGATAACTTGCTCCTCAATAGAAGCAGACTGTGCTGACGCTCTCTTTTTACTAGAGCCTGGAACAAGCAAACCATGACCAAGCACACGAGCTTCCATATCCAGCACAGCATCCATTTTCTCTTTCCAGCCAAATTCATGTTTAGCTTGACCGTATACTTCAAGCGAATCTATTCTGGGTAGTGCAGTCCCACTAGAAGTCGGCCCCACTGAGATTACAACATCTTCATCAGCTAGAAGTGACTCAGCTACTGTGAACGGGATGTCATACCAGCACCTCATCCCCTCATCCATCTTAATAGATCTCTGAAAAACAGTCACTTCTGAAGGTATGGAGCTTGCTGATGTAGTACCCACATGTATCCGGATGCCAACCATAACAATGTCAGGGTTTGGGTTGGAGACCGATATCTGAAAGAGAGAAGGAGGTTAGATAACTAAGGTGCCTTACAGGATCCTAAAGAGTGGACACACCCGACACATATAATCATAATTACACGAAGAAAATACTCTTAATAAAATTTAAGCAGTATGCAGATAAATTACTGGAGAAATCTAACAATACCTTGAAGCCCATGGGACTGGGGCTCTCAATAAAGCCATCCTCAGAAGCCAAGCTCTGTTTTGCTCCCTCAAAATCCCCATTTCTAATAGCATCACTACCAAGTCTTACATCTGCTGTAATGCAAAATGCTTTCTCAAAGAAATCCAGGGGAAACTCTGGCTTTGCACCTGCATACGCTTTGTTGTTAAGTATCTTAGACCCCAACTTTTTAACTTTTTCAGTTGTAAAATTTGAGTCACCATCAACTCCACTCCGAACATGAGAATATATCTGAAGGCTGCCATCATCATGCAGAACAAGATAGTGAACATTGTCTTTTGACAAAGGTTTGTATGCAGTTATTCCGACCAGAGGGGAAGATGATCCTGTCGGATGACGGAGATTCTGTGCATATACCCCATCACCCCTCAAGGACACAGCTAGGGCAGCATTTGACTTCACGGGGGAGAAGCAAATAAACAATCCACTGCCAGCCAACAACTCTTTCCAACGATGCAATCCAGCCACCCTCTGCTTACAATCTGATTCCTCCTCAAACATGCCAGATGTCTCACTTAAGGATGTAGCATCTGGGCTGAGTCTACCAATAAAAGAACTTCCATCATGATAGGACAAGAGAAGCAGTCGATATGTTGGTGAGAAATAGACGGATGAACCCTTTGCGGTAATATCCTTCCCCATAATCTGAACGATTTCCTTAAGTGGTGTTGCACCTGCATTTCCTCCCCAAGATAGTTCAAACCTGTACAAATTTCCTTGTTCTGAAAGAACAAGAAGGAAAACCCTCCCACGAGAAGCAACAAAGAGGGTAGCATCCACAATCATGTCATTTGGCAAGGTGAAGTACTGTGTTGGACTGATGCTATCCTGGGATAAATCATAAATCTTCACGAACTTGTTTGTAACAACTATTAACTGAACCTGTGAACCAGGGACCCAGTCTATACGCCTGATGTACGCACCCTGCAGGGCAAGCTCTACAGCTAGCCTGTCAATGACTTCACCTCGATGATTCAAAGTAAGTATCTGGCAATCTTCAAGGCCTCCGACAGCAAGATAATTCTCCACAACTGGGTTAAATACAAGATGCACAATCTCAAAACGAACAATATTCCTCGAAAGGGGTTTAACATTTGCCTTGTCTGCATTTATGGGTGCAATTGTGGCTTGTCCAATTAGCTGTCCAACATCAAATATAGCAACTTTATCACCTTCTCCAACTGCAAGACGACCCCGAACACTAACACTCAGGAGAGACTTGACAAGGGAACCATTCGCTAAAAGAGACTTAAGGTCCTTTGAATTAGCATAATCAGCCTTTATTTTCAAATCTAGTGACCCACTTTTATATGCTTTTTTAAGCTGCAAAAGATCTGTGTCATATGAAAGAACTTTGTCTTTCCCAAGATTCACCTGCTTATCTTTCGAGAGGCCAGAGTCTCTTTTGCTAGTGATAGACGGAAGCAAAGAAAAGAAAATCTCCAGCACGCGGTCCTCTATTCCTAGCTCTTCTAGTAGCAGTGACATCTTATATTGAGTTTCTTTAGGAATAGATAACACAACGTGATTTTCCTCCCCAAAACCATCTTCTTCCACATCTGAATCGCTTTCTGCAAGCTGATCTGCATCCTCAGACAAAGGTAAAAAGGATTGGAAATTATTTGTACTACGAGTTGAAGTGCTTCCAATGCCACTATATTTGCGCGGCTTCAAACACTGGCAGCTGCTTCCCCTAACACCTCCAGCTCCACAGTCACAGAAAAACCTACTTGATCGTGAATAGACAACACGGTGACCTCGGTGGCAAACTTTTGCGCAAACAGAACAACAACCTTTAGACACAGTAAGGTCACAGGTGTAACAAAAATACCAGTGTTGTTCCATGAAATTACTGCCACTGGAAGTAAAAGTGCAGACTTTTGAGGCAAGATACCTCTCACTGTTGGCATCTTCTTCATCTTCCTTGTCTAAGCTAGCCACTTCACCATCAGATGTTCCATCATCTTCATCTTCATCAACAGAAGTGACATCACATTCAAGAGATACTGTGCTACCTTCCTGATCCACGGGGAGAGCCAATGTATCAGATTTTTTCGCTGTTCCTGAAAGTTTTGGGACCAAGGGACCTGTTGCAGTATTCTTATTGCTCGCCAAGGACTTTTCAGCTGAACTCTCTCCATGACTTGGAGAACGGTTTCTCAACAAAGTGCCTATCACACCAAAAAGAAACTTCAAACCAGGAAGCAACTTCTCATCGGCAGCAAGCTTCTCCATCAGCATTATAGTTCTCTTTAGTACCATCTTCATAAGGTTTTCTTCCCTTGCAAGTTGAAGAACAAAATGAAAATATGGCATAGCCATATGGATATCAAATGAGAGAAATGCGGTATCAAGGGAGATCAGCATGGCCTCGAATAAATGATTCTGTAAGTCTCTGGTCTGTAGGTCGTTAGTGGACGGCACAAGACAATTAATAAAATTCATTGCTGCCTCTCTGAAAGGAAGAGAATTTCCTTTTGCAGTCTTTTTCCCATCTATTTCCTCAATGAAAGAACCCAACAGTTTTCTCTCCAGCCAGCCAGACAAAGTAATCAAATCCATGTCAATAAATTTTTGCTGTACTCTTCTCCTGAGATCGGGGGATAGAGCCATAGACAAGAGGTCAATAAGAAAGTTGAGTACTTTTATGTTTACTGGTTCCAAGGAACAGTAGTCCAATGAGTCAATAAAAATAGATGGATCTCCACGTTGCAACTGACGGAATTCCCTGGTATGCCCAGCGACTTCATCTACACCAAGATAAAATTTGACAATATCAGATTTTGACGAATCCTTGCTTAGACTGTCCATAACATCTACAGTCTTGGTGATCACCCCTTCAAGGACATGGCTTCTATCTATCTGCTCAATATTTATTTCTCTTACACACCCCTCCATGTCTTTCATTAGGAACAACTCTGTCAAATCTGGAAGCTGTAACACGGTACATATATTTTGATGGATCTCCTCACATTTCCCATGAAAGCTTTCGAATACCTGATCAAACTTAATAATCATGATAGAATCAAGTATTTGATGAAGCACACGAGTATCTACCTCAAACTTTTCCTTTGAGTTTCCCAGTTTGAGTAAACCATCTATAGTCACCACAATGCATCTTATGCTTAGAATACATGAAAGAAGAATCGCACTAGAAGTTTGAAGACTAGTTGGAAACCCATGCACCATAAATTCCCAGAACACTTTCCATAAAACACCTGAACCTCTTCCATCACCCAGAGCATCCAGTTTTGACAGATAAAAAATGCATTGAAGATGGAGAGAATTGTCACCAATCTTCGCATATTCAGCTTGGAGACTTTTACCAAATTGAGTATGCTTGAGAAGTAGCAGAGACGGCGAGCTATGACCTTGATGATTCCATGTACTGAAAGTTGCAAGGAAAGCTTTCTTATAAACTCTTAAATATTTGCTAACCAATGATGAGAGCACTCTCATTAAATCTGCAATGTCACCAGTCTCCATCATGTAAGAGAGCACGCCTTCTGCAGCAGCAATGCAATTGGCGTCAACAGATATGCACTCCCTCCAGAAGGGATCGATTTCTGAGCATGAACTTTTCTTGCAATAACCCCAGACGCCACCATTAAAAAAGTACAACAGAAGAGAGAGCCAAGATCCTTCGTGGATAAAATCCCAACCCAAATCCTCAACCACCATCTCAGGTGCTGCTTGGAGCTCATTTAAAACACCAATCAAAATGTTTCTCAACTCGATATTCTTACCAACAACATTGGAGTCGCCTATAAGTAAAAGGCTGGTGGAGATGAGATCCACAGAACTAGGTGTGTCCAACTTCTGGTAATTAACATGCAAGGAAGACTGACTATCCAATGCACAATTGATACGAGCAATATCCCAAGAAAGTATAAAAACGTATCTTTCCACAATCAGGTCTTCTACTTTTCCTGCCTTTTTTCCGTTCCACAATCCCAAAATCCGGGACAAACTTGCAGATAAATTTCCATAATCCAAGTTTAGGGTTTTGGCAGCAGAGACATCATTCTGAAATGTAGGAGGATATGGCGAAAAGTCAATCATCTGACTCATCAGATGGCTGACTGACTCCTCTTCAGCCCACGAATCAGTTATGCCCCTTGCTACAAGAGATGCCCAAGAAGATAAATGATCGCCAACAGTTACGTGCAAATTACTACCACAACTACGAACTTCCCTCAGTTTAGACCTTAAATCTAGCATTAATGATGTTGGGCACGTGTTTGGATGTAACAACATATGGTGCAACAGCACTAACAACCTAGATATCAACATTGCCCAACAGGACATCTGAGGACCATCACATTTTCCTGATGGGGTGTCAACCTTTTGCAGACACGAAGCAATGAGATTTGAGAATTTTTCCTTTTCTGCTTCATTTGACAAATGGAAAGCCATAAGAAGAATCTCAATATGGAAAGCAGAGGGAAGACACGTAGTCAACTCCTTGAGACTCAAACCTTCAGCACATATTACGCCTGCTCTCTCAGCAATAAAACTAACGAAACCATCATAAATTTTGGCTCTCAATTGTGCCCCAGCCAAGCCTGGCCTACAAAGAAGAGTGTGAGCAAACAGTGCCAGAGTCTTATCGTTATAGTTAAATTCACCATTTTCAACAAGAAGAATTTGCTGAAAAAGGTAGGACTCAAGAGAATCAGACAGTGCACAACTTCTCAGGAGATTAAGTAACAGCTCAAAGGCAACATGTCCAGGTTTTCCTTCATCTTGGAGCATGCAAACACCATCAGAAGCCTTGTCTTCAACAGCACAGCCAATGACATTGAGAAGGATATCAATGTGACCAGTGTCAAGCTTTTTACATCCATCTTCGTATATACTAGGAACCCATTCTTGACAAAAGATACACGTTTTAAGAAAGTTCAACAGTTCCCTTGCAGCTTGGAATGGTAAATTACTGCTGACACACACAGATGGTTGATCATTTGGTTCTATGGAACACAAAGAACGGCTACCCTCAGAAAACAAATTTCCGAAGAGGGCCTCATCATCATGTGAAATCTGGCTTTCAACTTCGGCAAAACTGTTTGATCTTAAACTGGAATATGTTTTCTCCACTTTTGGTCGTAAATTCACTCCTTCACGATGGAGGAAAGAAACAAGATAGAAGAAGTTACCCAGCCACTGACTTGATGAAGGAAATATCACTCTCATTCTATCCTCTACCGTGAAGGACTTGAGCAACGGGATCTTCTCCTGGGGAAGATGGAAACAAACAGAATCAACAGCAGAACTAGCATTGTCATCAATGACTTTTGATTCTAAAACCCTCAGATCTTGGATATGGTGTGGATGTCTCTTGAGATCTTGAATGAGTCTCAATGTGTAAATGACAGACCGAGGGAAGTACGCAAGAGGAGGTATCAAATTGGAAGAGGACACATCATATCTCCACATCGAAGCATTTAGTTTGTTCACAATAGAAGCTGACACACAAGCCTGAACATTCTGAAAAACACTGCTCTTGCCAAAAATGAGTTGGATAAGATTAAGAAATCCCTCCACCAGTGCAAGAGAGAGACTCTCAATATTGCCCTCAGTAGCAGTGTGGTTGGTGAATTCAAAGAAAACCCCAAACAGCTTAGGAAAAGCATCTGTAAAGGAAGCTACTGCTTGTAACAATGAGCCATCATTTTCTATACTTTGAACTTCTTTGGAAAGGGTTCCAAGCAGCTTCAGGATTCTTAAGCAGAAGGACAATTTATCAAGGAAAGGTTGATCAACCGTCTTCTCATCTAACAGGCTTGGCAATTGAACAAGCTCTTTGCAGACCATAATCAGACGACAAATGCAGCCAAGGTGAACAACTGCCAGGTGTCGAGTCAAGGGATTAAGATTTCCACAGTCTTGTTGAAAAGAGGGCTTGACTACTGACTGCGCCTGCGCATCAGATTCAATGCATTCAGACATCAGCGTAATAAGAAGCCGGTCAACTGGCTTCTCTTCATTTGAGCATCTACCCCCTGCTTGACATGTCACAATGTATAAAGGTCATCACATTAAATTTAACTAAGAAGATATACTGCTGAGTGGATTGGTAGCAATAATACCTTGAAAAGTACATTTCACAAGGCTATATAATTCCATATTATCATGCTCGCCAGAAAATGCTGGCCAACGTTTTACAACTTCAGCGGGAGAGACAGCTGGCAGTATATCATATTGCTTCTCACTTCCGTCAAAAGAAGCAATTTCCAGAATTACTTCCATGTTTATCTGATTCAAGCAAGCAGTCGAAGAGATTACTAACGCAGTCAAGCTTGAGGGAAAAATAGTAAGAATCCCACAAATTGTTTGATAATGGAAGCAGAGCGTAACACCACTATACCACTCACAAAAAGGGTAAAGAAAACATCCTGATGAGTACATCTGAGTAATTTCTATGGTCCAACAATGAAACATCTGACTAACAAAACGAGTTCAAAGTCTTATCAAAGAATAATAAACAGAGTAAAATATGTTCTCTCTAAGGTATGCTCAGAGAATGTCGTCAAACAGATTTCCCAGAGTTACCACATACGATCAACAGAACTACTTTCAAATCATGACCAAGGAGATACCAATATCCAACATTAAATAATTCCCTACCGGGTGTCAATTACATATTGAAGTAAAGAACGTGGGATAACACCGAGAAGCACATTGATCAAGATAAAGAACAAACCTCCATTTTCAGATCATTTTGTCTAAAATTTGACTTCTCCAAGAAGCTGAGAGAGAATTCCATGATCTCCTGGATGACACCCAAAATTATCGGTTCGATTTGGTCCACTGAGATACACCAAAACAAAAACAGTAAGCCAGTAAGGAAAATAATTCGAGGTCATAACTGTTTACTGCTTCATCTTAAAAACAATCAATAACTCTTCTAAAGTAGCAGAATTTGAACAGCCCAAAAATTAGATACCAAAGCTCAGAGAGTGGAAAACGAACAACAATCAAAGAATCGGCAGATAATTCATACCGACTCAAACCTTGATTTAACTATTAAGCATCAAGTAGGTACCTAATATAGATCGCGATAGTAGAAGGATCGCCTGAGAAATTGAAACAAGTGCTTGAACCTGTGAATCCGACCAGGTCTCAAACCGTAGCTTGCTGGAGGAGTCATCATCTCCGCCGATCGGAGCGAGACCCCAACGAAGGAGGAGATAGAAATAACGGAGACCGCGTTTAATCGAATCATCGGAACGTAAACGGCGAGAAAAGAGATCTGAAGATGCCGAAGACGACAAGGATGGAAAGGCGGTTTCGTCGAAGAGAAATCGGCAGAGATTCGCCAAGTCTTCTGCCATTTCTGGCGAGACGAAAGAAGAAGAGTTCGTGAGACAATAATGAAAAGGTTTCTAAGAGATATACAGAGGGAAGGGTTTTATAAGTGAGAATTCAGAGACGGTGAAAGAAGACGAGGTTCCTTCTTCTTCGTTTTCATTCTATACTTTACTTTCAAAATCAGACATTTTTTTTCTTTTTAGAACATAGTTCTATTGATTGCAGTGTTAAAAAAAATTACATTGGTACAGCCCAATAAGATATGGGCCCAAAACACATATTAGAAGGCCTAATTCGTAGCTTGAATAAATGTGTCACCCAATATGTGAAGAGACCCACTAAACAAAACAAACAAAGACCCAAAACATAAAAGCCCAAAAAACAAAAAGATAAAACAAGATCTAAACACGTCTTTCTTATCCAAAGTTCAAAAAAAAATACTAGACGTTAGCCGCAGGAACCTTCCAACTAGCGCCTAAAAAAACTATTCGAGACCGAAATGATTCTAGAGGATTTAGATAGTTTTTTTTTAAATTATATTTTATATATGATAAATTAACTATGTATAGTATAAATAATATGACTTAAAATTAATTATTAGCAAACAAATAATAATTTATTTTAAATAATATTTTTTAAAGTTAAATTCAGAGAAAAATCAAATTAAATTATTTTATAATATACTTTTAAAATATGATTGCCTAACCTGTTTAAACACTGTTTCAGCCGACTAATTTTTAATTTCACTGTTTAGTTGTTGTCACCGCCTAATTCTTCTGATTTGTTTAAAATTTAGTCGGATTGTGTCCGCCTACCGCCTAGACGCCACTAGCCCGATTTTTCTAAGCTCTTCGTCTTTGAGATAATTTTGATGTATACTGACAACATTAAAGAAGAAGATTTTCTTGTTAATTGTCATAATCTCTGTTAATTAATAGGTCATGTCATTGTTACCGTTGTCTCTTATTTTTTTGTTACCGTTATCTTGTTACCTATAAAGATACGTATTAGGGAAGCGATTCACTTAAAGAGCAAAATCAGAGAAATCTCAAAACAAATTTTAATCGTCTATCTCAATTTCTCAAAGCGAGAAGACGAAGAAGCCAACTTGAACAGAGAACCCGAGCCTGATGAAGAAGCCGACAGGAACAAGGTCGTGAACTCTGCTTTACCAAACAAAGAATAGGCTAAGAAGAAGATGAAGAGAACGTTTGAGAATATACCGACAACGATTCTGAATTAGGAGTTTCGCCGATGGAAGAAGCTAATAGGTTCGTGTTATTATCTGATATTCTATGCATTACCTCTCTAACCCTTTGTTTCTCATAGGTACTTGAAAGAACACCAACAGCTCGAGAATACGGAATAAGACAATAAGAAACTCTCTCTCACTCACACCTAAATACCGAATGACATAGAACTAAACACCCGAAATTTCTCTTGTTCTCTTAACTCTCTTTATCTTTCACTCTTGGGCTATTGTATGCCTTCCTTCGTGCTTTAAGTGTCTTCTATTTATAAAATCCTTTAAGGTGGTGATAATGGTTGCAGACTGTTAGAGAAAAAGAAAAGCTCCTTTTCGCTTGTTTCCATTTCTCTTACTTGTGTATCAAGTCATCACCTATTTCCTTTTGATTAGTAACAGACGTTATTGCTTGGCCCAAAAACCGAGAGAAGCTTGGACTTTTTACCGAGCCCACTTGAGACTTAACGACACTTTTGATCCACTAATCTTTTTTTCTGATTTTTCCAATGCTTAGAGTTCTAAGAGAAAGCAGAATATCACTCCAGTTTTGCAGAGCAGAGATTTGTAGCGGACGACTTAAGTGAGACCTATGGGTGGGATTTGGGCCACGGCCCGCGGGTTTTGGCCTGCGCAGCGGGTTCAATTTTTTTTTTGGTTTTGCGGTTTTGGCCCGCGAGCCCCACGGGTACCCGCAAAAAAAAATCGTGTTGTTTTTATTACAAGTGTGTGAACATCATGACATTTGGAGTTAAAAAAACCACACGATGTTTAGAATTGGGGCTACAAAACGCGGGTTTAATGCGGGTTTCGCGGGTTTTAGCGAGTTTTTCGCGGGTTAGTTATATATTTTTTTTCGGGTAGACCGCGGGCCCCGCAGGTTATTGCGGGACAGTTGCGGGTTTCGAATTAAAAACCTGCATTTTTGTAGGTCAGGTGCGGATTTTAAAAAAAATCAAAAAGCATGCGGGCTTTTTGCGGGGCGGGCCCGCGAACCCAACAACCCAATACTAGTGAGACCAGATCGTCGGACCAAGTAAGTTCCAAACACTTAACCAATCTCTTGTAGGATGTTGGAGGTGGACCTAGCCCCTCCAATCCATCATCATAATTAAGTTTGACTCACAAGAAAGAAAACTCATTTTAGGCCCAAAAGGATGAAGCCTTTGGATTTCGGGGAATATTCCATAAATCTCCAAAAGATCTATGAAAATAAGAGATAAGATCTAAATCTTATCAAGATGGAAGGGAAGCCTCAACCTATAAACAGAGGATCATTCTAAGAGAAGGGACATCTTTTGGCACTAGAGAAACCCTGAGCTACGAAAGAAGAGAGACCAAGCGACGCGGATTTCCAACCTAGACGACTTTAAGAGTTTTTAATAATCTTTGTTATATTCATCATGCAATCATATTCAATAAACGAAGGATTCGACCCGCTAAACTAACAAATCTTTATTGTGCTAACTCCGGTTAGAACATAGGATATATGTTAAAGGACAAATAGCCACACTAGAAATTTATGTTTAGGGATTCCACCTGAAAACCATACCTCTTTATGCCATTCCACTTCTGGTTTTTGAGCTTTAAGCAAGATACACCTTCCTTAATAGTCACAAATTTAATACTTTTGGAATCATTTAGCCATTATTTATATTGATCTTAAGCTATCTTGCTTTGTAGTTCTTCCTAGGTTTTTACTGTCTCCTTTCAATGGCTATGCGTAATCCAGACATTAATTGCTTCCCTCATTAACAAACAGGTTTGGGATCGGATCATCATCAAGTTTCAGTCTTTCAGATGATGGTGTTTTTGGTGATCACGATTGGAAATAAAAACAACATGAAGCCCAATCACAATTAGACAAGGTATAATAATCTTATAGAACTGGTTTTCCTAACATTAGGTTCAAGGTTTCATTCTCATCAGAGATAAGAACAATTAGAAAAGAAAAAAACTGAAGCTTTTAATGATTTAAGCCTGAAACATGTGAATGTTGTTTGTTAAATTGGCAGAAGAGAGCCGTGGAAAATTTTCGAGAAGACCCCAAAAGGTTCGTTTCCGTTCTTACAGTCTTCCTTTTCCAAAGCAACACCAGCACAAGTATCATTCCAAAGCTTGCGGTTTTGGGTGTTGCTGGTGGCTCAATCAAGGTAATTTGAAATTTCTCAGTTTTGGTCTTCTATTTGATTATGTGGATGGAAAAATTTTGATATCGATTTGGTTGGACTTCTTAGACTTATGGATCTCATGGCCTGTCCATCACTGCCAACGCAATTGCCACAGTAGAAATAGCTAGAGTTAATACACGTTGTTCAACTTTCATTTTTCTTTGAGCATGCTCACTCTTGATCAATGTTTGAAAAATCGGGGTAGACAGTCGCCTAAATGGCACAATCCGACTAGATTTTAGATAAAACAGATGGATTAGGCTGTTACCGTAGTTTGGAAATTGGGAAATAAATGTTTACCTTGGTAGGCGGTCATAATTTAAAAAGTAAAAATAAAAAAATCGTAAAATTTATATTATAGAAAATTATAGTTTGATTTTTTTTGGTGAGTTTAATTTTAAAAATTAATTTTAAAAATAAATGCTTATTTGTTTTTTAATTATTAATTTTAAATCATATGGTTCGTATTATTTGTTATATTTATACTATATATAGTTAATTTAGTATATATAAAATATAATTTTTTTAAAACCGGCTTAACCGCTTAGAATCACTTTAGATTCTAACTAGTTTTTTTAGTTTTTTAGATGCTAAGAGGAAGGTCACCGCCCGCCTAATGTAACGGTTTTTTAGCACGGCTCTTGATAAAGCTAAACCAGAAGAAGCCTCTCATATTTTCTTTCTTTGCTTCTTAAACTTTAATTGTTTTGATAAGGCTATACGAGAAGAAGTCTCACCTCAACCGAATTGGGATATCAAGATTTTTTTGAGGGGTTTTTGTGGTTCAATTTGAGATTTGACTCAATTTCGGTTTAATTTTTTCTTTATTTTAAATCGTCAGACCGAGCTCCGGTTTCATTGTTTCTCTCAATCGGCGGCCATGGGAGAACTGCCGAGGAAGCTGCGTGTATTGTATGCTTCTCAAACCGGAAACGCTCTTGATGCGGCGGAGCGTATTGGCCGTGAAGCAGAACGCCGTGGATGTCCAGCATCTATCGTCTCCACCGACGAATTCGACGCGGTATGTCTAGTAAAATCAATCGATTTTCAAAGCTTATTACTTTGGTTTGATTGCTGATATGTTTTCTTCATACCATTAATTTGCTGTTAGTTTTGTGTCAATTTATTGACTGAATTTCAAATAAACATTGCGAATTCATTGACTCTCTTGCAGTGTGACATTAAAGCGTTTTCCTTTTTAAGATTTCATCATATGTTTTCTGCAGAGGTCTTTACCTCAGGAGGAGGCTGTTGTTTTTGTTGTCTCCACTACAGGACAAGGAGACTCTCCTGATTCCTTCAAGGTTCGTTGGAATTCCTGCAAAATGCAGTTTTAGTTATTGTAGCTTATTGTTCATTATTGTTTTCAATCATTTGAAGGCATTTTGGAAGTTTCTTCTTCAAAAAAATCTGGGAAACTGTTGGTTGCAACGAGTTCGCTATGCAGTGTTTGGACTAGGGGATTCTGGCTACCAGAAGTACAACGTAAGTGAACCCGCTTTTTATAATCTGTTTAACATTGTTTTAACATACGTTTCATTTCCCATGGTGGGCTACTCCCGAGCTTGTCCAGTTTCGTTTAGATGTATTTTATCAATGTGAAATTTAAGTAGGTACTGCCTAAGACCTTGAGCTTTGTCTGAATTGTTCTTCTCTGACACAAATTTATGACATGATTTTTTTTCTTTTCTAATGGCTAAGTTTGTAGCAAAGAAGCTAGACAAAAGATTATCAGGTCTTGGGGCCACAGCCATCATTGAAAAAGGTCTGGGAGATGATCAACACCCATCAGGGTATGCTACGGTATATTAAGTCAAGTAGATATTCCGTCGACGTTGATCATGCTTTTACATAACATTCTTTGACATCAAATGTACCATTTCATCAGTTGAAGACATCATATCTTCTTTCTTATTGTTGCTAGTAAAATACTTTAAGCCCCAATGTTAGAATGCTAATTTTAAGTTTCGGTGTATTATTAGGTACGAAGGAACTCTCGATCCGTGGATGCAGTCTTTGTGGAGTACATTATATCAGATCAATCCAAAATACTTTCCTAAAGGTCCAGATGTGATGATTTCACAAGATGAACTAACTGATCAGCCTAAATACAGGGTTATATATTATAAGCCGTTGAAATTGGAGCCTAAAATGTCGACAGAGTCAGGTATACAAAATCACACTGCACATCCTGTTTTTTGAAGGGAAACTTAAGGTCAATAGTGAGTGGATATGCTTCTTTTATGTTAACTTAGGAATATGTTATGCTACATAACAATGTTACCGTCTACATGTCAATCGTAATTGCAAGAAATGTCATCATAAAAATGGATTTGAATGAATCTGCTGGAAATAGTCTCACAATATTCTGTTTCAAATTTGCTTGTGAATTGAATTTCTTTTGTATCATGAAAAAGGTTCGGTAGGAATATACTTGTTTTTGAGAATTACGCTTGCATAATATGCCTCTTATGTTTTGGCAGACATCTTACAAAGAGCCCGTGAAATGTCTCCCGCTAAATTATCCAAGGACAAAAGTAAACCAGACTGCTTTCTAAAGATGGTATGCACATCCAACATAAATTTTTCGTTTTGTTCCGATATGCTATACAACCTTGCTGGTTATGTTAACCCAATGCTCTTTTACCTTGAATATTGTGGAGTTGATGTTGTTTAATAGTCAAGATGTTTTCTTAAATGATCAGATTTGGAATGCGTTATTATGTAAAGCCTACATGATATGAATTCTATTCCGTTAGCTTGCCTTAATATTCCAATTATGTAGACCAGAAATGAAGTCTTGACCAAAGCTGGAAGCACAAAGGATGTCCGCCACTTTGAGTTCCAGTTTGGTTCTTCTGTAAGTACGTTGCTGTCACTTACTTTAAGGATTCTGAATAAATTTTGAGGATGAAGTCTTATTCTTTCTGGTTTTCTCCTCTTATAAGACTGTTGAATATGAAGTTGGTGATGTTGTTGAGTTTCTTCCAAGCCAAAATCCTTCAGCGATAGATGCCTTTATAAAACGCTGTGATCTGGACCCAGAATCATTCATCACAGTATGTAGCTCCACTTGGTTTTATAAATGATCTTAGGTTGTCTAGTGTGGGATTCAAAATAAATGCCGAGAGTTAACTTGTTTTCAGGTTTGTCCGAGAGAGACGGAGAATAGTGGTTATTATGGAGAAGTAACTCCACAGCTCCCTGTTAAGCTTAAAACTTTTGTTGAGTTAACAATGGATGTTACATCTGCTTCACCTCGGCGATACTTCTTCGAGGTTAGATCTCTTTAATCCTAATGCATCTGAATTTTAAATTTATGATAGTCCTTTTCATCTTATGTAAGTATGGCTTTGAGTTATTTATATTACAAGTATTTATGGAAACCCTTGCAATGTATCATCTCTTTTCAGGTTATGAGCTTCTATGCAACAGCTGAACACGAGAAGGAAAGACTTCAATACTTTGCCACCCGAGGGGCGGGATGATCTCTACAATTACAATCAGAAGGAAAGAAGAAGCATCCTTGAGGTAAATAACACCAGATACAACATATATATGATCTGTCTTGAACATGCATTGACTCGTGTTGCTAATGCCTATGTAGGTGCTAGAGGATTTCCCCTCTGTACAAATCCCTTTTGAGTGGCTAGTACAGTTAGTACCACCACTAAAACCAAGAGCTTTTTCGATATCTTCTTCTCCTTTGGCTCACCCTGTTCAAGTACATTTGACTGTAAGTATAGTATCATGGATCACGCCTTATAAGAGAACTAGAAAAGGTTTATGCTCCTCTTGGCTTGCAAGCCTCACAGCTGAACAAGGTTAGAACTTTGTTTCTTCTTTTCCATAACTGGCTCAGTTGTTCTTTCCTGATGTGTTATCTTTTTTTACGTTGTGGTTAGAGATAAATATACCGGTTTGGTTTCACAAAGGCTCTCTTCCTTCTCCATCACAGTCGCTTCCGCTTATCTTAGTAGGACCTGGAACCGGATGTGCGCCGTTCCGTGGATTCATAGCTGAGAGATCCATACAAGCTCAGTCTAGCCCAGTCGCACCAGTCATGTTCTTCTTCGGTTGCAGAAACAAAGATACAGACTTTCTATACCGTGAATTCTGGGAGTCTCATACAAGAGAAGGAGGCATACTCGCTGAAGAAATAGGCGGTGGCTTTTACACAGCATTTTCTAGAGACCAACCAAAGAAGGTTTACGTGCAACATAAGATCCGCGAGATGAGCAAGAAAGTTTGGGGTTTGCTTTGTGATGGAGCTGCCATTTACGTGGCAGGATCGTCGACTAAAATGCCTTCTGATGTAATGTCTGCTTTGGAGGAGGCTGTGTCGGAGGAGACGGGAGGATCAAAGGAGGTTGCTTCACGGTGGCTTAAGGCTTTGGAGAAGGCAGGGAGGTACAATGTTGAAGCTTGGTCTTAACTCCAACTTCATGTCATGTTTGATCCCATATATGAAGCTAAAAAGCTTTGGTTATTGTTGTTACATTATTATTTATTTGTTTTCATAGTTCTCATTATATAATTTTGATTTTGAGGCAATAGAACTAGTTGAAGCTTCTTCTCATCAATTTTAAGTTGTAACTACTACTGGCCACTAAAGAACATTGAAGAACTCTCTTTCTACAAATCTCGAGTCAGAATAGACTGGGCCGATTTGGGCCGGATTTGGATGGGCCAAAAATTGGATCTTAGGTTTGGAAGAGAAAATGTTCAGACTTCTGAAATATGAATTTTGGATCTACCTTTACAAATAGTCTGCAACTATGTACATTTCTAATATATAAAAAAAAATCAATTAAGGTCAATAAGGTTTATCTTCAAACTTCAAACTATGTACGATTGTACATAATCTAAGCATAAATTATAATTTAGTATGTTCCTTTTGATTATCGTTAGTACGCAATCTTATTAAATTAATATTGTATTTTTTAAAGGTCAATTTTTTGGTTTTATTCTGAAAGCTCCATTTGCATCCAACAAAGCTTTCTCTTTCTTTCTCTCACCCACCTTCACAATAACAATCACCATTCATCATTCACCATTTACCATTCACCATCTTCTTCAGTGTTCATCACTTTTTCCTCAATCTTTTCTTTTCACCGACTAGAAAAAGAAATAAAGGAAGGAAATTTCTGTTCAGTATTACTTTCGAATTTACTGGGGAATTGCACAATTAATGAGTCTCTCCATATTTAATTAAAAATTAAAAAGTTAGACTCCTTGGGACTCTCTTTCGTCGGTTATTTGTTCCCTTTCTCTCTCTCTTTTTCTTTCTCCGTTGAGCCCCGATCGAAAGTTTAGGTCCTTTCTCTTCTCTCCTTCCAGCTCAATTCTCGATCAAAGGTTTACTCTTTATTTTCAAGTTGTCATTATTTGAAAATTACTAGGTTTTGATCATTCGATCCTGATTGTTATTGATCTCAATACTTTTTCGTATGGTCAAGTTTTGCTGATTTTGTCACTCTGTTTGCTCAATCATTTGGATAAATCGAGATTGGTTTTGCATTTTTAGTGTCTCTTATCTCAATTGGGTTGGTATGTTTCTCTGTTGAAGCAAAATTTGATCTTTACCTAAATTAGGGTTTTATTAGTTTATGTGCTTGCATTTCACTATAATGAAACTTCAAGTTAGTTTTGTGAGAGTTAAAAGTTCAGATTGATCTGAACTTTGAGTTGCTACTAAACAGAAGAAAATTGGACTTTTGGTTTGTTGACATAAATTTGGAAGTACTTGAAATTGCTTTATTCCAACACTGATCACATCATTCTCTCCTCTACATCTTGGAGTTATCAAGCAATCAAACCCATTTTATCATCGCAGGTAACGTGGAGATATGAACAGATTGTTAACCAGATGTTTTGCTGAATCAGAGTTCTGTAAATAGAAACCTTCAAGAAAGTTTAAAGGTTTTTGAGAGTCTTGTAATTAAATTTATAATCGCTCCTTGAGTCTCAGTTGTGTATGATTATAAACTAGTTCATCTGTTTAAGTGTGAGGAAAAGGAATATATCAACATTAACATAGAAAGAGAGGAGGAGGAGATGGGATGCGTTGCTTCTTGCTTTCGGGTCGAAGACATTGATGAGTACATGAATCCAAGTAGCTCTGTATATAGGAACTGTCCCTGCATAAGATGCCTTGCTCATAATTTCCTTAACTTGGTACATTCACACATGTCTTATCTCAATCTATGCATTGTGGTTTACCTCAAAAGCTTCATGTTTTGGTGATTGCAATAGTTGGTTCTTGTGACAATGTTTACTTTTGATCTCTAATCTAACTTGATCCTATGTTAACTGTTGCAGTATATCTCAGTATTCAGAAGAGGAGAAACCCGCTCTCTCCCATCTACGGTTCAAGCTACTGCCTCAGTAACGTCCTCTTCTTCACACGATAACTTTCTGTCTGAAGCATTCCGTTCTACTCCAAGACCTCTGCCATATGATGCTGATCCTAGATACTTCCGCTCGCTTGTTTCAAGACGTGAGAAGGGTTCAAGTCATTCCCATGACGAAGCTGAACCTTTAAGAAGTAATAGTGATGTGGATTCTGAAGCTTTCAGCGTAGGAGGATGCAAATGGGCTAATAATAAATCCATTATCTCTGATAAAGATTCTAAAGAAGACTACTCTAGTAAATCTGGTCTCAGGATTTTGAAATCAAAGTCAAAGTCGAAAATGGCTGACACTGAAAACATGTATGTATTTTCTGATGATGAAGATGTCTGTCCAACTTGTCTGGAAGGTAATAATTGCACTCTTAATTTTCTTTCTCAGCTTTTTTTTTGTTCCTTCAGAAATCAATCATCCTCTTGCTCGTCTTTTTGCAGAATATTCATCAGAGAACCCAAAGATTGTAACAAAATGTTCTCATCATTTCCACCTTGGTTGCATTTACGAATGGATGGAGAGAAGTGAAAACTGTCCTGTCTGCGGAAAGGTAACCATTTTTTTCACATTCTCAGAACGAAGTGAAACATATATGCTTATACATCTCTCAGCAAAGCAAGAAAGAGATATTCTTTTCAAATTTGACTAGTCTAGGGGATTAAAAGCTTATCTTTCTTAGAATTTATGTCATTTTTGTTGTTCTGATTCATTCTGATTGAAAGAAGAAAAATACAAAAAGCTCCCACTTTTCCAAACTCTTTATATTCTTTCTATGGCTACTTCTGGTTTTATATCTGCCTGAGAAAGGTGTGTGGTAGGTTGAACAAGTGAACCATATATGCCTAGAAGTGGTCATATAAAGAGCTAATCTTTTCTTGGAATTCATAAAAGTTGGCGTTTTCTGGTTCATTCGAATCTAAGAGAAGTTCTCATTTGTTTTCCAATGTTCTTGTGTGCAGGTGATGGAATTCAACGAAACACCATGATCATTTATCATTGATCTGTGTCTTGTATCTGAATTGTAACGGGGGAAGATAACAAGGCAATGCAAAAGACTGTTTTTGTATATGTCGCTTGTTGGTTTGTGAATATTTTCATTTACATTGGTATATATATATGAAGCAGAAAAAGAGAAAATGTTCCTCTGCAACAGTTTAAGCTCTTTCCATAAACCAATATTTTATCTTTTAACTGATTTGTTCTCATTAAAATGCTTATGTTGTACTATGATGTTTTAGCAAAAAAAATTGTTTCAATTTAATTGATGTTTTAAGATTTCTATGCAAAATTTATTGTGTTTTTAGTGTTTTTGACTTTTTGAATTTTACAAATTGATTTGTGATTGGTTATATTATTTTAAAATTTGTAATGAAACATGTTTTATTTAGATTAAATACAAAATTTAATGATTTCTTAATCTGTGTACAAATACTTAAAACATCAAATAAAATGAACAGAAACGGAATGAGTACTATATAATCTTCGAATCTTCTTACTTTCCCACTTTATGTATCCAGTCTAAGGAATACAAAGTACAAACACTGTTACAGGTTTATGAAGTGGGAAAAATTGTTAAAAGTAAAGTTTAGGGCCTTTATGTAAATATTTCATAAAACAAAGGTCTTGAGAAATATCAGAAATTTATTCCTGACTCGGTCCCCGAGCAAATGAACGAAGGACTCTCATTGCTTCTCTCTTTCCCTCCGTTTCTTACACATTAACCACCCCCAAACCGCAATAAAAGCTTCAGAATTCTTTTGATTCATCCTTTACAACATTGATATTTGAGGTATGCTTTCAGATTATGTCTGAGTTTGCTTCCCATTCGCTATTGTGATTGTCGTGAATCTAGTTCGCCTTTGCGTGTGGAATTCCCTTTCCTTTTCCCTTGAATTCATGATTAGCTCTAAGATGGGTATCCAAAAACTTGTCTTGTTCGTGATCGTTTTTGCTCGTTTTCTGTAAAATTAGAGTTTATATTAGTTCATAAATTTCAGGTCTTTTCGAAAATAACAACTTTTTGCAGGATTATTGTTAAAGGGGATTTCTGGAAATGGATATTGGAGAAATCATTGGTGAAGTTGCTCCTTCTGCGAGTATCCCAACAAAGAGCGCAATATACGTTTGGGGTTACAATCAAAGCGGGCAAACTGGTCGGAGAGGAGAAGAAAAGCTCTTGCGTATCCCAAAGCAGCTTCCTCCTGAGCTTTTTGGTTGCCCCGCTGGTGCGAATTCTCGTTGGCTCGATATATCCTGTGGTCGGGAACATACAGCTGCTGTTGCATCAGATGGATCTCTCTTTACTTGGGGTCTGTCTCTCAAATTTCCATAAACTTGTACAATTTGCTCAACTGGGGTTTTTTTTTTTGGTTTTCCATGTCAGAGTTGCTCAACTGGGTTGTTGCTTGTCTTGTGATTTTTAAAGTTCTTTTCTTTCTGTGATGGAAAGTAATCTAAGTGGTTACCGTTAATTGTTTGGTTAACATGATTGGATCTTGTCTTACGCAGTTCATCATAATCGTTCGGGATATTCTTACATATTTTATGTCTTTTTTTCAGGTGCCAATGATTATGGTCAGCTAGGGGATGGAACCGAGGTTGGGAGGAAAAATCCAAAGAAGGTTAAGCAGCTTCAGTCAGAATTTGTGAAATTTGTGTCTTGTGGAGCTTTTTGCACTGCAGCTATAGCTGAACCCCGTGAAAACGACGGCACTCTCTCTACTAGTAGGCTCTGGGTTTGGGGCCAAAATCAGGTACAGTAGGTTCTATTATCATGATGAAAATTGTCACGTCATGTGTTTTTCTTATGGTCTCTCAAATTTTTCATGATAGAAATCAAATCTACCACGCTTGTTTTCTGGCGCATTTCCTGCTACAGCGGTATGTACTCCAACCCCTATCCAAGATAGAGCCATACTAAGGTAGACAGTAATTTGGTATATGCACATATTTTAGGCGATCCGTCAAGTGTCATGTGGGACAGCTCATGTTGTGGCCTTATCAGAGGAAGGCCTTCTTCAAGCTTGGGGTAAGAATACCTCCAGATCTTGTTATGAACTTAGACCTGTTTGTTCGGTATTTTATGATTTTAATTGTGGTTTTTGTGTTCTACGGAATTTATAAGGCTATAATGAACAAGGCCAACTTGGTAGAGGAGTCACTTGTGAAGGACTACAAGTGCCTCGTGCAATAACTGCTTATGCGAAGTTCCTTGATGAAGCACCAGAGCTTGTGAAGATTATGCAAGTTTCATGTGGGGAATACCATACTGCAGCTGTATCTGATACAGACGAGGTGTAAGTTATCTAAAGACCTTTTCTTGAAAACTTTATGGTTACTCTCATGGCATGGGTAACTAATTCTCTGTGCAAGGGTCCGGGAAAGGAAATTTTTCTAATGGAGATATCAATCTCATCACATCCTAGCAGATGGGAATGCTTGAAGAAGCAAATGGATTCCTGACATTTGACTATGCAAGTCTCCTTCCCTTTCACTTAATTTCTTTCAGTTGTCTTATTCAATGTCCACTGCTTATCTCTTTCGTTGCAGTTACACTTGGGGATTAGGAAACATGGGTCAACTTGGTCATGTTTCTCTTCAATCCGGGGATAAGGAGTTGATTCCAAGGCGAGTAAGTGGTCTCGATGGTGTGTCCATGAAAGAAGTTTCTTGTGGCGGTGTGCACACTTGTGCTTTATCTTCGGAAGGAGCTCTTTATGCTTGGGGTGGTGGCCAAGCAGGACAGCTCGGACTTGGTCCTCAATCTGGTTTCTTGTTTTCTGTCTCTAATGGAAGTGAGATGCTTTTGCGTAATGTTCCGGTTTTAGTCATCCCAACTGATGTCCGGCTTGTTGCTTGTGGACATTCTCACACTCTCGTTTATATGAGAGAGGGACAGATTTGTGGATGGGGTTATAATAGCTATGGTCAAGCCGCAAACTATAAATCATCGTATGCTTGGTACCCATCGCCTGTAGACTGGTATAGCTCAAACAAGTTTGTCTTTTTTACTTATTCAATTGCTAAAACAAAGCGAAGAAATAAAACAGTTGTGATGGAGAAATTGTGTTACTTTCGGTTATATTAACGAGAAACGCTGGTGTTATGTTCAGGTGTGTAGGACAAGTGAGAAAACTAGCAGCAGGAGGTGGTCACTCAGCTGTTTTAACCGATGCTTTTTCATTGAAGGAGCTGTGTGAATTTCAATTAGCAGATAGTGTGAACCTCTCAAATGCTTCAAAGATTCAAGATGTTGCATGCAGAATGGGTTCTGAAGCTTTAGCCCGCCTCTGCGAAAGACTCAGGTAAGCGATGTTTAAGCTTCCGAACAAATTTCTCTGTTGCCTTGTAAAAAAATGTATTTGAGAGAATCCAACTCGAGCAAAGCTAAACAATGTGAATTGATGTGTTTCAGGGAGCAGTTACTTGATGGAGATATTACTGATGGGAAAGAAGTATATTAAAAGGCAAAAACCCCTAAACTATCTATTACTGTTTGAAGTTATTACAATTCATCCTGTATCATTGAACAAATGGATATTCTGGTAAACCAGAAAGTCAATTCTTCAACATTTTTCAGGACAGATTTCATTTCCTGTCCTGTCTCTGTAAGATACATATATTGTAATTATCTGTTCTGTACACTTTAGAAGTAAAAATAAAAGCTAGATATGTTGGTGGCATTAAGTGTTGAATCTCACTGTTAATTTGAGAGTTTATTTGCCTCTATCACAACCTGTCTGCAATTGGGGTTAGCATCTAATCACGTCTCTGATCTTACAAAGACATGATTAGTAATTAATCAGATGAGATATGGTTGATGTCACACATTACAATTCATACGATATATATAAGCAGGATTCCAAAAGTCACAAACATCTCCTGAAGCAGAAGAGAGATGTTGAAGGCTATTACAGCTGTAGCCACTTATGTTTACACATCAAAAGTCTTGTGCATACATAAACACCAAATGCAACAATTCATACTTATTCATATGATAAGATCTAATATTACACAACCAAGAACCAAGCACTTGCTTAAGATCTTTATTGGAGAAGAAGTATCACTCACAGCATCCAGCCAGGGATGTAGCCGTTTCCTTGCTGGGCCTGAGCTTGAGTAGTTGCAGCCATTTGCTCTGAACACACTGGATGGTTATATCTGTTTGCATCCGAACAACAACTTAGTCAAAGAATCTACAATAGAAAACCTATTTTTCAACAAAAAGTCAAGATTGTGTGATTTACCCAATCTGTAAAGTGGGATCACATTCAAGAGTTTGGAATAGTCCCTGAGACTGGGCTTGATGATGTTCATAGGCAACAGTCTGTTGATCACCACCTTCCCATGCTCCTCCTATATGGTGATTTCTCACGCCGATCGACATATCTTCCAGCTAAAACAAACACACAACATTATTCAAACTTTATCTTGAAACTATCATATAATATAAGGGAATCCAAATTAAAGAAGCATGTAGCAGCTGTTGGCGATTGTAAATTTAGACTCATGTATGTAATAAAGTTTCGAGAGAAGCGTCATATACCTTCATTGACAAAGCTCTGTTGGCTTCAAGCAAGATATGCTCTTTACCTTGAAGATCAGAGAGCTGGTCAAGCATATACTGTGTCTGCAGAAAGAAAGAATCATCTTCAAATATTCACACGCATCATAAACATAGAGAGAGATTTGTATGAATCTTTCTAGACACCTTGATGCAGCGAACTTGCTTCAGAGAGCCGTCTAGTTGACGCTCAAGCTGCTCTAGCTCCTTTGAATTCAAAGGTCCAAGGTCTTCTCCAAGAAGGTTTCTGCAGCAACACACATTTACATCAGTACAAACATATATTTGCTGTATATATATATGAGCATACAAACAATATATACCTCTGCTGACGTTGCAGACCTTCATATCTACCTTTCAGCTTCAAATACTCTCTGTAGCTGTTCTGAAAAATACCAAGAAAATAGACAATAATGTTAGATTACTTATCTTCATAATCTATTTATGAAATTTTATGTAGGGTTATTGCTTTGATATCAAAGAGATTAAACCTCAAGTTCTTTGGCAGGTTTGTTGTTGACTTCAATTGAGCCATAGCTACATTTCTGGTACCTTTCCAGTGTCTTGAGCATGCTAAAAGATCAAAACAAACATTATGAGAAGAAATTATTATAAAACCAATTATAAAAAGAAGATCTTGGGGATTGAAAATATGAAAATATAATTAAATATTCATGTGGTGCTTAATTAAATGTCTGCATGAGGTTTAGACTGGTTAATGCATGGATCCACAAAATATTTACGTTGGATCTTAGTAATTTTATTGAAATCTGTGAATCTTTAATTTACTTTAATCACATATATATCCGTGTAAATACAATATGATATTTACTTAATACAATATCATTATGACAACTAAAGACCTAGCTTCCTATACATAGATTTTGAATCTACATAAAGATCCATAAGAATTTGATTCATATATAAAGATATCAGATCTCCAAATTCAATTACTAAATCTGATTTATCTTCCTATAATCAATACCTTAGAGACCAGATTTCAAAACTTAAACTATATATATCTCATGATAACAAAATCAAGTATGAACCTGATCATGACAAGATTAACACAAAATGAAAGATCGATCATACACAGATCTAACAATTCTTCTACATGGAGAGATAGAGAGAGAGTAATTAAGTACTTAGAGGTGCTGCAGAACTCATAGAGCTTGCCACGGTTAGAGAAGACGATGAGAGAAACTTCAGCATCACAGAGAACAGAAAGTTCATAAGCTTTCTTCAACAAACCATTTCTCCGTTTAGCAAACGTAACTTGTCTGTTGATTTTGTTCTCAATCCTCTTCAACTCCACTCTTCCTCTTCCCATTTTCTTCCCTCCAATCGATCGATCCTTAAGTTGTTTCCTCTTTTATGTATGTATGAATGTATAAGCTTATTAGGGTATGTGTTTGTTTAGCTATATACAGACACACAAAAACATGCTTTTTCTGGGGAAAGATTTGATCTTTTGGAGAATAAATTAAAACCCTAGTTTTGAAGAACAAGAAAGAAGAGAAAAGAGGAAACTTTTGCTTTCTCTGGTTTGGTTTTTTGATTTTGATTTTAGGGCTATTGTTTATGCTTTAGATCTTTTCTTTTTTTGAAGGGTTTGTGATGAGATTGTGAATCTGATGAATGGTTTTTGAGAATCTATAAAAGCTATAAAGATAAGAAATTTGTGAGGGTGTGTGAGAGAGAGAGTTCATTAGGGTTTGGTGTGTTCTCTCTCTACTTCTTCACTCTTTCTCTCTCCTCTCTTTTACAAAAAGTTCACAAACAATTTCACACCATTTGCTAAACGCGTGTCACACAAACGCCATGAGCTTCGACTAATTGAGCAAGATCAATGAAGTTGTTTCATAAGGCGCGTGAGAATTGAGGAACACATATATAGGTTTCTATATTAAAAACGAAAGTAGCTATATCATCATTTCTACTTCACAAGTTGCAGAAAAGACTCAGATACCTTAAAATAGAAAGCTACGTGTCGTTTTTCTATTGCTTCTTATCTTTTCCACAACGTTTACGTTTTGTATTTATGTATTTGGTCATTGCTTGCACTAAGAGTTTTGGGAATTAGACTTTCAGATGAGTCCAAGAAGAGTAATATATGGTGTGCCATTGGTGATAAAAAGGAGCGCAATTGGTGATATTCTTTGAACTTTGAACAAAACGGTTTTAAAACTAGTACTTAGTTGGCAAAAGATTTATAACAAAAATCATTTAAATTTTTAATGTTATTGATAACATTGCATAATTGAATAATATAATTAGATAAAATATGGTAAACTTCTCAATACAAATAACGATCGGTTCCAAACAACAATATATAAGTTCGTTTAGAAACATCTAATCAAATTACCCATATGTAAATCCAAACAACTATTAAGGTGGTTTTAAAGTTTGTTTTAAGAGTTAATTTCAAATGAAATATTAATTGGTAACAAATTAAATATATAATTTTACCAATTAGACACATAAAATTTTCCGGGGCCTATGCTAAATTCTGATTTAGATATTAAACTATCATATGCTCGTTTTTCATTATTATTATTACCAAAACAAAATGTCTTTATTTTGTTTGGTATGAGTACTTGTTGTTTTTGACTTCCTCCATATTCTTTTATGAAAAAGGGTTTTGGACAGAAACATCAAATTAAGCATGTTGTATGGGACGTAGACTTTTAAACATTTTTTAAACTCAAACATAAATTATCATTAATTCAAACTCAAAGTCACAAAAAATTAAAGTTATGTCGATTGGATTGTCAAAATCAACCTCTTCTTTGTCTTTGAGTTGTTGGATGAGCTCTTCATCCTTCTTTCTATTACCGCCTCTCATAGAGAGAAAAAAGGGTTAAAATATCTTTCTCTGAGACAAAGCTACAGAGCCTAGGAGACCAACAAGACAAGTAATAAAGAGGAGGAAGATCTTATTGGAATCTTGGATACAACGGGGCATCCATATTCGCGAACTGAGAATCCTCCATAGCAATGATTTGAGACCCAAAGACCACAAGAGATGAAGCGAGGAACGCTTAATGATGACCATGGAGCAACAGAGAAGAGATCTTGAAGATTAATTGAGAAAAGAAGATGAAAAGCACTTTAGATTTGGATTTTTCATGGAATCGCCAATTTAATCGCCGATGTAGACTTTTAAACTTTTGTCGCTGCAATATTAAGGAATTGTATTATTCGATTTACTACACATATTTCTGCAAGTACTATTTGATAGGCTCATTGTTGATGCTACATTAAATCATTATATAAATAAATAAATCGATTTTGTGACAGACGTATTGGGCTGGGCCAGAGAAGTCACCTCTCTAACAGTGACTTGTCCGTCTGATTTTTTTATTTTATTTTAAATTCAAATCTAATTTTAATTGGGCTTTTAGGGCCCATCTCATAAATCTAATAACTATATACTTTGGTAGTAAGGGATGTCTCGAAGTGGCCCATTAGCTCAGTTGGTTAGAGCGTCGTGCTAATAACGCGAAGGTCGCAGGTTCGAGACCTGCATGGGCCATTTTTGGGCTTTTTACCCTTTAATTTTTTTTTATATTCGGTTGCATCCCTGCTTTTTAGGTTTTCTTACATTCACACATATAATCTTTTATAATGATTATTTATGCCCACATTCAAAACTATAAGTCATTAAAAATCAGATTAAGGAAAATACTGAAATAAATGTACGGATTTTATGTAGTAGGGTTTTAAATTTACGCTCCTTTAATATCTTGCCTCCTGCAATCTCTCACCTTTCTCTCTATAAACACCATTCGCAGTGAAGCAGATTGGATTTTTATTTCATATGTATTTTTTATTTTTCGTTGAGTTATAGAAATTGTGTTCGTAATAAGTGAATTTGCGAAGAGAGACTTAAGATTAAGCAATGGAAACGGATCTGAATGATTTTATCGTTATCAAGGAAGGAGAAGCTGAGATTCTTATGCACAAGAAGAATCAAGTTTTCTTCAATAAAGCTCAGGTTTTAAATTCTGTTTTCTTTTTCTTCTCTTCATAACTTTTTCGTTGTTTCTTAAGTTATCTGAATTGGTGTTTCTGTTTGATTGGATTGGTTGTTTTGATTTGTAATCAAATTTTGTAGCTTTGTTAAGACCATTGAACATTGATTCAAATCAGTTAGCTGATGAGTTGAACTTATACAATAATTTGGTTAACTTGTTTTTAGTCAAGGAATCTCCCGGAACTGTCATTCACTGTTATGGAGTTTGGATTTTTATGACCTTGAGGAAACAAAGTATCACAAATTTTGTTGGAATATGATTATTAGGTAGTTCCATGTTAAATTGCCAAGGAATCTATCTTCTTAGAAACCTTTTCCTTCAATATTTTAAGTAGCTACTTCTTGATTTAGTCAATGATTATGTGCCTGTTTGAAGTTACATGAAATCTAAGCGTGAACCTGATCTCTTTGCTTCATGTCTATATCGAATGGTTAGGTCAACAATAGAGACATGTCTATTGCTGTCTTAAGGGAATTTATATCGAAACGCAAGCAAGAGCATGAGGCTAAGTCAACTAAAAGAACTAAGTCAGCTGCCAAAGTGCTCGAGAAGGATTCTTCTGAAGCTTCCAAGGAAGAAATTCCTAGCGAGAATGGTGTGACTAATGGTGAACACAAAGTAGCATCTGAGGGTGAACCAATTTTTGCATTGAAAGAACCTATCAAGACTACGGAAGGACTTGCACGCAGAGAACCCAAGCCACCAAAAGTGCTTGAGGTATTTCTATATTTTTATTCGCCGTCTTATTTTATAGCTTATTGTGATCTTGCCCTTAATGATAATAATTTTATTTCATACTCAAATTTGCAGGCTTTGTCAGCTTCTGGGTTACGGGCTCTGAGATATGCACGCGAAATAGAAGGAATTGGTCAGGTTGTGGCGTTGGACAATGACATAGGTAGTTTTTTCATTCATTCTTAGTGAACTCTTTTTCAAAGTGATTGGAACTCTTTTTCAAAGTGATTGGAACTCTTTTTTTTTCTGTTCCTTCGTTTTTTTCGTAGCTTCTTAATAAAAAATCCTAATGTTGTTCCTTTTTTTTTCTCTTAAAAGCATCGGTCGAAGCTTGCCAGAGAAACATAAAGTTCAATGGCTCGGTGGCTATATCTAAGGTGGAGTCACATCATACCGATGCTCGTGTCCATATGCTTACCCACCCTAATGAATTTGATGTGGTAAGTATTATTGTATTCCAATAATTGTTTGCATTTCCATATTGCTGTAGTTGCTTCTGTTAAACTACTTTTGGTTAATAATGCTCGTAGGTTGATCTTGATCCATACGGATCGCCCTCTATCTTCCTCGACTCGGCTATTCAATCAGTCACAGATGGCGGATTGCTAATGTGTACAGCAACTGACATGGCAGTGTTATGTGGTGGTAACGGCGAAGTTTGCTATTCCAAGTGAGTATTTATTCCGTTTTCTCTTAAACAAGTACTGATGATGCTTTCTTGGCTAAATCGATCCTTAATTTTCAAAATATCAGATATGGGTCCTACCCATTGAGAGGAAAGTATTGTCATGAGATGGCTTTGCGGATTCTCCTTGCCTGCATCGAGGTTTGTTTATATTAGTCAATCTTAATTTTATGAAATGGTCAGTTTTTCTGTTGTTTCACCCCTAATTCTATTGAGTTTCGATTGTTTTCTTATTTTATTTTTCACCTTTCGGTTATGTCTTAATGTAGAGCCATGCTAACCGCTACAAGCGGTATATTGTTCCGGTGCTCTCTGTGCAAATGGATTTCTATGTTCGTGTTTTTGTCCGCGTTTACACGTGAGTTTTTCTTGTCTAATCAAACATGTAACATCTCAGTTATACATATTTTGCAGAATTGTCTGTATTGTGTTTGATTCACTGAAACCTCGAAGCTTAATGAAATTATTAGCTCGGCGAGTGCAATGAAGAACACTCCATTAAAGCTTTCGTATGTCTATCAATGCATTGGTTGTGATTCATTTCATCTTCAACCAGTAGGAAGATCTCTCCCAAAGGTATATGCACCAGTAGAAAAAGTCAAGCATTTTCTTTGCTATGCATCTCTCACTTTGACAGAAACTTGGAATATAGCCAATGATTCTTGTTATGGCATCAATAATGTATGATATAGTTCCCAATTTTTTAATAGCCTTGGAACTATCTGTTGTGGGGTCACTTCCAAATTTAGTTTAATTTCTATCTTAAACGGTTTCTTATGTTCATTTTATCATCAAACTTTTTCCGCCAGAACAATAGTGTGAGGTATCTACCTGCAATTGGTCCGGTTGTGCAGCAGGATTGCAGTCACTGTGGGAAGAAGTATAACATGGGTGGGCCAATATGGTCTGCTCCAATACATGATCCAGAATGGGTGACTGCAATATTAAACAGTGTGAAATCCATGAAAGACAGATATCCTGCTTATGACCGGATCTCTGCTGTACTTTCTACAGTCTCCGAGGCAAGTTGTGTTATTGTGTTCATTTTTCCAAATAAGCCGTTACAAAGAGATTACTGATTTTTATGTGTCAATTTTTGTCTCCAGGAATTGCTAGATGTTCCTCTGTTTTTAAGTCTGCATAATCTTTGTGCAACTCTTAAATGCATTTCGCCATCAGCTGCTATGTTTCGATCAGCCGTTATTAATGCTAATTACCGTATCTCGGGGACTCATGTGAATCCGCTCGGCATGAAAACTGATGCTCCTATGGAGGTTATCTGGGACATTATGCGCTGCTGGGTAAACTAAGTTGATGATTCATAATGACCGTCTTTCACTTACGTAATCTGGTTTTGATGGTTTTTTCTTTGGGTGATGTTGTTCTGTTTTAGGTAAAAAATCATCCTATAAAGGCACAAGCGCCTGAACACCCTGGAAGTGTGATCTTGTCGAAACCACCATCACATCAGGTCTTAGCTCGCTTTCTCTGAATCGTTTGAAGCTTAATAGGGCTTTAAAGCCTTAATCTTTTTGTTGATACCATCTTTTGTTTGGTCAGGTTGATTTTTCGCGCCACATTGGCTCGCTAAGCAAGGCACAGGCGAAGAAAGTAGCTCGTTTCCTGCCAAATCCAGAGAAACATTGGGGTCCAAAGCTTAGGGCTGGTCGCCAAATCACGAGCAAACATGTTTCTCTTATCGGTCGTGAAGCAGTTAATGGTCACCTTAAACAACACCATGAAGAACTAAAAGAAAAAGACAAAGAAGCAGACCTAGAAGATAATGTTCAAGACAAGGTTGACCCAAAACGCCAGAAGACAACGGAGGATATTTCCGCAACACTATAAGATAATTCATAAAATGCTTACACCAAGAGATCAAATTTTGCCTACAGAAGGATTGCCTCTTCACTGTTTTGCTGTTGTTTTCTATATAATCATTTTTTGGTATACAGTATACTTACAGAAGACTTGCCATATGTGGCCCATTTTTACTGATTCTTTTATCTTATTAGTTTCATCATCTATAATTTATCCTTCTAGTATTTAGTTTTGGATTTAAAATAAACAGATCAAAGTAATAGTTACCCTTTTGTGATTTGTCAATAGATGTAGCAATACAAGTGTTATTTGGAACTAATTTACACAACTATAAATTGTACACATCTATGCCAAAAATCACTCAAGTACAAAACTATAATGGTTGAATCACAAATGAATAAATTTCTGAAACATCAACCTGGAATTCGCATCATTGAGTAAACAGTAAACACATATAGTAGTAGCACCATTGGTCTTGTTCTTCTTCTTCAAACTCAGGAACAAAAGAAGAATCACCAAAAGGTTTCATTTCACTGTAAACTAAACCAAGCTCCTCGTAGATCTCTTCCCATCTAGGATGAGCCTTATCTCCAACAAGAAACACATGAAGCTCATCTTTGATCTAAACCCAACTACAACCAGGCTCCTTCTTAAGCTTAAAGCCTCTCATACCTCTCCTCAAATCCGAAACCTTTTCCCACATTCCTGCATCTGCGTACACATTCGATAGAAGAGTATAAGCTGAAGAGTCTTGTGGATCCAATCTCAACAGAGCAGCAGTTGCTTCTTCTGCAATCTCCACATTATTTCTATGTATTGTACAGACTCCTAACAAGGTTCTCCATATAACATCATCTGCTTCAAATGGCATCTCTCGAATAAGCTCTAACGCTCTCTTAACTTTTCCGGATTTTCCTAAGATATCAACTAAATTCGAGTAATGCGGTAGCTGAGGATCCAAGCCGTAGTCTATCTTCATCATGTAAAAGTATTTGAGTCCTTTATCGATTTGACCCATGTGAGCACATGCTCGGAGTATCGATATGAAAGTTACGTGGTTCGGTTTGATGTTTTCGAGTATCATTCTCTCAAACAGTTGTATAGCTTCCTCTCCTTTCCCATGATGTGCATACCCGCAAATCATGGCGTTCCAGGTCCACAAAATCTCTTCTCATTGCCTTCTCGAACAGCAATCTTGAATCATGGAGATCTCCACATTTCGAGTACATGTCAACGAGGGTGCTAAGAATATACACATCAGATTGCAATTCTTTCTTGATAACCCGAGCATGAATCTGTTTACCTAATCCAGCGGTAGCTAGATTGGCACAGGTATCAAGAACCGTTGCATAAGTAAATTTGTCAGGCGTTATGCCGATCTCCATCATCCGGGTAAAAAAGCATCTGAGCATCCTCGCTCTATTCCTTCGTTACATATCCCGAAATGATTGAATTCCATGAAACACACATTTCTTGTACTCTCTTATTGTGCATCTTTTCAAGCTCTTCTATTGCATCCGGGGCATCGGACTGAAGAAACAAGCGACTATGTATCTTCTCTGCTTCTTCTATCATCCCACACTTCGAATACATATCGATCAAAGAGCATTCAACAGAAGAATTTGAAGCCATTCCTGATTTGACAATGCTGGAATGAATCTCCATATCGTAACCTAAACAACCACCAGAAGAGCAAGCTTTCAATACACTTCCAAAGGTAAACTCATCAGGTTCGATCCTACAACGAAGCATTGAGACAAAGAGAGAAAGCGTTTCACATCCTTCTTCGTTCTGCTCATATGCTGCTATAATGGCATTCCAAGACACAGCATCTCTTCTTGTCATCTCATCGAACACACGAAAGGCTTCCGCCAGAGCTTGACATTTCCCATACATGTCGATAGCAGCATTTGAAACGCAAACATCTAGTGATAAGTTGCTTTTTATGGCCAAACCGTAAACCTGAAGCCCACTGAAAGAACTTTTACTAAGGCACAAGCCCTGAACACTCCTGATAAACTTATTTCGTCGAAACCAAGACCCGATGACATGAGTCGGTGAAACAACAGAAGAGCTTGGAAACCATGTTCTTCCTGCGAATAACCAGTAATCATTGCGTTGTAAGATTGTCTAATAAGATTTTCTGACTTATCCAACAAAACTTAAGCATCTTGCATTGTATCACACTTTGCATACATATCCAATGTCGCCGTTCTCACTATACACCATCAGTTGAAAATCTGACTTTAAGGTATGAGCATGTAACTGACTCCCTAATCGCACTTCAGATAACGCAGCACATGACCTCAAGACGGGTGACCCGGGTTCGATCTCCGGCAACGGCGTAATCTTTTTCCTTACGTCAAACCTTTTGTCTTACGTGGCAGAATCTAAATCCACTGAGAAATCCCTGTAATTACACGTCATCATATATATCCTTTATGTATATACTACTAAAACCATACGATTTCCCTCTGAAATTTCCATTTTTCTTTTTTTTTTTTTACTTTTCTCTGAAACTCAGGAATGGCGTCGACGAAGCCCGGTCTTACAATCAACCTTGAAGAAGAGGCGGAAGGTGATGATTTAGCCGTAGAAGATTCGATTTTCATACCGGAGGATACGAATTTGGTCGTCTGTTACTCTCCGTTCGACGACAGCGACATCGATTGTAATCCTTATTTCCCTTTCTCAGGCCCGATATCAGATTCTGGATCAGATTCATTTTCGGATTCAGAACCCGATCCTTACAGCTCTCCTATCGATTTCTTTGATCGAGAGTCGACCGAGGTTGACGCGGATGAGTATTTGAAATCGGAGGGGATGACCGCCGGTGATTTTAATATTTGGGGCTTTTATGACCCTCAGGAAGCCGAGGAAGAGATAGTTCTGGGGACAAGACGTGTATCCGGCTCCGGATCAGGATCCGGGTCAGGACCCGAGCCGGATCAACAACCCGATGTTTCAAGGGTGCAAGGGCTTCGAGTGACCGGTATCGATTCAGACTCCGATTACGAAGATGAACTTTTTGATTTTACCTCCGAGGATAATGGTAATATTGCAAATGATTCGGTTCAGGTCGAGGCTGGAACGGGTATTCCTTCTGTCTGGGATAACGTCTTCGGAGAGGAATCCATATTGGCTGATGAAGAGGTGGAGAACGCCATTAATTGGACGGTTAGGGCTTTTAGTAGATCCGATGAAGAAGAAGAAGAGGAAGAAGGTGAAGAAGAAATGTCATCACTATCAAGGGATGATCAAGAAGAGCATGAACTGGACTGGCAGGTTTTGTTAACTGTGAACAGTGTTGTTAATTATATCGAACAAGCTGAAGGAATCATGATAAACCCTGATGAATTTGATCCAAACTATTACCTGTATCTATCTAGTTTGGATGAATATGATGAAAATCATAATGGACATTATGATGCTGATGCTATTCTTGGGCAAATGTTTGATAACGAGATTGGAATCAGGGGAAATCCTCCGGCAGCCAAAAGGGTAATTGAGGATCTTCCAATTGTGGAACTTACAGTGGAAGAACTAAACAAAGGAAACATGGTATGTGCAGTATGCAAAGATGAAATGGTAGTAAAGGAGAAAGCAAGGAAGCTTCCTTGTAGTCATTTCTATCATGGAGAGTGTATTGTGCCTTGGTTGGGGATAAGGAATACTTGCCCGGTTTGTCGGTATGAGCTACCTACTGATGATCTTGACTATGAAAGGCATAAGAGCGATACCGATTTGGCAAGGAACTTGTCGGGTAGATATATAGTTAATTGAATTTGAAGTATCTGTTCTTCATGTTAATAGCCGCGGTTTCAGAGGCAAGATCCTTGAACCACTCTGTCTTATGGTAAGCACTTATCGTATATTCGTTAAATATTCATGTTGTATGTATCCCAATTTGTGAAATAAACCATGTTGAAACGTTGAATCCATAGCTTGCAAGTGTTTGTGAAGATGAATCCTGGGGTATTATATAGCTTCTTGATTCATTAGTTATTGCCAACTCCTATGCTAGTTATGCATGATCTGAGATACAGCAAAACTATATAGTTTACCTTTTATAATGTTTTTGATTGAAAATCTGTGTTATGCTTGTATTATTACAGGACTCCAGAGTTGGTAAAAGTATATAGGTTACCTTTATCTGCATCCAATCTCACTGGTATGTTCCATTATATGTATGATCTCATTGCAGGTTTTCGTTTTACCCGAACAAGTTCATTGATCTCTAAAGAACAAATCAGCTGCAAACTGTATATACCGTCGCTTGTAATCCCGAGAACTTCGATGCACTGTGTAGAGTGTAGACCAACATCCATCTCTTACTGTTCGAACAACCAAGTGAAAACAAGTCTGATACTTGGTCCTTGGATCAAACAATAAACAACGTGCTGTTTTAAATGAAAACTAATTTATTTCGTTAACTTTATACATCTAGGCTTCATATGTGTTTCGACCCATTTTAGTAAGGCCCATTTAGTAAAGCCTATATAAGAAGGAGAAGAGATAACATAGGGGTGGGAGAGTCTATTTTAGAGAGGTGGAGGATCTAAACATAAATGACGAAAATAAACGGTGCAAATGTGAAAATACACAAGTTTTAGATATGTGATCGATTCAATAGCACCGACGCGGTAATGTTTGGTCTTTGTCATTAGTCACCATCATGAGCATTACATCTTCTATGTATAATTAATTTTTTAGTTTGTTACTTGTGCACTAAATTAATTGTTTATTTATTTTAATAAGATTGTATCAATTATAATGTATTAAGGTTAAGTGTCTGAGATCTATCCGTCACACTCCGGAGCTGGAGGTTAAGTGAGTTTTCTTCTTTATTCTCTTGGGCAAGTAAGAACCTCACCGACGATTCCAGTCGAAGAATTTCCGATCTGAATAGCAAAGCCGGTGAAAGGTGTAGTGTATAGGTAGAAATGGCGGTGGCCTTCCGTGGAGGCCGTGGCGGTGCTGGATCCGCTCAATCTACCGGACTTCGTAGTTTCTTTTCGTACCGGATCTTTATCTCTGCTTTGTTCTCGTTTCTCTTCCTTGCTACTTTCTCCGTCGTTCTTAACTCCTCTCGTCATCAGCCTAATCCGGATCATGTACGCATCTCAATCTCTGAGCTCTGTAATTTATCTTATTTGCAATTTCGAACCATTTTAGAAATGAATCGTAGGTAATTTTTGAATCTGAGCTTTGAGTTTGTTGGTGTAAACGAGGATTTTTCTAATTGTTTGTCTTCTGTGGTTTAGACACTGCCGAGTATGGGAAACGCGTATATGCAGAGGACGTTTTTGGCTTTACAATCGGATCCGTTGAAAACAAGGTTGGATCTGATACACAAGCAAACCACTGATCATCTCACTTTGGTGAATGCATATGCGGCTTACGCTAGGAAGCTAAAGCTTGATGCTTCTAAGCAGCTTAAGCTGTTTGAAGATTTGGCTATTAACTTCTCCGATTTGCAGTCAAAACCTGGTTTGAAATCTGGCGTCTCTGATAACGGCATTGCTCTTGAGGAAGATTCGTTTAGGCAGCTTGAGAAAGAAGTGAAAGACAAGGTGAAGTCAGCGAGGATGATGATTGTTGAGTCGAAAGAGAGTTATGATACACAGCTCAAAATCCAGAAGCTGAAAGATACAATCTTTGCTGTCCAAGAACAGTTAACAAAGGCAAAGAAAAACGGCGCTGTTGCAAGCTTGATTTCAGCCAAGTCAGTCCCCAAAAGTCTTCATTGTTTGGCCATGAGGCTTGTAGGAGAGAGGATCTCAAATCCTGAGAAGTACAAGGATGCTACGCCTGAATCAGCTGCAGAGGATCCAAGTCTTTACCACTATGCGATTTTCTCTGACAACGTGATTGCTGTGTCAGTTGTCGTGAGATCGGTTGTGATGAACGCCGAGGAACCATGGAAGCATGTTTTCCATGTGGTGACAGATCGAATGAATGTTGCAGCCATGAAGGTCTGGTTTAAGATGCGTCCTTTAGACCGTGGTGTTCATGTAGAGATTAAATCTGTGGAGGATTTCAAGTTCTTGAACTCTTCATATGCACCGGTCTTGAGGCAGCTCGAGACTGCTAAGTTGCAGAAGTTTTACTTTGAGAATCAAGCTGAGAACGGAAACAAAGATTCCCATAACCTGAAGTTCAAGAACCCAAAATATCTCTCAATGTTGAACCATCTCAGATTTTACTTACCAGAGATGTATCCTAAGCTGAATAAGATATTGTTCTTGGATGATGATGTTGTGGTGCAGAAAGATGTGACTGGTTTATGGAAAATCAACTTGGATGGCAAGGTGAATGGAGCTGTCGAGACATGTTTTGGCTCTTTTCATCGATTGGGTCAATACCTTAACTTCAGTCATCCTTTGATCAAAGAGAGCTTTAACCCTAATGCCTGTGGTTGGGCCTTTGGAATGAATATATTCGATCTCAATGCCTGGAGGCGCGAGAAATGCACAGATCAATACCATTACTGGCAGAACTTGGTAAGTCCATCATGATTAGTAATATAATGTATAGCTCTTTGTTTTATAAGACATATCAAAGTTCTCTATGTGCTTATCTTCTGTTGGTTCTGTATTTTGCGAGCAGAATGAAGACAGAACACTCTGGAAATTGGGCACTCTACCTCCAGGATTGATCACATTCTATTCAAAGACGAAATCATTGGACAAATCATGGCATGTGCTTGGGTTAGGGTACAACCCAGGAGTAAGCATGGACGAGATCAAAAATGCAGCAGTGATTCATTACAATGGAAACATGAAACCATGGCTTGACATTGCAATGAACCAATACAAGTCTCTGTGGACTAAATACGTTGATAACGAAATGGAGTTTGTGCAGATGTGCAATTTTGGCCTCTAAAGAGAAAGAGTGGCCAGAAAAAAAAACTGTAAAAGGAAAATTACTGATAAAGAGGTAACCTCAGATCGGTTTATTTCAGTCTTACGGGCATTCTTTAACTGATACGTTTATCCTTTATATAGAATTACAAAGTATTTGCTTCTTCTTTATGTCATAGTTTCGTTCTTTTCATTTTGTAAGTCTTCACAGCAAAATCATCTCCAAGCTACAATTGTCTCTCTTTGTTGTCTCTCTCTTTCAATACTTCTCTGCCTAAGATCTTAAGAAACTCATGTCCTTAAAGGTTTACTGTTCCCTTTTAGAATGGTCCCATAATTATATATATATTATACACTTTCAAGTGTATGTCTCAAACTTGGCGGTTGAGTAATTTCAACGGATTGGTTTGGTATTGAATGAGAATTTTTGTTTGATTTTTTCGTTTCACTAGAAAATGATACTGTTCCACGATTAAAAAAGCATAGATATCTTACGAAACATAACCCAAAGAGAATCCAAAATCTAAATAAAAGAAGCCAATGAAACGACTACACAACAAACTAAAACTAAAGAAAATACTAACTTAGGATGAAAAACTAGGTGAGAACGGATGATAAAACCTCCTACAACAAATAAATACACTTCAGGAGTAAAGATCTAAATTTCTATATCAATAAGAAATAAATCTCATAAATTTTCCGCACACACCAAAATTGAAAGAAAAATGCTAATTCAGACCGGAAGAATTAAGTAACTACAATGCAGAAACTATGTGAGAATGATGACAAAACCTCTTATCACGAATAAACATACTCATACTTCAGAAGTGAAGGTTTAGAAATGATTTTCACATCAAAATCGAAAAACGAATACGACTAAATGAATTGATTTTCACTATGTAAATAATTAAGGTACAAACAAAAAGAGATCCAGAGACGATGTGGAAAGAATATACTTTTCTTAGTTTTCCTGATTATAAAATGAAGTCAAGATCCAACGATCCAAGGGCTGGGCCATTCTCATCGTAAGATCCACTTAGACTTGGTCGAATATGAGCTATAGTTTCCTTTATGTAATTGGGCTTCCCCTAACACTTTTGTTTCTTATTTTTGCATTAATAGAAAGCCTTTTACAAAAAAAAAAAAAAAAGATCCAACGACCACCATTTTTTCTTACCTAACGCAGAGTGGCCAATTTTGACAATATTTTAAAACAATAAAGGGAAAATAAAATATATTATTATCTTAGTGGTGCGAATCAGACCCTTCGTTTGCTATATATCTGATGCAAACATCGCTTTATAATCTCTGCAATTATTCCGACTTTCAGATCTTTTTCTCTTAAATCTTTCTTACAATTTCTCAAAACCTTTTCGACAGCAAGCAGGTTTGTTTCTCCGATCACACTATCTGTCTCTCTGTTTCATGATCATTTTTTGTTTAGCCTTCTGATTTTCCCAATGTTTTACGAAACTTCGGAGAAGTAATTTAACTTTTGTGTCATCAAGGATCGCAGCATTGAACTTTGTCTCGTGATCTTAGGATTCTATCTGAAAGTTCTCATTTTTATTGTTGTTCTAGATCGATATTTGAGTTTTTAAGTAGTCGATTCTCTGCTCATGGTGTTGGTGTATGCCAAAATCGTGATTTTTTTTTTTTTTTTTTTTTTTTTTTCAGATTTGTCGTATTGATTGAACCCTAATTATTGATTTTGTATTCGAAGATATTAGAGATCCTGTTCCTAGTGAATCTTTGGATCGACTTTAGATCAATGATGAAGCTTTTGTTTATTATATACTTCACTTGGCGCAAGTTTTAGCTTTTGGTCTCATCAGTGATCACTTATCTTCTGTGTGTGTGTATGTATGTTTAGCATAAGAAAATGTCTTCTTTGTTCATATTTTTTTTAAGATTTAAGTTATGGATTGTTTGTGTTGGCAGAGAGAAGAAGACCGAGACAATGGCAGTTCCACCTACTAGAATTGGTCTAGCTGGACTGGCTGTGATGGGTCAGAATTTAGCTCTCAATATTGCAGAGAAAGGCTTCCCAATCTCTGTTTACAACAGAACAACTTCCAAAGTTGATGAGACTGTTGAACGAGCTAAAAAGGAAGGGAATCTTCCCCTCTATGGCTTCCATGACCCCGAGTCTTTTGTCAATTCGATTCAAAAGCCACGTGTTATTATCATGCTTGTTAAAGCTGGTGCTCCCGTCGACCAGACCATCAAGACCCTCTCTGCTTATTTGGAAAAGGGTGATTGTATTGTGGATGGTGGTAATGAATGGTATGAGAACACGGAGAGGAGAGAAAAGGCCGTGGCTGAGAACGGTTTTCTCTACCTTGGAATGGGAGTGTCTGGTGGTGAAGAAGGTGCTCGTAATGGACCATCTATGATGCCTGGAGGCTCGTATGAAGCCTACAAGAATATTGAAGACATTGTTCTCAAGGTTGCAGCTCAGGTCAGAGATAGTGGTCCCTGTGTGACTTACATCGGGAAAGGCGGGTCTGGAAACTTTGTCAAAATGGTCCACAATGGGATCGAGTACGGTGATATGCAGCTGATTGCAGAAGCTTATGACGTCCTGAAATCTGTAGGTAAATTATCGAATGATGAACTTCACCGTGTCTTCACCGAGTGGAACAAAGGTGAACTTGAGAGTTTCTTGATAGAAATCACAGCGGATATTTTCGGGATCAAGGACAACAAGGGAGATGGACATTTGGTTGACAAGGTTTTGGACAAAACTGGCATGAAGGGTACCGGAAAATGGACTGTTCAGCAAGCTGCTGAGCTATCTGTTCCTGCTCCCACCATTGAATCCTCGCTTGATGCAAGATTCCTCAGTGGGCTAAAAGATGAACGTGTGGAAGCAGCTAAAGTCTTCAAAGCAGGAGGATTTGGCGATATCTTGACCGATCAAACTGTTGACAAGAAACAGCTAATCGATGACGTGAGGAAGGCTCTTTACGCATCCAAAATCTGCAGCTACGCACAAGGCATGAACCTAATCCGTGCCAAGAGCATGGAAAAGGGGTGGGGCTTGAAGCTAGGTGAGTTAGCTAGAATCTGGAAAGGAGGATGCATCATCAGAGCTATCTTCTTAGACAGGATCAAGCAAGCTTATGACAGGAACGCTGAGCTTGCTAACCTCTTGGTCGATCCTGAGTTTGCGAAAGAGATAATCGAGAGACAGTCCGCTTGGAGAAGAGTCGTCTGCCTAGCTATCAACTCGGGTATTAGTACGCCCGGTATGTCTGCAAGTCTCGCCTACTTTGATTCTTACAGGAGAGAGAGATTGCCTGCAAATCTTGTCCAAGCTCAGAGAGATTACTTTGGTGCTCACACATATGAAAGGACTGATGTGGAAGGATCTTTCCACACGGAGTGGTTCAAGATTGCAAGACAATCCAAGATATGAGATGATTTTCTCTCTCGCACTCACTCCTCTTGTATCCTCCTCTTCAATAATTTTCACACAGAATGTTTGCTTCCTTAATGTGTGAAATACTGTGGCTTATTTATGATTGTAGTAGAACTGAGTTTTCCCATCTTTGTGATTTTTTCTTAAAAAAATTTAAACTGAAATCTTTGGTTATAATATGTTATTGCTTGTAATCAATTGTGTAATTTACGAATCAAGTTATTCTGAATAATCCTTCTTCAGGGTATGAGTTTGCATAACTGGAATCGTCCTGCAAGTTACGTGTTCAAGTGATCTGGAAAGTGTCAAGAAACAGAAGATTCTACTGCCACAAAGTAATCAAAAAGGTATTTACTTTGAACCTCAAGGCGTTGTCTTTTTTGTGAAGTGACAGTGAAACCCGCTTTTAGTTTTCTTTTTACAGCTACTCATACTGATGCATATCTCGTTTATGTGGTACCAATTCCAAGTTGAGTAATAGGAACTGTTCCAAAAGATAAGATAGAGGTGCTACTTAACTGCTGTAGCTATAGAAACATAATCTGATTCACTCGTAATAGTTAGACAAAACTCACAAAACTACGGATCTATATGCGTAGCTATACGTTACAACCTGTGAAAATCCAAACTAGAAGTAATTTACATCATGCAATGAGGTCCATCTTTGCCATAGGAGTTCAGAAGGAAGGAACAATTCCATATCCAGTCTCAGACATTAAAGATGTTGAGAAGAGTTGTTCTGCCTCAGCTTCAATTTCTATTCTCTTTGCGAATCTCCCCTTGATCCGTGGTCTTATCTCTGCATATGCCTTTCTTGAAGCATACCTTATTGTCTTGTCAAACTTTCTTGTCTTCTTCTTCTCTCTGTATCTCAGGACCCTAGCCTCCCTTTCCAATGGAGTAAGCTGCTGTACCATTTGAGTAGGAGGACCAGATAGTTGAAGTTGGTCTTTAGGTGTTCTTGGGTGTTGGACTGTCATGTCACTTGCTGTTGATTCTGGAACAACACTGATGTCCATTGATGAAACCGATACCTAATGACAAAAACAAAGACATTTTCAATCGTCCGCAGTAAGAGGATTAAAGAAAGGTTCTATGAAGCATATAGAATTGTGATGAAAGAACAAACTAACCATATAGAACAAAGCTTACGTTATGGTTTAGGCCATTTAAGGAGTTGTCAGAGTGAGCCTTTGGGGAGGAGCAGCCATAGTTGATACCCAACTGAAAGTTGTGTTGGCTCTGTTGCAGGTGACTTGTTGATTCTTCAACTTGAAGTGGCACAACTCCATCTCCTCCAAAGCTTTTCTGGTATTGACTGTATTGATGATCTTCGAACTGGTTGTCCATACTGGAGCTGTAATCCACAAGATCAAGGTATTCAACACCAAACAGGAAGCCATTGTTTTGAGTGCCGCTGTTTTTCCCTTGATTAAGCAGTAACCAGGAAGCCACCTCTCTATCATCCTCATCGTTATCTGCCTCAGTCTCGCTTCGGGTCATGGAGCTGCAAGAGTTTTCAGATACTGGCAGAATCGGAACTCGCTGATGACGTCTAGCTAGTGGATTTGCAGAATGAATCTCTGCATCACAAGCTGTGCAAAGAGACGCAGCGTCTGCTTTACACAAGAACGCAGCCGGGGCAGACTCACATGATTGGCAGATACGAACACGTTCATGGCGAGAAGCAACATGGTTAGCTGCATGAACTCGAGCATCACAGGTTGTGCACAAGTAGGCAGCATCAGCTTCACAGTAGACAGTACAGGCAGCTGATTGACACGTGTCACATGCTCGTGCCCAAATACCATTCTCATTGCTCTCTTCTTTCAACATTTTTACTAAGAAGCTAAAGGAAAGATTGTTGTAATGCTAAAGGAGGGAAGGCTCATGAGACTACTATATCTACCTGGTGAGAAGGGAAAGATGAAATCTTTGGAGATGGACACGTGGCGTAGTGTTCGTGGTTGTTGAAAGTAGTTGGATCATCTTGTGGCTGTCTGAGTTTTGAGCCAAGGATTCATTTCATTTAAAGTCTTTTTCACAATGGAGAACAAATCCACACCAAGTGTCTTCTGTAACTCTGTATACATCTCTTCATGTGTAGCTTTATCGGTGGGACCCTCGTGTGCTGACGTGGAGAGAAAAAGCTGACATGGCAATGGCATCTATGGTGGATCTGTAATATCCAATGGGAATACGACACGTAAGACTTTATTGAAGAGATTAGGATGCTCATGACTCATGAGCCACAAGTTCAATAGCCTTATTGCTGTATAGACTTGGATAGGCCTTAATTGGGCTCTTACTAAAAGGCGTATTTTGATGTAGACTATAAAGTGAAGCCCATTGGGCTAGAAAAGGTTACTGTGTTACAGCACCGTGTTGATACAAACGGAAAATTCAAATTGCATTTCGTATGAAACCAACCAAAGCTTCGCCGAAACGCTTTACTCATAAACGATGGTTGTGCCGTTGCTGAAGCTCGAGTTCACTCAGGGTCCAAGAGCTGGCGAATCTTTAGAGTTTAAACCCGGATCCAATGTTCGGATTGGCCGTATTGTTCGTGGTAATGATATCGCCGTCAAAGACGCCGGAATCTCCACTAAGCATCTACGGATCGTTTCCGATTCTGAGAACTGGGTAATCCACGACTTAGGATCTTCCAACGGCACCTTTTTGAACTCGGAAACTATCGACCCAGATACACCCGTCAATCTTCGCGATGGGGACATAATCAAGCTTGGTGAGTACACTTCTCTTGTGGTCAACTTTGTGACTAATATTGAGACGCAGGAGCATAAGCTTCCGCCTAGGGCAAGGAGGAATAACAAGCGTCTCGCTGTTTTGGACCCGGATCCGGATCCTATTGAACTGGTTCAGGACAAACCAACGCGCAAGGGTAGATCGTCGAAGCAAGACGAACACGAACTGCCCAAGAGAACTAGGGCTTCGAGACAAGGAAATCTGAAAGATATCGTCGATAATGATAAGGAATTGGAGGTGAAAAATGAAATTAAGGTCAAGGCTAGGGTTGGGAGGCCTCGGAAGCAGCAAAGTATTGAAATTGCGAAGGAAGAAGAAGTTACGGAGGAGGAAAATAGGAACTCTAGGTTTCAGAGAAGTAAGAAGAACACTAAGAGTGTACAGAAATTGGGTTTGAATGCAGTCAAATTGGAAGTCGAGGATACTCCAAAGGGAGTAGAAATCTCAGAAAAGAAGAGAGCGACAAGGAGGAAGCAGATTGGAAATGCTGATACTGTTGTAGAGGAGAAAAATGAGAAGAGACCTTCAAGGGCTACGAGAAGCAAGAAGACTGAAATTGGTGGAGATTCTTTTATGGAGTTAGAAATGGTCCTAAACCAAGCTCGAAAAAGCCGTGCTAAGAGAAAGAAATTGGAGCTGGAGCCACCCAAGAGCGAAGTAGATATGGAAGCTAGAAATGATGATGCTGGAGAAGACGATTTGCAGAATCTTCATGTCGAAGAAGATAAGAGAAATGAAGCTCAAGAAAGTTGCAGTCAAAGAAGTGATGAGATAGAAGGTGAGGGATCTAAGAGAGCAGAGCAGGTGGAGGTTGAGTTAGGGAAGAATAGCACAATAGCAGAAGATGATTTGAGCTGTACTGATAAAAAAGATGGAGAGACAGAGAGCTTAAAAGATATGGCTTTAGTCCAAGAAGAATGTCGTAATACAATTGACAGTAAGAGCAAGGAGGCTGGAAATGCAATATCAAATGATGGATGTGATGAAGAAAACGTTGACCAGGGATCGAGCAATAAGAATGTAGAGAAAGTAGAAGAAGTAGATTTAGAAAAACTGACAGCAAGAGAATGGTTAGATGTCATGGAGGTTCAATTTCCAAAACACACAAGTGAGGAGACAGAGAAGATGATAGAGACCATGAGAAGTAGAGCTTTGAGAATTCACAAGCATATTGCAGAGCAAAGGGGAAAGGGCTTGTGAGTTGATTTGATCCCTTATTACAACATGTTCATCTTTGGTAGCTTCATGATAAGTGGTTTAGTATTTAACTTATACCTGAGAATTCTATGGCCTTCTTTGTTTAGTTGCTACTGGCTTAATGTTGTATTCTTCAGGTAATGGTAGGAATCTTGTTAAGAAGAAAATGATTGACAAAAGCTGATCAGACCATGATTTGTATCTATAACTCATTTTCTGCAATGTAGAGTCAGACTATGATTTTGCATCCGTATCTATCTTTGATTTGCAAGCAGATTACTATTATAAGAGAGTAAAATATTATTTTGACTACTATTAATTCATTTGTATGATCAAGACATTGTAATCCTATGTGTTATGTAGATCAATGGTTAGGATGATTTTTACAAAGAAGATAGATCATTCATAATTAATGGTTTAGTGAGAATCTAAGCTACTTCCTAATTCCTATAATAAATTGAACAGTATTTGATCTCTGCCATATTAATTAGCCGGATTAATTTAGTGTAATGAAGTGAAATTATAACATGAAAAGAAAATATCTAGTTGTCTATAAATAATGTGTTTTTATCAATGAGAGCTTCTTGTGTCCTCTAATAAGTAAATAAATAATATTCCACTTTTTTTTTTGTTAAAAATAATTGTCCACATATCATCCAATGTAATATAGAACCTTGATAAAAAAAAATTATATTGCATTAAAATATGAGTTTTATCTTATCAATATGTATTTAAAAATAGTAAAAAAGATCTCAGCATAATTAAAAAATATATAAACAATGACATAATAAAAAAAAATTTAAGAAAAAATGTCAAAATTTTTGAAATATTATAATAAAATTGAAATATTGTGTGGTGTAACAATATTATTAATTTATAAAGGTTTAAGCATCCCATGGTTGTTAAGTAAAAAGGAAAATCACTACCAGAATAACATATCATTTATTATTACAATTTATTTAATAAAAATATAGGTCATTTGATATTATAAGTCACTCGATAATTATATGTCATTTGATAATTACGAACCATCTAATAATTCTAAATTGATCATTCTAAATTATTTAATTTTTGATAATTATGTTGTATAGATTTTATGTTTTATAGACATTTGATATTTTACATTATAAAAGTTATTTTATATGTTATAAAATTACAAAATAATATCAGTACTTAGTATCTAGTTATAACTTATAAATATACTTTCTCTATTTTGTAATAGATCAGATGAAATATGCTTTCTCTATTTTGAATTTGGATTAGACTATCTTTCCACTATTTGGGCTTAGTGCTTCAGCCCACCACAGTTTTTTAGGACACGCGCTTTACGCGCCTTCGGTGCGCGTGAGACTTATTCTTTCGTATGATCTCAGATTTCATTTCGTTTTTTTCTCACTTCTTTTTTATGTAACAAAGCCCAATTAAATTGAATGTTTTATGGCTATTTTTATTTTTTGTCAACAATTAGATGGATCGATAATGTTCGATCTATAATCTAAAGTCCACTTCTATAAAAAAAAATTTAAGTTATCGTAATACAGCAGATAGAAATCGAATTTTGGTACAAATCATTAACTGGATCATCCTAACTATTAGATTGAGAGCAATGCAAATTAAAAAAAAAAAAACTATTAAATTTACTTACAATTGAAATCGAAATAAATATTATTCAGACATTTTATTTGGAAATTTTGTTTTTCATACTGAATTGACATTTTTTTGAGTTGACCAAAAAAAAAACTATTATACATTACATTTCAAGATATTTAAATTTAGTCTTGAAGATTGCTTACATTTATCTTAACGAGTATACATTTTTAGAAAATAACATAAAGGTTCTATAAATTTACATCAGATTCTATTAAATATTTTAAATTATAAACATAAAAACAAAAATTCCCATTAATCTCAAAATATTTGCATATTTCTTGGCTTTCAAGATTAATATGAAATTAAATTTTCTATAGAAAAAATTTAAAAATATTATTAATGACAAAAATGTTCAAATACATTAATTACCCAATTATTTAATAGATCATCCAACAAATTTTTGGATAAAATGTTTGAAACTTTAGAAAATTTTGTAAATTGAGTTCATTAAATTTGGAACATATTTATTTAATTATACAACGTAGAAACGTGAAAATTAGTTAGGTCATATAATAATTACGGATTATTTGATAAAAAAAATATAATTCGTTTAATATTAAAAAGAATATTTAATTAAAACATAGATCACTACATGTTATTTGATATTATGAATCATTTACTAATCAGCTCGTTTGATGGTTGCACGTGGTCTATACGTTTTGCTATGTCGAAGTAGTGGGGTTGGAAGTGGAGGTGAGGAAACATTTTCAGAAGCACTATGCGATGTAGAGATCGAGTGCGATTCTTGAAGAAGTGTTCGTCTGAAGTTTATTTGGCAAATCAGATGCGACAAGATCCAATTAATGCATCAAGGCGTGTCGAGAGGTTCATTTCGTGGGTACCACCGCAACGAGAGTGGTGTCGTTTGAACACAGATGTTGCGTCTAAAGGCAATCCGGGCTTTAACTACTGTTGGAGGCGTTTTGTGAGATGAGAAAGGCGCTTAGATGGGAGGCTTCGAGCTGAACATTGGAGTTTGTACAGCACCTTTTTCGGAGATGTTTTGTTTTTGGCATGGGAAAAGAAAGTTACTCACTTGGAAGTGGAGATGGATTCGGAGATTATGGTTGATTTCCTCACGAAAAGGATTGGTGATTCTCACCCCCTTTCTTTCCTAATACATTTGTGACATAGCTTTCTCAGAAAAGATTAGTGTGTCCGTATTTTTTATATTTTTAGGGAAGCTAATCGTTTTGCAAACGGTTTAGCTAACCTCACATTTTTATTATCTTTAAGTTATCACTCTTTTGATGTAGTGTCGGATAGTATTTGTGTTTTATTAGAGGAAGATTGTCGTAGTACAAGTCTTCCTCGTTTTGTTTTATGTAATGTTTGAAATTTTTTAATTATGAATAAAATGCGAGTTTAGCTCCCTTTTCTCGACCCAAAAAAATGAATCATTTATTAATTATAGGTCATTTTATTATTTCGAATTATGTAATTTTTGATCATCACCCTTGTATAGAGTTTATATTTTATAAAATTTCAATATTCATTATTATAAAATTATTTTATATTTTTAAATTACAGAATAATTATAACAGAAAATTATTTAATCAAGGAAACATTTTATTATTTAATGTAAGTTACAAGTTGTTGAAAAAAGTAATAATAATATTTAATTAAGTAAACCTATTGAGCCATATGAAAACTTGTTGATCTCAATAACTCCATATATATTAGGGATTGTTTCTAAATATTATTATTACTTTTTTCAACAACTTGTTGATCACAATAACACCATTCTTGTATATGTCATATATACTATGTTTGTGAATTTGTATAAAAACTTCAAATTTCCAATAAAACTATATATTATATAAACATGTAAGTCGAAATATACAAATCGAAGAAGAAAAAACAGAACAACAAATATATTGACAATCAGGAAGCTACAAGAGGAATCATATCCAAGGTTTGGATTTTATGTTCAAAAAGGGCTGACCTTGCCAGCAAGTTCTAATAAGAACTCTGGAACAAGTCGTCTTCTTTGTGGCGCATCTGCATCGTTCTTCAATGCATCACTGTCATTGGAGTGTATCATATGGACTATATGATCAAATAGCTCGTCTTTACCACCTCTCAGAGGATCCTTGCAATTCAAATTGTGATGTGTTCAGACAATGACAACATTGAGCTATGTAGTTAGTATATCATAATGGTAGTTTCTAATGCTTACCTGAAGAAATAGATCAGTATGTGTTTTACCCTTGTACATGATTAGCTCGGCTTTCACTTTAGCAGCTCGAAGAGCTTCTGTAAATGTTTTGCTACAAAAGAAAGAACACTTCAAGAAGAGGAACAAACTAGCAAAGTGGGATTCTTGACTTCGTATATCATAGAGGGTGAACTGACCTTGCTTCAGGTGGAATGGAATAATCTGCAGATCCATGAAAGAGTATAATATGAGGTAAGAGAGATGCGGCTTTTCTAACACTCGGGTCTTTCAATCTTACTTCCGGAGAGTATTGTTCGAAGGACTCTTCTCCTTCCATGATGCTGCAGGTTAATGAATGTGTAACTAACGGCTTTAAAAGGTTTCAAGTTAGAAAGATATGGTTGACCAGATGGTTTACCTTAGAAAAATTGAACGATACAGTCCCCGATTATGGAAGTGTTCAACCAGATTGAAGAGATTGTACCTGGTACTCTTAAATGGTGAGCAGGTCTATTGATTCTGAGAGAAAACCCATTTGGAAAAAAGTTAGAAGCTAAGCCAAGTAATTACCCTCCAGATAAACCAAAGTAAGCTTTTATCTGAGAAACACTCCATGAGATGTTCTCCCCTTTTGACTCTTTGATAGCTTGCTGGAAGAGAGCACAAGAAGAGATGTGTGCACCAGCTGATTGCCCCATCAAATAGATTCTATACAAAGAAACAAACATGATTCAACTACCCAAAGGCAATGAGCAATAGAAACTTGAACAAAAACCAAGCTGATGAGCTCCAACCTGTTAGGATCACCACCAAATGCAGATATGTTGTTGCAGACAAATGAGATTCCTTCAGCAGCATCTCTTACCATATTACTAATTGTTCCCTGAGGGAAGTTTCTGGATCAAAGACAAAGAATTGCTTAGTTAATGCCGGAAATATATAAGACAAAATACAGAATTAAGAGTTTGATTTGCTTACCTGTAATCTAGACATGCCACAATGATGTCTCTTTCTGCTAGCTGCAGTCCCAAGAGAGAACCCCAAGCTTTGTACCTAAAAGGATAAGCAAGTTTAGAAAGAATGTCTAAAGCTAATAAACTCTTGATGAGTTTGGCAATTAGATTAGATTGCTTATGTACTTACCCGATAATCCAAGCTCCACCAGTCACAAAAACTACAACAGGTTTAAGGCCATCATTGCTTGCTGGTAAGTACAAATCAAGCCTGCCAAATAATCAATTTCAGTGAACTGCAACATAACGATCATCTGCTGAGACATTCACATGTAAATACCTATTCCTCGGTTGATCTCCATAAACTATACTCCTCCTTACTTGAGATGAGAAAAAATAAAGATATGCAACTGCAGAAGAAGATGAAATCTATAAGAAAAGCTTTGCATTCCATAAAAATGAAGATATATATATAGAGAGAGAGAGAAGGAGAGGAGATAAACCTTGAAGAAATCCAGGCATAAGGAGGATTGCATAACAAGCAAGAGCCAATAATCTTGTGATCCATCGGTAACCTACCCTGAATTCAAACTTTAAACCAATAAAATAAAACTTTTCTCACATCAATATAAATCAAAAACAAAAATCAAAACAACAGAAAAATCATGAAAATATGAACTCTGGAAACGAAATTGAACGTAAATTCATGAGAGGAATCAACAAAATTCAAAAATTGAGTACCCGAGATATCCAAGAAGGTTGAAGCTAAGCCGAGTTATTAAATACGTCTCAGCAGCTGCATGACCGATTTCTCGACCGAACGATTGCTGCCGGAGAATTAGACATGAACCTTCCGGAGAAGACTTACCGGAGACTCTTCGACGAACCTGTTCTGGTGAAGAAGATAACCTATTGGAGCCATGAAGCTGCGTCATTTCCTCGGAATTTTCTCGACCAGAATCTTCGGTTGAAGAAGATTTCATCTCCGTCATGAAAATAGTCGGAGAATTAATATTGGATCTCGAATTGTGAATCCTCCAAATTCGTGTCTCTCTGAGCTGCTTTTGCTTCTTATATATTATTTTTATCGGCTCTCTGTTTTTTGAAAAGCTTTTCCCGCATGTGCGGTTCTCTCTCTTCCTACAAAAGTAAGAAGAAAAAATATTTAAAAAAAATCTCTACCTAAATAATTAATATCGAATTTATTCAAAATATTTTCATTTTTGTAATCAAACGATTGAATAGACAAAACCATATATCGAGTCTACCTAGAATCTAATTCCGGTACAAGCAAATAAAGAATATATGACGATTGTATGTTGAAGAGTTCCGGAGTTGCTAATATGAAACGAAATTGTGTGCAGTAACGGCGATAAAGAAGAAATGAATTTGAGGTTCAAACGCAAATGATAGTAACCGCAAACGTAAACGCTATTAGACGTGACCATTTCTGTTTTGAAGTCTAGACACTCGTATGTTCTAACTTCGGACAGCTGCCACATGGCGTCATTGTGGGTCCTAAACTTTGAAACTGATTCGGTGGTTTTTGAGGTGGCACACGATCCAACTCAATGATTCATTGACAGAAATTGTTCTCTTCTTCCTAAATTTGGGTAATCCAATATATTCATTTTTCTTTTCTATGTACATGTGAATTGAAGCACAACCAATCAATTATATAACTTCTATAAAAAAAACATTAAATAAATCTTGCTAAAAAAGTTATCTAATCACTAGCGTAACCCAATATTACAAGTCTTAAAATGATCCCTATGCACAAGGGAATTAGTCACATATTATCTAAATTAGAAACCAAAAGAAAGTTTTTTTATTTCAGGGATAACCAAAAAGAAAAACGTTAAAATAGAAGAATCTTACTTTGAAAGGAAAGATGGATTGTTGCAAGCTATAAAACCTCAGCATTTTTTTGTTTTCTAAAGTGATTTCAAAATTCACCTGTTGGTGTTGTTCATCACCTGAACCACCATCTCTGACCGGCACTGACCACAGTATTCAAGAAAGGAGCGTAACGTTGGATAAGTGGATTCACCGTCCTCCCGATTCTGCTCCACGTACTCTGGTGGTAACCTGCTGTTACTGGTGCTTGATACATCAGTTTCAACAGTTGCCAGTACATGAACGTCTGTATGAAGTTGCGTTGCCATCTGCAGAAAGTAGAGTGACAGTTTTGATCAGATTAGTGAAACCAGTAAACGGGAACATGGAGCTTGGTGCGTCTAAACTATTATCGGTTCTAGAAGGATGAAAGAGCGTACGAGAGCAGAGAGATAATCAGAAGGAATCCTATGGCTATCTCAGACTGCGATGAAAGAATGTTGAGGGTAGTTGTATTCGACTCCACCCACACACAAGGATCTTCCAAATATTTTCTGATAAGTGTCAGAAAACAAAACACATAGAAAAGAGACAAGCATTAGTCAGAATCCTTATCTCCTCATGGAACTGACTACTAAATTGAAAACCACTAATCAGCTAGATGCAACTACCTGTATATGTTGGACCGAGCAAAGTTACGCCTCAAGAACTTGGCTACTTGTTCAAGTGCCCGACACAAGATGGGAATTAAAGCAACTGCAATAGATTAATAAGGAAAGTAGTTATAAGAATGTATGTAATGCGAAGAAGTTCACATAGATTTTTCAATCAACTCTTACACTTGAGACAAAGATTCGAAGTGACAAATGTAAGGCAGTAGATGAAATAGATGAAATCCTTTGCTGCCACAATGGATTGAAGATAAACTTGCAGCCCTTGCATGTTCCATGCCCTTGGCCTCTGCAAATAAGAAAATTGGAATTCATACGAAGCAAAATTTTGCATTGCATGATTCATAGAGAGAAAAGAACGTGAAAGTACATGGCTTACCCCGTATAAGGTGTATAAGGAATATAGAGATGAGCACGCAGTTCCCATGAAAGATAGACGATAAGCCCTATGTGAGAGGCTCTTTGGTACTAGAGGTAGCACTGCCAGCACAGCTATAACCAAAACCTGCAAAACATGAATCCGATTTTGAGATATGAAACGGGAAATACTTAGGTGAAGTGCGCAGATTAAAAGCATTAGTCTCCCTTAGGTTATATCTGTGTTCACCAAAATACAATCAGCAAGACAGGAGAATACAAAGATGATACTGTCCAAATAAACGATTGAACCGCAGATATAAACCATCTCAATACTGTCCAAATAAAGGATGGAACCGCAGATACCAACAGCAATCATAACTCACAGCCCTAATGAAGAACTAGGTCTTTCTCTACAACTGAGTCTTGTGAAATATTATGTGGTAATTAAAAGAAAAGAAACAAAAAAAGAAGGCAAAGAGAAGAAGGTAAACACTATCAGATACTCTGTCTGCATTTCATTGCGTAGTTAGATATTCTGTTCAAATATGAAGGAAAAGACATTTTGTATATAATACCATAACATGTGAACCAAGAACAAGAAACTGCAACTGAAAACATTATCTTACCCAAGCATTGACTGAAAACTGAATTGTCTGCTGATCCCAGCGCACTGAAGTTGGGGTTGCACCTGACGTAGCAGACGAACCAGTAGTTCGAGGAACTGATCCTGAAGCACAGAGTTTAGTCAGTTTTTGGTAGTAAGAAGAAAGCTCATCTCATCTCAAATAGGATAAATTGGATATTCAAGAAAATCAGACAAAAAAAAATCACCTGAGTTCCGTGAACGAACTGGTTCATTTGCATTAGAAGATGTTGTTGAAGATGCAGATGTAGCAGATTGCCTGGCAGATTGCGAAGACAAAGATGAAGTCGACATAGGCTCCACAACAAGATCAGAATCCTACGAAAAAAAGGCCATGGCAGTATAAGCACCAGATTCAGCAACAAAACCAGACCAATACATTTTAAAATCTACATAGGGAAAAGCAAAGATGAACAACATAGAGTCTTCGCATGATACAGAAAGACCCTCCGCTTAATCAACTAATCACGAGGATATACGGAAACAAGCACTACGCGAATTAGCTGAACAAACATCAAAACGCACAATCGTGAAATCTAGCAACTGTAACACATTTGTAAAACCTAAGATTCAAAGTCTACACAAAATCCCCAAATCAGTAGCGCACACAAGTCAACAGTCAACCCCGCAACTCAAATTAATGAAGAACTGATATGCAGATTCAATAGAGAAGAGAGTACAGACGATGTAGCGTTGGTAGAATTTGCGCTTGTAATGCTCGACGACTTCGGGACGAGAAGCCATGTGAGGAGGGATGAGGATATTGGACCAGTAATCCGCCCATCGAGCGTCGTTATCGTATTCGTAGGCTGCCGCCGCAATTTTCTTTAACCGCTGAGGATCTTCGCCGCCTTCCGCCATCGATGAGATCGCCGGTGAGAGGGATTCGATTCCGATCTTTGTGGGTTTTTTTGTTTCCTTCGTCTACTTCTTCTATACTAGTAGTACTTGTGCGACGACGACGTTTTGGCTACCATTATCTGCTGACTTTAAACAAACAGCAAATCAATACTAGTAGGAACATCCAGCACATTAAATAAACACCAAAAAAATGAAGGCTTGATTAATCTGATTGAAGTCATTACAAAATAACACAAAATCAAAATTGGCGCAAAACTTTCCATAACGAATTAAAGGTATCTTACATTAAAAATTGGGATCATATACGGGCAACAAATTTTGTTACGTGTTAAATTATAAATCCAATTGCACAAGACAACTAACAAAATATTGACTTAAAAGGAAAAGAATCAGATTAGTCAACTAAGCTAATCCAAAATATGCAATCCTTTTAAAATTCATGCTCATGCAGATAAACAAATATTTATGCATTCACGCTAACATTATATGTGTAAACTTGGTTATGATTAGCTGTTTCAATGTTTTTAACATCTATAAAATATCATCATTTTTATTTATCACCAACACATAATCCTGATCCACAAAGTACGTTACTAAATTGTTTGAAAATACTACCCAAAAAAAATGTCTACCCTTCGTCTACGAAACGGAAGTATTCAATCGCCGGAGCCGGAAGAATTTTCCGACCAGCCACTTTTAGAGACACGACCTGTTATGCTCGAAAGACAGAAGTCAATTTCTCAACGAGCTATGTCAAATACACTGACGTCAGCAGCTAATCTCTCAAACCTCCTTCCAACGGGAACACTCCTCGCGTTTCAACTCTTAACGCCGGTTTTCACATCAAACGGCGTTTGCGACCACGCAACGCGGCTTTTAACCGCTATTCTTCTCTTCCTTTTAGCTGCGTCTTGCTTCATCAGCTCTTTCACCGATAGCGTTAAAGCCGAAGACGGAACAATCTACTTCGGTTTCGTCACCGTTAAAGGCATGTGGGTCATTGATTATCCTGACCCGTCCAGGTCGGGTTTACCCGATTTAGCTAAATATCGGATGCGGGTTATTGATTGGATCCATGCTACATTGTCGGTTTTAGTGTTTGGAGCGGTTGCGTTGAGAGATAAGAATGTAATAGATTGCTTTTGTCCGTCGCCGGAGTTAGAGACGAAACATGTTTTGGACATTGTTCCGGTGGGTGTTGGAGTTATGTGTAGCTTATTGTTTATGGTTTTTCCGGCGAGACGTCATGGACTTGGTTATCTTGTTACCGGAAATGTTGCTCGACGTGATTAAATTATTATAGCGTTTTCATTGTAGGTTGACTTTCTATGATTTAATTCATACGTTATGAATATATAAATTCTTTATTTAATAAATTTTATCTACCTGTTGAAAATTGTATAAGCAAATGGTCTGAAATGTGACATTCAATTTTATAAATATATTATTATCATATTCAAATCGAGTTCTTCTTCGATATCTTAGAGTACATGAAGAAAATTTAAAAAAAATAAAAATTTGAGAGTGATATTTGGAATATTTTGACCCAAAAAATTAATAGAGTCTAGTAGTTTAATAAATCCAGTTACTGACTTTAACCGATATCTTATATGGATCGGCACAAATTTGTTGAATTGTAGACTCATATAAATACACGAATGTGTGTACGTCTCGTATGACATGTTACTCAGAAAATGTTGAGGAATGAAACAGAGATCGGAACTAAGAAACGTACATTCCCCAAAAATATCAGACACAAAACAAGAAAACTTCGTATCAATGGATGTCCTCTGTTTTGGTTTGGTTTAGCTGAGAGTTTGGTAACCTAACGGTCCTTGTAAACCATCTTGATCTGGTCCGTTCCTTCTAGCCAAAGATGGCATCCATGGGAACAGTTTGCTTAGCTCATTACCTAAAGTTCTTGACCTCACTTCCTTATCATTGATTCCAAATTTCGCCCTCTCTATTGCTTCCATTATATCTTCTCGTGCCACCGTTTCTCCACCTGAAAACAACAATAAGAACACACAAATGCAGGTTAAAAAAACCAATAAACTATAAACCACAGACTTCATTATCCTGGAAGCAACAAGGTTTTTTGAATATTGTTGAGTTGTGACGAATAAGGTAACTTAAAGACTGACCCCTACGAGCTGCAAGCAATGCAGCTTCATTGACAATATTGGCGAGATCAGCACCTACGAATCCAGGAGTTAGTGAAGCAACAAGATCACATATAAGAAATGCATCTTCTTCTAGAGGGACGTCTCTCAGATGTATGGCCAAGATTTTCCGACGACCTTCTTGGTCTGGCTCTGCAACCACAACTTTTCTAGAGAACCTTCCTGGCCGACAAAGAGCTGGATCTAATGCTTCTGGTCGGTTAGTTGCTGCAATTACAATGACTTTTGTGTCCGACTCAAATCCATCCATCTCAGTAAGCAACTACAGAGAAAGCAGCTTGAAGCATATTAACAATGGTGTCTACATGGTTAAAACGTTTTTAAGTGTTAGACTCTTTACCTGGTTTAACGTTTGATCACGCTCATCGTTGAAACTCCTTCCACGTTTTCCTCCAACTGCATCAAGCTCATCGATGAATATAATGGAAGGAGAGTTTTTCCTGGCTGCATTGAAAAGATCTCTGATTCTCGCTGCGCCTCTTCCAACAAACAATTCCACGAACTCACTAGCGGAAACGGAGAAAAACGGAACTCCCGCCTCTCCAGCTACAGCCCGGGCCAATAAGGTTTTACCGGTACCTGGTGGACCGACCAAAAGCACACCTCTAGGTAACCTTGCTCCTAGCTTTTTGTAGTTTATACTTCCTTGAAGACATGAAACTATCTACAACGAAAAGACATCAAAGCACAGAAAGATTGGACTTCACATTTACTCTAAAACTGTTGCATTTACAGATCGTTTTACCTCCACGAGCTCGTCTTTAGCAGAATCAACGCCCTCAACATCATCGAATCCAATAGTAGGATTCTTAGACCGTCGTTTTTTTGCAGGGCTGTTAGATGCAGAGAGTTGCCGATAAAGAAGCCACATAAGAGGTGTTAAAGGAATCCACAGAGAGATAATTGTTATCAAAGTAGTTCTCATTGCCATCAATGCAGATTGGGGAGCTGAACTATAACTAATGCCTTTCTCCCTCATTAAACTAAGAAGAAACTTTTCATCATGATCAACTTTTCTTGTCACATACTTCCACACAGGAGTCAAAGCTCGAACCTTTCGAGGAGTGACCTCTTTCGTTACAGATTCAGTCACGGTTTCCTCTGTGCCCCCATCAATTTGGATCGCTGGTTCTTCTAAAGATTCAGACTTGTGAACATCCTTAACCTCGACATTGTCATCAGTGTTGTAATAGATCCGACGGGAACCTTCTTCAAGCAAAACATTTGAAACAGAACCACCTCGAAGATTCGTTACGAAATCTGAGTAAGGGACACTCGATGGAGATGGAACAGCTGTTAACCTCAAGAACAAATAACACAGTCCAAAGACAACAGCCACACCAGTAGATAATATAACTCTTTTGATATTCTTTTTCAAAAAGAATCGAAAATCCTCCATTGATGCTCTGAAATAGAATCTTCCAAGTCTCATGCTCAATAAACGTAATCTAGGTCGAAGCCTAAGAGAAAATCTTCTTCTCTTCCCTTTATTTCTACCATTTTCACCAATACTAGTCTCCTTATCTCCATAATCACGAGTCACCAGCCGCTTAATTTCACTATTACACAAAAACCCGCTTGGATAATTGCCATGAACACTAAGCCCAAATCTGGTATCCCCATTTTCCAGAAACCTACCAAGTCTCTTGCAACTAAACGACTGGTTCTTCGTTCTAGCTACACAAATGAGCTCACTACTCGTCAAAGACACCTTCCTACTAGATTTCTCGGAAAATTTACCTCCTTTAAATAGGAATCGATTGCTACAGATAATATTAAAGGTAGACATGGATTCTCTTCCCTGGAAACCGAATCATCCGTTGATCATACTTTTGCAAAAACAAAACGAAAATCAAACTTTTACGAGAGCCCACCAAGTCCAAGAGTAGACGAACGCGTCATGCTAGTGACGAGATTAAATTGGAGATGTTATCTCTTAAATGATGCTGATGACAGTGTTCAATTGAAAGGATAAGACTTCGTTCGTAGACGCTCTAAACAATTTTGACCGTCTCTCGTTTTGATCGGTTCATGGGCTTAGTTTATAATTTTGGGCTAAGATAATCGGGTCCAGCCCAACTACGATAAAGAGGATTAAATAATATTCATGACGACGTCGTTTCGTAGTGATTTTCACTCGTTTTTTTTCTTTTTTCTTTCATCTTGGCTCAAAAAGCGATCACTTTCCTCAAGCGCTAGAAAAATTCAAAGATTTGGTACATCTGAGTTCACCAATCACCATTATACGTGTATGATTTCTCGATGTGCTTCCCAACGTTTCATTTCTTCGTTTTCTCTTATTTTCTTCAATTCATTTCCGAATTTTGAGTTTTACTATTCTGATTTCGAGAAAAGTCCAGAAATTGATGGTTTAGTTCCTTGGTTTATCATCTTCAATCGGAAACATCGAGGATTTGGGAACGATTCTTTTGATCTAACTAAACGTTGGTGAGTCTTAATTTCCTGGAAATTCTGAACTGTTTCTCTGAAGTTTTTGGTGCCGTATAGAACTGATCACCATTGATATTAGTTTTGGTGTACATAAGGTTTCTGCCGATTGAGATTTCATCATGGATTGAATTTTCTTGTGCTGTTTATAGTTTTTGGACTTCATACTTTGAGAATCTGTAAATATTTGTGGCTCTTTATGATATTGGAAAGTTTTCTTAGGTTTGTATGACTATAACATTAGGCAGCTTGATCACAATCTTGTGAAGGAGACTGAAAGCTGTCTAAAACCAATGCTAGGAGTCTCTTCAGGTTAGTAAAATGAGTAGAAAAAGAACGGAAAATGACAGTGAATCTGGACCAGTTACTTCTCATGTCCCGGTGGATAGATTCGGGTTTCTTAAGCAAGAACATGGCAATTCGCCAGAGCGTTTTAGCAAGGCTAAAAATACATCATCCACTGAGCATGAGAGGTATGTCGTAAGAAAATATTTGATTCAAGTTTTTCAAAGAGAAGAGATTGAGAGAGCGAGACTAGAATGAGAGTGTTTTGTTGTTGGCTTATAGAGAGGAGAGAAAGGTGAGAAAATGGAGGAAGATGATTGGGGTTGGAGGTAGTGATTGGAAGCACTATGTTAGGAGAAAACCTAATGTTGTCAGAAGGCGTATACGCAAAGGGATCCCAGATTGCTTAAGAGGTCTTGTTTGGCAGTTAATCTCAGGAAGTCGGGACCTTTTGCTAATGAATCCTGGTGTTTATGAGGTAAAGTAGAGGTCTTTTTGGCGGTTTTATATTGTGTGCTTTACAAGTCATATTCCGATAATCTATCTATTTTCCTATGCAGCAATTGGTGATTTATGAAACATCTGCATCAGAACTTGATATCATTCGAGACATTTCCCGTACTTTCCCATCACATGTTTTCTTTCAGAAGAGACATGGACCTGGACAAAGATCGTTGTACAATGTCCTTAAGGCGTACTCAGTTTATGACAGAGATGTTGGATATGTTCAGGTCTATCCTCACTATATTTCTCTTGTTTCTCAATTTCCTTCAATATGGTGTTAAGATTCATGCTTTTAATAACTGCAGGGAATGGGTTTTATAGCGGGTCTGTTGCTTCTGTATATGAGCGAAGAAGATGCTTTCTGGTTATTAGTTGCACTACTAAAAGGAGCAGTTCATGCTCCAATGGAAGGACTGTATCATGTGAGTCTTTTAAGCATCTCTACTTCTCTGAATATACCATTAAATATTTCATCCTGATTTTAAAAGTTACTGTCTTTGACGGTAAGATGTAAATATTTTCATCGATAGTCTAAGAGTCATTGTGTGTGTGGAATGTAGGCAGGGCTTCCTCTTGTACAGCAATACCTGTTTCAGTTAGAAAGCTTGGTAAAAGAGCTGATTCCGAAACTCGGGGAACATTTTACTCAAGAAATGATCAATCCAAGTATGTATGCAAGTCAATGGTTCATCACTGTCTTCTCTTATTCGTTTCCTTTCCCTTTGGCTCTACGGATATGGGATGTGTTTCTCTCTGAGGTAACTAAATTAGCATCTTTGAAATCATTGGCAATATTTGTTGTAAACTAAAGCCTCATCTCCTGTTACTTTCTCTGGTAATCGTTTCTTCAGGGTGTTAAAATCGTGTTCAAAGTCGGCTTAGCATTATTGAAGTATTGCCAAAATGAGTTGGTGAGTGAAGTTTCATTACGAGGTATATTTTAGTTTCACAAAACCAAGCTTTTTTAAAAATCTGTATCCTATTAATTCTGCAGGTAAAATTACCGTTTGAGAAACTTATACATGCTCTGAAAAATTTCCCGGAAGATGCAATGAATCCAGATACCTTGCTTCCTTTGGCTTACTCTATTAAGGTTCTCTTTCTTTTTCTAAAAGTGATAGCTTTCTCAGTAACTTGCGGTTTAAATTTTTATGATAATTCGGGAAGGGATATTAAAGAATCAGATTCGTGATATCATCATGATTAACTTGATGTAGGAATGAGCAGTTCAATTGATGCTTGTTAATAATACTTGAAAAATCTCTGAGCTTTCTTAACAATCTCTGTACTTTTGTTAAGAGTCTTATGGTGTTCTTGAAAAGACACTGAGCTTTATTGAGTTAACAATTGATTATTCATAATCACCAGGTATCAAAGCGTTTGGAAGAATTGAAAGTGGAATATGAGAAAATCAATGTCAAACCGGTTCAACCATAGGAAAACCAACCGGTTAGCAAAATAACCAGAACCAGAGGGTTGGCTTTATATTCTTTTCTTATCTTTTGTTTGTCTGGAATATATTCTTCTTTGGTCATATTTGTCAAGTTGGGGGAATTTCTTATCAGAAACTTCTGGGTAATGAAGGTATGCTTCCTCCAACTATGTGTAGATAGAAAAAGACTTGTATTTTGTAGAAAATTCTCATTAAAGTGAAAAAGTAAATCACCCATTTTTTTCTTTATAGGAATTGCAAAAGTTGGAGTGATTGACAAGGAAATCTAAATATTAAAATCATTCCACTTATTGAGGATAGATCTGATTTATATAATAAGCCTAGAAAGCAAAATTATTGGAGATTATAAAATTTTCTATGTATCATGATACCAAAGTGGTTCAAAGTTGAAATATTTAATTAGAGATTGGCAATTTGGTTTTAACTTTGGACAAATTTGGGGTAACATGTGAGTCATGAATGAGTCACGAGAAGGCCCAATTTTGTCATTAAGCGTAGCAGTTGAAAAGAGAGCCTTTGAGAAATAGAATTCGATTCTTTGGGCCCACTATACATTACAGCTCACCTCGAGTAGTCCGCTTAAACGGCACACGTTTCTTTACACGTGTCATTATTTCATTGGTTGTAAAACGCGTGTTGCCCCGTCTCGTTATATTTTGTTCTGTCGAAGATAATGTCAAAATAATAATTTAAAAAATAAATAAAATAATTATTGCGGCAAAAGAGAAGAAAATCAATTAAAATAAATAATTATTGTTAATTGTTTGCTATTTTTCTGCGGTCAGGAATCGTGATTCTCAACGTAAAATTAAAAAGGGCAAATTGGTAAAAATAGATAAATCAAAGGTTCAGGTGAGTTTAACGCGTTGTAAAAGCCAATTTGTAAGGGTAAATACGTCATTTCATGAGGCGTTACCCTAGTTGCTTATATAAAGTACTCATTCTACCTTTCTTTTCTTCTCACGGACGCATTTCATTGCTTCATCATTACCAAATCATCATCAACGTTCTCTCAAATTAGGGTTTTTCTATTTCTCTCTTCGAAATTTTTCAAAGTCTTGCGGTTTCCTGAATCTTCTTATCTGGTGAGTTTCTTTTGATTACAGATCTGCATTTTTACAAATTTTCTCGTTTTGTTTTCTTCGTTCGTAGATCTACTTGTTCTTATCCTGTTTCTTTCTTTCGTGATTGATAATTTCATTGAGGTGTATGATTTTCTAATCGATGAATTCCGTTCTTATCCTTTTTCAGGTTTGAAGGTTTCGTTTGATATCTGGAAAAAGGGGGTTTCTGGGAAAAAATATCCATAATTCGTGATTTAGATTTATCTTCGTATATATGTAAGTATCTCTCACGATTGAACTCGTTATTTGGTTGATTCATTAGGAGGTGATTAGATCCGTTATCTTTTTAGGTAGGTTCATTGTTCTGATAAAGGACGGTATTCATGCACGGTTTTTCTATCGATTAAAGTTTTGTTACGTATATAGATTGAAAAGCATCTTAGGTTTCGGTTTTTTAGATTAGTGGTAATCTATGTTAATAGGTATAGATCTGATGGAAACTGTCTAATTGTGTATTGTCTGCTAAACCGATTTTTGCTTAAATAATTGGCTTGGAATCATCATTCGAGATCTGTAATTGAAGTTTGAAGGTGTCAATATTGAATGGTTTTTGTGATTATGAATAAACATTATTGTGATCTTTGTATACGTACTTGGTATCTTTTTATCATCTAACCTTTCTTTTGATCTGTTTCCAGCGTGAATGAGATTATGATGGAGTCGAAAGGTGGTAAAAAGAAGTCTAGCAATAGTAGTTCCTTATTTTATGAAGCGCCCCTAGGTTACAGCATTGAAGACGTTCGTCCAAACGGTGGAATCAAGAAATTCAAATCTTCTGTTTACTCAAACGTGAGTTTCCTCTGTAATGCTGTTTCTGTTTTGTCCAAACGTATGTTACTCATTATTTTGTCTCTTAACAATGTTATTATTCTTGTTGCAGTGCGCGAAGAGGCCATCCTGAGTTGTAGCGTGCACCGAGTTCTTAATATAGTTATAGCTCTCTATACTTTCCAGTTTATAATTTTCTTTTGTCAAAGCCCCGTTTCTGCTGGTTCCCGAATCCAATCGTTCTTTCCTCCTACAACAAGTACTGTCGCTTACACAACAAGGCGAAATGGCCTTATCCGCAATCGGTTTCGAAGGTTACGAGAAGCGTCTCGAAGTAACTTTCTTTGAGCCAAGCATCTTTCAAGACTCCAAGGGACTGGGACTCCGTGCTCTTACCAAGTCCCAGCTTGATGACATTCTCACACCTGCTGCATGCACGATCGTTTCATCTCTCTCCAACGATCAATTGGACTCTTACGTACTCTCTGAGTCCAGCTTCTTTGTCTACCCCTACAAAGTCATCATCAAGACTTGTGGTACTACGAAGCTCCTTCTCTCTATCCCACCACTTCTAAAGCTGGCCGGTGAGCTCTCTCTGAGTGTCAAGTCTGTCAAATACACTCGCGGCTCCTTCCTCTGCCCTGGAGGCCAGCCTTTCCCTCACCGGAGCTTCTCTGAAGAAGTCTCTGTTCTTGATGGGCACTTTGCTAAGCTGGGCTTGAACAGCGTAGCCTACTTGATGGGAAGTGATGATGAGACTAAGAAATGGCATGTCTATGCTGCCTCTGCCCAGGACTCCAGCAACTGCAACAACAATGTCTACACGCTCGAGATGTGCATGACTGGTCTAGACAGAGAGAAAGCCTCTGTCTTCTACAAAGATGAAACAGACAAGACTGGATCGATGACTGACAACTCTGGAATCAGAAAGATCCTTCCCAAGTCCCAGATCTGCGACTTTGAGTTCGAGCCGTGTGGCTACTCTATGAACTCCATTGAAGGAGATGCAATCTCCACTATCCATGTGACCCCTGAAGATGGGTTTAGCTATGCGAGCTTTGAAGCCGTTGGTTACGACTTCAACACTATGGACTTGAGCCAACTGGTGACAAGGGTTCTGTCTTGCTTTGAGCCCAAGCAATTCTCTGTGGCCGTGCACTCGAGCATTGGAGTGAATGCGTACAAACCAGAGATCACTGTAGACTTGGAAGACTATGGATGCAGAGAGAGAACATTTGAGTCTCTAGGAGAAGAGAGTGGAACAGTTATGTATCAGACGTTTGAGAAGCTTGGCAAATACTGTGGATCGCCTAGATCAACTTTGAAGTGTAACTGGAGCAGCAACAACAGTAGCTGCAGCAGCGAGGACGAGAAGGACGAGGGAAACTAGCAGATTTCTATCTTACAGAACTTTTTTCGTTTTTGCTATCTTTTATTTTCAAGTGTGTAATGAATAAGGGGCTTTTGTGAAGTTGAGCTTGTCTCCTTCACCAGCTAAGTGTGTGTTTTCTGCTTTATGAATTTTATAGACCTGCGACTATGTTGTTATTATTTTGATGATGAATGTTATAGTATTGATCATTATTATATTTGTTCATCGTTTTCATAGATTGCAATTATTATATCATTGAATATCAAAATTGAAGACTACAAATTGGATAATTGTTTTCTATTGTCCCATAAGTGCGGAAACCCAATAAAAGCCCATTACTTTGCTTACTTTGCTTACTTTGCTTGCACGAGAGGGGTCCAAATTTGTGAAGAGGTGTTACAATAATGTATATGCATGACTCACTCAGTCACTCAAAGACGTAAACAATATAAAACGAACTTTGACCAAACGAAATTGATCACGACTCGCTGAATAGAAGAACAATACAATTCTACCCCAATAAAGAGTAGTTCGTTTGGCTGATACAAAGCCTAAGTCAAAACTCGTGTCGGTTTCGAATCAAAAATCGATTAGAAAAAACCACGTACGTAGAAGAGTAGCCTTTCATGTTATGATCAAACGATAATGCAACACGTGGTTACCGACGCTAGTAAGTTTCTGGAACCAGTGCACGTGTCCTCCATACGTGTAAACTCACAAGCACGTCCTTTTGGGATATAAAAGCAGTCCAATAGTCCAACATAGTTCCATCATCAAAATCACAAACAATCAATCAAAAAGTCATCAAAGTTTACGAAAAAACAAGAAGCAGAGATAATGGACAACAAGCAAAACGCGAGCTACCAAGCTGGTCAAGCCACTGGCCAGACTAAGGTCTCTTTCTCTTGATTCTTACACTAATTAAGCCATTTTGGAGGTTGGTTTATTGATGCTTGTGTGATAATATGTGAATATAGGAGAAGGCAGGTGGAATGATGGACAAGGCTAAGGATGCTGCTGCTTCAGCTCAAGAGTCTATGCAACAGGTTCAATTCTATTCTTTCTATTATCAATTTGGTTCGTTTATTGCAGAAGAAATCAAAAATAAAAGTGCATGATTCAATGGAGTCTCTGTAAATTTTGCAGACGGGACAACAAATGAAGGAGAAGGCACAAGGAGCTGCAGATGTTGTTAAAGACAAGACTGGCATGAACAAGAACAACTAACTTCTTTTCTGATTAATTCCCCGCTTCAGACATATGTTCAATAAATTTGGGGTCTTAATTCTCATTTCTACTACTTTCTGATGTTGTTTCCTTTTGTTCACTTTCGCAAGTTTATGTAATCTTCTCTATATAGTTTATATATATATATATATCTGTTATTTTCCTAATTCTATCGAATTTCGGATAATATTGTATACCAAAAGAGAAGATATTTTCGTTTCAACTATCTATAAGATAGAGAGGCTCAATAGACCGAGCTTAGAAACCCAGCTAATGGTTCTGATCCGAGGGGATGAAGGGTCGAGTGAGGGGTTTGACCCCACCCTATCTCAGATAGAGGATAAAAGCCCCAGTGGGGAAGAGAAGTTTAATTGATCGTTTGAGAAGTCTTAACATGAGAAGTAAATCATCTATTCATTATAACTAGGTTTCTCAAAAATTTTATATAGCACCTGAATTCCATGAATTATTGATCTTTTTCTATTTTTCTTCAAATTTTGTAATAAATTAATTTCTCTCTATTATAGTTTAAAAGTTTGATTTCTCCACATCGCTGGTTTGTTGTACCAACGGACTTCTCATACCAAACTATACCGTGTAAGAGTAAACCAAGTCGACAACCCGAAGACAATTAAAACTCGATCCATAATCTATTTTCCCCTAAATTGAGTATGAACCCTAATTTCATAATCGTGAATTTGAAATCGTGATTTTGAAAGCTCTTTGATTATCTTGTTAGGGTTTCGTTTCTTTAGTGAATTCTTAAAAGCAAGTTTATTCTTATCAAACCTCCATTGCTTGATCTTACGGCCTGACTTGAAAACATGATCAAGTACCGTCTTCTTAAATGCTAAGCCATTGAAAAATCTTTGGCCCTTGTACAAGTTCCTGTCATCTTTTTTTTTCGTTCTCACTATCAGGTATGACATTCTCGTTCACAGGTTCGTCTACAAACCCAGAAAGCATTTCATTGATTTCGAACATGTTTCTTTCTCGCATATCATCTCGCATGGCTTCTTCTTCTTCTTCTCTGTCAGGTGGATCTGCGAAAATAGGCACATCGATGAACTCGACAATTTCCATTGACTCCATGAAACAGATACAACGCGATTTTGGGAGAAGATTTTGGAAAGAGATGAACAAAAGAGTTCGATTTTGACAGAAGATTTTCAAAATCGAGAGTTAGGTTACGAAGAAAACGATTTAGGAATTAGGAGACAGATTAAATCGGGTATACCACAAGATAAACGGGTCAAAATCATGGTTTAGTCTCATAAAAGCGGATTTAATTTTACGAAATTCGGTTTAGTACACAATTACGGTCTAATTAGGTTTAGGTTATTAAAATGGTTTACAGTAAACCAACGTTAATTTAATTTGGTGGAGAAATTGGAATTCAATATATTCTTAAAGGAAAATCAAACTTTTAAATTATAATAGGAGAAAATTAGAAGCCAATAGTTCATAGAATTCTAGTGTTATATGAAATTTTCGAGGGGATCCTGATCCTTATAACTAAGTTTCGGTTTGACGAAGCTACTGAGTTTCGCCATAAGGTTTCACATTTGTATATCTCTATGAGGAATGTTGAAAAATTAATCATAATGGGGACCCTCCGTTTTATCCAGAGGTTTTTAGTTCAAATTGGATAATGTAAAATCCTCTCTAAAGCCCTAAACCTTTTCCTCTCTTTCGCCATTTCTGCTTCATCGCTTCGTCTGGAAAATTGATTCAAATCGAACGAGCAAGCCAAAATCCAGGGTTTTGGTTTCCTATATTATAGGAAGATATGAGGAATCAATTGCGGTTGCTACTTTTTCGTAGCTACCGTTCGTCTCATCGTCCTTTTCTTTCTAATTACTCTCAGTTCCAGGTAATCTTTAATTCGTCTCAATCTTTCTCTTCTTTCCTCCATGAACGTTCTGGAGTTAAAGCTTTGCAACGAAGACAATGTGTTCTTGACTTGCCACCGCTATTGATGAGCTTTGTTAGCCAAAACTTTTCATCTGAGCCTGTGGTCGAAGAAAAAACTTCTGTTGAGGCTATTGTGATTGATGTTTTTAGCAGATTAGATGATAAGGATGAGATTAGGAAAGAGCTGGATTCGAATGGTATTGTAGTTAGTCATGAACTAGCGTTAAAAGCTCTTACGGCGCTTGAATCAAGCCCTGATGTTGCGGGAAGATTTTTCCAATGGGTTTTGGAGGCATATCCTCGGAAACTTTCTTCCAAAAGTTACAACATGATGCTGCGTATTCTAGGTGTTAATGGACTTGTCGATGAATTCTGGAAGTTGGTTGACGATATGAAGAAGAAAGGGCATGGTGTATCAGCTAATGTTAGGGACAAAGTGGGTGAGAAATTTAAGAAAGATGGACAGGAAGGTGATTTAGAGAAGCTTAAAGAGCTTTTTGCTTCAGGTTCTATGGATAACTCGGTGGACAAGGTTTGCAATAGGGTGTGTAAGATTGTGATGAAGGAAGTGTGGAGTGCTGATGTGGAGAAACAGCTTAGGGATTTGAAACTCAAGTTTCGAAGTGATCTTGTGAAGATGGTATTGGAGAAACTTGACGTGGATCCGAGGAAAGCTTTGTTGTTCTTTAGGTGGGTTGATGAGTCTGGCAGCTTTAAGCATGATGAGAAGACGTATAATGCTATGGCCAGGGTTTTGGGGAAAGAGAAGTTTCTTGATAGGTTTCAGAATATTATAGAAGAAATTAGGAGTGGTGGTTACGAGATGGAAATGGAGACTTATGTTAGGGTATCAGCAAGGTTCTGTCAGAACAAAATGATTACAGAAGCTGTTGAATTGTTTGAGTTTGCAATGGCAGGTACAAACACACCAACCGCGCATTGCTGCAGTTTACTGCTCAAGAAAATTGTCACTGCCAAAAAACTGGACATGGATTTGTTTTCTAGAACTCTGAAAGCTTATACCAGAAATGGCAACGTTGTGACAGATTCTATGCTGCAGCATGTCCTCGAGTCTTTGAGAAGCGTTGATAGGTTTGGACAGAACAATGAGGTGTTGAAAGCGATGAACGAAGGTGGCTATGTTCCCAGTACAGATCTGCAGAGTGCAATCGCATCAGGACTTAGTCGTAAGGGAAAGAAAGATGAAGCCAACGAACTTGTAAACTTCATGGAATCCTCTGGAAATCATCTAGATGACAAAGCAATGGCATCTTTAGTTGAAGGACATTGTGATGCTAAAGATCTCAAAGAAGCTTTAGAGTGTTTCAAAAAGATGATTAGCAAAGAAGGAGTCTCTTATGCAGGTTATGCATTCGAAAAATTGATACTTGCTTACTGCAACAGTTTTCAAGCAAGAGATGCATACAAGATCTTCACTGAGCTAGTGAAACAAAATCAACTGAAACCTTGGCTCAGAACATACAAAATCATGGTAAGGAATCTATTGATGAAGAAGGAAGCAAGAGATGGTGGTTTTGAAGAAGCTTTGAGTCTTCTTCCTATGATGAAGAATCATGGATTCCCTCCTTTTGTGGACCCGTTTTTGGATTACTTATCAAACAGTGGAACAAGTACAGAGGCTTTTGCTTTTCTAAAGGCTGTGACTTCAAAGAAGTTTCCATCAATATCAATGGTTCTTCGTGTATTCGAAGCTATGTTGAAGTCTTCAAGACATAGTGAAGCTCACGATTTGCTGTCTCTGTGTCCAAGCTATATCCGTCGGAATGCACAAGTTCTAGAACTCTTCAATTCCATGAAAGTTAAAAAATGTTCTCTAGAAAAACCTTTACCTGCTCAAATCGAAGCGTAATCCAATATAGGGTTTTTTTTTTGAATAATACACATTTTAGCCATATTCGGCCCATTTTAGTAAGTTAAATTTAGGCCCATTTAGTATGTTAAGTTTACCCATTAGTTGGCTAGAGTCCAAACGTATTTTACCGACACGTCGTATTGTCTTGAACTTAAACATTGTCGCTGTCTGCTAATAATTTCTTCTTTTGCTACATATGTTTTTCTAGCTATCAAAAAACTATCATAAATCGTAAATACTAATAAACAAGTTTTACTATTTTTGATGCAACATGTGAGACTTTTCTAATCTTTCCCAATTTATGAACTGATAATCGAAATTATGCCTTGAGCTAACTTTATTCTCAACAATAAAATATCAATCATATATAATACAATCTTTTTCTTCATTGTCAACACTATAATTCTCAATCATGAGTTGTATATATTAGCTATCATTTTATCGTTTTCGATTTATAATTTAAATATCATATATAAACAAGCAGTTGTAGTCTCGTGGTAGAAATTTGTTTGAGATAAAATTTAAAACCAGTAGTTCTAAATTAAATTGTTATTGTTTGGCCAGATGAAAAAAAAATCATCGCAAACAGATTTTCGGAGAATTCAATCAGTCCATCCGGATTAAAAAGAAAATATTTAATAACATATGCATGGATGAATTGTGTGTTGGGTCTAATTTATCATAAGTATTGGGCTTATACATATTTGATAATGTGAATAAGAAATAACTTATGAAATTGATTGGATTTTGGGCTAAGTATCAAAATAGATTCATTTAAGTGTATTTAAGTAAGTGGGATTTATTAAATGTCCCACATTGATTAGCCGAACGTTTTCGCTCTAGTTTAAATAACTAAAGGTGATACAAGTGTTCAAATTGGCTAAGACTTATGGTGCATGTGTAAGAGGATGAATCGGACCAGGTATTTGTTTTAATCAATACAAATGAATCTATTATATAACAAAAAAGCTAAGACAATGACTTATAAAGTTCTTGTAATTTTACTATGGTCTCTCTAAGATTTTGACTAAGCTATTTGATTGCAAAGACAAGAGTATCTTTATGGGGATTATATGTAATTTTGATCAAAGTTATATATAAATATATAAATTTAATTTCCTTACAATTTGTTTTACACACATTGACCAGTTGATCACTACAACTACAGCTAATTTGCTTCAAATGAAATGAAAAAATCCCATAGAAAGAGGATGCCTTGATTCATTTTTACTCTCAAAAACATATATTAATTAATTAATTAATTTGTAATATATATATATATATATATATTGTTCTATATACACACAAGCTTAATATATGATTAAAGTTTGGGAAGTCCTTCTAGTCAAATGGTTAACAGTTAACACCATTTATGTTGATATTTTCACCAGAATTTGATTTTTTAGAGTCGTGTAATAATCTACGTAAAGTACTATTCTAAAAAATTTTATCGTTTTAATTATTAAAAACATCAAAACTTTTACAAAATTTTATATCGAATTATTACAACTTTATTGATAGAGGATTATTTATGAGACTTGTTCAAAACCCAACATAATTGGAACAAGAGTACAAAATTTTATGACTTGAAATTAGTGATAGTGAGTTTTTACATAAATGATGGCCAAAACATAATCCCACATGTCTTTTCTCGTGTTTCACCTCTAAAGCAGCCATAACTTGAACCTGGCCTTTGCTTCACACACTCACCACTTTACAATATTTCATCATATATATTTTTAAATTACTTCTACTAAATGACTTTTCAAATATCCAAACCTATTTTATTAGAGATTTCTGAATAAAAGCAAAATTAAGTATCAACCATATATACATAATCTCATCTTGAAAAGTTTGAAATTTCTGAATAAAAAAAGGAAATTTTGATTCTTTGAAACTAAAGTTACAATTCTACCAAGCATACATGATCCAATAGTAGTACTGAAATTTAGGAAGGTACTAATATGCTATTCAAGATTCGACTCTGAAAACAAAATCAAATTCATGTGTAGCTAGTATCACGAAATTCTCATGGCCTATTTATTCGTTAAATCGGTTCGGAAGAAGAATTTCTGAATAATGTAGAACTTCTAGCTTGTGCCCATATGCTTATGATTTTTCTATTGAACCTGATTATCCAAATTATATTAAAAAAACACAAGTGTTGAACTAATGTTAGTTCTTGTTCCTTCACTTATGACAAACTAAAAATAGAAAGTAATTCACTAACAAAATTAAAAAAAAAAAAAAGAAGAAGAAGAAGAAGCATGAGGAGCAAAGTGCACGTGAAATGCGCATGGCTAGAGTTTACTGTTTGGCGTAATCTAGACAGTTTTCGTTCTCTTGTCCCCCTTAATCAATTTACTAATACTAAAACTCCATACTTGGTTTTACTAGAAATTAAGATCGGGCCTAATCGTACCTATCCAATTCTTAATGACATGTGTTAATTGTTTTCATGATAATTGTACCATATCAATGATATGTGGCTTCATTAACAATGAATTTAATTAATCACAATTAAGAGTCATTAATCCGTATCTCTGTCTTGGATGTTTTAAAAAAGATAGTGTCGTCCGTAATTAATAACTTGTCCAATGGAATGCATCAAGAACCAGTTTCGTCTTTTTGTAATTTTTGGTTTTACTATTCATTTGAATTAAGGTTGATTTATTTCTTCCTAATGAAGCATCCAATATTATAACCGAACTAGTAATCTAACCAAAGATTTTTATAAGGTATATATATACGTTGACCTTAAAATTTTGTCCTTTGTGAATTTCTTTGTAGTTTGAGAAATTATTTAACTAGTGAGATCGTCTAATAATTGTGGTACTTTATCTTATATCAAATATTTTGATTAGATTAAAAATATTAGGAATTATTATAGACAGAGTACCTTTTTCTAGATATATTTGTGTTTTAAGATTTTTTGAGGTCTTTTTAACTATCATTTTATGCAATTTTGGATGATTTTGTCATTATTCCTTTCTTCTCTAATTTTTTTTTTCATTTTTTTTTCAAAATTTTTAAATTCAAATAATTTAATATTATATAAAATTATCAAAATTGTACCCTAAAGTTCTAGGAAGTCTAAATCTAAGGGAAAGTATTAAAAAAATTAATTTTTTTTTTTTATTTTCTCCAATCTTTTAGTTTTTTTTTTTTTCAAATTTTTTAAATTTAATGTATTTAATAATATATGAAGTTAAATTCATTAACGAGAGAGATGAAAGTAAGATAGACTTTTCATAAAAAAAATAATAGTATTTTTAAAAGGGTTATGGATATTGCCATTGTTGGAAGAAATAAATAGTAACATGACAGTCACATAATTGATCAAAATATTAGGAGTGAAATATAAATAGTTTGTTTGATTACTCATATGTTTCGGCTTAACGGGCCTTTAAAATAAAGACTATTGGGCCTTAACAGGCTTAAGTTAAAATCAAACTGAGTTTTACTTTATATTCTAAATTCAGAAAGTCAAAATTTTTAGTTAAAAATTGATGAACACGAGGAGCGAGCACTGATCTCCGAAGATTCTTCTTTTGATTCTTCCCATGTTTTCTCCGACACATTGAATCAGATGTAAAGGTTTCATTATAGCAAGAACTTACAGCAATGGCGATTGTCCGATCATCAGAGCTAAATCTTCCAAACCCATCTCTTTCTCCTTCATCTCCACAGGTTTCATCTATACTCTACGAACCAAATTCCTCAACTCTTGCTCTAACTCTCTCCGATTCGTCCATTTCTCTCTACCCTTCTCTTTCCCCTCTCGCTACTCCTTCTTTAGCATACCCACAAACCCTAATCCCTTCTCCTTGCTCATCTGCTTCGTTTCTCCTCCTTCGCTCCCAAAACCCTAAAACTAACGGTCGCTGGGCCGTATCGTGGTGGCTCTCGTCTTCTTCTACGATTCTATGGTTTACGGGAAGGTAAAAACAAAAGCTTTGTGCGAGCCAAAGTGATTTGTGATCAAAAGGGTATTGAATTTGATCAGAAAGTTGGGATTTTGTTGGATTTAAGTCATGGTGTGTCAGTTAAAATCGTTGGTTCGACGAATTACTTCGCAATGTATTCGGTTTCGAGCTCGAAAATAATTATTTTTGGTGTTAAGATTGTGACTGATGGTAGCAATTGTGGAGATGATGATGCGGTGGTTGTGAAGCTGATAAGATGTGGTGCAGTTGAATGTGTTAAACCGGTTTGGTCAATTGCAATTTTCTCTAGTTTGTTGATTTTAGGGGAAGATAATGGAGTTAGGATTTTAAATCTGAGGGAGATAGTGAAAGGGAGAGTAAAGAAAGGCAAGAAAGATAGTGGGAGATTAGAAGACAAGAGATTGCGTAATGGGCACGTAGAAGCGAAGAAGAAGGAGAATGCTGTTCATGGTAAGTCTATTGGTATAGTTAATTGTGGTGCTTTGTCAATTAAGATAATCTAATTAAGGTTCTTTATGGTGATATGATGTGTGAATGGTCATGAATTATATGTTGTTGTCATTGAGGAATAGCATACTTAAGGATTTGGTACTGTGTGCTTAGGAGTTAAGATGTTCTGTGATAACTTTAGATTGTAAAATGTTATAGATTGAGCAATAAGGTTTGTTTTCTAGAGCTGATTCTTAGTAGATTTTGCTTCTCGATAATGCCTTTTCCGTTTCTGTTATTGTAACCTTCATACGCCTAATTTTGCATGTTGCCCTTTGCAGTGAACAAGGGGTTGTTAAGTAAACAGAGACAAACATCTTCTGAAGCAATAATGTGCTTCGTGTCGTTTCAGAAAAATGCAGATCTGAAATCAGAAACAGGCTTGGTAATGTCTCTTAGGGCGATATCTATCCAAGCATTGTCCATTAAAAAGTTCATGATCTTGGACTCTGCCGGATATATACATGTATTACATGTCTCTGGTGGTCATCTTCTCGGATCAAACTTTGCTTGTCAAATGCAGCAATTACCTCGCTACATGGATGTCCAGAAGTTAGCCCTTCTTCCTGAAATCTCAGCAGGTAAAAAGTACTCCCCAGTCTGTGGTTTTAAAGGGATATTTTTTTGTTGTTATCGACCTATTAGGTATCGAAATTTCATTCTTTAAAAATAATTGTATGGTTTTTGGTCACTGCAGGAATAAAAAGCTTTTGGATTTCAGACGGAGAGTATTCCATGTATAGGGTGACAATTTCTGATGAGGAAACTACTATCAAAGAGAGAGATTATGTTACTAAAATAAGGGAAGAAAGACCTATACAAAGCTTGGATTTTTGTGCAGTAACACATACAATTTTCTCTGCTGAAAAAATTCAGGATCTTGTTCCTCTTGGTGGAGACGGTGCTCTGACTCTTGGGCTACGTAAGTTGTTGGTTCCATTACAATAAACACCCTTGCAGAAAGTAACCACTAAATTTGAAAATGTTGTATTACTCTTGCAGGAAGCTTGTACGCATATGCAATATCCTGAAAGCAGCTAAGACATGATTTGGTGTCCTATAAACAGGGAGATCTAGTTGATGCTAGATTTAAACATATCTTTGAAGCAAATTCTACATCAGGTAAGCAGGTTTGTTAGTTGTTTGGAAATTTATATCAGCTTTGAGTTTATTTAGAGCTCTAAGTAGTATCAATATCCATTGTTTTACAGATTGATGGTCGTTAAATGGTAACTAAGTTCTCCAGATAATGACGAAGCTTCAAGAACTGACATTTTGTTGATGTGCACAATTGAACTCTTGAAGCTGTGGTGGATTTGGGGAAATCTTAAAAGACTGTGAAGGGTAAATAAACCTTCCACTCGTTTTTGATGTATTGAACCTGTTGGTAAGGGCCTTAAGCTTCTTCTTTTTTGAACTGAATTAGAGAGGTTGAATGGGCCTCAAGCTTTTGCTCGCGTTTAGCTTTTCCACTTTAGTACACATTATATCAAATCATCGATTCGAAACTGATCCAAGAATTGCTACCCTCTTTATTTTCTGCAGACAAATCTCAAGTCCTACCATAGGGACTAGGGAGGCTTTTTGTTTCTGGACTCGAACCAATTGGTTGATTCAACTACTTCTTGTTTTACTATTTGTGCTCTTCTATGTTCAGATCACAGAGTTTTTTAACAAGCGAATTCGTTTGAATGCTTCTTTTTTGTTTTCATGACTAAAGCTTTGCAGAAGATTAAACCTTTGATTAACCACTGAATGAATCAAGATTTCATGCTAGACTGTGGTAAGCAAGTGATGCCTACATTTGCAGACACTCTTTGGGCAGCCAATCTCTCAAATAGTAAGAAGCCCAATTATTAATCTACATTTTGTAAGAAATGAGTGAAAGATTCTGAATTTGTTTTAACATTTTACTAACTGCGTTAGTAATCTACATTTTGTAAGAAATTGGGCACTCTTGTTTTAACTTTTTGTTTACTTGGTTCAGGTTCAAATATATTAGTTAAGACCAACTTTATAACGATGGGCCCAATTATTTATTATTCAGTGCCCAACAAAAGATCAGTCCACAATGGGTTTCTAAAGTATGGATCGTTGTTAATAAAAAAGCCCAATCTTCGGCTAGAAAAACCATACGTAGAGCGTATTAAATTGTATCTATGGGCCTAATTTGAACTAAAGGCCTAAAAAACGTCAGTCCATTATATGCGCGTAGGGCGTTTATAAAAATCCCACACGCACCTTAAGCGCGTTGAGCGCGTGTCGACGGAATCCCTGGACTATAACCCACCAAAAATGCTGTTTATGCACAAAATCGTTTTTTTCATAAGAATTGAGCGCGTGAACGCATTTGTTCTCACTTACGATGTTTCATATTAATCGAGCGCGTGAAAATTTTGTTTTATTCTTTTCTTTTTTTTCAATTCTTCATTTACATTTTTTTTCGTCTACTGTTTTTAAAATAGATTAAAAATCAAATACAGAGAAGAGAACTGGTAACTAAAAAAAATAGTACATAAAATAATATTTTTTTAAAATAATATGTAATCAATCTTTATCAGTAATTTCAATCCTTAACTAAGATTTTAAAAGGAACCCATTACTCAAGAAAATAAAGAGAATATGCAGAAGAAGAAAAAAAATGTAATGGGTGTTTCTCATGAATGAAGAAATGAATTTATTCATAAAACATTATAAAAGACAAATTTGTGTTCAAGGTCTTCAGCAAACAAAGGAGTCTACTTTAGATCTCCCCGGATCAAAATTATTTGTAATATCAATATTACTTTAATCTAAAGATTATTTATATAATCCTTTTGGCTTCTTCCTTAGGATGAATCAAATATCATCAGACTTCCATTCTACAATGGCAAGAGTATGGCGACCACCACAAGCTATGGATTTAGCTGACCATTTTCCTTCTTCTTCATCAGCATGATTAAAGCTTCCTTCAGGTGGAGGAATCATTAGAGGTAACTCTAATGGCTGTCCTGTTGTTACTTTCCTTCCATAACCAAGTCTACCATGATCTCCTCTACCAAACTGATCAATAACAGAAGCATAATTCTTTAAGTTGAAGCTCAAACTGAACCAGAACGCAGTTATCTTGGTTTCAAGTGACTAACCGAGAAGATTCTACCATCTCTTGTCAAAGCAACTGAATGTGTTCCACCACAAGAAACCTTTTAAGAAGATCATTTACGTTAAATGGTTTACCTGAATGATATTCTATATAGCTAAAAGGAAAGAGATCTTTCATTAAAGTTGAATGCTTTATTACCTGAATAATATCTTCCTCAGCTAGAAGATTAACCTTCTGTGGAACCATTTTGCTGCTCTTGTCATTGTCACCAAACCCGAGTCTTCCGTGTTCTCCTCTTCCCCAACCATACACCTAAAGATTAGAAGATGAAACACATAATATAGTAATAGAAAAAAGATCTAGCACACTGTTGGAATGAGAATGAGAAGCAAAGAGAATAATTTTGAGAGTAGATGAAATCTAAATCGAATACCTCTCCTTTATCAGTTAAAGCCGTTGAATGCCATCCACCTGCAGCAATATCTACCTACAGATGCATTTCACGTTCACCAAGTATGAATTGTTATAAGCTTATGCCATTGGGTTGAGAAGGAATCAAGAAAAGGAAACAAAAGCCGAACCAGAGTGAGATCATCAAGTCCTTGGACTGGAATAGGATAAGATGTTGGCTGCGTGTTACCGGTTCCAAGTTGCCCATATTCGTTATTACCCCATGCCAATAATCTAACACCTTCTTCAAGAGCAAGATTATGAAATGCTCCAACAGCTATAAGACGCACATTTTCAAGACCTTGAACTCTTACAGGAACAGATATTTGTTTTCTGCAAGTTGAGGAAAAACCAAACCCAACATTTTAGTAATAGCCTACGAATGCACATAATGTACAATATTGCATTTAGTTTAATTGTTCTCCATACATGTCACCAGGAGGCCACGGTTGACCCCAAGTCCACACTTGACCTTCACGTGTCAGAACCACAGAGTGAGTACCACCTGCAGCTACCTGTCAAGAAGATTAGGCTTCAACAGTGAGGAGTTGAAAAAGAAGTGATGGACACAAATTTGATTTGGAGGCGATGCAGAGATTACCTGTTGGACTGTAAGTTTCGGGGCACAACGCTTAGGGATCACAATATCTCTTCGAACAGACCGACCCATCTCATCTTTTGAAGGCTCTTCACCACATTGTCCATATTCATTCCCACCTAGATTCATTCCATAATCGATTTCAATTTGATTCAACAAGCAAAACATATTGAGGATGAAAACAGTAACACAGGTATTACCCCACGCATATGCTTGGCCTTGATCATCAACAGCTAAACAATGCCAACCACCAATTGCTGCCTATCATCCATTACAAACAACACATTCACATGTAAAACCAGTAGTCCCGTATGATAATGTAACGAAAACCACAGAAGTTTCAGTAGAAAGATATATCAAACCTGAGTGATCTTGACATTGGCAAGAGCCTTAACTCGACTAGGGATATTTTCTGTTTTTGTTTCTGGTGGGTGCCCTAATGTACCTCTTTGATTCCAACCCCATGTAAACATCTGAGATCAGTTCAAAGAACCCAAAACATAGCTTAGTGAAACAAAGCTTTCAAAGTTTTAACTTCGTGAATTGAAACCATTAATTTAGTCATCAAACTACTGAAATAAGGACCAGAAGCAGACCAATTCTATGCCAACAAAACGAAAGCCTATCCAAGAATATAACTTCCACCTTTTGGCTAACTTCCAATCAAGATTCACAGCTTAGAGACTTATGATTGATAAGACAAACCCTGTTACAAGAACTTCTACAAACAAACTTAAAGCCCTCTCTTTGGCTATAACACATAGATATCACTCACGCAAAAGCACAGAGACCAATTGAAACAAGACAAATCTCGTTTTATATAACCCCAAATGTATGATATTCGAATAGTACCGAGCCATCATCGCAAATGGCGAGGGAGTTACGGCTACCAGAGACGACAGAGTGAACAGAGTAAGGCTCGAGAGCTTCAACAACACAAGCCCATTCCTTTTCTTCGTTGGTACTAATTCCTAGTTGCCCATCTTCTCCAGCCCCCCTAAAAAGCAAAAAAATAAAGATGGCAAGAGAGAGTCCAAGTAAAAACAGGAGTGAGTGAAAAATCGAAACTTTGATAAGTATAGAGAGGTGAAGAGAAGAGTATTGGACCAGGCTATGACTGAAGTAGCTGAAACCATTAGAGAGAGAAAAAGAAGGTGAATGAATTCACAGAGAGACAAGCGGAAAAACAAAGCAGAGGGATTCGAGGAGGGTGGTAATAATAGCGATGTGTTTCTATGTTAAGTAAGTGTTTAATTATTAAATTTAGTTAATATTGATAATTACTGAATACGCTCAAGACATTGATTTTGCGTATATTTTTTTTTCTATAATTAAGCTAAGCTCAAACAATTTTCCTATGTGTGTAATTGACGAAATTACGATATTCTTGTTAGCTGAAAAATATCGTATACAAAATATAAATACACATTTGGAAAACAAGAAACAACAGAACAAAGGATATATAAAGAAAGAGAAACAATTGTCCTTTTGAACAAAAAAAAAAGAAAAAAGAAAGAGAAACAACAGAACAAAGGATATATAAAGAAAGAGAAACAATTGTCCTTTTGAACAAAAAAAAAAGAAAAAAGAAAGAGAAACAATTTAATTGCACGGACCACAGAAAAAGACCCATGAGACATGAGTGTTAGTGTGTTACTGTCTCTTCGTTAAGCACAAAATTAGCAGAATTCAATGCAATCATCTTAAATTTGATTACTGTCTCTTATGAGTAAGTTTAAATCTGATGAGTTAAGAACAAAATTAAAATTAAAACATCATAATAAAGATAATTAAATTTAATAAACCGATACCTATACTAATATAATCTTAGATTAGTAGAACTCAAAGCAATAATCCTAAGTTTGTTTCTTCTTCCTTCTTCACTTTCTGAAGTACTAAGAAGCAACAAAGCAAAACCAGAGACTCAAAACAGCTTTTCTGAAAAAACGAGAGAACAAGAGTTTTTGAGCTTTCAAGGAGAAAATCAAAATCGAGATTTTGTCTCTGCTTCTACAAACCACATATCATATGTTTTTGGAAACTAGACCCAAATCCGTAACATAAATACTTAGAAATCTCTCTCTGTCTGTCTGATCACTGCACTGTCTCAGCTGGTGCTGGTTTCTCCTCTTCTGTCTCGTGTTTTGACGCCTCCTTGATCTCATCATTGCCCGCCTCGTCCTGAAAATAAACAACACAACACATCAGCGTTTAATCGAGATCTCTCTATAAAGAAACCTGGGTTGTGTAGACAATAGTGTACATTGATGTCAGAAGTCCAGAGCGTCAGATTGTCACGGAGAAGTTGCATTATCAATGTACTGTCTTTGTATGATTCTTCTCCTAATGTGTCCAGCTCAGAAATGGCCTCATCAAAAGCCTGTGAAAACAATAGGGATTATCATCAAGACTTTTAACAGAGTTTGAGAGCAAAATAGCATCCTAAGGCAAAGTACAAACCTGTTTTGCGAGATTGCAAGCACGATCAGGTGAGTTGAGAATCTCGTAGTAGAAGACTGAGAAGTTAAGAGCAAGTCCCAATCTAATCGGATGAGTAGGGGCTAAATCAGCAAGTGCAATATCCTACATTAGAAGAAAAACAAACATAAGCATGCATCACGCTATACCCTTTACAGGTCTCAAGCCGGAAAATTAGATGTTCAAACTTAAGAGTTTACCTGAGCTGATTTGTACGCCACCAGAGTGCTTTCTGCAGCCTTCTTCCTCTCAGCTCCAGTCTTAAACTCAGCAAGGTACCTGTGGTAATCTCCTTTCATTTTGAGGTAAAAGACTTTGGACTCGGCCACCGATGCAGTGGTAATAAGGTGTGAATCCAGAAGGTTCAATATTCCATCGCAGATTTTGCTGAGTTCGGTTTCAATCTTTCCTCTGTAGTCTTTGATAATCGTAACATGATCTTCGTTTCCTCTGCTTTCTTCCTTCTGTTCAATGGAAGATATGATCCTCCACGAAGCTCTCCTAGCACCAATCACATTCTTGTAAGCAACAGACAAGAGGTTTCTCTCTTCCACAGTAAGCTCATCGGTGTCAACAGTTTTTGCAACTTTCTCCATGAACTCAACCATTTCTTCATAACGCTCAGCTTGCTCCGCTAACTTGGCCAAGTATACATTCTCTTCCCGAGAAGATGACATCTTCTGTTATCACACTCTTCTAGATACTGTTTTCAAAGTTCGTGAACAATACTGTGGATTAGTTATATCAACACTAATGCTAAGAATAACGAAATTAGAACATAGAAGGTAACAAAAGACACAGTGGTTTCGCGTTTTCCACCATTTTCTCTCACAGAATCAATCTTCCATAGCAACAAATCAAGATAAAAACGAACACTATACATCAAAAGACACCGAAAGATCAACACAAAGTAGAGAAAGAAACCTAAAATATAATCAAAATCATTCAAGAGTATGCCAGATCTAGAAATAACAACGAACACAGACAACAACAACAACAACAACATCAACAACAACAACAACAACAACAACAACAACAACAACAACAACAACAACAACAAAAACCAAGTTCGAAGTCCAGAAAACGAAACGACCAACATCAATGAGTAGAGAAATAATTCTTCGAACTATGAGCAAAGCGAGACCAGATTCGTAAGCTTACCGAGGGAGTTTTGGATTGGAATTAGGGATTGTCGAATTCGAAGCCTGTGACGCGAAATAAGGGCAAGTGAGAAATTAGGGGGAAAAAAAGGGAAGGATGGGCTTTGATTTTGGTAGAGAAAGGCCCAATAACAATGTGACAAGTGTCTAACGGTGTTGACCCGTCAAAGACTTTCAAACTGAGATAATTACACGCGCCCTGATTCCATTTCTAGGACATCAATCTTTAAAGTATGCCGTGTAGTGTTGGTTATTTGACTGTATCGTGTTTGTTTACATATAAATCTGGTTCCATTTGACAGCAATCAAAACATTTGCCATGTTATCTCAGACCAAAAAAAGCAAAGATTTTTTTGTCCATTTATTAATATTAAAACAGAGAAGCTACCAAAATTACATAGCCGATAGAATGACAAGAATTTTTCGGAAAATACGATAGAGAAACAAGAGTAACAGTAACCTACAGAAACCAAGGAATCCTCAGGGAGAAAAACCCAAAAGAAGAGAAATTAATATAAAACTAGGACTACAAATCGTTAAGAAAGAACCGAGAAACTAAATTCGCAAGTTATAAGCACAACCTGGATAAGCAGAGTCTCCACAAAGCAACCAAACAATCATGGATGACGAAACCTCCTATAATGAATAGGTTCATCTCTCAATTGGTGAACATGACAGCTGAAACAGAAGGAGACAAAACTCAACAGATTCTGAAATTGGCAAAGACATCATAGCACGTTCAAAGACGACAACGAGACTCGTTAAAGCCGCAACAAGACTCTTTAAAAGATGAGACCTCGAACCAGCCTTCAATATGCAGACAAAGGGCGAACTATTCTTAGCCAGTAAAACTGAACGTTGTATAGAAAAGTTTCAGATCAAACCCTACAAAGAATAAAGCGCTTAACCTGGAGAAGTAACTAAGCGAAACTAGCCAATCACATCCTAACCAACCATAACAAGACCGAACCAACCAAGTTGGGCACTACTAAACATATAATTTTAAAATGAGAACTAATTCAAACAATTTTTCCACCTCTAGTTAACCAACTGATCGAAACCACACCATCGAAGGAGATTCTGTCGACGACGACAAAAATACAACCTCGCACCACCCACCACAACACCAACGCCACTCCTACCTTCAACACCTCCATCAGACCTGAAGCTCCGGCATTCCGGCGAACCGAAACAAACGAGATCTGACAAGCCGAGATGACTCAGCAATTCCAGTGAGCATACCTCACGAAGATGGTGTCAATCTGCCTCGGCTGAAAGGCTAACAAGAGCAACTCATCACCAACCGTAGAGCACAATAGCGAAAGTGATGTAAAGGAAGAGGAACGCCGGAAAATATTCATGATGAGCTACAAAACGCATCGATGAAAGAAACGAGAACTGAGGACTTGGAGAAGAAAGAGGTGGAGGAGAGGAACTTTTTCCCGGCGGCGGTGAAACAGCCAAATCACCGGAAAAAGAGATCGGCGTCCACGGAGGTGGAGGTTCACGATAGAGAAGAAGAGAGAGATGCGAGGAAGAGAGAGAATATGAGTCAAAGTTTTTACCAAAAAACAAAGATAGATTCAGAATTATCTATGACAATAAAAAAGAAATACGCAAGGAAATATTAATATTCATATGCTAATGGTCAAAACACGTAAGAAGAAAAAAGAAACAAAAGTACAAAAATAAAGAGAAGACATAATCATCTTAAGTAGGCTTCCTCATATTTCTGCCTGCACGAATGACTTCATCCACTAATAGCAACTGCGAAGCAATCACCGGCCTACAACACATTACCAAACAACCGTTTTAACTCAACCACAACTCAATTAAAGACTCCATAACTTCAAATACCAATCTTAGCGTTTGCGTTTATAAATTTCCATTTGGTTTAGTACATACCCTGAATTGATAAGTTGGCGTTTCACCGAGTAATTGTCGAAAATACCGGCAAGCAGAGGGTCAATGGGTTCTCCATCCTGAAGATTTAGTCCCACGACGTTTCCTTTGTCATGCTCACTCTGTTTAAACATCCAAATTCAGTGTAAACCCCCAAAAAGGTTCATTTATTGGAGCATTATTGTCAGTGGAAGAAGAGAATAAATGTATAATACCGTTAGAGAAATGATAACGTCTTGAGTGTCAAGCCCAGCATTTTCAGCGAGTGTCTTAGGTACCACGAGAAGGGCATTAGCAAAAGCTTCAACACCAAGTTGAGCACGCTGCAATTTGCCCACGATTTATATTAGCAATGGGAAAAATCATGAATTGGGATTGGAGCTGAGGGATCTACTTTATAGTTTATACTTACCCCTTGAACAGTTTTCTTGACTTCATTGATTAAGTGTTGTCTCGCTGCAACTTCAAAAGCTCCAGCTCCCTACAGAAAGCCACAAATGCCGATAAGCGCACAAAACGAAAACATTCACTCTAAAACAGAAAACGAAATTGATCTTAGAGGAGAACAAGGTACTTACAAGTACGACAGACTCATCTTCTAGTGTATTCTTAACTGATCTTAAACCATCACGGACAGCGTCCTTAATTTGAGCAATGGTGTGGTCATTAGGCCCTATAAAATCCAAGTAATTCGTGGATGATCAATGAACAGAAGTATAAAAAGGATAGATCCATTCAAAACTTAGCCGCCAAGAGATAGACGTTTGGGATTTTGTACCTTTAATGAGGATTGTACATGAATGAGGATTCTTCACTTGCTCAACAAATGTGTACTTTTCCTCCCCAAGAACGTGCTCATATACGAGTCCAGCCCAACCAAGACAATCAGGGGTCAAGTCATCAACGGAGTTCACAGCTTCTCCACCACATGCCAAAACCAAACGTTCCATGTTCCTCCTCTTTGCTCTTCTAAGGGCGACTATCTGGAGACACATATAAAACATATAAAAAGGAAACAGAACGATGACTGGATTGTAACATCTTGTAGACACAAGAAACCGAGTGCAAGATGAGACAAGGTTAGTGGTCAATCCAGGCAAAGCTTCTAGTTGTATATATACTCTTAGTGGAGAACTATTTGTCTATTAGTTTCAGTTCAATATGTCTTCACTTAGATTTCAGTTCACTTGATTTCACAATATTTGTCTAGATTTTTCCATATTTCTTTAGCAATCAAATGCCGAGAAAACTACAAAGCTTATCATAGCTTACCCCTTCTCTAGCAAGAAGATCCAATGATGGGGGATCAATACCCTTTTGATTTATGATAACAAAGCTGTTATCATTACCAGCACAAACCTGCATGAGAAATAGAGCATGTAAATATATGGAAGAATATAGTATATGACTTGGAGGTAGTAAATTTCAAACCCACCTTGTTCTTCAGGTCAATAATTTTCTTAACTCTTTCATCAACAGAACGTCGCTCAGCAGTAACCATAGCTTCCCTCTGTTCGGCATTCGAGTAGAAAAACCCTGCATTAATTTCACTGATATATACAAAGTTAGGCTACAAAATGGTGTGACACAGGATAGTTGCTCTAACTTCTCTAGTCTTTCATATCTCTACCACCAATCAACCGGAAATTTATATTACACACCTTTTCTCATACTCCAGTGACACATTGCAAGTCAGGATGTGACAATTCTCAGCACGTCGTTTCATGTCAGGGTGTCTTGATCCATGATCCAGAACAAGCCCTTCAACCTAATACAGGAGAAATAATTATAATTCACGACCAACAAAAGGATTTTTTATCTCATATACAAGTCATTTAATAGGGCGAAAATCCTTAGATTCCAACTAAGCAAATTTACTGTGAAGCAACTACATCAAAGGCTTACCAATCGTGTGTCAACATCAAATTTATGGCGCATGTGCATTATCTCAACCATAAACAGATCAATAGGTTCCTCAGGCTTCCGAATGCAGAGAACCTGTTAAATGTGGAAAGTAGGTAGTTAGAAGACACACAAGATTGAAAACCAAAACTGATCGAAAGATAAGTTCTCATATATTTGAAAAAAGAATGACGATATTCAATGAGAGATATCATTAAACTTACTGAATTAACAACAATATCAGTCAGCTGATCAGCTAAGCCTTCATACAACTAAGAAGGCAAAAAAAAAAGGCCAGTTAGAAAATGAAGCTGAGGTCTGTGATAACGAACAGATATAGATCTCAGCACGAGAAGAATACCTTTGTTCTTAGAGTTGTCCTGGCAACCATTTTGAGGATCTCTTTATCAGGCTCATCACCCATAACCACCGGTGTCTTGAAAGTGTCAAGAAATTGGAGAGTAGCTCTTTTTGCTATCTCAAAACCATCAACCAAGACACGTGGATGCATTCCTGAGACATATATTAGCCAATTTATTAGGACCATTTTTCACTGAGATTGAGGTTAAACATAACATGACAAGGTAGCTGAAGATGACACAATGGAAAGAGATCTAGATTAACCATAACAAACATATTCAGAAAATGAAGTTAATTCGGTCAGCTTAGATCTAACAATGACGCAGAGAAGCATAAATCAACCCAACTCATCAACAAATCATAGTTTAATGCAGACAAAACAAATTTTAGCTAACCTTCATCGATGCAACGCTCAGACTGTTTCATGAGCTCACCAATGAAGATGACAGTGGAAGTAGTACCGTCACCACTTATGTCATCCTGTGCAACAGCTGTCCTTGCAATCATGATGGCTGTTGGATTTTGAATTTGCTGAAAAGATAAGCAATATGAACTGTAAGCCATGCCAGTCATAGGAACAGGATAGTCGCTTACCAGTCCCAGTCTAAAAATATCTGTCATTTTTAGCACAATAACAGCAAACAGCCTAACCTAAGAGACGTTATACATGTCCTCGACCAAAACGCACCTAATTCCACGAGAACAGATTCCATTTGCACAACCGTATTCTACTTATACCGAAAACATATAGGCACAATCCTAGCATTTACAAGCTTATGAACACACTTCACTACTAACAGGAGACATTAAGCTAGATTCTACTCAATCAACAAGATCTAGCTTTTTAACTATTCTTTGTCGGACTTACCATTTCCTTCAAAAGCGTGTTGCCATCCTTGGTTAGCTTGATATCCCCGGAACCACCAACAAGCCTACACCGAGTGATTGAAAAGACCGCATGAAAATTTAACAAAAACAACGAGACGAAGAAAGAATACACAGATCCATCAAGAGTGAAGAGACTTACATCTTGATAGTTCCCTTAGGACCGAGATTCGACTTGAGTACATCCTGTAAACCTTTAGCGGCATTTATGGTCATGTGAAGCGCCGCCGATTTGTTAAGAACCTCGGCATTAGGATTCAGCACACGCACAGACATTTTCAAAGAGGAGAGATCAAACTATTAGAAAGCGATTAAGAGAAAGAAACTGGAAGGAGGGTGGGGTTCTAAACTCCTAGGGCTTTTCTTCTCCGAAAGCTTCTTAGTTTCTCTCTTTTATTTCTTCTTTTAAATTTCGGTGTCGCTGAGGAGTAAGGTCTCGAAGGACTTGAGGGAAAAAGATATCACTCAAAGCATCCATAAGTCCAACTAAATACGACGTCGCATTATCACATGGTGGACTCGAAGTCTCTAACTAAGATAGAGCCTCTATGTGGACTCTAAAAGCCTCCAAGGCTCCAACTCTGATAGACATTCTAAGTAGTGAAGTTAATTTCTGTTAAGTTATTCAAGAAAACAGTAACTTAATCATAAACACAAATGTTTACAAGAGGAAAATTTTAAAAGATCACACAAAGTTTATTTATTTTTCTTCTATTTTTATTCTTATATTTTTACTATATAGGCATATAAACAAGACATGTCCCTAATTCGACAAAAAATAACAGGAACAGGAGATTTTTTGTAAGGACGAAGGACGATCTAGGACAATACAAAGAGAAGATGAGAACTCCATTTGAATCTGTGCACTGAGCCACGACCATGGACAGAGTGACGACGGCATGGAAGTATCTCTCGTTCGAACTTGGTGTCCCACAAATATATATAGGTAACATATGGACCAATGAGACGGATAGAGAGAAGCTAAGTGATGCTTATTCCTCGAACTCATGCATGTGATCTAGAAGATAGTTTGCAGCCAATTCTTCGTTCTTGTTGCACGCAAAAAAAACTTCCAACACCAGTGATCTTTCGAATCCCATTGCTTCAAGCTGTTTTATCATCATTGTGACACCAAGTCGATCGTCATAAAGAGTGATACATCCTTCATTCTCAAGGGGAAAGATCGAAGTTCTATAAGTGATTAAAAAGAGAGAGAGGGAGAGAGAAGGAACAGACCCTTTCGATTGCTTCGCGTTCCTCAGCTGTGACTTGAATTGCCTGTGGTTGTGCCATTCCCGCTGCCAATTGGCCGAGGAGGTTGCCACTGAATTATACAGTGCAAATTACCCAAAATAAGAATCACTGTTTAAGTAATCGAAAACCTCCCAAAGTTTTGGTTTTGATATGTTATGAATCATATCCGTAAAATAATCACAGTAAAACTATAATTATACATACCCATCTCCCCCTCCTTCAACGGGTTCATTGATTAAGCGTAAGAAGTCAGCTTGGTGATCTTGAATCAGGCGCATCAAATTTGGGTTTTGCTTTCCTAGTTCCTGAAGCATAGGCTGCAGAAAGCACGTGTACAAGACCATTTAAAACAAGACTAATGAATGCCGACAATAATTTCAGTTCTTCTGTGAAAGAGATCAACATACCTGCAGAACTTGAGGGTTTGCTTGCACCATTGCTCGAAGAGCTTGGAACTAATATAAATTACAATAATAGTATGTATGTTACACATTGATGTCTGATATACTCTTTTTTGTAAGCTAATGTTAGAAAAAAATTTATGAAAAGAAAAATAACTCCTACCTGTTGGCTGTTGCGCAGGAAGTCAAGTGTTCCAGCACCAGGATTTACTCCAGCATTTGGCAAGCCCTAATAAATATAAAGAGTAGATTTTATTTACACACCCATATATGATCAAGAGTTCAAATGGATTGAGTCTGCTTCATATCTCAAGGTGTATTACCTGTGGGAATAGATCTAACGGATTTGCATTAGGACCACTTGCTGGTGCTGCGGCAGGTTGTTGCGTCTGCATTGGAGGATTTGCTGGCTGTCCACCACTAGCTGGAGCACGGGCAACTGGTGGAACTTCAGCTTGGTCAGGGATCCCCTAAGACAAAAATTTCGATATTAAAATGTATATTCTCTCACTTTAGTGACAAGAAAATTAGTAGCCAATAATAATGGCAAGGAAAGTTATTTTCAGGCATGGCGGTTAGTGACCAAAATCTGTATCTTACACAAAATTCCACTAAGAGACATGGTATCTACATGAAAATTCAGAGAAAATAACTGAGCTCACAGAGTAAAGATATTCCACAGCTCTTTCAGGGTTGTTAAACGCAGCACGAAGTGCACGGACAACAGTATCACGATCCCACGTTCCTCCACCCATGTCAAGAATCTGCTGAATGGTACTCTCTAAATTACTTCCAGCGGCTAAAGTTGATGCTGCTTGTCCGTAAACATCACCTTGGCTCCTATCTCAACAAAAAATAAATAGGAAACAAAATGAGAGAAGATCAATTTGTGAGTTGAAAAGAGAATATAGACGGCACAAATCCTAACACTGCAGGAGCTGAGTCTGGTGCAGGAGTGCTTTCTGGTATAGTAGCAGGTACAGGTTCAGGAGTCTGTGCAGTCACAACCGTTTCAGTTGCAGCCACAGGTGCAGATGTTGGCAGCGGTGTTGGTTCAGGTGTTGGCAGTGTTGGTGCAGGTGTTGGCAGTGTTGGTGCAGGTGTTGGTGCAGGTGTTAGTGCAGGTGCAGGTGTCGGTGCAGGTGTTGATGCAGGTGTCGATGCAGGTGCTGCTGGTCTGCACAGTTTTAGAATTGAGGGTAGCAAAATGAAAATTAGTTTTACTATAGAATGGAGCCAAAGTTTTGCATATAGATTCCAGGAAGTTTCAAAACCGAAAGTACTTGTCTTGAAAACTCACGTTGCTAAAGCCGGAGTCTGAGGGGAGGAAATGGAAGGTTGTGATGTTGAGGGAGGAATTGACTTGGCCTAAACCAAAACCAAAGATAGATCATTCAGCAAACACGAAAATAAGTTTCGTTCAAAAACCTTACACTTTCGAATCATTAGTTGCAGAAGCAAGGCATTTCCAAAATACAAAGTTGAAGCATCTCAGCCTTTATAATGATATGCTATAACAACGGAACCAACTCACCTGCGCTGTAGGGCCTTTAGATGCGCTAGATGCTCCAGCTGAAGAAGGTTTACTCTACATGTTTATCACCGGAAAGCATAGATCAAAATATGTAAACAAAGAGCTAAAACAAAAACAACACAAATTACTATTGTTTCCCAGATTCAAAACGCACCTTGCTCATCATAATGACAATAAAACTGTTATCAGCAACTTTATTCTCCTCAATTGTGGTCTCATCTTTAAGCACCCTTCCTTGGTAAATAAGCATCAGTTTTGCAGCAGGATATACACCTACGCCCTGCACAGTCTCTATGTTCTTCTTCACATCAGCAACCTGTATGTAAATAATTTACCATCTTAAGTTCCAGAAAATAGTCAAATGCCATGAAAAACAAAAGTTACAGTTGCATTTGAAACAAAAAAATTAGGAGCATAAGGGTCATGTATGCAAGCATTGTGACAAACACACTTCAAATGCAAAAGAGATGAGCCAATTTCTTACTATAATAAGAGAAATAACTACACAATATACACCACAATTAACGAGCTACATAAAATGGAGAAAAAATCCCATACACACAGATTACTGAACAGTCCACTCGCAGGAATTAACTCCCAGATCATAAAAGAATGTAATGAACAGAGGATACCCTAAAATTTGACCAAATCAAAGGAGAAACACAAAGAGTTCTCTAAAAGAACAAGAACCCGCCTCAGATACGTAATTCAACCGTTTCAATTAGCTAGTAAGTAAACTATCTGCAGAAATTCTCATACCGAATCCTCGGGTTTTACTTCGATCTCGAAGTGAGTCCCCTTGAGAGTTTTCACAAATATCTTCATCTCTTATAAACGTCTCAGTGACCAATTACTCCGGCGAAATTCCGCACGGATTGATCGCCGCCGGTAACGCCTCAGAGAGAAAAAGCGAGAGTAGATAGGTGAAAACAAGATACAGAATCTGGCCCCTACCTTAGCGTTCCCTCTGTAAACTTCCACTGGATTATGTCCCAACGCACATGGCTAGTACTTTAAACTCTACCACGTCAGCAGTCCTTACGCCAATCAAAATATGCCACGTGGTATCGACAATTAGCCTCTGATTACAATCGTGAAAAAGGCCCAAAACGTTTCTTTTTTCTTCGTCGGCCCAAAATGTTTCTTGAATGTAAAAGTTAGGCCCATTATGTGTTTAACTAAATTCACTTCTTTTGTTTTGTGCTTTATTTACAAGGAAAAGAAGAAAATAGTATCTCAGCCAATTCTTGAATTAATCTCTGTAAATAACTTTTGTACAATACTCTATACTTTTGGTCACAAGTGAAAGTGAAAATCAAAGAAGAAAACAGAGAAAGAAAAAATGTTACCGGCTCAGCTTGAACGATCATCAGAGCCAAGCCCAATACAGCTAATAGTGGCAAAACTTATAAGCAACGTTAAACCGCGAAGCTTAGAGCATAAGCTCAGTTTTACACGTGCCCTCCTTCTGACACGTGGCGAAAACACCAATCCTTCTCTTCTTAACAGGTACCACGTGATAGCCATGTGACACTGGCTCGAGCCCTAAAGTTAGGTCAAGCTTAATCTCACCGGAATCCTTCTCAGCCAGCGGCGAAAATACTAAACCCTCAGATACATTGCTTTCTGATTCCTTGCTTTCTCCTTCATGCGCAGCTACAATCTCACTCTGATGACTCAACGACGAGTCATGACTAGCCTCTCCGTTACCGGACTTACCCTCTGATTCCGCCTGTTTCACAACTGCGAAAGCTCGCTTAGTCCGACGAGTTTTCGGTTTTTTCAGATCGGTTGAGCCATTAGCAGCATCGGAGTTTTCATCTTTAGAGATATGTCGAATGTCGTAGATCTTTAATGGCGGACTTTGGCCAGTAGTTGCAGCTTCTGCAGCAATCTCTGTGATTGGTTCTCCTTTCATTACAGCTTCCACAGCAGCTTGACAAAGCTGCCAATTTCCTGACCATAATAAACCAACTGAACCATAGATCGGATTCACAATCCTTCCACAAGCTTCATGCAACAATGATCGGAAAATCCCTGCAAAAATTCACCCAAATTTCATTCAAAAATGTATCATTTGAAGATTAGGTTTACACAACTGCCATCAAACGGCGTCGTTTCGAAAAGTTTAAAAGAAAGTCTGAGACATTTTTCACTTACCAGGACGAAGATGTTCAGGACCAGCGTTAATGAGGTTCATAAGTCCAGCACGACCATAGAACTTAGCGAGAAACACAGTTGCGTTTGCTTGTGCTTCAGGAGATTTGATCCAAGCCAAACAAGGTCTTATACTACAATCTTCACTACATCCTTTACGAAGAACTCTGCATCCATTACAGCTCATCCGCATCTTTAAATCCAATTTTCTTAAATCAACAACAACTAATCGAACAAAACACAAACTCAGGAATAAAACCAGAACTGGATTTGAGACTTGACTCAGTTTTGGAAGGTGTTTATTGGAGACTTTATGGGAAGTGATGATGGAGATTCAGTAATTATATAAGGAAGAGATTTGTGTGAGTTAAGAAGCCCCTGGGTTTTGGGAGTAGAGATATAAAACCAAGGGAAGAAGAAAGAAGACAGAGATGATAGAAGTAGTTTTTCTAAAGACAGGGTTGTTTTTATCTTTTTATCACTCGCTTAATTGCGAAATCCTTTCTTTTATTTCCAGAACCGCCGCTGTTTTTTATCTCCCTGATTCAAAGTTTTGCTTCTTCTCAAGTTTAGTTTTCGTTCTCATGCGCGTGTCCTACACGTGCTATGATATTTAATTTGATAAATAAAAGATTAGATTTTATAATTTAAATCGCTCCAAAATTGTGGATGTGGGTTTTAAAAAAAATTTAGATATTTTCTATGACTTAAAATTTTATCAGTTAAGTAAGTTATCATTTTTGTTACATGTAAAAAGTCCGAACAAAAACAAAAAATATAACATTGGGCATTCGGTAAATAAAGTATTTTTCTTTACAAAATAAATCAGCACAAATATATTATTATATATGTTGATGCACGATCTTTACATCAATAAATATTTTTTGTAGTTTATTGTTAGGAATATAGTACAAACGAATATTCAAGTAGTTTATGTTTATATTTTGAGTCAAAACTAAGTTATCATTTTCAAACTCAACGTATTTTCAATTTTTTAATCGTTTTTTATGAAATATAAATTATTTTGAGAAAATGATATATATTTAAATAAATATTTTTGAATAATTTAATATATATTTTTTAACTATTTTTAACTAAAATTTGATTTTATATGATTATATAATCACGTTTAAATAATTTTGAAGTATAAATCATATTTTTGATCGATGGAAAAAATATATATACATACTATGTTTGCTCAATTTATTAGAAAATTGTGGTAATTGCAAAGGCAAAGCACGTGAATTTCACGAACGCGCGTCAGAAATTTGGTCGAATCGCCACATTTTAATCAGATGAGATTCATTTAGAGAAATAGGGCCCACACTTGGCTCCTGGTTTTGTGGAAAAGAATCCTAATACCGCTTTTTAACTTCTCCAAAACCAAACACTGGTTTCTGGTTTTCGGTTTCGTGGTTTTGATCTTTTCTTCTTTGATCACTGTGGGCGGATTTTTGTGCTCTATTCGCCGACGGTTTCGTAATAACCTAATTTTTAATAATTTAAATAAGATTATCTTTAATCACCTTTCGTTTAGTTCTTAAACTCAGCTTTGATATTATTACGAAATCCAGTTTAATTAATTTATACCAAAAAGAATTGAATAGTTTGGATCTTATTATCCATACATCATCCGGTATTGTTATTAATCCACGATTTTGGTTTCAACTTGAATGAATTCTAAAACGAGATTAATTAGTTACAATAAATCCAATTTCGATTTCTTTAACTGCGCCAACGAGATCAGAAGTTTTGTTTCCGACAATATTGAAGGAATCTTCTTCGTTGAACAGATAGAGAAACGTAACTCGTATGTGTCACGTTACGAAGTCAACGAGACAAACGGAAGCTTGTATGATGAATAATACAAAGCATTAACATTTCGAATTTATCAAATTTACAATTTACAATAATTGAGGATTTCCAAAAAGAAGAAAGTTTACTACTCCATACAAAGGAGAACAACACTCCAAATTGGGATTAATATATTGCGATGAGACTCAAAGATCAAAAGGAACAAATCTTAAACACATAAAGATTCGATCTTAACACTCTTAATATACACACGACATTGACCTCACCATAGTTACAGAAAACTGCTGTAAAAGCCTCGAATGTCTTACTTTTCATCTTCTTCTTCAAAATTATATATACCTGCTTCAAAATTTGGACTCTTGATTCTGGAATTTATGTACACTTTGTGATTCTTTGATCATTCTTCTTCGTTTAGGCCATGGCAGGGATACGTGAGCTTTGGCTGTTTCTGTTTAAGCAATCAAATCCTTCTACTCTAACAGTTGCTGGTTTCACACCAAACTTCACTCTACCACAACCTCCTCCTCCTTTGACACGAGATGCAGATAAAAGGAAAGGAGAGAATGATGGTGAAACAGAGTTGAGTTTCTCATCTCCAAAGCGTGCATCTTGAACTAATGGATTTGCTGCTCTGCTCGGAGGAGAACCATAAAAATATGGAGATGATGAAGCTACAGATGATACCGATTCCTCCTATAGAAACCAAAAATCATAGTTTAGGTCTTAATACGCAATATATAGACACTGTGTTAACAAATTGAACTACAAATCAATCTCAATAGGCTAATTTATAGACACCGTGTTAACAAATAACTCGCATTAAGAAATGGAGGAAGACAAGTTAAATCCAGTACAGGTTGCTTTAACGTATCAATTTGAAACAATCTAGGAAAAAGACAATACCTTTCTGCGAATTATGTCCAGAAGTTCTTCTCCGGCATTATAATCACATACATCAGCTGCTCCTGATTGACTGTGAATCCCAAACAAAAGCAAATCAACATTTTGTTACCAAAATAGACAAAAATATTATGTTTGTGGACATAGATAATCAAAGGAAAAACTTTATACCTAAAATGTAATCTAAAGGGGACGAGCAACGTTGTTGGCGAGAATTCCGACACGACGAGGCTTAGGACAAACAACAGAGTCCTCCATTGGATCACAAACATAACCCATTGAACCGTCACGAGACATGAAGGCGTTCTGCTGAAGGTTACAATGATTCATCTTTGATCCACAGAAGAACGCCTAATCTGTGCATAAAGTGAAACAAGGTAAGAATCAGAAACAAAATTAGGGATTTAATTTCAAAACTCCAACGGATAAGAAATCGAATTTACTTGGTAAAATCTGGACAAATTTCCCCTAAATTCGTCCAGCTTTCACACAGAATGTCGTTGAGTTTGAGGGTATTGACGAAAATTCAAACAAATGATCATTTCGAAATTCAGAAAGATTAGATAAAGATATAAAAAGAGCGCTTTGAAATAGAAAATGCCAACGAATACGTTGACTAAAAGCAACCAATTTCATAGAACATAAATCTTTAAAAAATTATAATTGACTGTTACTGAAAACGGAAATTTTCACAAGACCAAAGATAACGAATAAAATAAGAAATATAAAACTCAGATCCGCAACAAACGGTAATTAGAAATACGAAGAAACTCTAATCTCTCATTTCCGCCATTAACGGAGCTTGATAAAGAAGAAAGAGAGAGAAGTATACCTAAAAATTCACGATGAAACAGCAGCGATAAGGGTGAAGGAAAGAGATGAATTAAACGATGTCGTTTGACGAAATGATAATATTTGCCTATGTGCTTATCGTCGTAAATACAATTCGTTAGAGACAATAGTATCTGTGGACAAATTGTTATGCACGAAACACAAGTCGGTTATATTTTTTGTCGGCCGCCAGTGGTTAATCGTGTCTTAACCTAAAAACCATCAAACATTTCTCTGCGTAGTTATCTATTGGGCTATTTTGTTTAAATGGGCTATCTAAAGCCCAATTAAAGTATAAACAGTTCTAGCTCGAAATAAATTCTATACATTGGGCTATTTTGGTTTAATGAGCTATCAACAGCCCAATTTGGGTGTAAGGAGTTATGATTAAATCTCGACCGTCGAAAGTAGGGATCTAAAAAAACCCTTGATATATAAACCTCTGTTTCACCATTTTTGTGTTGCCTCTCGGAACCGAAGCTCTGAAAGCCGTAAACTTTTTCACCTTCTAGGGTTTTTCGTCGTTCTTAACTGGTACGTTTCAAATGTTACCTTTCTTTCTACTATGGTTTCTGAAGAATTTACAGAATGGGTTTCTTTTTGGTGATTAATCGACGTTGTTCTTAGTCTAATCGCTATTCTAAGTTGTTTTGAGGAAGATATTAGCTTTAGTGAGAGGTGTAATCCACTGGTTTAATCAGGGTTTCACGTAGTTTATCAGCTTAGTTATGCACACTATAGAAGAAAGTGTAGGTAATTAGCGAATTTCAACTTTCTTTATGGTCATAAGCTGTGTGTGTGTATAGTAATTCAGAAAATGAGGAAAGTTTCAATGGTTGAGTTGCATACTGCACCATGTTTTGCTGACTAATTTAGCTTTTAAAGATCAAGGAACCATGTAACTCTGCTTCAATGAAGATTTGATAGTTTACCACTCACATCAATTTAAAATATTTTGTGCATTTTTATGCAATGTTTGTCCTTATTTTGGAAAAGTTGATGAAACTTGTTTGATCAGTGTGGATTTGGACTGCTTTAAAGTCTCATTACAACCATGGAAGTTACTACTGGTACCAAAAATTGATTGGCTAATTTTTATGTCTTTATATTCTTACCATTCTAGATCTGTCAAGATGTTTTCTGCTCAGAACAAGATCCACAAGGATAAGGGTGTGTCACCAACGGAGTTTGAAGAGACTGTTGCTCAGGTGCGTGTCGTTGCTGTCTTATTGTCTTCTTCCAACGACTGTCTTTTGTTTTCTTTTTCTCTCGGATGTTTATCCATGAGAATTTTCGTTTCTTTTTTGTCTGCAGGCTTTCTTTGACTTGGAGAATACCAACCAGGAGTTGAAAAGCGACTTGAAAGATCTGTACATTAACCAAGCTGTGTATGTACTAGTTTTCGCTGTTGAGAAGGTTTTAATCACAGTTTCCCGACTAAGATATCACATTTCACTTCTGTGTGCAGTCATATGGATATTTCTGGCAACCGCAAAGCTGTTGTGATCTATGTTCCATTCAGATTGAGGAAAGCTTTCCGCAAGATTCATTCTCGACTTGTCAGAGAGCTTGAGAAGAAGTTCAGTGGAAAAGATGTTATCTTTGTTGCCACCAGAAGAATCATGCGTCCCCCGAAGAAAGGCTCAGCTGTTCAGAGACCACGCAACAGAACTCTCACCTCTGTCCACGAAGCAATGCTCGAGGATGTTGCCTACCCTGCAGAGATTGTTGGAAAGAGAACCAGATACCGTCTTGATGGCTCCAAGATCATGAAGGTAAATACTTTCTAAATCATTGATCTTCATCCATCTCTTTTAAACATTTCTGTAACATGTTTCATCGCTTCAAACTTTTGGCAGGTCTTTTTGGACGCCAAGGGGAAGAACAACACTGAGTACAAGCTGGAGACAATGGTGGGTGTGTACAGGAAACTTACAGGCAGAGATGTAGTTTTCGAGTACCCAGTCACAGAAGCTTGAAGAGATGAATGTTTGTTTTATTCTTTTTTGTCGGGTAGAGAGCGTTTGATTCTGTTTGGGAGTAAAAGTCTTTTAGAAAGACTTTCTTGTTTAAGCAACTTCGCAGTCGTCTTCAAAGTTCTATTTAAAAAGATGTTTTATCTTTGGGCATTCGTAATTTCAGAAACATAATCTCAAAATTTCCACATCAAATTTGTAAACACAGGGCATAGAAAGTGGATTAACAATTAATTAAATAATACAATAGCTGGAAAAAAACACTTGTATGTTCTTTAAACTATAGAGAATACAAAAACCTACTGTTCACTCCTGCTCTGTACAGCTTCAAGTCAGATGTAGACCTCAAGTGAATCACGGTATCCGCAGGCACAAATAAAACATCACCCATTGAAATTCCATCTGCTGAAGCCTCTGTAGACATTCTTCCTTCACCTTGTAGTACAAGTAGAAGAGAAGGGCCTGGAACAGCAGGAAATACAGTCGAGGCTCCACAGGGAAGATCACACATATCAACTTCAAACTCTTCAAAAGGTGGGAGGTATCTTGTGACGTATGGTCGAATCCTTGATCCCTTAAGGATTTCAGGATATCCCTGAAACTCGGAAATACGACATCAGTAACCAATCTGTAAAGTCTCGTAATATACTTTTGATTTTGGTTTAAGAAGTTTACCAGTTTATATGAGAGCATGGAACAAAGTGTTTGAATGTCCAGAGGCTTAGAAGTGAGGCCAGCTCGTACTACATTGTCTGAAGTCGCCATGACCTCAATGCATTCGCCATATAAGTATGCGTGGGGCTCGTTTGCACCGAGGTACAAGGCTTCGCCGGGATTGAGCTTCACATAGTTGAAGAAAAATGCAGATATGACTCCAATGTCATTTGGATATTGCTTCTCTAGTTTCAAAACAAGCCGTTCCTTGTCCGTCAGTTGGCGTTCCTGCGTTAGTTGACAACGTTTCAGTCAATGGCATTCACAAGGAAAGTAAGAGAAAAAATCACTATAAAAGAAAACGAAAAAGCACAGTAGATTAAGTAACAGACCTGACTTTCCATATGAAGACGGCGTTTAAGTTTGAACACAATTTTCTTTGTTGTATCCGGATCTGCAGACATTAGCACGGTGAAAATTGTTCGGACAACAGATTTCACTTTCTCCTCATCATGTTCACTGATGCAGAACACTTGGTTTGCTTCTTCACTCCCAACAAGCTCTTCAATCTCCGGAATAGCTCGAATGACACTCTTAAGCTCCTGCAACATTACGAGAAGAAATTTAGATCCCTCAATTCAGAAAAGTAAACTAATATCCTAAAGTTTTAATAAACTAAATAGTAAGAATCATGCGCAAGACCAAGAACGAACAGAAACATATCTATCTTCAGCGAATCCAATCTCAAAACTTAAGACTTTGACCATAATACATGTAAACAAAACGATTCTCATCGTGAATACTAGATGAACAGACCAACCGACATGTGTCATACTTCTCGAAATTGAGAAACTAAGTGGGCCATGCAAATACAAAAAGCGAAAAAAAAAAGAGAGCAGATAAAGATAGTGATAAGATTGGCCATGATACCTGAAGAGGTATAAACCCACACAGAGCCTCGAATTGGGTATAAGCCAAAGCCATTTCTGGTTTGTGATTGTCGTCTTTATAAAGATTTGGATGAGCTTTGTGCATTTTCTGAGCTAACTTCTTATCTGGATGTGCTTGAATCGATAAGGGCCTTGCCACCGACAACACCTACCGAATTTTACAATATTTAAATCACATTTCTGCATCTCATAACATAACAGTAGAGATTCAACTCTCGATCAGACGAAATGAGCAAAATCAATTCTCAAAATCGTAAAATGCAGAGACTTTGGGCGAAATTGAACAATGTGGCAATGTATAATGTCAATACCTTGAACAGAAAGGGGAGATCACAACCCCATTTCTCCAAAACCCTACTTCCGAGAGATTTAGGGTTTTCAGCAATCCACGATCTAAGGGACATGCCACTGGATCCATCAGCATCCTCCAAGTAACTCGGACCAGACTCGTGAGTTCCCATCCAAAGCTCAGCGTACGGTCTGGTAGAATCGATCTGGTAATCTGAGTTCGCCGTATAAACTCTGTACACGAGTGAATCCGATCCAATTTTGCCCCAGTCGTAATCCTTAACAGAGCATCTCAATCGGCGAAGCCGTCGCCGATCCGCTTCACAACCGCCATTAGCCTTGACAACAGTAGCGATCTCCATTACACCAAAACTCACGATTACGAATCTAAATCCGTTACTCGGAGGTAGATAAATCTTAAGTATAAGCTAAGCGCCCATGTCAATGGAAGACTCCAGCTTTTATCTTTACCCAAATCGTATAAATTTTTTGTTTTTATAAACAGAGGAAGGTGAGATTGCGAAATCGAAACTATGGGTTCTAAAAGTGGAAATAAATAGAAATGTCGGGCTAAGATATTTAACTTAAGAAGGTAGAAAAGTGACAGTTGTTAAAAGAAAATCACGTGTTTTGCCGACGGAATTAACGTCCGTCCGTGGTTTGTGGGCCGTTTATTAGCTGTCCACGTGGACTTTCATGATGACTCACTCTCACGTCCCAAATACTTTGTTGTTATATACTCCTTATTTAACTAAACCGACAAGTCATAAAATGTAAAACAATGTTCAAAACGTTTTCATATAGTACTCTACCAGTATAATTCCAAATTTACTCTTTCATTAATAAAATATAGAAAAAAACCTAATATTGCCAAAACAAAATTGGAAAAATGTTTCATTTCTAATCAACAAACTGAATAAATATAGCCAATGCGATGGATATATACTTTAATAAAAAGTTTGTTGAGTTTTCTTTTCAAGCTAATATCAAACAACAACTAGTTACCAGAACTGAAATGTCCACAACATTTTTTTCTTTAATTAATTATTCTAAAACAAAAATTAATTGTGAAATAAGAGATTGAAAATCTATTCATACTACCACATGTTTAGTCATCAGCTCTAATTTTCAATTTTTCTTTTGTTTTGCCTTACAATAACTTCCATCATGCATTCTAATTAATATATCTTTCTTCTTTCTAGTTTTAGTTTCTGGATGGAAATATTTTTGTATTCTACTGATTTTAGTATTTTATTGTTATTATAATTAAGAATACGTTTTATTTATATAATTTCAATGAAAAAAATACGGATTTTTGTGTTACATAAATGTTAAGAAGAATATTAAATATGTTATAACTTATAAGTAAATTTAAAAATCTTAATTGATTTGAGTTATAAAAAAAAAATTGGTCGGCAATTGAATTGGGTTTATTGTTAACAAAAAAAGTTGGTTTGGGTTTTAGATTTTAGATATTGGGACTTATTTAACGAGCCCATTAAGATATAATGGGTCAAACGCCGTTTGATTCGTATTGACGGCGCGTGATTTTTGGTACTTCCACGTGCTGGCACGTCATCAATCATTTAATAACTGTTGCAAGTACCATAGGACCATCAAGCATCTTCAATATCTCCCTCCGAAGCTTAACAACCTCTTCTTCTTTTTCTTTCTAATTCCCCCTTAACTTATCAATTTTTACGAATCTCACCCCTATATTTTATTCCCGCACACCCATAGTCCCATACGCATATTTTTATATTTTTGTCGGCTCAAATTTCATTGCAATGGGTTGAAAAACCATTCATGTGAATCACAAGTCAAAATTTTAATGGACAAAGAAATATATCTTATGATTCAGAAATCTAGAAACCAAATAAAAATAAATTAATACAACTAAACTCTTTAATCTTGTAAAATCTTTTGGGTACAAAAGAAAAACCAGTCTGTTGACAAAAAAAAAAAAACCAGTCTTGTATACGTTTACCACAATTTTTAGAATATGTACATAGTTTGTTGCCACATCTACTTATATCGTTTGTAAAGAGATTAGACAAGAAACTGTCTATAGGAAAGTTTTGACTTCGAAATTTATTGCTTAGAAGCTTTTTCTTATGCTTCGAGCTTTCATATACGTCATATTTGTAGCACCTGATAGCAATACTAACCTATTCCTGATAATTATTTGGAGGTTTTTCACGAGCCATCTACATAACACTTTAAGTGTTCAGATCCTTGGAATGACTTGGATTGGAGAGTATTGGTTTAGAAACCTCTAACCAGCTTGGTGCTCCGTGCTCGGTCAAACACAATGAGGTTGTGATTTTATATTCTTCATTCACACACACATAATGACTTGGGTTTATCTCCAATGTACAAATATAAGGGTCTGATTTGATAATAAAACAAAAGATTTTGTGGAATTACAGCTATTTCGATTTATACAAAATGGATGTTGGGCTAATTAATGAGAATTGAACATGAGACACACAGATGGAATCCAACTCATCAACTCTATGTGCGGCTTTGCATTACCACTGTTGACTCCTTCTGATTCAGGTGAACTATAAGCAAACCGGCGAATCTTCTCTCGTTTTCTGGCACCGATCTCGGTGGATTTTTGATTCACATGGCGGCGGATCACGCTTATTTGATGCAGTTTGTCGAGGAAACTTCGTTATACAACCGAATCGTTCTCAGTTACCTTGTGCCTGCGAATCTTTGGGAACCTTTACCGCATTTTCTCCAGACCTGGCTCCGAAATTATATCGCTGGAACCCTACTCTATTTCATCTCCGGATTTCTCTGGTGCTTCTACATCTATTACCTTAAACGCAACGTTTACCTTCCCAAAGGTCTCGGATTCACCAACTCTCAATTTTCTCTTATGCTTGGGATTTTTTGAACTTTGATTTCTTTAGTGATAACTTCGATTTATCCACTGATGTTTTCTTGTCGATTTTTAAGGAAGGGGTTTTCTTTGTCTGCGTACTGTATTTTGATTTGGATTTTAGCATTTAACGTAGAATTAAATTTGAAGTTGTTGGATGGTTGATTGTTGAGTGATAAGTTTAGATCTTTAAAGTTGAATAGTCTACTGTACTTGGCAATAACTTCACCTAAAATTGGTATTTGATGTGATACTCTACATTGAATTCTTGACTTCATTCGATATTAAGAACACATTAGTTTCTGGGAAACTTTGCTTGTTGCGTTTCTGGTAAACTTTGCTTGTTGTTTTAGTTTAAAATCTGGTTTGATCTGCTATGTTTCAGATGCCATTCCTACAAAGACCGCTATGCGTTTGCAAATATGGGTGGCAATGAAGGCTATGCCTTGGTACACTCTTCTTCCAACTGTCTCCGAGTATATGATTGAACATGGTTGGACCAAATGCTACTCTAGAGTTGGTGAATTCAGCTGGATCCTCTATTTTGTTTACATTGCGTTCTATCTTGTTTTGGTTGAGTTTGGTATTTATTGGATGCACAGAGAGCTTCATGACATTAAGCCTCTGTATAAGTATCTCCATGCGACTCATCATATCTACAACAAGCAAAACACACTCTCTCCATTTGCTGGTAGGTGTTTTCAACTTTTCATACTTGAGTCCTGTAAAAGATTGGTAGCATTCAATTACTCATCAGAAAAGACATTGTGAACATCTTCTTATAACCCATATCATATATTGCATTTCCTATTCATAAAGTAGCCAGAAAGGCTAGAATCATATTACTTCACATGTATCAGCGAGACTTATGCATTAGCCAAGGTTTAGACCTTTGTTTCTCTTCAGGTCTCAGAGTGATGAGAAAATCTTCAACAATAACCTGAAATCTTCATTGTTTCACTTCATTAGAACCACAAGAAAATTCTTTTCCTCAACTTTCCTGGAGTGTGTCTTGGTTTATCCCAGAATGTGGCATCTAATGTGACTTCTAACTTTCTAACGTTTTGGTTTACAGGGCTTGCGTTTCACCCAATAGACGGAATACTTCAGGCTGTACCGCATGTAATAGCACTGTTTATAGTCCCAATTCATTTCACAACGCATATAGGCCTTCTGTTCATGGAAGCCATATGGACAGCAAACATCCATGACTGCATCCACGGCAATATCTGGCCAGTAATGGGTGCAGGATATCATACGATTCATCACACCACTTACAAGCATAACTATGGTCATTATACCATATGGATGGATTGGATGTTTGGCTCTCTTAGGGATCCTCTCTTAGAAGAAGATGACAACAAAGACAGCTTCAAGAAAGCTAAGTGAGAAGTATGCTCACTTGACTTTGTTTTGCTTGACTGTTGTTCAAAGTTACATTTTTTCCAATTCTTTTTGTTAGAAACAACGACTGGAGTTTCGCTGTCTAGTTTAAAACAGTAAAGGTTTGATCTTTGCGACACTCTTTTTTTATGGTACTGTCAATTGTTCATTTACAGGTCCGGTTCTGTTGTCATACTAATTAACACCACCTGTTATTTGAAATCATTAGAAGCCTTTAATGACAAAATCAAACTTTTCTAGTCTTAAATTACAAAACCAAACTTTCGATTTATCCCGGGTTAACTGGTTCGACTGAATGGTCCAGACCGGGCACGTTTAACATGAGTTGAGCTAGAAATTGTAGCTACAGATCACGAAGGTCCTCCTGTTGACTATCTCTCTCTCGCTCAGACAAACACACAATCTTCAGTAACGTTCTAGCACAGTTTACGTTTCTCAGCTGATTCATGGCAATGACTACGGTGGATTATAATCAGTTCGTCAACGAGACCTCTTTATACAACCAAATCATTCTGAGTCACCTTTTGCCGGCGAATCTATGGGAACCTTTACCACATTTCCTCCAGACATGGCTCCGAAATTATCTCTCCGGAACCATACTCTACTTCATCTCCAGCTTCCTCTGGTGCTTCTACATTTACCACCTCAAAGTCAACGTTTACGTCCCCAAAGGTGATTTTATTATTACATCTTTGATTATTTAATATTGTTTTATTGATTCTTTGATTTATCTTCTTCCACTCTTCAATTACGGATAATAGTTACTGTTACTTCCACAGTTGTTATCTGTCCATGAAACTTGAGCTCAAGATTGAAAACCTGTGGTTCTTACTTCTTACTTATATTACAATTCTCTTACTGTTTTTCTTCTATTCTGTGTTCGTTTACTTCAGATTCTATTCCTACAAGAAAGTCAATGCTTCTGCAAATATATGTATCAATGAAAGCATTGCCTTGGTACACACTTCTTCCAGCAGTCTCTGAGTACATGGTCGAGCGTGGTTGGACTAAATGCTACTAAACATCTGACCAATTCAACTGGTTCCTCTGTTTGCTTTACATAGGGCTCTATCTTGTTTTAGTTGAGTTTATGATTTACTGGGTTCACAAAGAGCTTCATGACATTGAATTTCTCTATAAGCATCTCCATGCCACTCACCATATCTACAACAAACAAAACACACTCTCTCCATTTGCAGGTTCTCAACTAAACTCAAAAATGTTGTTGTTTCAAAGATGAATTCTTTCCTCTGTCATATCAAACTCATTACTTAACGTTTTTCTGGTTTCTCAGGGCTCGCATTCAATCCATTGGATGGGATTCTTCAGGCTATACCACACGTAATAGCTCTGTTTATAGTACCGATTCATCTTACAACACATTTAACTCTTTTGTTTTTGGAAGCACTATGGACAGCGAGCATTCATGACTGTATCCATGGCAACATTTGGCCTATAATGGGTGCAGGATATCATACAATACACCATTCCACATAGAAGCATAACTATGGTCATTACACCATTTGGACGGATTGGATGTTTGGCACTCTTAGGATTCCTTTAGAACAAGAAGAGTGTTTCAAGGAGAAAGCAAAATGAAAACGTTCAAAGCTCACATTTTTTTATTCATGTGTTATTCTTCTCGTGACTCTTTCTTACTTACACCTTTCTAATCACTTTGTTGGGTTTACGAAACGTAACTGCAGAATTTCTGTCTTTTCTTCAAATCTTTAACGCCAAAGTGTCTCGAATCTAGCCAAAAGTTTACATGAATATTTCAAAATGGCAACATTATCATATTACTCAAGGTGTCAACTCCTACTTGAGAGTTTAAGGCTTTAAGCCAATGTTTATAAACACTAGAAGCCTTTAATTAATGGGGTTGATCGGTAAGGACTTTTGTTGAGCCTAATGCTCAGACTGATCATGGTTTTTTAATTGAATATTAACGGGAGCATAATACTCTCTAAATGCTTCCACTTTTCTTCCGATTGTGATTTCTATTCCCTGCATTTATCGTTACATATGGTAAAAATTTGATTCGTTCTGCATCTATTGTTACATTATTTCATGCATCTATCGTTATAATATGATTACATGATTTTTCTTTCGTTTCGTAGGTTTTATGCAAAATTTCACTATTCCTCTATGCCGTCTATTGATTAAGGTTCAAATCATCCGTCGTTTGGGTTATCCGGAAAAAGAAAAATCTAGAAGAATTTAGAGCAATCGATTTTTCTTCTTGTGGATGATGATAAGGGAAATCTTTAATTGTTTTATACAGAAGAAGATCGATTAAAATTAAAAATGTACACACAAACTTTGCCTCTTTCACTTTAAACAAACTTTGGGGTTAAAGATTCGAAGAAAAGTCAGAAACTTTGCAGCAAAATATGCAGTTAAGTGATTAGAAAGGTGTAAGTAAGCGTCACGAGAAGTACAACATATGAATAGAAAATGTGAACTTTGAACATTTTCATTTACTGCATATTCTGCTGCAAAGTATCTTACTTTTCTTCAAATCTTTAACGCCAAAGTTTGTTTTTAAGGTGAATAATATGAAAAGCAAGAAAAAAAACAATCTAAAACATAACAAAATTGAATATTTACATCTCTGATTATCATCAATGATAGAAATTACAAAACAGCTTCCTCTTTATTTCTTCCGGCATGAAAACGGCTTTCTCTTTCCGGCATGAACGTATAATAGACGTTTTTAGCTAACTCACATTTTTTCTGCTAATCATCAAGCAATTCAGAAAACCATCTTCAATCTATTTTTCTATTTTCTACTCGAAAATAAAAGAACTATTATATGTTTTACATCTAATGTTTTTCTTTATTTTTTACTCTAAAAATGAATATTTTAAGTATATTCAATTTTCACCTCTAACCTAAAAGAAAAAATAACATTTCCTGAAAATAGAGGAAAAAATACCATTTCTCTATTTTAGTGTTAGAAATAGAGGTGGGTTGGGGATAATTTCATTCTAAAATAATATTTAGTTACAAAAATAGACGTGAGTTGGAAAAGCTCGAGTCAATCACTAGAAGTTTTTAATTATAAAAATCAAACTTTCTATCTATCTCGGATTAATTGGTTTGGGCACGTTTAATATTAGTTGAGATTGAAGCTAATATTAATAATTGGAGTTGTTGGAAGGCCCCCAAGTTCTTTTGAGTGTGGTGGTTAGGATGATCCAGCTAATGATTATGGCGAGGTTCGACACCTCCCAACTACACTTAGTAAATTATAACGGGAATTTAGATTATGATGAATCTTGCAAATCAATCCTCTTCGAGTCTGCAACACCATCAGAAACTAAAAACAACATCAAAAACCTTACTCCTGCAAAAGACGTTAAAGCAAGAACACCTTGCTCCTTCACATCCGTTTCGACACTCCTTTACAACCTCCAGCTGTAATCAAGAAGATAAGGATGATCCATATAGTTCCATCAATGTCTATATAAGGATCCATCTACTAATCCATTAATCATCAGTCAAGCAATATACAAAAGTTTCACAGTATTTTCAATACTCTTCAGTAACGTTTTAGGCAGTTTGTGTTCGACTAAGGGAGAAACTTGGAGTGTGCAACAGAATAAACTGAATTCTATCGATTTAAGTTTAGGAGAGGCATTGTTGATTTGATTTAGTCAATTTGTTTTATGAATAAGTACCAGTTTCTTAGGAGTCAACTAGTGGACCAAGTATTTATGTTTGTTTGAGTTTGTTTCCGTTAATCTCTGTTTCAGGTTGTTGTAAGAAGACTTAGTCTTCATCTATGGCTATTTAAAGGCTAAGCATCTTTGCTAATAAACATCGAACTATTCAGTATTCTCTTGTGTGTTCTCTGAAATCAACAGTTTGAAGCAATACTCAGCTGATTCATGGAGTTTAATCCGTTCATCAACCAAACCTCTTTAATCAATCAAATGGTTCTGAGTCTCCTTTTGCCTGCGAATCTCTGGGAACCATTACCACATTTCCTCCAGACGTGGCTCAGAAATTACCTCCAGACGTGAATCATCTTCTTTCACTTTTCAATTACGTATAATAGTTATGTTACTTCCACAGTTGTTATATGTCCATGAAACTTTAGCTCTTACTTCTTATTTGTGATACAATTCTCTTACTTTGTTTCCGTTTTCTGCAGATTCTATTCCTGCAAGAAAGGCAATGCTTCGGCAGATCTATGTGGCAATGAAGGCATTGCCTTGTTTCACTCTTTTTCCAACTGTCTCTGAGCATGTTGTTGAACGTGGTTGGACCAAATGTTACTCTTCACTTGACCAAATCTACTGGTTCCTCTTTGCTTTACACTGCAATATATCTGGTTTTAGTTGAGTTTGCTATTTATTGGGCTCACAAAGCGCTTCATGAAATTAAATTTCTCTACAAGAATATCCATTTGACTCATCATATCTACAACAAACAAAACACAATCTCTCCATTTGCAGGTAAGTTAAGTTGTGAGTTCTCAACTAAACTCAAGTATTTTGTTGTCTTCTGTTATATCAATCTCATTACTTATCGTTTTTTCTGGTTTCTCAGGGCTTGCATTCAATCCATTAGACGGAATTCTTCAGAGTTCACCACAGCTATTAGCTCTGTTTATAGTGCCGATGCATTTTACAACACATTTAACTCTTGGTTTCAGAATTTATATGGGCAGCGAACATTCATGACTGTATCCATGCCAACATTTGGCCTATAATGGGTGGAGGATATCATACGATACACCACACCACATACAAGCATAACTATGGTCATAAAGCCATTTGGATGGATTGGATGTTTGCCACTCTTAAGGTTCCTCCAAAAAAAGAAGAGAGTCTCAAGCAGAAAGCAAAATGAAAATGTTCAAAGCTCCATCGTCAGGTTGTTCCATATCATTTCGTAATTTCTATAGTTTCTTTTATTTTGTCGTCCTTGTATTTCTGAAAAAATTCAATAATAGTATATCAATTTAATATTATACCAAAAAAAAAATCTAAAACTCACATTTTATAGTTATTGTGCACTACAAAAAAAACAGTAGATTTGTGATAGAAAAACTCTATCACAAATTTACTATGCTTCTGCAACGTAATTGAGTGGAAAGACAAATAAACGCAAATTTTGAACTCGCAAGTTTGCGAGATTTTACGGTGGAGTAGCAATACATTTGCGAGCAAAATATTTTTTTCACAAGACCATAACAACTTTACGATGAATTTGCAATGTATAGTTCACATATTACCAAAAGAAATAAATGTTCAAAGCTCACATTTATTCTAACTTTGTAATCGCTTTCAGAAACTGCATATTCTGCTGCAAAGGTTCTTACTTTCCTTCAAATCTGTAACGCCAAAATGTCTAAAATCTAGCCGTTTACTTTTGTCTATGTTGGATTTTCCAAAATGGCAACAATATTGTATAATACTTATATGGTCGGTGAGGATGCTTCGAATGTGATCAATAACATGTAAGAGGCAAAGTTTGTTTTTTAGGTGAATTATATGAAAAGCAAGAAAAAAATACCAAAACAGAAAGAAATTTAAAAGAAAACAATCTACACACAAAAGCAAGATTGAAAATTTACGTAAGTTCAGCCCAAAATAAATCTCTCTCTGATTATCATCAATGCATCGAAATTACAAAACAGCTTTCTCTTTATTTCTTCCGCCATGAAAGTAAAATACGCGTTTTTCGCTAACCCACCTTTTGTCTGCTAAGCATCAAGGAATTCGTAAAGCGAGTCGATCACAGTCAGGTACATCTCTTATCTTCTCGCTACAAATAAACTTCTTCCTTTTTGCTTTTTTAGTTCTTCACTCGAGGAAATCGACTAGACTCCGGTAATTTTTCTTCTGTAATTTCATTAAAAAAAGAATCTTCATTTGCATATTCATGGAGGAATAAAAGTCGTGTTTTTCCACATGGGTTATGTTGTAGATATAGATTTATATTGCCCTCTCCCACTTGTGTTGATTAGGTTGTTCTTAGAGTCACTGTTTTGCTCTACTTATCTCTCTGTCGATTACTATGATGTTGAATTGAGGGTCTATCTTCTAATTGAAATGAAGTGTCTTGTCTGTTTCTGTCTCCTTTCTTAATTCTTCTCTACTTTTCGGACAGTTGGTTCCTTTTTTTGTTTTGTCTCTTTATTCCTTTCTCTTCGGCTAATTTTGGCGATGGCTCGCTTCAGTTTTCCTTGTTTTCAGAATTCTGGGGGTTTATTCCAGGTTTGTCGATTCTTGTCAATGATTTTGGAAAGATAAGAAATTGGTGGGCTTGCTTGAATCTTTACTTTAGGTTTAATGTGTTCCTTCAAGGTCGTGTTTGGTTTCTTCAAGTTCCAAATATTTAGGTGAAGATAGCCTTTTTTCGGATCTCATTGTAGATTGTTTAAGTCTGCAGAAGTCTCAGTTAACCTTTCTAAATTTCATATCATCGATTCAGTGACTCTTGGTTCTAGATTCGTTTTGTGGTCAGAACCTTCTTAGTTATGATATGGTCAAGTAAAAATGTCTTTTGGTTCTTCTCTGTTCTTCTCTGTTCTTCTCTCATCTGGTTCTGTGGTTTGAGTTCTTTGCAAATAAGTGATACTTTTGGTGTGAGCTAAAATTTATAAACTTGTGTTTCCAGCTAGAACAGGGGAATGGGTATTATATTAGGTAACTAATGTAGAAGAAATGGCTTTTAGAACTTAACTAAAACCAAATAGTTATAGCAGATACAGATTTAGCTTACCAATGTTTGACCTTTCCTCATATCACCTTATTATCGGATTCTTACATAAGCATTAGCAAATCGATATTTTGCATGTTTCAAACGAGTAAACTTGCATGTGTTCTGGACATTTTAGAACTGTTTCTTTCAGAATCCTGTTTGGGAAGTATTATGGGGTGGTATTCTTTGTTAAACTTATCACCTGTAAGATTGTGATTTCTTGGGATGATCTTAGGCTGTGGCAAACCAGGGTCCTGAGATTTCAGAAACTGCTGATAATTGGGTCTCACCATCTGACATTCCACTCATAGAACCTAATAGTAAAGAGGTACCCCTAATCGTTTTTGTCTTTTGGTGAGTCTAGTCCATATCAAAACTCAAACCTGTGTTGCAACGAATACCATAACTTAGACATCGAGTTTCCATAAATTGTTTGTTTTCACATCATTTTGGTAGTTATTAGTTTAGGATAGTACTGTGACTCAGCGGGTCAATTTTGATGGAGAATTCCATAGTGTATACTTGGAGTAGCTTTTCGAATGATTCCATGTAACCTTTCTGCTTAATTTGTTGCCTTTTCCATCATTCTGGCCACAGAAAAATATTGAGATAGAAAAATGAAAAATATTTGATTATAGTGTATTGTTATGTCTTTAAGCAGCACAGGATGAGAGAGGCACAGCTAGGCGCTCACACTGTGAGGTCCCATGGAATGACTGTTGCAAGGACTCACATGCATGATTGGATCATCCTTGTGTTGCTTGTTATTCTTGAGTGCATACTCCTTATAATTCACCCATTTTATCGCTTTGTTGGGAAAGATATGATGACTGATCTCAGTTACCCGTTAAAAGATAACACCGTACCAATTTGGTCTGTCCCGGTAAGTCATCATTAAGTCAAATTCTAACATTGCAGTCGGACGTTTTTTACGATATAAATAACTAATCTTTTCCTCGAAATGATAGGTCTATGCAATGCTGTTGCCTTTGGTAATCTTCGTCGTTATCTACTTCCGTCGAAGAGATGTTTATGATCTTCATCACGCTGTGCTAGGTCAGAATTTCTGAAGGAGAGTACTGTTTGTTTCAGGATATCTTCTTCCACATATATAATGCATTATAGTTGGCCTTTCTCGATGTGCAGGTCTGTTATACTCTGTTCTGGTGACAGCAGTGCTTACCGATTCAATAAAGAATGCAGTTGGTCGACCACGTCCTGACTTCTTCTGGCGATGTTTTCCCGATGGAAAAGCTGTAAATGTTTCCATCAGTTTTACTATGGCTTTATAAATCCTGGTCTTCCTCTTGAATCTCGATTATGTTTCTCAGGTTTATGATAGACTTGGGGATGTTATATGCTATGGGGATAAAAGCGTCATAAGGGAAGGGCACAAAAGCTTCCCAAGTGGACACACTTCATGTACGACCAAGTTACTCACTTTTTTCTTTATTTCTTGAGCATTTCTATCGAACGAGCGTTTTGATTTCTGTTAGTCAGAACTAGAAAGAAGCAAAGGAGTAAATTGCAGGCTTTAAAATGTTTTTGCAGGGTCTTTTGCGGGTCTGGGATTTCTATCGCTATACTTATCGGGAAAGGTTCAAGCATTTGACGGTAAAGGCCACGTCGCAAAGCTCTGCATAGTCATACTCCCTTTGCTATTTGCAGCTCTTGTTGGTATTTCCCGTGTTGATGACTATTGGCATCACTGGCAAGACGTCTTTGCAGGAGGCATGCTAGGTTTGTTTTCACTCTCTACTCAAAAAGGTCAAAGCTTGCTCCTTTTAAAAACCATTCAAAACTTATACCATTGTCAAAATTGCAGGTCTTGTGGTCTCTACATTCTGTTATCTTCAATTTTTCCCGCCACCATATCACACCGAAGGTGCAAACAAACTGCGAATTCCATTAACCATTTGCTGAAAAGATGTAATCTTGTACATTGTGAATTGATCATCAAAGGTTTGATTTTTTCTAGGTTGGGGACCATATGCTTACTTCCAAGTGTTGGAGGCGGCAAGAGCACAAGGAACCGAGAATGGAACGGTGCAGCGACCGCCCCAAATTGAGAATGGTGAAGAAGAAGACGGTGGGTTTATGGGTTTACATTTGGTGGATAATCCAAGTATGAGAAGAGAGGCAGATGTAGAAACTGGTAGAGTCTGAAGACGAAGAGACTCTAAAGCTGGTTTGATTACTTAGGACACTTGATCTTTGCTCGTTTGATTCTATGTTTGACTACTTTAGTAGATTTCTTGTAAGATAACACAGTCGTTTGGTTTTGATTTAAATGGATTGATCGATGTTGATGAGTTCGGTACTGGTGTTGGTTAAAGTTTATGTTTTTAACTAGTTCACTGTGGAGACTGGAGAGTGGCATGAGTGTAATTAAAAGGAATTGCTGAGGGCTGTTCTATATTTATGTAATCAAGAGTACAATTAGTAAAACGCTAAAAGAACCTGCGTTTTATTGTATTTTTATCGGACTTCCAACATTGGGCTATAAAATATATGGCCCATGGGCTTTTGAAAGAAGTAAAGAAAATATCTGTACAGAGTGGCATAAGCGTAAATAAAAGTGTACTTGAGGGGTATTCTAGAAAAGAAAAAGTTTATAATTGGCTCGATCGTCACGCCGAAAGTTTTGTTCTTCGCATTTAAGTCCTTTTCTTTTGATAGTGTATCATAGCATTGTAATAATCGACATTTTTTTTCAAATCAATCTGGGATTGAGTTTGATTGAGTTGACAGTAGAAAAAAAATGGCGATGGCTATGGATCGGATCGTTGCCTCTCCTTCTTCTTACGTCTATCGTCCTTGTCAAGTTCGGCGATCCGGATCTTCTAGAGTTATCATGGCTTCTACGATTCGCTCTGCCACTACGTGAGTTTTAATTTTTAATCCCTTCATTTTGACATCGTTTTGAATTTTGAATTTGTTCTGATCTTGGTATTTGGGTTTAAGTATTGATGATAAATCTCCAGTTTTGGCTGATCCAGTTTCCTGTTCTAATCAATTTTGTGCCCAATGCAGTCTCATAGCGATGCATTTTTACCTCGTTTCTTCACACGTAGCTTTCTATGTATATGTATGTGTAGAGTACTAGGTATCTATGTAAATAAGAGGAAAAAATCGAGCTCACAGGTAGTTCTGGTTCGTGAAAATGACGAATTGGCTTCTTTGTATGTATAAATCTTTCATATTCAACTGCAGGCCTGGTTTGGATCATAGAAACTTATTTTCCTTCTCTTACCTTTAAATATTGTCTAATTTGAATTCTGTTTTTCCATGCAAAGGAAATTATTTGTCTCTCTGTCTACAATATCAATTAAATTAATTTCTTCTCTGTTCCATAATGCATGCATGATTTGTTTTGTTTGTTTGAATTTCTTTTTACTTGGTTGTTCGCCCATAAGACTACTACTATGCTAATCAATTTCTTAATTCATTTATTCTCTTGTTTGTTTATGTTAAGAAAGACTATTGGTGTTGTTCAGGATTGTTGTCTAGTTGCTGCTTAGTCTATTTCTTGATCACCCGCATCACCCGCTCAAAACCGTTTAAAATTTGAAACTTTTATTTGGTTAATTACAGACAGGTTACGAATGGAAGGAAACTGTATATCCCTCCACGAGAGGTGCATGTCCAAGTGAAACATTCGATGCCTCCACAAAAGTTGGAGATTTTTAAGTCTTTAGAAGGATGGGCTGATGAAACCTTGTTGACTTATTTAAAACCTGTTGAGAAATCGTGGCAGCCAACTGACTTTCTTCCGGAAGCTGACTCAGAAGGATTTTATGACGAAGTCAAGGAGTTAAGGGAAAGGTGTAAGGAACTTCCTGATGACTATTTTGTGGTGCTTGTTGGGGATATGATCACTGAAGAAGCTCTTCCGACTTACCAGACGATGTTGAACACATTGGATGGAGTTAGGGATGAGACAGGAGCAAGTCCTACTCCTTGGGCAATATGGACCAGAGCTTGGACTGCTGAGGAGAATAGACATGGGGATCTTCTTAACAAGTATCTTTATTTGTCTGGTCGAGTAGACATGAGGCAGATTGAGAAGACAATTCAATACCTGATTGGATCTGGAATGGTAAGCTCTGCTTTTCTTTTTTTGCTTTAAGTCCGTCCTAATGCTCTGAAATTGCATTTGCGCCTTAGTAAAGTGTGACCAAGGATGGGAATGCATTCGTTATCAATTTTTACTTGTTTTGGAACTTATCTAGTCATTTTTTAAGTAAAGCTTGAGTTATATTAACAATGATTAACTGCATATCGTTTAGTTAGGAACATAAAAATCGTTTATGTTTCATGTTCTGAAAATAGATTTAAAGTGATTCTTCTTTGCTGCCAATTTATGATTTATAAAATTTGTCTTATACTTTTAGGATCCTAAAACCGAAAACAACCCTTACTTGGGTTTCATCTACACATCCTTTCAAGAAAGAGCGACCTTTGTCTCCCATGGAAACACTGCCAGACTGGCAAAAGATCGTGGAGATTTGAAACTTGCGCAGATATGCGGGACCATTGCTGCTGATGAAAAGCGCCATGAGACTGCTTACACCAAAATTGTAGAGAAGCTCTTTGAAATTGACCCTGATGGCACCATCTTGGGCTTGGCTGATATGATGAAGAAAAAGATCTCTATGCCTGCACATTTAATGTATGATGGCCAAGATGATAACCTGTTTGAGCACTTCTCAACTGTTGCGCAAAGACTCAGTGTCTACACCGCCAAGGACTATGCTGATATTTTGGAATTTCTTGTTGAACGGTGGAATGTGAAGACTTTGTCAGGCCTTTCTAGTGAAGGAAACAGGGCACAGGTACATTACCTCCATGAAACATTTATTTATTATCAGTATTCTTCTTGTGGTATGTAACCTCCAAGATTATGAATACTTGTCCTAGTCTCTTAGTAAGTTTTGGGTCGTATATACGATATTAGCTATACTGCCTGATCTGTTTTGTGGATATGAAGATCTTATCGTGACCCGAACTTGAATTCTGACTCTTATTATTATTGTCTTTCTCAGGACTTTGTCTGCGGACTACCTGCAAGAATCCGCAAAATTGAAGAGAGAGCTCAAGGGAGAGCCAAAGAAGCAGCCAAAAAGATACCATTCAGCTGGATTTTTGGACGAGAGATCAGGGCCTAAGAAGTTTTTACTGCAGATTTAGCAAAGCCATAAAGTTCTTCAGCAACCATCTCGCCAGGGAAGGAGCAGTACCACGAAAGTTCTCATTTGAATGTGTTTTGTTTTATACTGAACATTGTGTAGATAAAGTTATGTGGCTAGGTTATGTGTCTTGTTTGAATTAGTAAAGACCAAAAGAAAGCTCTTTTGAGTGTTCTTAGTAATAATGTTTGGTTACCAAGAACAATACTTAAGAGTTTGCTGTACCTTTTTGATTCTCTTTTTGTTGTATCAGCTCTGATAAATAATGTTCTCTTCAAGTAAAGTGTGGTTAATAAAACTCAACCATTTAAGTAAAGTTTTCTTGTCATATATAGAGAGAGATATAATCTTAACAAAGTAATAAATCAGTTTAATTCTTCAATACATAGAAACCAAACCCTGAAATACAGATCAAACTAGCATTTGATACGAACTTTCTCTTCTCAATCGACAAACATAACAAGAAGTCAGATTCTCAAACTTGGTATGGCCATGGAGAATTCTCATCACTCTGAACCTTACCAGTCCTCTTCATAGCAACTCCATTATCACCATCCACATAAGCATAGTACTTTAGGAAGAAGGCAAGCACAAGCACGATCCACTCAAGACAAAAGATCACAACACAGAGCCCACCCGCTAGTTTCAAAATCATAGAAGCTTCCTTTTCACGGGCATAAGAGTTAAGACTCTCCAGGAAATTTGAAGTGTTGGTGAAGATTAGAACAGAAACTGAGCCTTGGAAAATAGCGGTGAGGACAGTTGCAATCATGTGTGCTGCGTACCACCGGTTCTTACCGTAGGATGCAGCTGCACAGCCGGAGATTGCAGCTGCAATTGTGGTGGCGTGAAGGAGGATAAGGAAGAAACCGCAGAGAGAAGGAATTAAACGGAGAGAAAGAGTAAGGAAGATGCAACTTGATGAAGCTCCGAGAAGAATGTAGTTTGAGAAAAGGAAGATTTTGTGAGTGTAGAAGTGAGACTCTTGAATCGATTGTTCTGGTTGAGGAATTAAACCCATGATGATGGAATTTTCTGATTTGGGTTTTAGAAAGATTTGGAATTTGAGATTGAGAAGTAGAAGATAGCTATAGAGAACTGTAATTATTGTGGTTTGAATTGAGGAAGATCGAAATGTGTTTATGTAGAGTGATTGAAACGGTCGGATTTTCCAAATATGACCGTTGGGAGTTTACAGAAGTGAAGGACAGATCACGAACAGAGTAAAGAGTAAGTGTTGTGTAACGGCTACTCGGCTAGTGTTATATTTTTCATTATTAGTTCAAAACAAAGACTGTCAGGCCCAATAGGCCAAGTTGAGTTCATGTTTCACCGAGACAGTGGGCTAAAACAGAAGCCAGTCAGCCCAATCGGACCAAAAAATTGATTCTAACCCAAGTGTAATATCCAGACCCAAACCGACTGACCGATTACTAATTGGCTGGGTATTCGGTTTAATCGGGTCAGTCGGTTCGGTTTTTTGGTTTTTTCAGGGTTTTGCAATGTTTTTCAGTTTTCTTTTGTTTACGTTTGTTTTTGGTTTAAAACATAAGATTTTTTTTTTGTTTATTTAAAGCTGATAGGTTTTGTGGTAACTGAATCGATAACCAATTTCAAAATTAAATCAATTCTGATCGCCGATAACCAAAAATTTCGGTTCGATTGGTTCAGCCTAATTCGGTTCATTCCGAAGGTCCAGGGCTAATTACTACAACAAAGATGAAACTTAAAACCGATTTGAACAATTGCAGCAGAGTAATGCTTGTAGATGAAACCATAACTGCATAAAGAAAGCGAAACTGTTCTTCTGCTGTTTAATCTCAGTTTGAAAATAGAAGAAAAACTCGATTCAAGATCTTATGCTGCTTCTGATCATGTTGCCTAAAATACCTGTTATTTCATCTACAGAGCAACAGAGCTTTGATGAAAATCGATGGGTCATCAATGTCCAAAAATGTCTCGATGCAGAGCTCGAAGAACACGACTTCGAAAAAGTCACAGCAAGCATTTTCATTGTTCCTAAAGCATTAATGTGTAGCCATCCAGATTCATACACACCTCATCGAGTTTCAATCGGACCTTATCACTCTCTGAAACCAGAGCTACACGAAATGGAGAGGTATAAACTAATGATTGCGAGAAAAGTTCGAAATCATTTCAAAACTTTCAGGTTTCATGATCTTGTAGAGAAATTACAGTTCATGGAGAATAAGGTTCGAGCTTGTTATCATAGGTATATTGGGTTTAACGGTGAGACATTGTTGTGGATAATGGCAGTAGATTCGTCGTTTTTGATCGAGTTTCTTAAGATATACAGTTTTAGAAAGGTTGAGACTTTAATCAACAGAGTTGGTCATAACGAGATTCTTAGAGATATAATGATGATTGAGAATCAAATCCCACTTTTCGTTTTGAGGAAAACACTCGAGTTTCAGCTTGAATCGATGGAAGCAGCTGATGATCTGTTGTTCTCTGTTATTACCGGATTATGTAAAGATATCTCTCCTCTCGTTATCAGATTCGACGATGATGAGAATTTGAAGGCTCAGTTTCAGGAATATAATCATATATTAGATTTTTTATATCAGATGATCGTTCCGAGAATCGAAGAAGAAGAGCTTGAAGAAGTAGAAGAAGAAAACAGAGCAGACAACAATGGCGGAAACAGAGCAATGAGGTTTCTGAAAAGGATTAAGCATAAACTCAAAAGCACTTTCGCATCTGAATCTACGTATTTGATTTTGAGATACCCTTGGAGAATCATATCGAATCTTCCCGGATTTATCGCTCTGAAACTTTCAGCTGATTATCTCTTCACAACACAAGAAAACGAAGCAACAACAGGAACACAAGAATCATCACAATCAGTTTCATTTCACGACATGGAAAAGCCTCCTCTTGTAGAAGAACTCACAATCCCATCAGTCTCTGATCTACACAAAGCCGGAGTTAGATTCAAACCAACATCAAATGGTAACATTTCAACTGTAACATTTGATTCAAACTCTGGTCAATTTCACCTTCCTGTAATAAACCTAGACATCAACACAGAAACCATTCTTCGAAACCTTGTAGCTTATGAAGCTTCCAACACTTCAGGACCGTTAGTATTCACTCGTTACACAGAGTTAATTAATGGAATAATTGATTCAGAAGAAGATGTTAGGTTGCTTAGAGAACAAGGCGTTCTTATAAGCCATCTCAAGAGTGATCATGAAGCTGCAGAGATGTGGAATGGTATGAGTAAATCTGTGAGGTTAACCAAAGTTGGGTTTTTGGATAAGACTATTGAAGATGTTAACCGGTACTATACCGGACGATGGAAAGTGAAGATTGGAAGATTTGTTGAGGTTTATGTTTATGGTTCATGGCAGATTCTTGCGTTTTTTGTAGCAGTTTTGTTGTTGTTGTTGGTTTCGTTGCATGTGATTTCTTTTGTGTTTAGCTCTCTGTCTCGGTTCAGAACCGGGTAGGTGAGATTCGAATTGCTTTGGGTTTGGTTCGGTATAGATTTGGTTGCTATTGATTTGATTTGGTTTATTTAGTTTGCTAAGCATTATGACAATCTACTATAAATACAAAAAAAAAAAAAAAATTGCAACAAAATTCCTCCTAAATCGATCGAGAGAATAGGGTTTTGGGTTTTAGAATCAGAAACTGCTGGTCAAAATAGTTTAGGAGAAAGCAGAAATGTGGAGATCTGTTTTCTGGAGATCACAAAATGCATCTCGGAATTTCTTCGTAACTTGGATATCGAAGAAGAAGACTCAGACTCCATCGTTAACCTCCCATTCCAGATTGTCATATGTCGAGTCATCTGGAAATGCTTCTACTCGAAACCTGAGGTTCTTCTCTGCGAGCTCTTCAGAAGAGAACTCAGTCTCGTTACCTGCTGAGCTCACTGTTGAAGAATCGAATACTCCTGATTTGGGGTTTTCAGAAAGTGGTGATTTTGGTGTAAATAGTGGTACTTTTACCGAAGTCGTCGTTGGTGTTGACGAAGATAAGGATTCAGATATTGCTGCAATTGAAGCTTCTGACGATGGATCCGCTCTAGAAAATGGGGATTCTCAGGTTGGCGAGGTTTACCAATTTGATGACGAAAAGTTTGAATCTGTACTGTCTTTGTTACGAAGTGATGAGGAGTCTTTGGAATTTGGTCTTAAAGCTCTTAATGTGGACTTACACTTAGATTTTGTGGTAAGAGTGCTTGAATCCCCAGGAATTTCAGGTAAGAATTTGATTAGGTTTTTCAAGTGGGTAACTAAGAATGACGAGATTACTGCTACCACCTCACTTGTAGAATCCCTTCTTTTGGCAATTGCTAGTGATATACGTAGAATGGATGTTTATGGTTTGTGGGATTTGGTTAAGGAGATTGGTGAAAAGGAGAATAGTTGTGTTTTGAACTTGGAGATATTAAATGAACTGATAGCCTTGTTTGGGAAAATTGGCAAATCTAAAGCTGCTTTTGATGTGTTTAGCAAATCTGAAGAGTTTGGATTTACTCCAAATGCGAAAACATATTATTTGACTCTGGAGGCGCTTTGTAAGCGGTCATTTATGGAATGGGCTTGCACTGTATGTGAGAAAATGCTTAAGAGTGGTGTGTTACCAGAGGGAGACCAGATTGGGAACATCATTACTTGGTTCTGTAAGGAAGGGAAGTCTGAGGAGGCTTATTCAGTATACCAATTGGCTAAGACGAAAGAGAAATCTCCACCTCCTAGATCTGTGTCTACTCTGATAAGTGCTCTTAGCAAGAATGATGGTACTGTCGCATTTGCTCAGGAGATTTTGAGTGATTTATCTGGAGAAGCTAGGAGACATGGGATAAAACCATTTTCTGATGTTATCCGTAGTCTTTGCAGGTTGAAACATGTTAAAGAAGCTAAAGCTTTACTTTTGGATATGATTTCTAATGGGCCTGCTCCTGGGAACGCAGTTTTCAATTTGCTTGTCCATGGTTATTCGAAAACTGGAGATCTGAATGAAGCAAAAGAGATTTTGCAGTTGATGGAGAGTAGAGGTTTGAAACCAGATGTGTATACATACACCGTCATCATTAGCGGTTATGCTAAAGGAGGGCTGATGAACGAAGCTCAAGATATTCTAGCAGAGGCGAAAAAGAATCATAAAAAACTTAGTCCTGTGACATATCATGCACTTATCCGAGGCTATAGCAAGATTGAAGAATATGATGAAGCTCTGAAACTTCTGAAAGAAATGGATCACTTCGGTGTGCAGCCTAATTCTGATGAGTACAGTAAGCTGATACAATCATTCTGCCTCAAAGCTTTGGATTGGGAAAAAGCAGAGATGCTGTTTGAAGAGATGAAGCAGAAAGGTTTGCACTTGAACGCGATTACTCAGGGGCTTATAAGGGCAGTTAAAGAGATGGAAGCTGAAGCCAAGGTAACGGAAGATAGCAACTTACTTGCTCAAGCATAGAATTCAATCCAATATTTGTCATTGTTCTAGCTTTTGAAGATGATTTTCTTGGTTTGAAATCCCTGAAGATACCTTGTTTGTTCTTTTGTTACTGGATAGTGTCTTCTTAATAAGCCTTCATGTTGTTCAATCCAAGGTTCTGTTCAACTTTTTGTAGCTTTTGATTTAAGAAGTGAATCAATTCACTTTCACTATGGTCATTGTCTGGTTTGCATTAGCTTCACTATAAAACATATGTTGATTTTAGTTCAGTTTTGGTTTCAGTTTCAGATCTTCAGTTGAGTTCAGACTTCAGATATCTTAATGTTCAAATCAATTTTAAATTTTACACTTGTAAATATCGTATTTTTTAATTTGTAGACTGATGGGTCTATTATCGTTAAGGCCCATTTATTTACTTAATGGGCCTTTTATCGTTAATGCCCACTTATTTAGTTACTTGATGGACCGCAAAGTGGCCTGCTACAATACCTATTGATACAATAACTTATCTCTTCGCTATCTGTTTTTTCATTTTAAGATCCAATTAGCCTCTTGAGTTCGTCAAACCCTAATCTTCCTACTCGTCATCTCTCTTTCTCGCCTCGCCGGAGCTTGGGTCGATTCATCAGTCACCACCTTACCGGGCCGGATATTTCCTGTAACGGCTCGAATTCTATCTCTTTCTCTGTTTACTCAACTACTTCTCGTACTCTGTTATTTCACTTTGGGTTTAATATTTGGTATGCCAATCCGTAATGATGTATTTAACAATTCTTCTTCCTTAACATCTCTGTTTCGTAATCTCTGAGGTGATCTATCTTCGTCAGCGATTATCTTTTGTACTGAGTTCGCTAGTTTAAGTGTTTGGAACATAGCTTCTGGATTGGATTGATATTTGTTTTCCGGTTATATTGCCTTCTATCTTTTCTACTTAACGACGTAGGTCTTCAATTTATCCCTTGCAGGAAAATGGGAAAGAGTAAGCGGGATGATCGTGATGAAGAAAACACAGACAAGGAGGTGAAGAGGATAAGCAAGAAGAAGAAACTAAGTGTGGATGCAGAGGTTAAGGAAACTAACTTCAAGTCTATAAAAGATGCAAAGAAGAAAAAGAAGAAGAGGAAAAGTGAAGATTCAGGGCCAGCAGAAACCAATTTGAACTCTACAAAAGATGCAAAGAAGAAGAGGCAAAGTGAAGATTCAGGGGCTGAAGAAACCAATTTGAACTCTGCAAAAGATGCAAAGAAGAAAAGGAAGAAGAAGAGGCAAAGTGAAGATTCAGGGGAAGAAGAAACCAATCTGAACTCTACAAAATATACAAAGAAGAAGATGCAAAGTGAAGATTCAGGGGCTGAAGAAACCAATTTGAACTCTTCAAAAGATGCAAAGAAGAAAAGGAAGAAGAAGAAGAAGAAGAAGAAGAAGAAGAAGAGGCAAATTGAGGATTCAGAGGCTGAAGAAACCAATTTAAACTCTACAGAAGATGCAAAAAAGAGAAGGAAGAAGAAGAGGCAAAGTGAAGATTCAGAGGCTGAAGGAACCAGTTTGAACTCTACAAAATATTCACCTATGGAAAGGGAGAAGAAGCAAGAGTGTGGTAAGAATGATAAAGATGTGACCACCCCATCAAGTAAAAGCACAAAAAAAGTGGTTTTCTCTGATCATGTAGAGGTTTTTCCTGCTGACGATGAAGAAAGCAAAGAGGAAGAAGCTACACTGGTGAGGGGTAAACGGTTTACAGAAGAAGAAGATAAGTTAATAAAGAATGCTGTACTAGAGTATGTTGATAACCATGCTTTAGGAGATGAAGGGGTAAAGATGATTATGGAGTGCCAGTCACACCCCCAACTTAAAGGCTGTTGGAAAGATATAGCAAGTGCTTTACCTTGGAGGGAATATTCAAGTGTGTATAATCGTGCACATACTTTATTTGAAGCAGGATCCAAGGGTACATGGACGAAAGAGGATATGGAACTTGTTCTAGAGTTTCAAAAGAAACATGGAAATGACTGGAAAACACTTGCAGATGCGATGGGTAAAAGTAGAAAACATGTGAAAGACGCTTGGAGGAGAAATAGATTGAGAGCTAAGAAGAGTGGACATTGGATGAGAGAGGAGTATCAAACTCTCTTTGATCTTGTGAACAAGGACATAAAAAGGAAAGCATTCCAAGAGAAGCACTTAAAACATGGGATGTTACGAGATAACATCCCTTGGATGGCAGTAAGCGACCAACTTGAATCACGGGACCATTCGGAGTGCTGTATAAAATGGTATGATCAATTGACATCACCGCTGGTAGCAAAGGGAATATGGGCTAATGTAGATGACTATAGACTCTTAGAAGAACTTTCGAAACTAGATGCTGCTTGTATCGATGATGTGGATTGGGACAATCTTTTGGACAATCGAGATGGTGAAACTTGTAGAAAGCGGTGGAACCAGATGGTGAAACATATAGGTTCACCTGGAAGCAAAACTTTTGCAGAACAAGTTGAGGTTTTGTCTGATAGGTATTGTCCTGACTTAGCTGAAGACAGAGAGGATTTTGACAACAGACCTTATGATCCTGAAGATTAAGTTTGGAAGCAAAGCATCCATGAAGATGTTTATTATCAGTCACTTTTTTGATGAAATTTATTGTTATCTCTTTGTTGTCAATTTATCTTAGAATTCGAATACATTGCCTTTTTATAACTCACAGTAACAAGAATTGGCATGAGTTTTATGAAAGATTGAGCCATTGCTTTTTCATAACAAAAAGAATAATATCTAATACAGATTTGTTAAAAAAATCAGGAAATTCTAACGACCACTTTATTTTTTTTGCCTGCAGAGAGAACAAGACCTTTTCCTTCAACAATATCTTCTTCTTCAACTCTCTGATTCTCATTATCAACTCTCTCATTGTTCATATAAAACCCACCTTGTTTCAGCATTCTCCTTGCAGCAGATTTGCTCTCAAACAAACCTGCAGAAACCGATAGTTCCACAATCGATAGACCCGATACTTGATGAATAGGCAGTGAGCAAGAAGGTATATCCTCTGCAATTCTCTCAATCAGGTTCCAATCAAGCTTTGTCTCAGCTCCTGGTCTTAATGCTTCGGTTGCTTTAATGGCTTCCTTCAAACCTTCTTCCCCATGTACAAATCTGGTTACTTCTTCAGCGAGTTTAATTTGTGCGGAATTAGGAACATATCCGGGTTCACTCATTTGATCTTCCAAGACCTTTATCTCATCCAAACTCAGAAAAGTTAGAGTCTTTAAGAAGCGTATCACATCAACATCTGGAACTGAGAAGAAGTACTGATAGAATTTATAAGGTGATAACTTTGAAGGAGCGAGCCAGATTGCTCCATCTTCTGATTTCCCAAATTTCGTCCCATCGTTTTTCAATAAGAGAGGAAACGTAAGCCCGTAAGCTGCTTCTTCAGTTTGGTGATTCTTCCGGATTAAATCGGTTCCAGCTGTAATATTCCCCCATTGATCACTCCCACCTATCTGAACATTGATCCCCTCGTTCTTGAACAGGTAGAGAAAATCATAGGCTTGCAATAACTGATAAGTGAACTCAGTGTAGCTCATGCCTTGTTCTGATTCTAATCTCTTCTTTACACTCTCCTTTGCCATCATAGTACCAATCCTAGCACACCGACCAACTTTGTTCAGAAAGTCAAGCATTGTCATATCTTTCCACCAGTCATAGTTATTGAATATCACATAAGAGCTACCAAAACTCGGATTACCACCTAGAATCTTGATAATGATGGTTTTAATCCCTTCAATGTTTTTCTCGAGTGTATCTGCGTCAAGCTCAGGTCTTTCTAGGCTTTTACCAGAAGGGTCACCTACCCGTCCCGTGGCACCACCAATTAGACCAACGGCTTGATGTCCACATCTTTGGAACCAAGAAAGCACAATGATACCAAGTAGATTACCCAAGTGTAAACTCTCAGCCGTTGGATCAAACCCGCAGTAGACTTTCAGGGGAGCTACATTAGGATCAGAACAAGTAGACCTGAGATTCTCGCTTGTGACTGACTCGAGGAGTCCTCTTTCTTCAAGTATATCGACTACATTAGGGCGAGAAACAGCTTGAGCATCTGTCTCGAGAGATGAAGTAGATGGAATTGAGCACTTAACAGAGGAGAACAGAGAAGTTGTAGAAGTCGAGTAAAGGAGAGGAACTTGGACCCTTCTAAAGAGAGTGGAGGAGGATTTCTCAGGATAAACGAGTAAAGAAGTGATACGTAAGGAAGATAATAAGGTTCTGGAACAAGTAGGCAAAATACTCCTTGAAGCAAGCGTCATTCCGGTTGCATATGCCATAGATTTCTATGCTGAAACCTTTCTTAAATAGCCAAGCTGGTAACTACACCTGAAACTAAATACTGATCTTCATCATCATAAAACTGTAAAACAAACATATGTAAGTAAATGTACAAGTTGATAGAAACCCAGAAAAAAACTAGCCTGCTAATTTCATTACTTAAAATTCCAGTGATTTGGAATGAAATGCCCCAATTAAGCTCTTAGAAGTCAACTATTTGATCAGGTAGGCAATTTGACAAACACATTATAAGCGTTGTCTAATGTCCTCCCTATCAACCCAACAACTAGTCAATCTCCAACAATGAAACTTCAAGCAGAACTATAGATGAATCCCAATAATTTACACCAAAATTATAAATGAATCCTATCATCACATCGAATGAGACCCAGAGAAACTACTTCGACAAAACATCAACTTTAAAACATTCCCAACTTCAGCGAAATTACAACATTACCTACATGGATGGATGCCCAATTAAACTTTGAGAAGAAGAAGAAAAAGAAGTCGACTTCGACCTTTGGTTTGTAGCTCCGGAAATGAAAGTTGTCTTCGACCTTTGGTTTGCTAAATCCAAACCTCAATGCTTCAGATTACTTGAAACCAAGATAGAACCAAAAGTCTCCGGTTTATTTGGAAATCCGGTATTGTTCAATTTGAACCGGTTCTGATAAACCGGAATCCTTTTTAACGGGCCAAAGACCCAACTCCACATATTATAAAGGCCCAATATCACAAAAGGATCCATCAGCCCAGTTAATCAATTCTCTTTGAATTAATCTAATTATATTGGAATCAGCTATATATGATATTATGATTCCATATTTACATAGTTCTTTATTATAAATTCACATTTAACTGTCCCACTTAATTCTTTTATATCCTTCTATTCCAAGAGATTCATTTTTTTTGGGATTTTTCATACTTAATAGGAAATATATTTTGTACCGCCCATATTTACAATTACAATGTAGACATTCATTTTACGAAGATACAAGAAGAGATATTGCGGATTGTTGAAACTCAAAGTGAAGTCTTTATTTATATATAAGATGAATAAACATAAACTTTTACACGGTACATGAGTGATCATTTATTATCAATATACTATACTATCGATGACTTCTTTCCAAATCTTATGAGGTACGTTCTTCATGGAGGAAGGGAAGACGGTGGATGTGGAGGCGGATACGGTAAATGAGGGATCGACGGTAGAATCTGCTGAGAGGGAAGATCACGGTTGTTAGCTGCTTCAAGTGATGGTGGTGGATGTGGTTTATGAGGGATAAATGGCTGAAAAGCAGCTGCGGGAAAGAGCCGTTCATCGGTCGGGTTCTGATCATTGAGAGGACGAGCCATGGTTGTTTCCGGTATGAGGTGGAAGATCAAGATAAGAGTTAAAGCTAAACTGGTGGCTGACTTTGCCATTTGTGTTTTGATATGTTTCAGTTTGTTGCAGTAGGAGATGTTTATTGTGAGTTTACATAGGCTCAAGGATTTCATTATGGGCCTCGGCTCATTTTTTATAATAAACCATGATAAAACCCAGACGTTTGGGCTTTTGTGCCTGACTCACAATCTCAGAATTGGGCCTACCTGGCTGTATGAGGAAGACAGGTCATCATCCTCCTCGGCTTATGTTTAGAGTCAGACCTCCTTCGCGTGTAATTTCGAGCGTTGAGGCTTCTGGTTCTTCGTCTCTCTCTCTTTCTTCATCCTCTTCGTTTTCCAAGGTATTAATCTATTCCCATGTATTTCGGTTTTAATTTTCAATCGATTTTTATATAATTCACCCTAATGCGTTAAAATTCGTTTGATTCCTAGTTTGGTCATTCCTGTAAAAGAAGGCAAGTTTAAGCTTCGTGTGAATTGATGTTAATATTCCCATTGAAATTCAGGAGCATAACCTCTTTAAATTCTCCTCTATATTCGAAGCCTCTTGTCTCGACATAGTCATTAATGTTGCCTTGAATTCAAGAGAAAGCTTGTGGTGGTTAACCTCAGAGATGAAAATGTATGTCCTTTTATCTACGTCATGATGATCCATCTTCCATTTCTCTGGTATGCTACTTCATTGTTTATAGAAACAATACAACTGATGGTTTTATTAAAAACAAGACTAGACATTTGGCTTTGGATCATCACAGTAAACAACGGTGCTTTTATTAGGCATAAAGATATAAAAATCATAGTGTTCAGATTTAATTTTTTTCCCAGCTTTGCTGCACGATCTGAAACACACAAAAGAGAATCATTAAGATTCGAAAGAATACTAATCAATCAAAACCGTGATGAGCTTCTTTTGATTCTGTCATTACCTTCAGCATCGCACTTTTCTTAATACATAATCCGAGTATAAACGCTCTCACAAATGAAGTTTAAAGATATCGAGAACATTACTATTGTTGGTAGGCGTCGATGATGAGAAATCATGAAATTGACGATTCACAATCGATCTCCTTCCACGGAACTGAAATTATTTCATCAATCATTTGCGCAAAGGATGAAAAAAAGAAGAAGAAGATATCAGATCTTCGACTTACTTGAGCAACGACGCGTCGCAGAATCTGCATGATGATGGAGAAATGATAAGTTTATCACAACGACTGAAGAGTACCTTTTTTCCGTATTTTAAGCAATGCGATTTTCATGGGCCCAATCTTTTAGTAGTGGGCCACCGACCACACCTCTCTTATTGGAAACGAAAGATGCGTGATGTATCATCCTTTTTGACTGCATTCGTACGTGAGTTTTTTTTTTCTTGTTGTCACTTAGATTCAAACAAAGAGAGATATTTCTATGAAATTTGGACTTAGAACCCTTTCTGAAGAAATTAGAAAAAAAACTTTCGAAATTCGAACAAAATATTATTTTTGGAGCGAATCAATGGTTTGGGGTCTCTTTCCCGTTGATCCTCTTTTAGGTTATGGATAAATTTGGTTTTCAACATGAGAGAATGACAAAGTAAGTCTTTCATTACTTAACTGAAACAATACAGCTGATAACCTTAACGAAAATTGTAAATAAAGAAACCAGAGAGATAGGCTTGTTGATGCTCTGCAACTCCTTCACAAACAAGACTTAGACTTTTCGCTCTGGATCATCATCCTCATCTTTACATACCACCATGGTGGTTGTATTAAGTTAAAACCAATTAAACCCATAGTCTTCCGATCATCATCATAATACACAATGGTGGTTTTATTAGGTTTAATGTAATTAATCTCATGGTGTATAGATTTAATTGTTTTCCCCAACTTCGCTCCACGATCTGAAACACACAAAATAAAGAGAATGAAGAATTATAAATCAATGAAATCAACTGAACTTCTTAAATTTGTCATTACCGTGACCCTCGATAATATCTCGAAATAATTTCGGAGTAGCTAAAATTTTGATTTATGTGGAAAAAACTTTAGAAGAAAAAAAGTGGTTAATTCGTGGAAAAATAAAAAATAGAAATAAAAAATCTCTCTAGCCTCTACATACAAGTGCCAGTAAATAACACTTTATCTGATTCCGCCTTTAACCGCTCTGCAATCAAAAGAAGAACAAATCTCAAGTTCTAATTCATGATCCGACTCCGAGTGTAAAATCTCTCTCAAATGAAGTTTATAGATATTGAGCGGAACGTTACCAATGAAACTGTTAGGATTCGATGCAGTGAAAGCCATCTTCTTCGAGTGAGCTTTATTGATTTCATCATTACCGTGAACCTCCCTAATTTCTCGTAAAATTTTCGAAGTAGCAACCGCTCTGATTTCTGTGGAAAAAACTTTAGAAGAAAAAAATTGGTTAATTCGTCGAAAAATCAATAATAGAAAATAATATATCTCACTAGTCTCTCTACATACAAGTGCCAGTAAATAAAACTCTCTCTGATGCCTCCTTTAACGACTCTGCAATCAAAAGAAGAACAAATCTCAAGTTCTAACTCATGATCCGACTCCGAGTATAAAAGCTCTCTAAAATGAAGTTTAAAGAGATAGAGCGGAACGTTACTATTGTTGGAAGAGAGATCGTGAAATTGGCGATTCACAATTGATCTTCCTCCACGGAAACACTGTAATTACTTCATCAATCATTCGCACAATGAAAAAAACAAAAAAAGAAATTCAGATCTTCGACTTACTTGAGCAACGACGGGTCTCAGATTCTGCATGATGGAGAGAAATTATAATTTGTTACAACTTCTGCAGATTATTTATCTACTGCAAGAGGATATGCATGGATGGGCCCAATACTTTACTAATGGGCCACCAACCACACCTCTCTAATTGGAAACGAAAGATGCGTGATGTATCAGCCTCTTTGACTGCATTCGTACGTGAGCTAACAACCAAAAGATTGTACTTTATGGTTTGTTACAACGATTGCACATGACTTTAAGAGGGTATAGATGGGCCTGATATTTAATTCATGGGCCGGCTTTTTTTATTGGAAACCGGTATAATAACGGCCCATAATTAAACAAAAGAATCTCCGGTTTTATTTTAAAAAGACAGGTGTAAATTCGCTTTACAAAACCGGTCTTCTTTAAACCCAGTTAAACCTTACTCAAGTCTTTCTGACGAAATTAGAAAACCCTTTCGAAGAGAAGTTTTTTTGGAGCGAAAATCGATGGTTTGGGGTTTCTTTCCCGTTGATCATCTTTCAGGTTTTCACCATTGTAATTCGATCTATTGCACTTTTTTTCTTACTTTCTATCAATAGTTTTTTCTTAAGAGTGTATTGTTCGTACCGGTTTTAGCACAAACTTTTTATATAAGTGTTTTATGAGAGTGGCTGCACTGTGTTCGGTTGCCTACGTACCCTCTAAAAGGGATCAAGTCGGTCGTAGTTCTATTTTTCTTTTTGTCATTTTTATTTTTGTTTAGGTTTTTTCGGGATCGAGATTTTCGTATATGAAGTCTTAATGTCAGCTACGAGCGTCTATTCTCATGCTCGTCATTGGTGTTCTTCTTCATATATCTTCTGTTCGTCACTCGTCCTTGTTCATGATTTCTTTGTTCACCACTTGGGTGTTTTTCGTTGAGTGTTCTTCACTGCTTGAGTGTTCTTTTAGGTTTCTCCTTCGAGTATTTTTCGTTGCCTATGAAGTTGTACAACTCTTCTCCCAGGATTTTTTTCGTATCCACTTTGTCTTCTCCTTCCAGCTTCCTTTTATGACTCGTCGGCTCTGTTCGTCATCTTCAAGCCAAGTAGTATCGTTCTCCTCCACAAAATCCATCTTTACGGTTTGATCTCAAATTTATACCGGCCATTAAGTTCACCTGTGAACCCAACCAAAAGATACTTCGACGAAGCGAAGACTTAATCCTCTGGGAAACTTCATAGTAATATGAAATTACCAACATCCATAGATGGAAAAATTGCAGGACACAATCCGGAAGGAAAAGTATGAAAAACTACAACTTAAAAAAAAATAGGAAGAAGATACCTAAGAAGATAAGAAGCAAAGGAAAAAACAAAATAAATTGACAAAAAGTCATAAAACATCAAAGACAAAGAACCTTATATCCAAACTACGACCAGGAAGAAAAACCAAATCAACCTAAGATCTAATTTGGAACAGGAACCCAAAGACACATCTCCACGATCGGAAATGGCCTAAAACCGAAGAGAATCCGGGGAAATCTCTTCACTCTCTCCCTAAAGAATTGAAGTCTGAGAAGAGAAGTATTAACGGTGAGGTCCACCGGAAAATGAAGTGAGAAAAATTTAGAGAAAATGAATTTAGTACAAGTACTAGAAGAAAATAAGAGAGTGGAAATTAACTACAATGGAAATATGTTTTTACTTTCAGTTTGTATTTTATATATTTGTTATGCCAGCTCAGAGATTTGTAAGAATGTTTTAAATTTTAATATAACAACTTTGTTTTAATATTGTATGGGATTTCTCTAGCGTTATAAATCCAAATGGTGTTTATAATTTCGGTTTAGTAATGGTTCTTTTCTCGGTTTAATGTAGCTTGCTTAAATTTAAAAGAATTGTATCTACGACTTGGAAAACCAAAATCGTTATTTTTTTTTGCAAATTAAAAAATGGGAAAAAAACCTTTAAAATACCTCTGTGCTACTATTTTTACCCAAAAATACACCAACCATTACATCTACCTGTTTAATACAAATAATTTGTCTAAAAAATGTGTTTTAAGGATGTTACACTCGATCCCAATCAGTCATTGAAAAGGCATTGAACATTTCCTCATCTCTGCTGCTTTACGTCGAACAGTCTCAAGAATCCGGCAATAGTCAAAGAACAGTGACGACTGCTCTCCTTCAAGTCCGTTCCGACTAACCCGATTACCTCCGGCTAGGTTATTGCATGGGCTGCCTCCAATGACAAGATCAAATCCTCCATACTCCTCCATTAGTCGCTCGATCGTTTTGCTGTTCAGCTCTTGAACATCTCTGAACTCTGTCAGAGTGCCCTTTTGATTCGTCTGCTCCCAAAAGCTTCTCAAAATGTTTTGGTTCACTGCTGAAATCTCGACAGACACAACTAATTTCATTGGAATCCGGAGACGATAAAGTGCCACTTCTCCACCGCCAATCCCCGTGAAGAGTGACAGAACGTTTATTCCATTCGGGAACAATGGCTTAAGGACAGACAAATGATATGCAACAGTATCAACCTAAACAAAAGAAACAACTTCAGGGTCATAACAAAACATAAACCAAAATGAATTGATAATGTTTCCTAAGTTCAAAGAATCAATCTTTTATACCTGAAATGAGTTGCCTAGAGACTTGTAGCGATCAGTTCTACAAATACCACCTCCTCGAGTATGATCTTTTGGGAAGCCAAGAAGCTTCTCCATCTCATCTGGTTCGAGCGTGGCTACTTTGTTCTTACCAACCCAAACCAAATTCAATCTTCTGCATAGGTCGATGACAGCTTTCTGTACATCTAGAGGTGGCTCTCCATCATGTTCCTCAAGCATCTCTCGTATGCTGTTTGTGGACTGGGCACTGGCGATAGAAGTCACCAAACAATTTAACTTCGTTCTTTTATCCCACTGAGGCCACCATTTCTTCATCAAGGGGAAGGCTTCTTGGATGGTATAATGTGGTGGTGGCTGGATTTGATACCTATTATGGATCGGGAGGTTGTGTATATAACCTCTCTTCCTAGCTGCGGCACAAAAGTATTTGGAGTCCACAAATTCAGGCATGATTTCATACAAGTGGCTTGAGATCTTGGCCCAAACACCTTTTGGTGCCATTGCAACGTTCTCGTAGTAAAAATAAGGTGGACCACGAGCAGCAACAGGAATGGGGTCTGGTCTGTGCTTCATAAGGCCAGGTTCATTAGGTACACCAAACCCAATCATTGGATTTGGCAGACGGATGAGCTCATCATCATTGGCCATTGTAATGTTCTGCTTTCTTCCTCTACTCAGTGGCTCATTGTATGCTCGCCTCTTTTTGCTGTTTATTATTGGCTGCACAAATAATAACTCTTGAAGCATGAAAAAGTAACTGCATATTTTTCACTTTTCAGTGTCTTTTTGATAACTTGTGTTCAGCCACACAGAGTAAACATGACTTGATGTGTCTTAGTTTCTTTGAGAGACATGAATTGATTACCTCTCTTTCATCAGGTTCTGCAAAATCCTCCTCGAACTGCCGTGCCATCTGAGCAACAGAAATGAACTCTATCACCTCTTCTATACTTGCATTTTCTCCTGAAAGAAGTTTTACAAGAATCATGGATATGTTGGAAGGACGCTAATTGGAGCTATGAGAGGAATACATGTCAATGTCTTACAGAACTTAAATAACAAAAGTAAACAAAATTTGATGTATCATGAAATTAAATAAAGCGAGAGGTTACCACATCTCTGTATAGCTAAAGAAGCCTCCTCTCTCGAATAGTCCATTTTGATCAAAGCTTTCAATATACTATTACCTTCATGGGAGGAGTTCATCATTTCATTCTGTCATTTTCCATAATAGATAACAAGAAGACAATTTGTACAGTCAAGCTCTTAAACATGTAACTATGAGAAAGGAATTGAAACAGGAGAAAAAAGAACACAGTATCATATACCTCGCCATCTGAGGATAATGAGTAAAGATTGTCATCATTGTTACTGTTTGACAAGTTGTTAAAGTTGATTGCATCATCTTCTGTTTCACGCAATTTCTCTGTCTCCTAACAAAGAGTAATGAAAAAGTGAATTCTGATATGTAGAGATACAATATAATCGCACTGTCTACTTACTGCATAACTCAGAAGTCCGTTTGTTAGCTCATCTACATTTTCCTCTCCTGCACATTATCGAGGACAGTTCAGAAGAGGACCGCATTAAATATTCTCAGTTCATATAAAGAAAACGGAAGCAAGAGATGTGTCATTACCATATTCTTGAATAGCTTTTATGACCACATTCTCAGAGAATCCCATCCCAGTAAAGTGATCTATAAGCTTAGATTTCGAAGAACTAGCTTCAGTGCTTGTCTTCACAAAGGAACATAAAATGAAGTTAAAGTTACGTGTCTGGCAAACATCCAAAGATGCCATGAGACTATATACAAAAGCAGACTGTGACCACAAGAGAAGAACTTAGAAAATCCCAAGTAACATAACAGATAATACTCACAGAATACTTAAAGAGAGTTTCCAGAATCATCATAGGTTCAGGAGTTGCTCCTGCAAATTATTAACATTTCATAGATTGGATGAACTCAGAAATGCATATCTCAGATCAAAAGCACAGTAAGAATTAATAGGCTCACCACCGGTTTCTTCAATGGCTCTAGAAATCATTTCATCTGAGAATCCCATCTCAATAAAACTAGCAAACGTCTCATCTGAGATTCCCACATGAACTGACTTTGGCTAAGGTTATACACAAACAAAAAACCATATCATTCTTGTATTCTTCTATATGAAGTAAATATTCAGAAACAACCACTTACAGCAGCAGGTCTACTTGAAGTTGTAGACATAGAATGTACAGGAGAAGAAGAAGGAGATGGAGACAAATTGAAGTTATCGACCTCAAGTTCATCATCCGTATTCCAGTCGATATCATTGTCATCACCAGCAGCATGTTCCCCCTAAAGAAAAATCGATTTCTTTTGTTATAGAGTTATTGTTTTATCTAAGAAGCAAGAAAGGTGTTAAAATTACCATCTCTACAGCTGTATATAGCAGTGTCCAAAACAGCAAACCTGCAATTATAAAACGTCATAATCATTGTGTCAACTTTGAAGTTGGAAGAAAGAGATTAGTTGTTTTCTGATAATTGAAGAGTATTATAAAAGATGAAGTAGAGGTGAGATCATTTCTTTAAAGCAATCTAAGTCCTCATATGGAGTAATAGCAGCTGAGAATAAAGACGTAAGCTAAGAAGAACAAAACGCTCAATTAAGAAAAGCGAATGCATGAAAACGTACAGAGAATGACGAAAGGGAAGAAGAAGCAGACACATGCAATTTGATACACAGAACTTGCATTTAAAGGTAAGTTGCAATGTGATGATGTTGATGAGTGAAACTTCTTGCAGTGTGATGAATGTTTTAAAGGTAAGTTGACCGGATTTTTCTATTAAAAATAGCTAACCAGTTACAATGAACCTCCTTAATCATTCAAATTTGTGTAACTTCCATAAATACATTAGTTAGAATTCAAACGTCAATATTCAAGATTTCACAAATATATACCTGTCATATATAGAGTTACACACAATGTAACAAAATCAATTCAAAAAATATGTATATTTTGTTAGAATAATTCAAAGAATACGCTCTTTCATCTTTATATATATAGAGTGAGAGATCTTTCACTCATTAAATACAAATTACATTATATACAAAAAGAAAGTTTTAGATTTAATTAAGAAAAAATATGGAGAAGAAATGCAATGGATGATCATGATGTTGGTTTTGTTCATGAATGTATGATGATGAAGCTTTTGTTAAACTCTGAAGAAGAAGAACCTTACCGCGAATTTGAAGAAAGAGTGTGAAGACGTTCACATTTAGCTAATGATCACAAAATCTAGAGAGACCAAAGATTTTATTATTTCAAAATTTTTACAAGAAAACCCCTATAATATGATTCTATCACAATTGTACCTCATATATTTTTATTACTCAATTTAATCTAATTTACTGTTAAAGGTTGAGTGATAGTTAAAGACTTTGGAGTTTATTAAATAGTAAATCAGTTATTCAAACATGAATAAATGAGTTAGTGATTTTAAAATACATAATAAGTCCACTTTTATTACAAAAACTAAATGTGAGATTTTTAATGATTTTTTGTGATTCTAGAGTTATTTAGATGAATTATCAAAATAAAAACATAAAAATTTAAATTTTATTTTTTTATGTCGACTTTAAAAAAATTTTGTCACAAGAAATTTTCCGAATTTATCTAAAATTATATAAAATTTTATAAAATCTAAGTAATTCACCATCATTTAAAACTCAATACACCACTTTCAATGTAGGAAACTCCTTCAATTAAACCAAAAACAACCGAGAGTTTTGACTATTTTCAGTTAAACTTTAATTACTGCTTTATTTATGTAAACCTTTTCACCATTTTAATGTCAAATTTAATGTAACTCTGACTTTTGAGTTTTCTGTGTTGACTCAACCATATCTTAGTATTTTCTTATGAAAAGTTATTTATCATTATTTGTGATTTGTATTCTTCATATTTTTGTGATTGGTTGAATATTTTTTTAAAGGAATAATAGATTTCAAAAAAAAATGAAAAATGAAAAAAACTTTAGCAAAATAAGTTTGGTGAGTCTATAGCTTATAGGGAAATGAATGCTTCTTTTGATGATAAAATAATTTATGACAGCTTATTAGTCTCTAAATAGACTTTCTTTTTGTGGTTGCAATTTAATTTTCCATTTACAACTAAACCAATCATGATCTCCTTAAATCTTACATCAAAGTCCTTACATATTTACACATCATTTACTATCAATGCTTATTTGATCCTGAATAAATCAATCAACAACAAGAATAACAAACTAATATTGTAATGATATTTTAAAACTTATACTATAAATTATATATACGTGAATCATAAATCACAAACTAAACCTTAGGAACCAGAAAATCTGCTTTATAATTCAAAATATTTTGGGATCAAAAGAAAAAAAAAGGAATGAAATTTTTTCTGGTGAAGTCATCTAAGTAGATGGACTACTATTTAGTTTTAAATTAACTCCAATACAGTTTTATTATGTTTAATGACGCAATGTATGTAGTTATATTACGAATTAATTAATCTCTTACAAAAACTGAATTAAATTGTAAGATGACACATAATAATAAATTTTAGCCACAAAACCCCATATACTAAATGTGGCAAATGTATTACACCAAACCTTCTCTATTAATAGCCCAAAAGGAAACACTATTGGAACTTTCCTTGTATTTGCTCATCTCTATTATCAATATTGTCTTACATAATGTAAAATCGAAATCATATTTATACGCACAAAGAAAAAAATATGTTGTCCAGATAAAATACATTTGTAAAACTGTATAAAAAGATCAAATGCAGCGTCCAAAAAAAATGAAAGACAAAATGAACAACATTAATTAAGTTAACTTGTCGAGTTGCTCTTACTCTGGTGGTTAGGATGATCTACCTAATGACTTGGCACATGTGTTCGATTCCTTCTCGCTGCATTATGATAGCTTAAAAAAAGATTATTGGGATGGACTTTACGCTATGAATCAGGTTTTGTCGATGATGACAAAAAATATTAAGTTAACTTGAGAACTAAAAGCGAGGTAGGAAGTAGTCGTTATAAACATAACATAAGCTATGTGTTATGTTTCTTTGCGATTTGTGTGGAACCAAGTTTACATTTAAATATTATTAATTTATTTTTTATTGACAACTAATGATTATTTTTTGTAATCTAATATTACATAATATTTTCATAGATACATATAAATGTTTTCATACACAGACACGGTTACATGTTAAACTCTGCTTATAAAAGAAAAGAGTTGTTGATCATATTCCCGCCTCCATTATCTGTTCTCTGTGATAATTGCATAGACACGAAGAGAAAAGAAAAAAGAAGAAGATGGAGAAGATGGAGAGGATGAAGAAGGAAGGAAGAGGAAAAGCAAGAGTAGCATCAAAGAAAGAAGAAGAAGACACAATGAGAAAAGGACCTTGGACTATGGAAGAAGACTTTATCCCCTTTAATTACATCCTTAATCATGGTGAAGGTCTTTGGGATTCTGTCGCCAAATCCTCTGGTGTATATCTACACATTCAACACTTTAAGTGTTATGTTATTAATTAGGTATGTTTTGTTGATGTTTTTGCATCTATGATAAGGTCTAAAACGTACCGGAAAAAGCTGTCGGCTCCGTTGGTTGAACTATCTCCGACCAGATGTACGACGAGGGAACATAACTGCAGAAGAACAGCTTCTGATCATTCAGCTTCATGCTAAGCTTGGAAACAGGTCTTTTATATATTCTTTTAATGATGATGATGAGCTTACCTTATCATCAAGTAAACTAATTTTTGTTATGTATAGGTGGTCGAAGATTGCAAAGCATATTGCGGGAAGAACAGACAACGAGATAAAGAACTTCTGGAGGACAAAGATTCAGAGACACATGAAAGCGTCGTCGGAGAATATGATGAATCATCATTGTCCGGGAAACTCAGAGTTGACGACGACGGACCAAGGCAGCAGTTCAGGCAAAGCACTCGACATGGCTCAGAGCTTCTCTCCAGCGACTGGTGTAATAGAACAGTCAAACGAGAATTATTGGAACGTTGAAGATCTGTGGCCTGACCATTTGCTATGATTTACTTTATATAATGAATGAAATCATATTTACGAATTTACCAAGTCCTACATATTTATCTGAACAGAGCTTGTTTTTGTGTGTGGGAACGTTCTATGTGTTCTCGATTGCTGAATTCATTCATCTTGTTTTTACATATAGCAATAATGTGCATGTATAATTCTTCATAAGTTACCTTCTTTGTGTAATTTACTTATGTTCGTTAAAAGATTATTACACATACACATCCACTGAATCGATAAAATCCAATCTAAACCAAAATCTGCAATTTTATAAACGAAACATATAGCAGTTAGTTTATAGTTTAAAAAACGAATTCCAAAATGTAGCACACTGCACAAATACATACAAATATGAATACAGATAGAAGGTAGGAATTGCGAATTTGTACACACAAAAGCAGTCTCTGTATAGATAGATCAAAGAAGAGTTAACCATTTAAGAAGGAAGTTCATTGTTGTTAGTCATCAGCTCGATCACTGGGAGTTTCATCTGCATTGCGTTTGATTGTCATGACTGGACCCTCTGCATGTTTCACACAGTACGCGCCTACTGTCCCAACAAAGACCCTGAAGTGCAAGCAAGAGAGTGAAGATGAGCAAACCCATAAGACTCAAAGCCATATTACACAACAAAAACATTAGTAGTAGTAGTAGAACTTTTGAAATTAACGTTAAGCGCTTCTAGTTATACAATTTGTTCGGAGAACCACATATAATCTCGTATTTTGGTTTCATGCTCACATAGTAAGCACCTGGATAATCAATACAGCGAGAAATTTGTGACACCTCAAGAAAACTACAGTCGACTTCCACCCTACACTTGTCTGCCATCCAAGATAACATCAAAATGTTATGAACCGAAGTAGGAGCTAACTGAGTGAAGGCCATCTTACGTTCGTCACAATAGTCGACGAATAGCCGTGGGAGAAAAAATCGAAGCTCGCACGTGAAAAAGCCTTCATAAACGCAGAAGTAGCCTTCAGGGGAGCGCTATGGCTGATCGTGGGATCGCGGAACGAGAAACTCAATATCTTCTATGAAATCGCGATTTTCCAGCAATTGATGAACAGACGCGTCGGTGCAAACGGAGGGAAGACCCCTCAAAAAGTTGAGCCAATCATTCAAATTCCTGATCTCATGACGCACGGTAGCAAGTTGGCCAGATGCATCCACATGCTCGTCAATAGGAAAAACATCGGAAACATTCCCTCGAGAACCACCAGAAAAGAGAGTCAAATTACTCAAATCGACGAACCGCGGATCAAGTGGCGACAACATACGTTTGTCGCCAAGTGGAGCACCCCCATCTCAAAAAAGCATATCTTCAACTTTAACCTCATCAACAAAAACCAACATGTGTTCGTCTAGTCGCTTACTTGTATCACTGACCTCGACCTGATGATCACTAGAAAAAAGGACGAAAGCTTTGGTCTACTGAAACTGATGAGCAGATGCCCCGTGTTCGTCAACCTTGTGAATATAGGCCTTCTGTTCGGCGTGACCAGCAGACAAAATGTCTTCCCCTTTGCAATTGACGAGCCGCGTTTCACGCTCGTCAAGACAATGACTAGACCCTCTATTTGGACGAGTCTCTCATTATTCAATTGAAACAACAATACCACATAAAAGACTACCTGATGTTCTTCAAATAGGCTCTGCAACTCCATTAGACATTTTTTTCTAGATCAGGAACATCGTGATAATTTCTTTTTTGTAAACATACTGGTCGACTCCCAAGTGATAACTTTATTAAGTTTAAAATAGTCAATCTCGGAGTTTTATGGCGCTGACGAAACTCCAGCGAATATTTCGGTGACGTCATAATTTACAATATTTTGACCAAGTAGAACTCTTTTTTTGTTCTTTATTGTATGAAACTGATGGCTGCTTTTTAATGATGTCATCTTCTCTCATTAATTAGCTGTAATCTACCGATAACCCTGACCAATCAATTAATTAAACATGTTAAGTAATAATTATGAATTATAGCAATCGTCTCCAAATTCTTCTCGATTTGATTCTTTTTCATTACAAATAGAAAATTACAAAGGAAATTTTTGGAAACGTAGACTATAGATTACTGATAGGAATTTATTGATCTATTGTTAACGAAAAGGAAAAATAGGATTACAACAACAGTCGTGTTGTAATGATAAAGCGAAATAAATTTAAGATTGTAGTATAACCGGTATAATAACGGCCCATAAATTAACCAAAGAATCTCCGGTTTTATCAACAAAAAGATAGGTATAAATTCGCTTTACAAAACCGATCCTCTTAAAACCCTTTCTGAAGAAATTAGAAAAAACCCTTTCGAAATTCGAACAAAAGTTTTTTTTGGAGCGAATCAATGGTTTGGGGTCTCTTTCCCGTTGATCCTCTTTTAGGTTATGGATAAATTTGGTTTTCAACATGAGAGAATGACAAAGTCTTTCATTACTTAACTCAAACAATACAACTGATAACCTTAATGAAAATTGTAAATAAAGGAACCAGAGAGAAAGCCTTTTTGATGCTCCAGATATCCTCCATCACAATACGCAACTTTGGTTATATTAGGTTTAAACAAATTAATCTCATGGTGTTCCCATTTAATTTCTTTCCCAAGCTCCGCTGCAAAATCTGAAACACACAAAATAAAGAGAATGAAGAATTATAAATCAATGAAATCAATCTTCTTCAACTGAGCTTCTTAATTTTGTCATTACCGTGAGCCTCGATAATTTCTCGTACAATTTGCGGAGCAGCTACAATTTTGATTTCTGTGGAAAAAACTTTAGAAGAAAAAAATTGGTTAATTCGTGGAAAAATAAAAAATAGGAATAAAATATCTCTCTAGCCTCTACATACAAGTGCCAGTAAATAACACGCTCTCTGATTCCTCCTTTAACGACTCTGCAATCAAAAGAAGAACAAATCTCAAGTTCTAATTCATGATCCGACTCCGAGTATAAAAGTTAAAGAGATAGAGCGGAACGTTACTATTGTTGGAAGAGAGATCGTGACATTGGCGATTCACAATTGATCCTCCTCCACGGAAACACTGTGATTACTTCATCAATCATTCGCACAACTAAAAAAAGAAAAAAAGAAATTCAGATCTTCGACTTACTTGAGCAGCGACGGGTCTCAGAATCTGCATGAGCATGAGGGAGTGAAATTATAGATCTGAATTTCCGAATTTTGAGCAACTACTGTAGATTTTACCATTTTCCGAATTTAAAGCAAGGGGATAAGTATGGATGGGCCCAATACTTTATTAATGGGCCACCAACCACACCTCTCTAATTGGAAACGAAAGATGCGTGATGTATCATCCTCTTTGACTGTATTCGTACGTGAGCTAACAACAAAAAGATTGTACTTTATGGTTTGTTACAACGATTGCACATGACTTTAAGAGGGTATAGATGGGCCTGATATTTAATTCATGGGCCGGCTTTTTTTATTGGAAACCGGTATAATAACGGCCCATAATTAAACAAAAGAATCTCCGGTTTTATTTTAAAAAGACAGGTGTAAATTCGCTTTACAAAACCGGTCTTCTTAAAACCCAGTAAAACCTTACTCAAGTCTTTCTGACGAAATTAGAAAACCCTTTCGAAGAGAAGTTTTTTTGGAGCGAAAATCGATGGTTTGGGGTCTCTTTCCCGTTGATCCTCTTTCAGGTTTTTCACCATTGTAATTCGATCTACTGCACTTTTTTTCTTACTTTCTGTCAATAGTTTTTTCTTAAGAGTGTATCATCTTTCGTATTGGCTTGCAAATGAAACGAGTTTGATTTCTTCATGTTATAATCTTTCTTCAACGAACATTTTGTTCCAGTTACTGCCGTAATCAACTATGTTGTGTTCTTAGAAATACCCAAATTCTTATTCTCTCAGTTAATTTCGTGATGGCCCCTAATTTTGAGTTACTCTCTACTTTTTAAGCAACTCTTGTTTGCTAAATGTAAGAAAACCCCAGTCTATTTCCACTGGGTTTTACGAGAGAAGTGAGCTTGTGTTGGTTTTAATTTTTATGTTTAACAATCTCTAGTTCTGGATCCTTAATTCGTTGTAAATGGGTTTGATTCTGTCTCTCAGGTGAAGACAAATACTATATCTTTTTAAAGGGGAATTACAAAATTGGTCGAAAAGGTATTATTTCATGTTCTTCATTTTCATCAGCTTTTTGTGTGCTGTTTCGGTAATGATGTATGTTAAAATCTCTGCCAATGTGTTTGCCTTTTTTCTTTTGTAGGGTGTGACATCATTATCAAGAAGGATAAGGGGGTATCTAGGATACACGCAGAGTTAACTTACGATGCAACAGCTGTTTCAACCACTCGGAGGAAGAAATCTTCTGAAACCTCATTTGTTCTCCGTCTCAAAGATTGTTCCAAGTATGGGACTTTTATCAAAACTGAACTGGGCACAAAAGAGAAAGTTCATGAGCTACCTAATAAGGAGAAAATTCTCAAAGATGGGGATGTTATTACGTTTGGTACAGGTTCAGCAACTTACAGGTATTCCTGGCTTCTCAATCTGACTTATTGTTTGTTGTTATTTCGTGTAATATGGCTTATTTCCGTTCCTTTTGAAATAAAATCGTTGCAGATTATCTTTCATTCCGCTGGTATTTTACTTCTGCCCTTCCTCTGAGACCTTTAAGTTAGATCGGTCGGTACAAGATGCAGTTTCATCCATTGGTTAGTGAAGAACGTTATCCTCTGGCTCATACAAGTAGAGTTGGCTCATGTAGTTTCATATTACCCGCATTGCCTGAAAAGAATTTGATATTAGGTGCTTGTATTGCTCCTACCTTGAGTGAAGAGTGCACTCATGTGCTTCTTGAGCCGCGTATGCAAGTAAATGAAGCCTTAATCAATGCAACTTTATCCAGAAAACGGATAATTTTGATGAATTGGGTTAAGGTAAGTCTGACAATTCATTTTCACCCGTCATTTGTTACTTGTTAAATGGGTCTTTAACTTCTCTGGTTTATCTAGCTTCTAGCGGAGAAAAGTATCTGCAACGAAATTCCTGGATACAGCCAGTGAGTACTACTTACTGTTTTTTCCGGATAGAGTAGGAATTCTGCAGTTACTGACATACAAATGATCAATGTACTTTCAGGTACAGGCCATCAGTGATGGTGGACGAAGCCTTGGTGGATGTACAAGAATTAAACGTCCGTGAAAAATGTCTAGAAGGATTTACCTTTGTGTTGGAGCCAACAGACATGGTATACTATCTTATTTGTCCAAAAAAGAATCAGTATCAACTGATGGTTCCATGTGATTCTTGTTATAGTTCTCAGTAGACCTTATCCTTACTATGAATCGGTTAACATTCATATTCCTATTTGTAGCTTTCTTTCTTTCGATCTTTCTTTATTTCATATTTGCTTCTTCGTGTGCAGTACAGATTTGGTTGCAACTTCCCCTCTGTACTTAAAGTATGTGGTGCAGAGACTGTTGCCTTAGCAGACATTAGCTCCATGAGTCAGGTTTGTGCTTTTTATATTGTTTTGCTCATTTGCTCTTCCTGTAGCTAGTCCTAACTGTAATAAACTTTGCAGGATTCTCAGTATGGAGAAAATAATCGCATGATATGTGTCATCCCAAAAAGTTCAGGGGACAAATTTGGCCGTTTGAAGCATCTCAGTTTGTTATATAGAGTGAACGAGATGGATTTAGTATGTGCTGTCTTGTCCGGAAATCTATCTTCGAATTCACTGATACCACCGTCTGGTGAGTAAAGAGCCAGATATGTTTGTTTTTCTTAGGACTATGAATCGCAAAACACTTATCTTGTAACATTTCCTGTTTGCAGTTGTGATTTCATCCTCATGCTCTACCGATGAGACAATTGTAGCGGATTCTGATGCCGAAGAGGAAGAAACAACATCGTCTGTTCATATGATCGATGCAACTGAAAAGACAGAAACACCAGAGAAGCCTGCTATTGTAATAGAGGACAGTCCTGTCACAATAGTGGAAGAAACCATGAGTTTGAATGAATTTAAAAGCGTCAACGTATTAGCAGATGCTGAAAACAAAGGCCACAGTGATGAGAAGTACTTAGGTGATAGAGTCAGTGAGGTGACAATCCGTAGGGATAGGAGCGATGAGCCTGAAGCTGGGAACTCGGAGATTATATACACTCAAGATCTTATTGTTAGGGACTTGCGATTGACTAGAAAAGTTTGGTGTACAGAAGAGGAAGGAGTTGTGAACTTCAAGCGATTCAGAAAGGTAAAACAAAAACTTTGGATTTTGAACAGATGTTTTATATGCGAGGTAATGACTTTGTTTGTTTTGCTAGGGAAATGTTACATGCGGAAACAGCTTCAGTAGCCTAATACCCTTTGCGAAGGATCCATACAAGTAATCTCGAATCTTTTCTCATGCTCAATATCTCATCATGTGTGCTCTTCTCTGTTTACTTAGACCATTTTCCGGTGATACCAGAGAATATGATAGTGGAGAGGCGACAGATTTTATGAAAGAAGAGAAGAAGAGGAAGCAGATGGAAGCCATTGCAGAGGACTTATTTAACACTGAAAAGGTGTCAACTTTATTATCGTCTTTCATCAAAATCTAAAGATCATCCACAGATTTTGGTACACTAATATCGTAATCTGCAGGCTAGGAAACGTGGAACTGCTGGTTCCATTCGCGGGTTTCTCACTCGAGGTTGAGTTTTCAAGGTGAAATGGTTGTTATGAGATCTGACTCTCTGAATTTCAAGGTGAAATGGTTGTTTGCTTTTCTTCAAAAAATTTAATACCTTTTGGCTAGAAGAATGTTTGAGAGTGGTGGCATGATTCTGGATCACAAGGAATGAAACAAAAGCTTTCGTTTTTCTTGTTCTTAATGACGTAACAATGTCTCTGATGTACACTTGGAAGTGTAGATACATGCACATATATAATGAATTTTTGGTTTCACTGATGAAAACAAAATTTCATTTTAAATTTAAAAAAAACTGAAAACATGTGGCCATTACTTCTTCGTTAACTCGGAAAGATACAAAATCTATCCTTTCTCTTGTTCTATGCAATCGCAACAATGGAGTGGCCATTGTTGGCCATCGCTTCTTCTTCTTCTTCCTCTAGTTGCTTCTTTGCCTCTCCTAACCCTTGTTTGTCTGTTACTAGACGAGCGAATGCTAAGAAATATCCATCAAACTCTCCGATTAAACTCTTGCAACACAGCAAACTCGAGTCGAAGCATAATCTCGTTTCGATTTCTCAACGTCGAATCTATGGAGATTCCGTGCTGCGGAGGAGCACAACAAGCAATAAAAGCACGGAGGAGACTGAGTCATCGTCTTCTTCGTCTGTAGATTGTGTTGGAATGGGATCAGACGTGGAGTGCTTTATAGACGGAGAAGACGAGGAGAATCGGAGCTCCGGAATCTTGAGCGGTGGAGATGGATCATTGCTTGAATGGACGGTTCTGATTTCACCCTTCTTTTTCTGGGGAACGGCGATGGTGGCGATGAAAGAAGTATTACCCATCACTGGCCCTTTCTTCGTAGCTGCGTTTCGGTTGATTCCGGCTGGTTTGTTGCTTGTTGCGTTTGCGGTTTACAGAGGCAGACCTATGCCTAAAGGAATCAATGCTTGGCTCTCCATTGCTCTCTTTGCTCTTGTCGACGCCACTTGTTTCCAGGTATGTTTACTTGACCTGAGCTTTGAGACTTTGAGTTAAGTTGATCGATTCTTGTCTGAATTATGATGATGATGATGATGGTTCAGGGATTTCTTGCTCAAGGCTTGCAGAGAACTTCTGCTGGTTTAGGAAGTGTAAGTTGGTTTCTATCTCTTACCTGTAAACATAACTGAGGTTGGCTATTATGTTGCCAAGGTCTGAGGAAAACAAAGGTTGCTTATCTGTGGTGCTGCAGGTTATAATTGATTCTCAGCCACTTACTGTAGCCGTATTAGCATCATTCCTATTTGGTGAGTCCATTGGAATAGTGAGAGCTGGAGGTTTGCTTCTTGGTGTTGCTGGACTTTTGCTTCTTGAGGTAAAGGATTTACTGAGCTATCTGAACCAAGTCCGAGCTAGTATCTCGATTGTATTTTTTTGACTTGAGGATGTCTGATTCTCTACAGGTTCCATCAGTTACTTCAGATGGTAATAACTTTTCTTTATGGGGAAGTGGAGAATGGTGGATGCTTCTTGCAGCTCAGAGCATGGCTATTGGCACCGTGATGGTTCGATGGGTCTCAAAATACTCGGATCCAATTATGGCAACTGGTTGGGTACTGATGCTTAATCCTACTCTCCCCTTTCAAACTTTACTTGTTGCCATCTCTGTACCGTCTGGGAGAGTTATTCTTACAAGAACTAAACTATAACATGTCCCAACTTATACTTGCAGCATATGGTTATCGGTGGCCTTCCTCTTTTGACGATTTCCATTATAAACCATGATCCAATTTTTAACGGCAGTCTTCAAGAGCTATCCACAAACGATGTTATAGCACTTCTCTACACATCTATTTTTGGCAGTGCAGTTAGCTACGGTGTTTACTTCTACAGCGCTACTAAAGGTCTATTTTCACTGCCCTCTCAAGAGACTATCATTGCCCTCTCAAGAGACTATCACTGCTTTGGGTTTTAGATCTCTGATGCTTTTGTGATGTCTTTTTTCGCAGGAAGCCTAACTAAACTCAGCTCACTCACTTTCTTGACTCCAATGTTTGCCTCAATCTTTGGGTAAGACCTCTCAGCTCACTCATAAAGGACAAGTCGATGATTCTGACACTAATTTCTTTAGTCATTAGTTCATCTTCTGACATGTTTGGTTTTGGACCAGGTATCTATACCTTGAAGAGACTTTTTCTCCATTGCAACTGGTCGGAGCTGCAGTCACATTGGTCGCTATATACTTGGTGAACTTTCCGGAAAGCAACGACTAGAACACGCTTCAGTTCTTACATCATTTTTTAAACTTGTTATGAAAAAGTATCACGTTCAATATACATTGTATATATAATAAAGCCAATCATCATAGTTTTATCATTCACATAAGAAATGAAGTTGCAGAATTAGAAAGAAGCAGTTTGGTGTGACATCACACTCGTGATGTGCTATGAATGTGCGATAGAGAGAATCTGTTTTTTTGTTTTGTTTTTACGGCATGAACGTATGGTTGTATATAAGACAAGCGGCATGGTCACAGTTATTCTAAAACGGGACCATTCATTGTCGTTTCAATCACAAAATCACATGAAGAGAAGGATACTACAAAAAGATTGAAATAGACCTGCCTATGCATTAACTACATTCCCTTTGTCATATATAGGTAAGAATATGTATAATTGTTTTGCATATAAGGCAAATCTAAGGAATTTGTCTTCATCCTTTTCTTATCGCTATCTTTTGAGCTAAAACCATTTCAAACCTAAAAGACTTTCACTTTGCTTTCTATATAGAACCATTCACTACTACTTTACATATGGAACTCACTGTGAAACAAAAAGCAATCACCAAGATATGGAGTACTACTTTTGCGTCGACGAGTCTTGTATCCAAGACATAAACTATTTTGTCAAAACAATCGCAGGAATCAAATCCAAAGGAATTCGACCAGACCTTATTGGCTCCATCATTGCTCATTACGCCTCCAAGTGGCTTCCTGATCTCTCTGGCAATGTCGCAGGCACCGTAGAATCGAAAAATCAGCTCAATGATCCAGAGCCGGAGAGCATCACTGCTTCTCTCTAAGAGAAAGACTCTGTTCGGTGCAATTTCCTCCTCCGTCTCCTCAGGACAGCAAAACTGGTCGGAGCCAATCCGAATTATTCAATGGAGCTTGAAAGCAGAGTAGCGTGGCAACTTGACCAAGCTTCGCTTAAGGAGGTCATGATACCTTGCTTCAGTCACACGTGTGGCACGTTGCTTGACGTTGAGCTCGTAACACGTCTAGTGAAGAAATTTGCCGCTTTAGACAGTGAAGGTGTTAAAACCGGTGCGGCTCTCGTTAAAGTGGCGAAGCTTGTTGACTCTTAATTGGATGAAGCAGCCGTTGACAGTGGTTTGACTCTACTAGACTTTATTTCTTTGATCAGAGCTCTTCCTAGCCGTGCTCGTACTACAGAGGATGGCTTGTACCGTGCCATTGATACATATCTCAAGGTCATAAAGCTTAAAATTTAGAAATTGAGATTGGAAATTAAGACTCAATAAAAGATTCGAATTCAATTGCAGGCACATCCTCAGGTGGTGAAGCAAGAAAGGAAGGAACTTTGCACACTTATTGATAGCAGAAAGTTATCACCGGAAGCAGCTCTCCATGCGGCTCAGAATGATCGTTTACCGGTGAGAGTAATCATTCGAGTGTTGTTTACTGAACAGACGAAGCTACTGGAATTGTAGCACAATAAGCAGCACAACTAGGAGTCCAACAAACCCTTCTAGTTCACATTACTTCGAGACAGGTTCTGCAGCGCGGTGCTTGTCTAAACGTGTGATGAATATTCAACAAGCAGAGATAAGAAGGCTAAGAGAGGACCTTGCAATGCTGCAGAGCGAGTGCAGTGCTATGCATTTGGAGCTGGAGAGACTTATGGAGAAGAAGAGTGGTAGTGGTAGTAAAGGGTTTTTCAGGTGGAAGAGGCTCGGATTGGTACCGTCAGTTAGAGGAAGTGTTAGCGTTGAAAAGGGTGAGGAAGAATCAGGTGACAATGGGGAAGGATTTGAGCCTCAGACTCCTGGTAATATGAAGACAAGGCTTGTTAAAGGAAGAACAACACCTTCAAGGTGGAGGAAATCAGTGTCTTAATTTTGCATTAATGAAAACCACACAGCAAACAGTTATTGTTACACATTGGAGGAGCAACAATGGGGAAGTCTAGTCCTTTTTTTTAGTACACAACAATGATAACGAAATTGATCACACTGAACAAATCCATATATATGTAGAGATGTGGAACAGTGGAAGTGTATGAATACAGCTTTCGTCGTGCTCTAGAATTTGACAGCTCGTTTGATTGTTTGGAGAGATTACTTGATGAAGGTTTTCTTTAACATGATAATCATTTTCATGTTCATTCCCTGAAACCACTGGCTTCTTCCTGATGCACTCTCTGATCTCTTCACCACTTTGTCTCTGCCACTTTTCTCTGGAGCATTCTTCAAATAAAACTCATTCTGCTTCTAACTTTCAGTTCTCGTTTCCAACTTGTTTGCTTTGTTATTTGTTTCCTCAGCCTTCAAATGCAAGTCCACTTCTTCTTCATCAACCTTTTCAAGCAAAGGCAACTTGTTGTCCAGTTCCTTTATCATTTCATCAATCTTCTTGTTTCTTATGGTCTGAAGATCACATGGATCATTTCGCTGTCCTTCTCCAGTAAAATCTGAAGCCATTTCCCAACATTTCCTTTCCTTTGTTCTCTCCTACTTTCATCATCTTCCTCACTCTCTAGTTCCTTAAAAACAAGGAACGCTCTGAAGCTTCGGCTGCCTGTCTTCCCTTCTTCAACATCTAACTTCAACCGGTTTATTATCTTCTGGTGTTTTAGCTACGGTGTTTACTTCACTCTCTAGTTCTTACATTTTTTTTTAACTTGTTATGAAAAAGTATCACTATGTTCAATATACATTGTAGATAATAAAGCCAATCATCATAGTTCAGTGTTGACCAAAAGCCAAGTTTTATAATTCACATAACAAATGAAGTTGCATAATTTGAAAGAAGCAGATTCTCTTACTTCGTCCACAATTACAATTAGAGAACAACCATACTCCCAAACCGAGCCAGTCTGGTAATATCACTATGAGCAGTTCTGGATTAACTGGTCTTCTGATCTTCCACTTTATTCGACGTATCAGCAACTAGTCTTTCCACAGGCACCTTGCTCACATCCCATCGCATGCCTGTGTCGGAAACCAAGCGACCGATGCAGTACATACTATAGCCAGCCACAGCCAAACCACCAAAACCTGGTGCTACAAACCTGAGTGGCGAAGAAAGAACAACACTGGCAGCTGCAACAATTGACGCAGCTTGACCACTCCTTCCCATGTCGGTGTTTGCCACCAGAAAACCAGTTTTGCAATAAATGGCAAAATCTTCACAGTTGTTCTTGAAAACATTGTAAACACCGAAACTATATTGCAGCAGAAAGTTTGCACGGAAAATGACTTCTTCTGGAGGATCTGAAGATGCAATTGTACATGTGCCACCTCGAAGTTTGGCAAGAAAAAAAGCAGCAGAGACATTATACTCGAAGACGTAGAGATCACCTCTAGCGAGGAAACAGTCAAGACAAGAAGAAATTACACCACCAAGCTTGGATTTATCTCCACATTTAGGACATGGGCTGTCTCCATGATTTGGAGATGAACTAACAATGATCTTGTCCAAAAAGTCCCAGTTCCAGTCTCTTGACCATCCCCACGAGTAAAATGGTTGACTTGTCCATCACCTACATAGATTCCTGCAAATCATCCACATATATAAGTAGAGAACTTAGCATGTCAGATGTTCTACCACATTCCCCTAACAACGATTAAGCATAACTGTGAATACTTGTTAAAATCAAATCTATCGAATTTTCCAAAACCTTATACCTATTTTGATCAAATCCAAACAAAAAAAAAATCACAATTTTTTCCCCCAATTTTGAACCTTTCGCAAATGTGAACAGTTAATCGAATTGGGACAGCTAAAATTGAAAATAAAATTATATACGACCACCATGACTGTAAATGTATGCATGTATCCTCTATAAAATGGGGATTACAGAGAGAGACTGAGAGAGACGTACCGTGATGAGCGTAAACATAGGCCTGACGCCATGAATAAATGTGATCACCTGATTTCACTTCGTCTCTGGAGATTTTGTTGGAAAGCAATCCCATCTTCTCTTCTCGCTTTCTCAAAATCTCCCGCCGACGAACGGAGAACCAGAGCTTCGAGATTACGCGTCAGCGAGAAAGACAAAAGAGAGAAAAGGATTTGATTTTGGCATTGGCTTAGTGTGCATGGTTTTTCCTACCTTCTTGCGTAGATCTCTCTCCTTGTACATTTAAGCCCATCTCTGGCCCATAATATCTCTCCATATGAAACGATACCGTTACAGTATTGGGCCTCAAACAAAAATGATTCTCGTTAAATTAAAGCCTAAATTAAAGTTTAGACTCTTCACCTGTTATAAGGCCCCTAAACAAAAATCATGTCTGAGACGGAAAGAGTATAGCCATGGAAGTGTCAAATCACGCAAAAAAACGGAAAGCAATCGACGCCGGAAATAGCTCACCGTCACGGGCTTACGGAGGCTCAGATGGTTACGACGTTAGTAGTGTAGATCTTTCTCTTCTTGAAGCACTTGAGAAATCTTCGCACAATGCAGTGGAAGCGCTCGATCTCAAAACCCTAAAAAAACTTGTCCTCTCCTTCGAACGGCGTCTTAGGGACAACATAGCTGCTCGACTCAAGTATGTCGAGAATCCAGAAAAGTTCGCTGACTCGGAGGTTGACCTACACGACGATCTTCAGAAGCTCAAGGTTCTCGCTGGAGCTCCGGAGCTTTACCCCGAGCTTGTTGCTTCCAACTCGGTTCCTTCGATTGTGAATCTCCTCTCCCATGAAAACGCTGATATCGCCAACGATGTTGTTCAGCTTCTACAGGATCTGACTGACGAAGATGCATTAGAGGACAACGACGAGCCGGCGCGTGTGCTAGTCGACGCGTTGGTTGAAAACAATGTGCTCGAGCTCTTGGTTCAGAATATGAATCGTTTGTCTGAGGCAGACCCAGACGAAGCGACGGCTATATATGCAACTTTGACGGTGATTGAGAATTTGGTGGAAGTGAAGCCTGCTGTAGCTGAATTGGTGTGTGAACGGACAAAGCTATTACGATGGCTCCTAGCTAAAATTAAGGTGAGGGAATTCGAGGGAATCAAGCAGTACGCATCTGAGATACTTGCAATTCTGCTTCAAAACAGCACGGCGAATCAGAAACGGCTTGGACAGATGAACGGTGTAGACGCTGTGCTGGAAGGTGTGGCGATGTATAAGTCAAAGGATCCCAAAACGCCTGACGAGGAAGAGATGTTAGAGAATCTATTTGATTGTCTGTGTTGTCTCTTGATGCCATTAGAGAACAAGGAGAGGTTTGTGAATGCGGAAGGTGTTGAGCTTATGATTATTATCATGAAGCAGAAGAAATACGCTTACGGATCTGCAATTCGGGCTCTTGACTTCGCCATGACCAATTATCCACCAGCATGTGAGAGGTTTGTGGATGTTATGGGTCTGAAAACAGCGTTTGCTGCATTCATGGGTAAGGCAAGTTTTTCAGCCTTTTCTTCTTAGCAACGTTACGAACTCTCTAGTTGTTTTAGTAGGCTTTAGGTTATGTATTTTTCTTTACAAAATGCTTGCATAGATCAAAGTGATGTGAAGAGACGATTATGAGGCATACTTGTATAGTGAATTTTGTTAGTTTTTCCATGCTTAGATTCCATTAAACAAAAGGATCAAAAGGGAGCGGTATAAGGAGGAATTAGAGGAACGGGTTATTTCACTGATTGCATCATTATTTGGTAAGAAGGCAAGTCATATTTACATGTAAAAAGTGTTTTCGTTGAATGTCTTTAATATTAATGCTTTGGTTTCTTGAATGTTGACTGTATCTTTCAGCTGGGATTCTTAGGGGTTCTAGAAGAGATCGTTTGTTAAGCAAATTCGTTGAAAATGAATTTGAGAAGATTGACCGCCTTATGGAGCTATATATTAGGTAAATCATGTGTTCTGTGTCTCTTCAACAATGTCACTCTGTGCCTCTGTTTTAAGAGCCAACATTTGTTTGTAATAGCTTAGTTATATATCTCTTAAATGGAGTGGTGGAATGGCATTGTTATTCACTACTACTTATCACAAAGCTGTGCTTTCTCTCTTACTGTGTTGGCACTTGGCAGATATTCTGATAGGGTTAAATCAGAGGCCGAGAGGTTAGACCAACTCGAGCTTGATGACCTTGAGGTACTTCACTTTCTCATTTTTTTAAATTCTAAGCTTAAGGCTTCTTATATACTGATTCGACTGTGTTACTTACCAGTTGGATGAAGATGAAAAATATAACCGGAAGCTAGAATCAGGCCTTTACAGTCTTCAGGTTCGAGTAACATATAGCTACATTACACACTTATATAGGCCTCTACACTTATGTTTATCCTTCTTTTTTCTCTGTTCTTAATCTTGATTAATGCTTCCTCTGAAATTGCAGCTCATTGCTGTCATCCTGGGGCATATTTGGTGTTCTGAGTAAGTCACACCCTTAAAGACACCCCTTGTTAAAGATGAATTTCCTGAGCTTAATCTCGGACGCACTAATTTATACACAATTCTTTATGTAGGCATTCTGGAATGAGAGCACGAATCGAACTGCTACTTAACCAACAAAAGCTCAGTAAAAACGACGTCAAGCAGATTCTTCAGGTTCTCTTTCTATTCTTTCAACTAGAAAGTAGTCTCTATACCAATTAATAAGTGACTTGACTTGATGGGGATTGAACTCTTGAACATTTGATTTACTGAAACCAATGGCTAGTAATAGATTCTGGTTTCAGGTTAGTGCTATAGGCTGCGAGGCATTAGTTTGTAAATTAAAACTCTTCATGACCTCATTTTCTTTTAATTTCATTTGTTGTTGTTTGAATTTGCTAACATAAACCCTATTACAGGAATATCATGACAACATTGGAGATCTTGACGGACCAGAGGAGAAGGAACGAGGACAGGCGAGAATTCAGTTGATCATATCGGCAATGTGACTTAAAGGCACAAGGAACAAGGAATGGATATTTCGCAAATGATTTCGTATTAGATTCTAATATATGGGGACCAGAAATACTCTGTTTTTATATCAGAGGCTCTAAGTCAAGAGCAAAAGGTCAATGGTTAGAATCACTGTTTTTTGAGTGTTTAATGTTGTTACCTTTGGATCGATTTGGGTTACAAAATTCTTAGGCTTCGATCATTTAAGCGGCAGCATGGGTCTAACTTGGTGCTATTCTCTTGTAAGAAGATAGCTATATGTAGCTCTTATAGATATACATTAACAGACAAGTGGACGTGCCGGAGTGGTTATCGGGCATGACTAGAAATCATGTGGACTCTGCCCGCGCAGATTGTAATCCTGCTGTTCACGCTTTTTTATTTTCTTTTATATTTTTCAAATTTTGTCCATACGTGCGAAAAACTTACCACGCGTGCTCCACAAACGTCGCCGTTACGAGATCTCGATCTCTCCAGAATCGCACGCTCATATCTTGCCAAATTGTTACACGTACAAGGAGAATCTCGCGTCCTCCGTCCCTGTTGCTGGAAATGGCGAACTCGAAAAATGTTTTGATCTTGTGCGGTGATTACATGGAAGACTACGAGGTCATCATCTTCCTTTACTACTCTCTCTGTTTGTGTAATCCCATTTTTTCGTTGTTCTTATATATTCGATTGTTTGTGTACGATGCTCTGGTCATTCCGGGAAGCAGAGCACCAGAATATCTTGTCTTGAGCAAGCAAGTCCTTAACATAGCCAAAGAGTTTATATAAACTTTGTTTGTAACAAAGTTTCTGATATTACTTTCTTTTATGGTGACAATGAGAGGTCACATTATTCAGGAAGGTTTCATGTGTGCGTACAAAACTCTTGACAACAACAGAGAGGTAATACGTTTGTGGATTTCTTGGAACATGTACACAAACAAAAAACCACATTAATTTATTTATTATTTATTTCTCCAATGCAGTTAAAATGCTCTTAACCTCAATTGAGCTTCCTTAATGATTAGCTTCGATCATTTTTCATATATCCAATATAGATCATGACGTATAATATGTAAAAATTGGGACTGGACTCGAGTCCGCAGGTGAGACTCATTTCTATGATTAAGAAATAAAGAGTCAAACAAATTAAAACCGAGTAAGAACAAAGGAAGACTCAAAAAATCATCTATTTCTAACTTTGAAGATCATCTAGTGTTCATGAATCGAGAAATTGGATCTTAAAACTAGTAATCTGAATCTCTTAAAATTTTTGATTCATCTTTATCGTTAAATAGAATCACAAATCGATTTTGCAAAAAAAGAAAAAAATCCGAAAAAAAATTTGGACCATTTCTCGATATGTGCGTGTCATCCTTGCGCAGGGGCCATGCTAATCTTCTCTGTATCGTTCCAATTTTATCGGATGTCCCCGAAGGGACAATCACCACTTCCACTCCAACCATATATAAACCTTACAGTTATTTCGTAGCTTATCGATGTGGGACAAATGAACATAACAAAGCTTAGTATTTTGGGCTTGTGGGCCTTTTGCCAAGCCTCTTTCTTTGTGATTTATTCGGAATAAGTGAACATAATAGACGCTTAATCATTTGGGCTTGTGGGCCTTCTACGAACTTGATAAACGCTTAATCATTTGGGCTTGTGAACATATGGTTTATACGCGCTATATGCGCATATTGAGTATTTTTTGTTTGGGCCTTTAGTTAAAATTCAAAGGGCTCTATGCGTGGGTTTTATTGGGCTCTGTATTAACGCCAGTTTATAAACTCATTACATAATGTTGTTTGGGCCTTTAACTTTTATTGGGCCGGTAATTATTTAATTCTATGTTGCTTTTTACTTATATGTTGGCCTATTTTGCATTTTCGCTCGTTAAAAAGAAAATAAATCAACTTTGACCACTGAAGGTTTTTGTTGAGTTAATTTGTCACTAGATATGTGTTTCATTAGGTTCGATGTTGCTTTAGATTGTACTTCATATGTCGCATTTTCATGAAACATGTATATATAAAACAACCACATAAATTTTTTGCTGACATTTCCTAACCTATGGAAATAACAACACCAGATTTTACATTACATACAACCAATTATATGGTAAAGACAAATAGGGATTGGTTCATCCCGAACCAACAGACCTTGCTGTCTCAATGGCTGCAACCAGATCATCATATTTTGCACCGGTCACTTCCTTCACGACCTTGTTGTCCTTCAAAATCTTGAATGTTGGAACCACTCTTATTCCTAGCTCCTTTGCCAATGGCTGCACCATTAAAGAGTCTCAAAAATTTTAATGGCTATGCAACAACAACAGGGAGTAGTAAGCATATGTTGATGACTTTTCTTTTGTTTTGGTTTGAGCTCACTATCTATTTCCCTAGTTGGACAGTATCCTTAGGCCTTAGCTACTACTATGGTTCAATAGATATTCGGTTTAGGAGATTTGAGTTACCAAAATGAGATAAAGAGCAAAATACAAACCCGGTTATCTGGGTTGCAGTCAAGTTTAAGAAACACTACGTCCTCGTACTTCTCTGATAAAGCTTTGTATTTAGGGGCAATCACTTTACATGGACCACACCTGCATAAGGTATTCAAAGAGACCATCTTTAGTTGAAGGATCTGAAACTTGTAAACTCTCTTCAAACTTCAAAGATTACCAACATAATCACTAAAAAATTCACTATGGAATTCAATGAAGCACACCTACAGAAGAATCTAATTGAGAAGATTTATCAATCTTAGTTGAAAGCACGAAAATTTTAAATAGTCACAATTCTCGAAGATCAAGAACATCTGAAGCTAAACATTCATTAGGAACTTTATGCGACTTACTGGCTAGTATACATCAGCATGAAAATGCTTTAGGTGATAGTATTACAAAGTTTGAAGCAGCAACGTATGGTTCTAGGTGATAGTGGTTCTAGGTCATAGTATTACGAAGTTTGTAGCAGCAACTTATGGTTTTAGGTGATAATATTACAAAGCTTGAAGAAATACGAAGGAGGAACAATTAGGTGGACCAATTCTGCAGTTAATCATTTGTATAAGCCACTAAATCCAAGGGAACAATAGTAGCGGTAAACTATGTTTCAGAACCTGAAACTTGTACTAGTAATGAAGAACAAAAAACACACAAATCAGAAAGAAAATAAATGGAATCCGGAAACAGATTGAAGAAGATATAAACATAAGACAGAGTTGTCTTCCAGTTTCATGATTCCATCAATTCCGCTCTATTATCAATCAGAAATTCAAGTACTTCAACATCGCACCAATCAATTGAGTATTAGCTATATAAAATCAGAGAGAGCCATAGAAGCAGAAGAGATAGTTACCATTGAGTGTACATATCAAGTACGACAATCTTTTCACCGGCGGCTTTAACGATGGGCCAGAATGTATCCTTATCGACTTCCGTCACTTGACCAACACTAACATTTACAGTTTCTAAGCTACACCTCACAACAGATGAATCTCCCCTTTTCACAGTATCCAATGAACAGAAACCAACCCTCGTCGTGGCGATTCCGGAATAAGGAATCCGACACTGCTTCTTCAATGGACCTAATCCTCCGGTAGTCGAAGCTAAAGCTGTCGGAGATGGAGCAAGACGGAGAGATAGAGGCATTGTTAGGGAAATTCACCAGAGTGATGGAGACGAAGACGATGAACCAAAAATTTCGAAATGTTAGAATGATCAGTGTGTGAAGTGTGAGGTCTTAACGGACTGAGCAACTATTTATTGTTATTTAATTTCGTTTAATTGGATTTTGTGGTTGAAAAGACGATATTATTCTCAAAACACTTTTAATGAAGAAGGATATTCCGGGTTAATTACGGTAATTCATATTTTCGTGATAAATGAACGGTCGGTGTAGAAGAATTCTTGGGGAATACAATTGATATTTATGTTTTTACAACGAAATGACGATTCGGTCCCTCAAGTATTGACACAAATATGATGATTTTTTTTTTCTTAAAATAAAATCTTACAAATGTCAACACCAATATGATAGTTCAGTGACCAAATAATAGTTATTAAAATAATATTTAGAAGTCATAGAAAAATATTATAGTCAAATTTGGGCAATGGTTTACATTTCATAACATAAAATAGATAAGGAGTTTAATTTAAAATCCATATTGCCTATCATAATTTAAATTAATTTGTCAAGGAAGTGAAAAATCCGGAATTTCGAAGAAACATTCAAAATCTCTAAAATTTTGGAGATTTTTTAAAAAATTAAGGAAAACTGCGACAAAACTGTAAATAAAAGAGTAAATAAATTTTTATTGTACATCCTAAGCCTGTAAGGAAGAGCAACTCCGGTTTGAACACAATTGAAACTAATTTAGAGCTGTACTCTTGTGTCCATAAACTTAGCCGCCAAATTGGAAGTTAACAGTTATTTCAGTTTTCTTCTTTTAAGTGATCACAATCTAAATATAACATACAGTATTTAGTCGGGTTTACAGTTAATTTCATAAAGTTTTGTTTATTAATTAAATACTTTTATTTAGAAAGTATTAATTTTCTTCTTCTTCTTCTTGCACTTGTCCTAAACCTTACTCCACCGCCAAAGCTACACTTTTTTTTTTTTGCCTTTCTTTCTTCACTTTTTCGGTTTTTTTATATTTCTCAACAAATAAGTTAGGAATTTTGCTGAGATCATTGACGGAAAATGGATCTCAGGCGGGGACTTGGGTTTTTATTGGCGGTTTTATTGTCGGCAACGTTGCAGATTAAGCCGCAATTATCGGCGGCGGTTCCGGAGAATTTGGTATTTGAAGTTCGAAGCAAGTTCGCCGGAAAAAGAGAAAAGGAGCTTGCAGCTCTTAAAGCTCACGACGTCCACCGTCACTCTAGGCTTCTCTCCGCTATTGATCTTCCTCTTGGCGGTGATAGCCAGCCTGAATCTATTGGGTTCGACTCGCCATTAACCAGAACCTGTAATTTGGAAATTTTGTTTCCTATTTCTAAAAGAGACAAAACTAAAAACAAAAAGTCTGATTTTTGTCTTCTAAAAATGTGGAATCTGAAAGAAAGATGAAAACTTTAGCTTTTTTTGATTCTGAATCTGTTGAGATTCTCAACTATTTGATCTGCTATGGTACAATGTTGATTCTTATTCATTTTCTTCTTTTTGTAAATTTCAGTTTATACTTCACTAAAATCGGATTGGGAACTCCATCAAGAGATTATCATGTTCAAGTTGATACAGGAAGTGATCTCTTGTGGGTGAATTGTGCTGGTTGCATCAGATGTCCTAGGAAAAGTGATTTGGTATAGCATCAATTTATCCTCCAAAAGAATAAACAGAAGCTTAAGTTACATATGTTTTTAGTTTCATAGTTTAGTTGTCTTTCAGGTAGAGCTTACACCTTATGATGCAGATGCTTCGTCAACTGCAAAAGCTGTTTCATGTGATGACAGCTTTTGCTCTTACGTTAACCAAAGATCTGAGTGTCACTCAGGTTCTAGTTGTGAATATGTTATTATGTATGGAGATGGGAGCTCATCTAATGGATTTATGGTGAGGGATGTTGTACATTTGGATTTAGTTACTGGAAATCGTCAAACGGATAACACCAATGGAACTATTATCTTCGGGTTGGTTTAAAGGGAAAGCAGCTTGTTTATTCTATGTGTTCATAGTTTGTGGCTTGCAAAATCTCTATAGCATTGTGTCATTTCAGTGGATATGCTTCTTTCTTTTTCAGGTGTGGGTCTAAACAGTCTGGTCAGCTTGGAGAATCGCAAGCTGCAGTTGATGGGATAATGGGATTTGGACAATCGAATTCATCTTTTGTATCGCAGCTAGCTTCACAAAGAAAGGTCAAAAGATCTTTTGCACATTGTTTGGATAATAACAATGGAGGCGGTATATTTGCCATTGGGGAAGTAGTGTCACCTAAAGTAAAGACTACTCCTATGCTCTCTAGATCGTAAGTGAATGCCTTATTCTTGAGTTGTTCCTTTTCAATTTCCTGTCAAAAAAGTTTGAATGTAGTATACCTGTTTGTAATTCTCTTACAGAGCTCACTATAGTGTCAATCTCAATGCAATCCAAGTTGGTAATTCAGTTTTAGAACTTTCTTCTGATGCGTTTGATTCGGGAGATGACAAAGGAGTTATCATTGACAGTGGCACAACTCTGGTGTACCTTCCTGATGCTGTTTTTAAGCCACTAATGAATGAGGTCAAGACTATTTCTATTATTTCTGAATTTCTCTGTATACTTCTATAATGTTCTTACCACTTCTTTTTTTTCTGTGGGGTTTTTTTCAGATTTTGGCTTCACATCCTGAGCTTTCTTTGCATTCGGTTCAAGATTCATTTACTTGTTTCCATTATATAGACAAGTAAGATTCAACTCATTGCTATGTCATTCTCGGTGTTTATTGGTCACTGTTGTTTGAAGTGGTACTGTAATATGCTGAAAATGTGCTAGTTTCTGCTCTTGGAACTGAAATAGTTAGGATTAGCTGAATCTGATGTTGTGACTGATTTGTACTTCAGGTAAATGATGTTTGATGTTTTGACCCTGTGAAACTTTACTGTCAAATTCACAGATTAGATCGGTTCCCAACTGTCACTTTTCAGTTCGACAAGTCTGCTTCATTGGCAGTTTATCCTCGGGAATATCTATTCGCGATTCGAGTAAGTCTTGTTCTTGTTCTGACTCTCTGATCTTGTTCGTTCTCATGTTCTCTTATTCTCATAAAAAAAATGGCTATAGGAAGACACATGGTGTTTTGGTTGGCAAAACGGTGGATTTCAGACCAGAGGAGGAGCATTAACAATTCTTGGAGGTACATATCTCTTTTAATAAACGGCTTTCATCATCGAATCACTGCAAAAATTAAGTCTGGTTGGTTTTGCTGCGCAGACATGGCTCTCTCTAACAAGTTAGTTGTCTACGATATCGACAACCAAGTCATTGGATGGACCAATCACAACTGTAAGCAACATAAATCTTATCTTTTTTTCCATTGTCACAAAATTTATGAAATTTGAAGTCTAGGTGTTTTGACTGTAATCTAATGATCATACAGGCTCAGCAGGAATACAAGTAAAGGATGAAGCAAGTGGAGCAATCTACACAGTTGGTGCACATGACCTCTCATGGTCGTCTTCTTTGGCTGTTACCAAACTTCTTACACTTGTTTCTCTCTTAATTCCTTTCTTTTGTAACATCGCTTTATAGTCTAAGATAGTAACCATCTTGAAACAAAGTATGTACCTTTATAGTTTCAGATTCCCATTTGTTGAGAAGTTGCCATATTCATAATCAAGAGACAGCGATTGACACAAACATGTTTGTATTCGGAATTGGAGCTTTTTGAAAAGGACAAAAATAGGAAATTTCCTCCACAGGCTGACAAAATTAAGCCTGAAGGGTTTCACAGAATCACAGACACAAACCATTATTACATCATGTGATGTTTTTTCACTCTTTTCTAACAAGACCAAAAAACAGCATGAACATCAACAAATAAAAACAAAATTGACAAAAATTTATGTTCCAAAACCAATGAATCAATAGAGATCAATGTAGAAAGCTGAAAAGAAAAGGAACAAACAAGACACAGTACCTTCTTTGGGTGATTTATTTGATATGATTTATCACCTCTCAGACTTCTTCACATCAATTCTTCTCTCTTTTCACTTTCCAGGTACAAATCTTGGCAAGTTTAGCAGTGTATTAACTCTTGCAACACCTTCTAGTGCAGAATACTCTGTTCCAGGTTCTGAATCTAAGTTGTCCTCTTCTTTTATCAATTTCTCAGCTTCACTTTCGTCTAGAGCAATCTCTTTCCCGGTTCTGACAGTACCTGAACGGATTATTCCGCTTGGTCCTGATGCATTGTCATAATCAATAGCAGTTTTCAGTTCTTCTTCTTCATCATCTTCCAGTTTGGACATGGAAGAAGCTGTAGATATGGCGTTTGTGTTGTTGGAGTCTAGATACAAGCAAACAGCGGCACAGTCATCGACTTTGGAAGTCGGGTATTTGTATCTCCAAGCTCTAACCGCAGACTCGACTAAAGCTCTAGCTGCAGAGGAACGTGAGGGAGCTGAAGCTACAATTGCAACTGCATCATCATTTGTGAGTACATCCCAAATCTATCACACAAACATAATATTAGAAAGGTAAGTTTCTAGATAAGAAAAGGTAACAGAAAGAAGCGAAGTCAAAAGTTCCTTTACCCCATCTGTAGCCAAGACTATAAACTCATCCTTTTCAGTTAATCGACGAAAATATACATCAGGCACAGAGATTAGACCAAAATCTTTAAGGCAAAAGTCTCCAAAAGCACGTGCCATTGCAAGTCCAGGTGAGTCACAGTTTGGCAGCCAAACTCTACAAACTTCAGGTTCATCTCTAAGTGCAAATACCCGTCCACGACATTTTTTAATTCTCTCTGCCTCAGCTGCCAAAAACAAAAGCAGACAAAAAAATAAATAAACTTAATTAATAGATGGGACCATGATGCATCCACATGACACCATAAGGAACAATTTATTCAACCTGGAAGATTTGGCTTGAGATCTACAGTTAGTTGAATAGCAACAAGAGCATTTTCATTGTCTCTTGTCCCCAATACAGCTCTAGAGTCCCCAACATTTCCAACGACGAGATACTGACCCTACGGTATTGCAGAGGATACATAATAAAGATTCCGTAATTAAGGCTTAAACTTTAAACCACTAAAGTCCAGACAATACCTGCTTGATCAAAGTTACAGCAGTTGTCCCACTGCAGTAACAGTCAACACTACCATGGAATTTAAGTTCTCTATCCATCACTTTGAAAGCCTTAAGAAATGACTCTTTCAACGTCTGAAACAATTCCGGATGGGACTCTTCCTTGCTCTCCTTTCCCATGTCAACGGATGGCCTAGGTTCTTCAGCAGATACTAAAGCAACAGCTTCTGCAGGGTTGCTGATGGTGCTTGCATTATTACTGGTGTCTGTAGTGCTCGCCTTTAGAGCACCTTCAACTGGTACCTTTGCTTCCCAATAAGCACTTAACTTGAGAGGAAGATTGTCTCTGACTCTCTTCGCAACCATATGACCATATGGACCATGCCCATCAAAGACTCCACAGAAGACTGTATCTGTCCTTGAACCAAAATTCTGCGTCCAAACACACGAAAAAATCAGAAAAAAAATGCATAGATCAGTATAGAAAACATGCTGATTCTAACCACATATATCAATATATCAGAACTTCTGTAGTATACACTACATATAGAACAGAAAGCTCACATACTCAGAATTCTTGCAATTAACTCTTAAGTGTGCATCTAAAAGGTGAACTCTATGATGTAGAAAAAATCCTAGATTCTAAATCATTTACTAGTTACATCAAAGCAGAGAAGGAACAGTAGGAGGTAAAACAGTCATAGATAGAAGGGGGGACTTTTGGATCTAACAAACCTCCCAAACAACCATTGCATCTTGATTAGGGCCTTTCTTCCCTTGTTGAGTGAAGATAGAAGCAACATCACTTGATCCATTTAAGAACATCCGACCAGGAACCCGGTGCAACGGATCTTCTCTCCTGTAATCAAAGGAAGAGTTCCCAGAACCAGGTCGTTTCTTAGAATTCTTCCTCTTCTTCACACTAAACGCAGGAGAGCAAGGAGTGCCCGGTCTAGGACTCCTGCTCTCTGCAGATAAACAGGACCCCATTCTAAGGGCCCTGATTATATTTAGAAGGCACTCCAGACCAACAATGTTACAATCACCCCCACGGTCCTCCAGTGCAAAAGACTGAAGCTTTAAATCACAACTCTCACCACAACGAGCAATGATGATTCAAACTATGCAAAGATATCACTGCAATAACACAAAACCTTTCTTAGATCCCAATCAAATCACCACAGAGAGCAAAAATGATTCAGTCTGTAAAAACAAACCTCTATTATTGTTCCAGCTACTTTCTGCAAGAGAACCTTATTGATCAAATATAATTCCTCAATTGCCACTACATACACCCCCAGTGATTCTTAAAACCCAAATCGCCAAAATTGAATGAATAAAACTAAAAAATTCAAGCCTTTCAAAGCTGACCAAAAGGTAAGACTTCTGGGTCTGACCGTCTTGAGTCTTCTTCTATGAAAAAATAACGATTTTTTCTTCTTACAAATATTATATTTGTACACAAAAAGTTCTATTACAAAAAGAAACAGATCTACGTAGATTTTTCCTATTGGCACCACACAAACAAAAGAAAAACGGAAGAAATTTTTTGTTTATTTAGACATCTTAAAGAACAGTGATTGAGAAAGAGACTATAGAAACACGAGAATCATGAAAAAAACTTTCTTTCTCAATCTCAATAATTGTTAATATTATATTTATCTATCTCTGTTCTTCTTCGTCTGCAATTTAATCAAAAGAAGAATCAATCACTGAGACAAAGAATCAAACTTTTTAAAATTCCCAAATTCGAATTGGAGCTGAAAAGAGACTCACCAGGATATAGATCAATCGAAGGTAAAAGGATCTCAGAATCAGATTCAATTTGGTAAAAAACAAAGAAGAAGAGCGTGTGATTCTTCTGTTCGTGCGTATAAAAAAGTAATTGAAAGAAGAAAAAAACGAAAAAAGATGAATTTTAAACGAGAAAGAAACGCAACACCAACTACAAACCCGTTCTTTCTTCTTCGTCTTTCTACTTTTGTTTCGTAGAGAGAGAGACTGTAATGAAGATGGGTCACAGTCCTTAAAACTATACGATACAACCAAATATGTAATTGGATTTTTTTAATTTTATTTTTCGATTGATGGTTTTGTGATTTAGTATTTGTTTGCATACACACACATATATATATATATATATATGTTTGTATGAATATTGTTTGTTTTTATAATTCAGGCTGATACAATTAACATGGGGTTGGATTAAGACGTTTCATACACATAATTTCCCGACAACCACTAAAATATGTAATAAATGAATTATTACTATATATTGCAAAATATAAAATCCATACAGATATAGATCATTAGTAGATAAAATCATATAATTAGGTCTCTTAATCAGTTAATCATCTCATGAGGTTGAGAGTTTATCAGATTTAATCCACCATTTAAAATAGTCCTCGACATAAAAATCAGAATCGAACCAAAAATAAGTACTAAGTTCGGTTTCGATTCTTGACAAATAAACAAATGATTCTAAAATATTAGTGTATTCAGTTTTCAAATCAGTTCAGTTTCGAACTAACTGGTTTTTTTTTAGCTTTTTTTTTTAGCATTTGGTTACTTTACTCATCTCAAGCATTTGGGTACAAGTTTGGTTACTACCAAACCAATTAAAAAGCCATATTATTTTAGGTTGATTCGGTCTATATTTCAAATACATATTTAAAATTGAAATCAAACCGAATCAAATTCTAATTAGCATCTATATAGTTATTATATTTCTGAAACTAAAAAATCTAAATCAAAATATCTGACCAAACCGAATACGAAGAGTAATCTAAAATATAGCATGCAAAGATGCAAACTATCAAGAGAATAGTCAAAGAAAGAAAGAGATGTGAGAACAGAAGAAGTGATATTTAAGGCCACATGTCGGTAAGGAGGCACAGAAACCAACACGTATTATTTTCTTCTTCTCATGCAAATGCAAGCAAAGCAGATCTGCAGATCATTTTTTTTGTTTTTGAAGACAACCTGTTATGTCTTCTTTTGTCTTTGAGTCACTCAGAGAGTCTCTCATGATACTCAATTTCATTTTCCCTTTCTGTTTTATATCTCTTATCTTCTTCCACCTCATACAATCCAATCATACCTTTCTATTATAAAATATAATAATTTAAATATAAATAGATAAGATCACAGATTAAGTTAAGTAGTAACTAACTACTTTAGTTGGGTCCCTAGATCAGATCCAGGATCAATGATTAATCAAATTCCTCTCAATAACAAGTCATGATCAACATCAAAATCTCTGTTCTTATCTCCAAACAACACTAATCATAAGTCTATCACATTCTAAATACCAAAAAACATAAGAGAAGCAACAAAAAAGAATGCAACAGAGTCATTTCACAGAGAGTGTGGTTTGTAAATTTTACCTCTTTTCAAAAACTCAGAGTCGTTTCAACAGTTCTTCAATGAAACTATCTTTAGAAACGTCCTTAATCTCCTCTTCACTTCCCTTAACGAGCTTCTTCAATGTTACAACACCTTCACTGAGTTCCTTATCACCTACCATCACCATCCAAGGAATCATGGATTCCTTTGCACGATCGAAATGCTTTGTTCTCCTTTTGCTCACGAGATACTCTGCGTTGATCTTAGCCTTCCATAACTTACTTACCAATTCAGCTGCTTCCGCTAGTTTGTTATCCACCAATATACTTACCAAAACCTGCGTCTCCGTCGGTCGGATCACCTTCAATTCATAGCAAGAAAAATACAAAATTCAAAGTCCAATCTTTTGATTAAAGCCAACATAAAGCATTTAGAGTGTAGGAAGTTACTTGTTTCTGTTTCTCGTTAAGTTCTTCCATTATGTTAAACACTCGTTCGATCCCTAGGCTCATCCCCACCGCAGGGACTGGTCTTGTTCCAAACATTCCTATAAGGTTATCGTATCGCCCACCAGCACCAATTGATCCAACCTGCAGAAAGAAGAAATCAAAGGCCATAAATATTCTCTGTTTGAATCGTTAGAAGTCAAGCTGCGGGATCTTACCTCTGCTCCTATACAAACGGCTTCAAAGATTACGCCGGTGTAGTAATCAAGACCTCTAGCTAGACTTAGATCAAAGACTATTCTGTGACTGCACTTTGATCTTTCAAGAGCTTCAAACATGATGCCCAACTCATCAAGAGCTTCTTTTGATGACTGGTTAGCTAAGAACTCACTCCCTTCTTGTCTCAGTTTAGACAATAGCTCCATTGGAACTCCCTTCTCCTTAACAAAGTTGCCAATTCTGTCTGCAATCTCGGAAGACAAGCCTTTTTCCTCCACCATTTCTTTTTTCACTTGCTCAAATGATTGCTTGTCTAACTTGTCGATACTCGAACAGATGGTTCTGAATTTCTCAGGTGGTACCCCACATATCTCCAGCATTCCATCAAGCAACTTTCGGTGATTCAGTTTCACCTATTTCAACAAACCAAAGTCAAGAACATAGCCATAGGAAAAACCAACCAGAGAAAATTTGGACTTTTACATTACCTGATAATCTCCAATCTCCAGTTCATCGAGGAGTTCAGTTAATATCTTGACAATCTCGAAATCAGGTCCCATTGGTTCGAACAAACCAGCGATATCAAAATCACACTGATAAAACTCTCTGTATCTCCCTTTAGATGGATTATCCCTTCTGTATACCTTTGCTATTTGGTATCTTTTGAATGATGTGATTCCGTTCATAGCCACATAACGTGCAAATGGAACAGTTAAATCATATCGTAAAGAACAAAGCTCTCCACCCTGACATATTTATCCAACATGAGCACAAATCTTGACATCAAAATAAACTGACTGAATCGCAGCAACCAGGATGAGTTTTACCTGATCAGCAATGTCATAAACCAATTTGGAATCTTCTCCATACTTCCCCATGAGAGTCTCTCTCAATTCAAAAACAGGTGTATCAAGTGCAGTTGCACCATGCCTCTTGAAAACGTTTTGTATGATAGAAAATGCTTTTTCTCGGACTGCCATTTGTTCTTTAGCGAAATCTCTAGTTCCCTATCATAGAATCAAACGAATGAGAAATTGACTCGAGGCCTACTAACATTGTCCATCTATGAGATTGTAATTTACCTTTGGTAGCTTGGGAAGTCTCCTGTTTTCATTACTTTCTACAATCTCTTTCACTTTTTCCAAGAAGCTATCAAAACCGTGACCCTCGGGGTTAATAAGATTTAATACTTGTTGTTCCATTGAATTAATCTGGTCACCAACAATTGCAGCCTTATCAGTCACCAACCAACCATTGATAAACTGGATAACTAGGCTTGTCCCCTTGCCCGAAACTGCTTTTTTCTCGTTCTTCTTCTTTTTCTTATCAGTTTTCGACTCTTCTTTGTCCACATCTCCCCTCTTCTGAACAAACAGCTCTCCACCCGCAAGAGCAATAAAGGCAGTAAACGCTTCCAAACCAACAATTCTCCAGACAATTCTCAGAGACTCATTCAATTCGTGAGCAAATCTGCAATAATCCTCTTTGAAATGAGCATCATAAGCTAACTTATAGCTATTCTTCAGATTTTCAAACTCAACACAGCTCCTTTCGAACATTTCAGACAAACATTTCTTCAGATTCTCATCCCCAATCGACTCAAAACAGCGCTTAGTACGATGGAACGAACATACTCCCAAGTTTTTAATCGCCGTTGACAAAGGTGACAATGTTGTTCCTAAAGCCTCATCAATTCCAGTGTTCCCAGAGCCGGTTTTACCTCCTTTAACACCGGAATTCAATTCTCTCCGACCATCCGAATGCACGCTTTTCACCACATATCTGAATTTCCCGTGAATCCAGGGAGTTTTCGAAATTTCCTCGATTTCCAATTTTCCCACACCCTTATACCCGTTAAGCAAAACCTTGAGATCACCAGCAACAGCAATCGCATCTTTATCACCGTTCCCATCTCCAGAATCCAACGAGCTAAATGAACTGATATCAGCCTTTGTAACCTCACAACTCAAAGCAGCAACAGAATCCACAATCTGCGAAAGAGAAGTCGAACTGTGATCTATAATCGAACAGAGTCCAATCAACGATGCACACGATTTCTCCAGCACAATGTTTTCCCCTTCTGTCACATCAATTTCACCAAATTTAAAATTCTCCGCCTTCGAGTTCAGAATCTCCAAAATATTATTCGGAAGAACAGAACGAACGGTGAAGGAAGAAGTCGACAGAATAAGCTTGTTTAAAAGCACAGCCAAAGAAGCTCGGGTTTCTTCACTCGTTAACCCTTCAGGGATACCAAATGAGCTTCTTTTGATCGACTGAGTGTTTCTAGTTGAGAATCTCTCGATCGCAGAAGAGTCAATTCGTACATTAGCGGCGCCAGAAGCAACCTTGTAAACGGAGGAAGAGGAGAAAGAAGATCCCTTCCCTCCGAAAGTGATAGACGATCTCTCCGCCGCCATTATTGTACTTACAGAGCTAAAGCCGGAGAGATTACACAGTTCAGGGTTTTTCAGTCCGTTTTCACTCTCTTTCTTAACCTAACCGAAGCGCGTATGAAACTGACGCGTGAGATCGAATCTAACGATACAAAGAGTGAGTATTGTAAAAAAAACCTCTAAGTATTTGTTTTTCAGAAGTTTATCCTTAAACTACGAAAATTACTAATACAACCCTACGAAAATTGCAAAACTTGGATACTTGGAGGACCTTTTTGTTATGTAAAACAATGGCTTCTTATTAACCTCACAAACTCAAACGGATTCAATAGTTCATTGATTCATTCAAAGAAGCTAATCTGAAAGCGATTACAGAAACAAAGCTTAATAGTAGCAAATTCAAGATTAAACAACAACAGTTGTACATCATTTTAAACAGATAATTCGATCTGAGAAACAAGGATACCATCAGTATCTGCATAAAGCCATTCACCATCACAAATCCGAGTGCCTGCAATATTCACAGGGACTCTCTGTTCACCAAGTCCTTTCTTACTCGCCTTTATAGGATGAGAAGCTAAAGCTCTCACACCAATGTCACAACCATTGATCTCATCAACGTCTCTGATGCAACTGTTCACTATAATCCCTGCCCATCCATTATTCTGTGCCTGTACTACTGGATTTCCTCCAAGTATCGCACAACGTAGACTTCCTCCACCATCCACCACAAGAACTCTTCCATTGCCTGTATTTAGAGAACAGATTGGTTCATGGTTTAAAGGACTCCTAAAGTTAAAATCTTTTCATGTTTCTAACATTCTGCATCATCAACACATCCTCATCATCATCATCATCTACAAAGAGTTCTAGCTTCAATCATAATCTTAAGACACTTTGGTTTTACACTAACATAATGGATCGAAGCAATCCCTTTTCTCATCACAATTTGTCCATTAGCAAAGCGATTTAAGAAGTATGGATACTGAGGAAATCATATAGATGATCTTAGACTTCTTCAAACATAATTTTAAGCAAAGAAAGATCGAAGCTCTTAGCAAGTAACAAACAAGAATTGTATCTAAATGTAATACCAATTAAATCATGTCAATGATACTTTGGATCTTCATATCTCAAAAGTTTCAGTCTTTTGAATCATTCATTCATACCTTTCTCTTCGAGGAACTGACGGATTAAGCCATTGTCTTCAAATACTTTGACAGTAACTACTGGACCTGAGAATATTTGACGACGACCGTAAATCTGAAATATTGGTTGCAGAGCTCGGAGCTGGCCACTACGAATCAGCTCTTGATTTGCGTCACAAACTTCTGCTGTGGTCACAAACGCCATTTTTTGCTTCTCACCTTGATCCTATAATTATGATCAAAACATGTAATCTTGGAATTGACTATATGAGATTTACGAGAAATTGCTCAAATCACAATGCAAAATACAAAACGAGATTTATCTGGATAAAGTGATGATATATTCACGGTCAATCGATCAAAACCCAACAAGGAAAATTGCAAACTTTTTCATTCATTTCACTATAAAGAAGAGCTTAAATCGATTCTTATTCCATTTACCTGAATGCTGAATTAGAAGAAACTTGGATGTAGAAACGAAGAAAAGTCCCACTGTGGAAGTCTCAGAGAAATGAAGTGATTATTTAAAGAAGAACAAAGTCATCAGCATACTGCTCTGTGGTCGTCTTATAATAGTAAAGTAATGACTTTTCAACTTTATACTTTATATAAATCAGATCGAAGGTTGTTGGAAAGCTTCGACAAATGGAATCTTTGCTTTTTCTTTTCTCTGGTTTCGACTCTGTTTCCTACTTGTTATCGTTTTCTCGCTTTTTCTGTTTTTCTTTTCTCGTTTATGCTTTCTGTAAAGCTAAAAAAGAATGTGAAATTCAAGTAAAAATGAAAACTTTATTGTCTGAGGTGCTTGAAATATCCAAAAGGCTCTCAAATCTCCCAATTATTATAATCAAAATGATGAAGGGAAAGTTGATCCAAAAACTTCAGAGAATTTTCAGAGTTTGTGGATGGTTTTCATGTCTATAGCTTCATCCAAAGTTCCTTTCTCAACATGATCCCACCACTTCATCAAGAAATTGTCCACCACCAATCTGAACCATGGAGACAGTTTCAAACCTTCCTCACCTGCATCTGCTTTCTTCACCAGCTCCTTCAGCTCTTCCCGGCTCACGTACTTGATTTCAGCTACTTCATCCGGGTTTGGCTGAAGCTTCACGTCCCGCACGATGAAGAGCAAGTAATCAACTGCAAAACGAATGGAAAGGGAAAGGAAAGTCAATGCTCCGTAACATTCTGCAAGAATGGGCAATACAAGTCTCGGAAAATGGACTTACGTTCGTGCTCTCCCCATTTCCCATCGGAAGGAGCCTTGTAAAGCATACGCCCTAAGGCTGTGAACTCATCGACTGGTACATCTTCAGCTACAATGCCAAGCTCATCAAGAAGCTTTCTTTGTGCAGCATTCCTTACACCTGATGAGTACGATACAAACAATGAGTTTTGTAGTTAAGTGAGGCTACCATTTGCTTAGAAAGTAAGAAGTACTGAATTGTTTGTACAGCGATACGAACCAAGTGCATTTTCCTCGATAAGCTCTGATTCACGGTAAAGAGGATGGCTGCAACAAGTGTTTGTCCACACGAGAGGGAAGGTAACCTTGGCTTTGGACCTTTGCTGTTCCAAATAGAAGAAGAATTTTCATTAGGATGGCAAATCAGTTGGATTATAAAGACCCGCAACCATCTAAGATCACAAGAACATCATCGCCACACCTTTTACGTATATGTGTCACAAAGTCTCTAGAATCAAGCTTATGATCTATTAAGTCTAAACTTCCTTATTTTATTGAGCTTATTGTTCTCTACCAAAAAGTGAGTCTAACGCATAACAGCATGCCTAGAATCCATTGGTATACAACACTTGACTGATCCTGACTTGAAAACAGTCAAAAGAAAATACCTGGAGAAGCAACTCATATTTGGAGTTAAACAAAAATACACTAAAAGCTCTGTGAAGCAAATTCTTAGCTTCAATGTTTTCCATCAAATGACCTGCAAATTTGATAAGGTATTAGTATAGATATTGATGAACCAACTGCAAGCAAGTTCAGTCATAGGAGGATAAAGTAAAGAAGCACATGAATTTCAATGGCAAACACTGAGGTAGGATGAGAATCAATCCAAAATTACTTACAGTTATATTTGCTGTCATGTCCCACGACACGATCAGTTTCATCAACAAGAATGCATCTGTAACCAAGATCGAAGACGAAATGAATCATCAGATTTAGATGGAGAGACTAATCATTGAACTGTGCATCAAGAAATCGAGAGATTTGAAGGAACATTTCCATCAAACAAAGGATCAACGATCATCATCATAAGAAGATTAAGACTACAAAGGAGACAAAAACTTGGGAATATAGCTTAACTTGAAGATGATCCTTCGAAAACAGTGACATCTTTCACAGAAAACACTAAAGCGTTGACTTTTATATGCTCATATAATTTCAACCAGAAGAGGGAAAAAATGGAAGACCTTTAACAAGTACTAAAACTAAAAGTTACATATCATTACATCACAGTCAACAACCCAATAGACCTAAGCTCTTAAACCATAATCAATCGGAAAATAATCCAAATCCTATTTTCACAGCTACCGAACAGTGGAAACAAAAAATATTCGAGTATTCGATTTGCAGATGAAAAGTACAATTTTGGCGAAACCCAAACACTGAAATCGAAATAGAGAGAGAGAGAGTGAGTAATCAAATAAAAGACTTACTCGTCTTCAAACATGAGACGTCTCTGAACAGCATCCATTCCAGCATCTTTAGAATCAGTCATTGCAGTACCGGAAAAAGCACGAAAATTCGGTAACTTTCTCGGTGAAATGGGAACGGAAACGAATCGGATAGATGAGGGAGAACGATGGGACAATCGGGAAGGTGAAGAGAGAAGAACGAGAGATCTGAAACGAATCGTAGATAGACTAAATAAAGAAGAAGAAGAAGCAGACATTGGTGATGTGCATGTGGAGAGAAGACCGAAGCGGTCCTGCTTTCTGCGTTTTATTTTATTTTAATGTCCACAAAATTCTTATCATGTACCTCTCCGTAGAAGATAAAAACCTCTGATAAAATTATAGATTAATATAATTATGGTTGGTCTCATAACATAATTAGCATAATTATAGTGACAGAAGAGCAAACAAGATCTCAACTTTATTAAGAACATCAAATAGGATCATATATTGTAACAGAATATCCTTGTATGTATTGTAAATGATAAATCCGACAAAGCTCACTCCGACAAAGCTCTCTCTACAAGCGAACACCGAAAGGTTTTGGGATTTCAAAACACACATAAACAATGATAATAACTTTATATGATGTAATCTGACCATTCCGAGATAAAGGAAGTATGATCCATAGATTCTCCGGGACATTCCTCATCATGAATCGTTGGCTTCTCTTTGCCTCCGACGAGTCTCGCCGGATTCCCAACTACCGTACCTCGCGGTGGCACGTCGATCAGAACAACAGAACCAGCACCTACTTTAGCTCCTGCACCAATCTTCACGTTTCCAAGAATAGTAGCTCCAGCTCCGATCAAACAACCGTCACCGATCTTAGGATGTCTGTCCCCACAAGCTTTACCTGTTCCACCGAGTGTCACATGGTGGAGGATTGAAACGTTGTTACCTATCACAGCTGTTTCTCCGATTACAACTCCGGTTGCATGGTCAAGAAGTATTCCTTTTCCGATCTTCGCTGCTGGATGTATATCCACGGCGAATACGTCAGAAATTCTTGAGTGAAGAGCTAAAGCTAATGGCTTCCTTGATTGCATCCATAACTTGTGCGATACACGATGAGCCTGATTAATTTAATAACAAAATCACATGATGGTTAAATTATAACTAAACTATTATTCATAGATCAGATAGCAAGTTATAAAATTGTGGATTTATCAGATTGTGGAATCAAAGTGGAGAGATTTTGAAAATAAATCGCATGATTGAAAATTTAAAATTAACAAAACAAGATTTCAATTGCCGGGGAAAATCTCATAAACTAAGTCAAATGATGCAAATTCACCTGATTGAAGAATCAAATTAATTGATCAGAATTGTGGATTCATCAGAATGTGGAATCAAATTAACTTCAAAACAATCTCTGTTAATTGGGTGGAAATCTAGAAAACAAATAGCATATTTTCCGAATTACTTGATTGGAAATCAAAATCCACGATGCAAATTCTAGTTAACTAATCGAACATTTTCTAAAGCATAATCAAAAACCATGAAGATTCACCTGAATAGCGAGGAAACCTTTGTAGTTAAGGAGGCAATGAGAGAACGAGATACAAGCCGGATCACGAACACGAGCAGCACGCAGATCTGCGACGGTGGCGTTACGCAGAGAAAGATCTGAGGTGAAAGTGTTTAAGAACAGATCGTATAGAAGCGTGGAAAGCAGCGTTGAGGAACAAAGCTTGTTTCCTAGATGAAACGAAATTGATCGCTCGAGAGAAGAATGTGAAAGAATCGTCGAGTAGAGATAGCTAGCTAACGCCGGCTCTGCCTCAGCATCACGGCGAGCTTCCGCCTTTATCTGTGTCCATAACCCAGCAGCCTCCGCATCTGCAGCAGCCGCAGAAATTGCCGCCGCAGCTTCTTCAGCAGATTGAGTATCAGAATACTGTTTATCCTTCGACGGAGATTGATGTCGGAGTTCTCCGGCCGGTGGCATCTTCACGAGGCGACCAAATTGGATTTTCTTCTCTATCTGTAAATTCCCAGTATTTGAAACGTTTTAATTTCGTCGTGGAATTTTCTAATACATAAATTAAAGATATGATAGTCCACGCGGCGTGTATTTAACTAGATATTTGGACAACAAATCAGAGCCGTCCATACGCTAACTTACTGATTACCGTTAGATTAGATTATCCTTGTTGAAACCGATGGTGATGATTCTGCAGACAGTTCTTACGATCATCAGACCTTTGAATCCAGAAGTTATTATTACATGCACAGTCAACAAACCAATAGACCTAAGCTCTTATACCATAATCAATCGGAAAAAGAATTCAAATCCTATTTTCACAGCTACCCAACAGTGGAAACAAACAATAGTTCGAGAATTCGATTTATAGATGAAAAGTACAATTTTGGCGAAACCCAAAAACCGGAATCGAAAATAGAGAGAATCAGTAATTAAATAAAGGACTTACTCGCCTTCAAACATGAGACGTCTCTGACACAATGGGTTAATCGGGAAGAAGAAGAAGAAGAAAAAGAGAAGAACGAGAGATCTGAAACGAATTGTAGATAAAGGACTGATGCGTTTTGATTTTATTTAAATGTCCACAAAATTCTTATCATGTACCTCTCCGTAGAGTATAAACCTCTGATAAAATTATTTCCATTTAAATAAAATAAAATATTCATATATAAATAAATCTATTTCGGCCTTCGTGTTCTAATCAGCAGAGAGGGCACAAAATTAGGGTTAGGGTTTGGGCTTCTCCCTTCCTGAGCCGTCGTTGAAGATGACTGGTAAAGCGAAACCGAAGAAGCATACAGCGAAGGAGATTCAAGCTAAGATCGATGCAGCGTTGACAAACCGAGGAGGTGGAAAAGCAGGAATCGCTGATCGAACGGGAAAAGAGAAAGGAGGGCACGCTAAATTCGAGTATCCTCATTGCAAAATTACTGCTCCGGATCTGAAGACGATGCAGATTCATCATGAATCTAAGCATCCTAAGATCCCTTACGAGGAATCAAAGCTCGTGAATCTCCATGCCATCTTAGCTCCAGTAGCTGAGTCAAAACCTAAACCTGGCATTAGAGGAAGCTTGAAGAAGTAATTCTATCTTTCAATTTGTGAACTTTTTTTATGATTTGCTACTCTCTATCAACCCTAAACAAATCCTTCATGTTGTGTTGATGATACTTATGGCTTCTACCTTTTTCATGATCTCATACTTATTATCTGCTAATTTTCCAATATGGAATGGGATGTTGTATGAATAAAAGTGTCATCTCGACAATTTCGTTTTCTCTGTGCAAGTGAAGATTTTGATTTGTAAAGATGTGAGATACCATGATAGATTTACATAATTTTGGTTGGTCTCATTATTCGTTGAGTTGGTTTTAAAACATATTGAGAGTTCTTAACACAATAAGATGAACTTAATCAAGTTTGGTTCTCCTGCCATGGAATCCATTGAAAGCCAAAACTTTCGAATGTTAAGGGTTACATATGTCCTCTGTTCTCTCATGCACAGTCTCCATTTAGCATATCTATCATTCGAGATCAATCGAAACTCGCTAGTAATCTAATTTTGGTTTATCTGTACTTGGGAGCATACAGAATTTAAAATTAGATTTTACAGAAATTCAAAGGAAGGAGAAGGATGGTTCTCCATAAGTTTGGGAGAAGGTAAGCGTTTTTGGAAGATTGAGAATTAAAAAGTTGAAACCTTTTCTCTGTCACTCTTCTTCATTGATTTCCGGTGGTTTGGATTTGTCTACTTCTTCTTCTTCCTCTCTTTCTCCTTTCATTGTTGTTTCGTGTGTTTCTGATTTTACGTGGGTCCTTCAATCTCTAATGAAGGACCCGACCATTGTTAAATCCTAAGCAAAACAAAACAAAAATCTTGTCTTTTCTCTTGATTAGCTAGATTCTTTTACCCTTTGGCATTACATTGATTTTGAATCTTTGATCATCATGCACTGTTTTCCGTGTTTTTGTGCGCCGAAGAACAAAAAATCTTCAACTTCGAACGAGACTCACGCCAACGAATGCAGACAACATGGTATGTGTGTAACCTCTTTGATCGATTTCTCGGTTTTCGACGTTGATCCGATTAGCAAAATGAAAATTTTGTTACTTTCTTTGTTTGTTTGTTCTTATAGAGAGGAGACGGAGAGATGAAGCAGAGCAATTGGAAGGAACAACGTTGAAGATATTCACTTTCCGAGAATTAGCAACGGCTACAAAGAGTTTCCGGCAAGAATGTTTGTTAGGAGAAGGTGGATTCGGTAGAGTTTATAAAGGAACCCTTAAATCTACTGGCCAGGTTCTTTCTCAAATCTTCCTCCAAACTGAAATTTAGAATGATTCATCACTGAATTTTGATGCTTTCTATCACCAGCATAAGTAGAATTTGTCTTGTTTTGGTGAATGTAGGTGGTGGCTGTAAAGCAACTAGACAAGCATGGATTACATGAGAGCAAAGAATTTCAAACAGAGGTTTTGTCTTTAGGTCAACTTGACCACCCGAATCTTGTTAAGCTTATTGGGTTCTGCGCAGATGGAGATCAAAGACTTTTGGTCTATGATTATGTCTCTGGAGGTTCACTTCAAGAGCATCTTCACGGTATTATATGAAAGAGATTTCTTTTAACAAATTTTTTACATTTCGAAAAGATGACTGAGATATTTTGTATGTTTGTTTTGCAGAACCAAAATCAGACAGTAAACCGATGGATTGGACAACGAGGATGCAGATAGCTTATGGAACAGCGCAAGGGCTTGATTACTTGCACGATAAAGCGAATCCACCCGTGATATACCGAGATTTGAAAGCTTCAAACATTTTGTTAGGTGATGAGTTATCTCCCAAGCTTTCTGACTTTGGTCTGCAAAAGCTAGGACCTGACACAGGTGATAAAATGATGGCTTTATCTTCTCGAGTAATGGGAACTTATGGTTACTCTGCGCCTGAGTATATACGAGGAGGAAACCTTACTTTGAAATCAGATGTCTATAGCTTTGGAGTTGTGTTGCTTGAACTCATTACTGGTCGAAGAGCTCTTGATACAACTAGGCCTAATGATGAACAAAACTTAGTTTCTTGGGTAAATACCAAACCATAAAGAGTGCTCTTTTTGCTACTCAATCAATCATAAAGTTGTTTCGTTTCTGAAAAGTTCCTATTGTTGCAGGCACAACCGATATTTAGAGATCCGAAGAGATATCCAGATATGGCAGACCCACTTCTAGAAAAGAAATTCCCAGATAGGGGGTTAAACCAAGCAGTGGCCATAGCTTCAATGTGTGTGCAAGAGGAAGCAGCAGCTCGTCCTTTGATAAGTGATGTAATGGTTGCGCTTAGCTTTCTTTCGATGCCTGCAGAAGATGGTATTCCCACAGCTGTTCCTATCTTATCCTTCAAGGACAAGAGCATATCTATAGCCTTGAGCCGGCATGATTCGAGTCTCGCATCTCCTCGGCCTGAGCTAGCTATTGAAGATGACAAGTCTTGTACATCATCAAGTGAAGAATCATCTTTGGAGGGTGAAAAGGAGAGAGTGAGTGAGAAGAAGAAGAAACATGAAGAGGAAGATGGCTCAATGGAATCTGATGATGAGTCTGCGTCTAACACAGATGATGAACATGAAAAAGACCAAGATAGTCCATCACCAAAGCCTATTGATGAGAAGATCCAGGCACAGAGCTTGAAGATGGAATATAGATATAGCTGGGAAGAAGTGGATGTCAGTGATGAGAGGCTAAGCAGTAAAAGCAGCCAGAAATCAAATGAAGAAACCACTTCATCGAGCTATAGCTACAGAGATCATGATGATTCACCTAAGGAGGAGAAAGAGAAAGGAGAAGAGGCAAAGGAAGATCATACTCATCTTGATCACATTGATAGTTCAAAAACTGATGATGGTCAAAGTGTTTACTTTGATGATGATGATGTTTCAGGAGATGACAATAAAGCCTCTTCACAGCGGATAAATCGAGAGTTTGAGACTGATTCTGTTGAAGACGACAATGGAGACTCTTTGCAACGGACAAAATCAGAGGTTGAGATTGAGTCTGATGAAGATGACAATGGTGAATCTTTGCGTTAGATAAAACCAGAGGCTGAGATTGATTCTGTTGAAGAGTGACTTTGTTTTTCAAGATTCTTTATCCACCATTGAAGCTAAAGACATAAAAGCATTTATTCTTCTTTTTTGGTATAAATTCTCGATTGGTTATAATCAATCATCTCTCTTTACATATGATGAAGATGTTTTGGATTGAAAGCTGTATAGATCAGATTATCTGATTGACATAACAAATGTCAGTTCTTTGTCATCCATTTATAGCTCTTCTATTGAAAAATATAAGATCGTAACCAAGTATTATAAATTCAAAGAAAACAAAAATTAAATATTATTCTTATCAAACATATCTTTTTATTATTTGCGGTGAAGTCTTAAGTCATTTGCTGCATGAAGCATCCATGGCGAAAACACTAAAAGGAATGCAGATAAGTAGAGGAGAACCAACAGTCAATCATCTAGTCTTTGCGGATGATGCTCTTTTTTCTATCATGCTAATCAAGTCCATTTTATCTCGCTATGAAGAAGTCTCTAGTCAAGCTGTCAATCTTCGGAAATCTGCAATAACTTTTGGTAATAAAGTTAATGCCACAATGAAAACTAGACTACATCGTATCTTAAACATTCACAACGATGGTGGGTGTGGTAGATATCTGGGTTCCTGAACAATTTGGTCGTAAGAAGAAAGAAATGTTCCAGTATATTGTCGAGAAAGTAGAATATAACGCACTCAGAGTTGGTAGTTTCGGTTTTTATCTGATGCCGGTAAAAAAATTTCCTTTGAAGACAGTTGCCATGGCATAACCAGTATATACAATGAATTGTTTTAAACTCCCGGTTGGAATATGTGAAGACATTAATCGTATTCTCTCCAAGTTCTGGTGGCGTAAAGGTACAATGAAACGACAATGCACAATGTATCATGGAAGCGGTTAAGCTTACAAAAGAAAGAAGGAGGGATGGGCTTCTGCGACATCGAGATGTTTAATAAAACTTTACTGGAAAAACAGGTTTGGCGTATATGTTGTAATCCAGGAAGTTTGGCTGCTATGGTTTTACAAAGTCGTTATTACCCAACATCGAACATAATGGATGCGTCTCTTGGTAATAAACCGTCATATCTTTGGCGTTCTCTGCTTGAAGGTCGAGATTTAGTAAAGTCTGGTTTATGTAGTCTTTGTTGGTAATGGTCAAGATATTCGAACTTGGTCAGATCCATGGCTTCCTTACATCCTCCTCGACCTCCACGGCGTAATCAAGACAGTATGACACATTGTGAACATGTTTCCGACCTTTTAAATCCAGATGGCTGCATTTGGAATGTGTCCAAGGTACATGATACCGTAGTTCAAGATGATGTTGATGAAGTTTTAAAACTACGAGTGCATTCCTCTGCAAAATCGGACATTATTGGTTGGCACTACACTGAAGATGGAAATTACACAGTTAAGTCTGGTTATTGGTTAGCCACCCATTCTTCTCAAGGCACAGCTATTCGACCTCCAACTGGTTCAATTGAACTAAAACAGAAAATTTGGCGATTAAAAACAGCTCCAAAGCAACAACATTTTCTTTGGCGTCTTGTGTCTAATGTTGTTGCTGTCGGTACAACTTTACTATCACGACGAGTTATATCTAACGCCCAATGTCGAAGATGTTGTTCAAGTGATGAGTCTCCTGATCACCTTTTCTTCACATGCTCATATGCTCAGGCGATTTGGCGTGGTGTACCTTTGGCAAATCCAACTTTCACAGAATCTTCTAACACCTTTGAAAGGAAGTTATCAATTCTTATACAACAAATTCAGACTACTGGTTCTTCCTCTTTTGCTAAACAATTTCCTTTATGGACATTATGGTGTCTTTGGAAGAGTAGAAATCTTCTTCTATATCAACACAAAGCGCAGTCTTGGAATAAAACAGTAAGAGATATCAATTGTGATGTTGGGGATAACACATCTAGTCAAGGTCCATCTTCGCAAAGCAAAGATCGTCTACATTGGACTCGTCCAGTGATGGATTTTGTCAAGTGCAACTATGATGGTAGTTTTCATAGTGCAACCTCTTTGTCAAAGGCCGCGTGGCTTATTCGTGATGCAAATGGGACGTACAAGGAAGCTGATAGTGCAATTGGTTATCAATGTTCGAATCCTTTAGAAGCTATGTTTCAAGCTCTTTCGATTGCTATGCAACATGCTTGGATAAAAGGTTATCGTAAGATCAATGTTTGAAGGAGACAATCAGTCTCTGGTTCAAATCTTTCGTGGCAAAAAGACTACTATTCACTACTATAATTGGAAATGATCATGTCCATTTCGTCTGGGTTAAAAGAACATGTAATCGTGCGGCTGATGGTTTAGTTAGAAATTATGGTGTTGGTGTTTCTTTCTGTTTTTATCCTTTGATTCCTCGTTGTATAACTTCTATCCTTAACGAGGATTACAATCTTTCAAAGTAATAAAGCTAATGATGATGTAAAAAAAAAAGGTGTTAAAAGGTTTTTTTCTCAGAAAAAGATAAAATAAAAAAAGATTGACCAAAATTAGATTCGGACGAATGTCAGCTATGAAACGACACGTGTCAGAATCTTAGGATTCTCTCATGAGGGATCCACCCTTAAATCCTTTAAGGTTTTAACCAAAATCAGAAGTCAGAATCCTAACAAAAACGCCTAAAATCCGAGTCCGCATTTCAAAGTTGTTTCCTTTTTTCTAATATAAAACCCCACTTGATCCTTTCTTCTCCTATAATTTACCTTTTTTCTCTCAAATCAGTTTCATCAAATCTTAGATTTTCTTGGGTTTTACTCTGTTTTCTCTTTTTCTATATTCGTTTTCCGATTTGATTCGCAGAGGTTTATTGCATTCGATGTGTTTGATCATGGAATCCGATTATCACAACGATGTTTTAGCGCCGCCGTCGAATTTCTCGATGGTTGAAGATGGAATTTATCGATCTGGGTTTCCTCAACCTGAGAATTTCAGTTACCTTAAAACCCTAAATCTTCGTTCCATCATGTAAGATTCTCTCTTTTATCTTCCTTTATTAATCTCATGGGTTTTGTTTAATTATACTGAATTTAATAGATTTCGACTGGATTAATAATTTCTTTGTTGATTCACCAAAACAGTTATCTGTGTCCTGAACCATACCCAGAGGAGAATCTTAAGTTTCTTGAAGCCAACAACATTAAGCTTTACCAATTTGGCATCGAAGGCAAAACAGTACGTTTCTGTTTTCTAGATTCTCTCTGTAAATTTGGGAAATAACATCATCAAAGATTCCTCTGGTGATCAACTATATTCCTTGTTGCTTGTTGCCAAGTAACTGCCACTATCTTCCTTGATTTCTTATATTGAATCGTTTATGATTTTCAGTATCCTCCAACTCCCATGCCAAAGGATACAGTTTTGGATGCTCTCAAAGTCTTAGTTGGTAATGTCTTTTGATCCCTATTGTCTCTTTTTAGCTTTTTCATGAGGGTTTTAAAGTCTCCTAAAGTAGACAATTTGTTTCTCTGTAGATGTAAGAAACCATCCAATTCTCATACATTGCAAACGTGGAAAGGTAATTTTGAAATTTCTTCTTTCTCTTTTAGGAACTTAGCCTAGGTTCTTATTTATTACAGGTGTCTTATAAGTTAGGCACAGTACCTTCTTTTTGGTAATCTTTTGGCTTGTATTAGCACTCATGATTTGGTGAACTTAATATGAATGCAGCATAGGACAGGTTGTCTGGTGGGATGCTTAAGAAAAGTTCAGAGCTGGTGCTTATCATCAGTGCTTAAGGAATACCAGAAGAACGCAGGGTTAAAGTGGAGACAAAGGGATTTGCAGTTTATTGAGGCATTTGATATAGTGAGCTTGAGGCAGTGTCTCTTCAGCATTATGTATAGGTATCATGGTTATGGCTTCAAGAGGAGAAGATTGGTCTATGAAGAAGAAAATACTCAGAAACCGAAACCGCAAGTTGCTGAAGTTTGAAGAAGAGAGAAAAAGTGGGATGTGATGATGACGATTCTTTTAGTAGGATAAGTTCTTAGTCAAATTCATAGACACAAGTTTGATTTGGTTTCTTAGAAATACAGATTAGGTTTATTCTTCATGCAGGAGAGGTTATTTAACTCCATGACCACAAATGCTTATGTTTTTTTTTGTCTTTTGGTCAACGATTAAAATTGCTTTATCTAATATTCAAAGATTGTCTCTTTTAAATAACAATTGTGTACACATGGTTTTTCTTATTCTATTGTATAGTATTAAGTAGAATTTAAAAAATGAGTGATTTGATCACCATTCCCTACTTTTCAAAAAGTAGTCAATCAAAATTGTGGACTTTGGTTGCATGATTAGCAGCCAAATCCGTTTGACTCAAATCGGGATTATAGTGGCTTTGACCACAAGGCCCAATAAGTACGCCCATTAGAAACATGTGTTCCAACAAGGCTTTTAATACGGGTCGGATAATACCCGCCCGGTTCGACCCATATAATATTCCCGCCAACGAAAGTAAGAACCGCCAAAATTGATTTTCGCAGTGAATGTTAAGAAGACCTAAGGGCGAGAGAGACTGAGAGAGAGGTGAAATGGCATCTGCTCCAACGGGATGTTACAAGTGTGGCCGTCCCGGTCATTGGTCACGCGATTGTCCATCATCGGCTACGATCGCCGGAAATACTACTGCTTCTTCTTCTTCTCAGATCCCGAACAATGACTTTCTGAAATCGTCCAATAAAAGTGGAAATCATGCTGCCGTAACCTCCATAGCGCCTGTTCCTAAAGTGAAGAAGACGAGGCCCAAGCTTACTCCTGATTTGTTACTCTCTGACGATGGTCTCGGCTACGTTCTTCGCTATTTCCCTAAATCCTTCAAGTATCGTGGCCGAGGCAAAGAGGCAAGTCTATTTTTATTCGCAGATTCGATTTGTTTTGCTGCTTTCGATGAATTGGAATCAAAGAATTTGTGAATTTTTGTATATGCGTAATGTTGATTTTGGATGTATCAATTAATAGGTTAGCGATTTGGGGAATTTGATTCGGTTGTACAGTGAGTGGCACTCTCATTTGCTACCTTACTACTCGTTTGATCAGTTCGTGCATAAAGTACAACAAGTCGCTACTACTAAACGTGTTAAGGTACACAGCTCCATCTCCTTTCACAATTTTGTAAGCTATCTTCGTTATAGCCATTGTGAATTGTATGAATAAGGATTTGAAGGCTGAAATTTTTCCTTTGACTGTATGAAGAAGTGGTTAGTCAACATTACTGTAATCAGAATTACATTGCTCGTCTTCTTTGGTGATCAATCATATGTTTCTTTCAAATGTTCCGTTTTGTAGAATCTGAGACTGTATTAGGCTGTTTTGGTATTTGATCATTGTGCTCATACCGTTAACTCTTCTTTACTTCTTTAACATACTTTAAATTTATGATCATTTGATGGCTATATTGCCTTTGCACTTTGTACTTGATAGTAATGAAATGATATCTTTTCAGAATTGTATAAATGAACTGAGAGAAAGAGTTGCCAGTGGAGTTGAACCAAACAGGTTATATGAAAAGCAGGAGGAAACTTTTGTTCCTTCGGATGATCAAGGTATGCAAACAAGATCACCTTGATCCCTTAAAATCTAATTTAGCTTCTGAATTCTCTGCTTAATCTTAATATTTGGCTGGCCTCATAAGTTTTAAAACATTGATATGGAAAAGGAAACGCTTCTTGTATGGCTGCATTTTGCTCAAATTTCAATCTATGTTACACCCCATTACAATCTTGTAGGTAAAATGAATAGTCTTTTGCAGGTAACATAGACATGGATCAATCAAATCACAACGAAGAGAACATACCATCAAAGAGTGTTGATGTTGACATTGATGCTGATAGCAATGCTGATGCTTTTGAAGACAGTATGATGAATGGGATTTTGGATAATGCAATGGATTCTAGTCATTCTTCAAAGCTACCAAGCGATAAACAAAACAGCGAAGTGACAGAAGAGCAAAGAGAACGTATGGAAGCTAATAGATTGAAGGCAATGGAGAAAGCTCAGGACATTTCTGAGGAACAGAGAGTACGTATGGAAGCTAACAGACTCAAGGCTCTTGAAAGAGCCAAAGCTAGACTCCAACCGAATCAAGAGTAGCCTAGCTATCGACCAGACAAATGTATGGACCCAGTTTGATTATTGGCATTAGGCCTAGACATTCGGGTTCTCAAGTCAAGTCCGAGTTGGTTTCTATCGGGTTCAATTATTTCAGGTATGGAATTTTTGTATTAATTGAAAGACCATTACTGTTTTAGTTCGGTTCCAGACCAATCCCATTCAGATCCGGATCGGTTTGGATTAAAACTTTCAAAAATTACCCAAAATACTCGAAAAATAGTACAAACATAACTCAATTGTTAGTAGGTTTGTTCTTTTTTCCAACGTTTTTAGCAAATAATATAAAAATAATATAGTTTATTATTTAATAAAAATATATATTAAGCAAATAGAAAAAGGACAAAGAAAGGTTCTGACGAGTTCTCTACCGTCCAATTTTGGTGGAGAAGATAAAATAAAAATTGGCAGACACTTAAGTCTTTACGAAAATAAAATTGGTAGGGGTATTTTGGTCATTAGCACGTAGATATAGCTTTGAGTTAATTAAATTTCATCAAAATTTGTTGTTTCTTTTGTGTGGAAGTGAGACGAGAACGCTTTTTTGCTTTTCGTCTTTCTCTCTCTCTTCACTGCCTCTCGCCTTCTGTCTACACGATTCTTCTTCTTCTCCTTCTTCTTCAGCTTCTTCTTCTATGTCTTCTTCTTCAATTGTCATTGACTTCTCTACACTCCATTTTCTCGTTGGAGGAAGATCGACTATCAACGAATCTTTTCCAGTGATGGTAGTATAATATTTGATGCTTATCATCATCATCCAAGACATTCTTATTCTCGTCTATGGATTTTAACGCCGGAGTTCCCATGTCTTCTCTCTCACCTTTAATGAATCAAGGTTCAATCAATTATCCTTCCTTTTTTATGTATCGGAATTTGTTTGATGAAATTATTAATTAGGTTTTGTTTTTACTTCTTTTGGATGGTGGTTGTGGTGGGGATTTTGATCAGATGCAATGTGGCAAATGAATTTGAGCTCAAATGAAACAATGGAAACTGGTTCTTACCCTGAACGACCAGGAGAGCCTGATTGTTCTTATTATATCAGAACTGGACTTTGTAGATTTGGCTCCACTTGTCGGTTTAATCATCCTCGTGATCGGGAAGTGGTACGATATCGTTTTTGTGTTTTTGTGTGTGATTTTTTAGAGTTTAAAGATCTGTTTTGATGGATCACAAATTTTAGAGCTTTTGGAGGATTTTTGATGTTATTCTTTGTCATTCTCCAATTCCTCTTAGGTTGTAGCCACTGCAAGAATGAGAGGAGAATACCCTGAAAGGATTGGTCAGCCTGAATGCGAGGTTTTCGAGTTTTTGTTTGTTTATAAGAAGTTTTGGTTTGTCCATTGTAGATACTTTAGCATTTTCTTAAGATTTTGGTTACTGAATCATCTTCTTACACAAACTAACTTACATTTATATGTTGTATGTTTTGGCTCTGCAGTACTATTTGAAAACCGGAACCTGCAAGTTTGGAGTAACATGTAAGTTTCATCATCCTAGAAACAAAGCTGGGATTGCTGGACGAGTTTCACTCAATATGTTAGGCTATCCTCTACGCACGGTATATTGATTTCGTTACTTCTCATTGTTTCATCCTCTGTAGTTTGTCTCTGACATGATTCTCTGTCATGTGTTATATATGCAGAATGAGGTTGATTGTGCTTACTTCCTTAGAACCGGGCATTGTAAATTTGGTGGCACTTGTAAATTCAACCACCCTCAGCCTCAACCAACCAACTTGATGCTTCCTACTTCAGGCCAACAGTCTTATTCTTGGTCAAGAGCTTCTTTTATTGCTAGCCCTCGATGGCAAGATCCGTCTACTTACACTTCCTTAATTATGCCTCAAGGAGTCGTACCGGTTCAAGGATGGAATCCTAACAGCGTAAGCTTTCAAAACAACATTGCTTACACTTCAGATAATTGATTTTTATGACTTGGTTATGATTTCTATAGAATGTTTCTCGGGCTTTCCATTTCGTTAGGGTCAGCTCGGCTCAGTTTCTCCTTCAGGGACCGGACATGATCATAACTACAGAAACTTACAACAGAACGAAACCAAAGAGTCAGGCTCTCAGTCTCAAGGGTCATATTCAGGTTCCAATCCAGGATCCTCTGTTCCACTAGGAGGGTTTTATGCATTGCCGAGGGTAAATGTTTTCCCGGAAAGACCTGGACAACCAGAGTGCGAATTCTACATGAAGACAGGTGACTGCAAATTTGGCACAGTTTGCAAATTTCATCATCCTAGAGACAGACAAGCTCCCCCTCCTGATTGTCTCTTAAGTCCCCTTGGCCTCCCATTACGCCCGGTAAGCTTGAAAATGCTTCTCGCTTGGTTTTCCTCGATTAGAACTCCGTATTGTTAGATATAGTATCTTATTTCTTTTTCTTTCGATAGGGAGCACCATTGTGTGTGTTCTATAGTCGCTATGGAATCTGCAAATTTGGTCCAAGCTGTAAATTTGATCATCCAATGCGCGTATTCCAATACGACAACACAGCATCAGAGACAGATGAGGTTGTTGAAGCATCAAGTGGACATGCCAGAAGACTCTCTGTGTCTGAAACAAGACAAGCAACAACAACCTCTGGTAAAGACTCTACCGTTGATACTAGAGGTGGGCAAAATAACATTATCAGATAAAACTGAACCTAACTGAACCGTAATTAGGTGATTCGGTTTGGTTTCGGTTTTATTTAAATATCTGTTCAGTTACCATTATAAAAGATATTTTGATTTTGTTTTATAACCTAAAACCGTTATAAAATAAACATTGTGGTTTGTATTCAATAAAACTGTAACTATAACATCTATAGCGTCTAGCTTCCGAATATCAGGGAAGCTTTTTCCTTCTCTGATTTCCTATTTGTAGCTTCAAATTTTATTGGTTTAATTAAGATTGTGATTTTGAATATTGATTAATGAACATGTTACATTTGCTCTGTTCTTAAGAGAGGTTTTAAAAAGCTTTGATTTTTGAAAAGTGGAAGCTGTAAATTCTCATATTTATTGAATCGCAAGCATTTAATAAAATGAAAGTAATTTCCCTCCAATTTGATATTGGGTCGATAACCAACCGGTTAAGAAGTTGTTCTTTTAACCGCCTCAACGTTTATAGTTATCTTCAGTTATTGAGCTTATTTGACAGTTGGGTCATAAAAATAAATGGGCTGTCTACAAAAGCCCAAATGATAAGTCTCAATCGGTTGCCCTAAACCTCTCGATGAGTATATATAAGCTGCATTTTCTTTCACCACCATTATCGTATATACAGTTTCAGTTTTGAGGGTTTAATTAGGGTTTTCAGGGAGAGTCCCGTTGGAAGATTTTGGTTTTGTTTTCTACTTTCACGTCATCTACAAAGCAAGATCGGTCTTTAATTCATACCAATTTTGTGTCGGAAGATGACAACATTAGTTTATTGGCCTCGATGGCATTATCTTCATGAATTCGTCTTTCTCTTTCATGGGCTAGCTCTATTGAGGTCACATTTGCTTAATCAATCACTGTTTTGTATTGCCTACAATTTCATTCTTGCAAGTCATCTATAAAGCAAATAGGTCTGTACCAATTTTGTGTCGGAAGATGACAACATTGATTTTTGCCTCTCTGTATGACAACATCTTGATGGATAATATTTCTATTTCCATGGAGTAGTTCTATGGAGGGGCACATTATTGTGCAATTCTCATATATGTGCGGGTTTATCGTTTGGTATTCGTAAATGTGTTGTTAATATTTTTGAGTTTAGATTATATTGTCTCAGCTGATGACATTGCTGAGTCATCAACAACAGGAAAACAAGGCAAGCAACAGCTAATTTGTGAAAGGCAAAACATTGATACAGCGCAACGACCTAGTTAAAAAGATTTGATTTATCAACTAGGATCTGTAAAATCCAACATTTATTCATTTATTTAAGAAAGAAAGATCGTGTATTCATATGTATATATATGAATGATTGTTAATACAATAATTTCATTGAATGGCAAGAATAAAAATGTTTTTACTATCCCTACACTTCAATTTCAAGCAGTAATTAATTGGAGTATGGTTTTAGATAATTTTCGCATGTTTGATTGGCCTTTAATATAAACATCTTTACGCCAAAATTTTTGAATTTTATGAAAACAATACATGGGCAATCAAAACATTTGGACTTGAAAGGCCCATAAGCCCAAATTATTAAGTCTTTATTTTGTTATGCTCACTAATCCCGAATAAATCACAAAGAAAGAGAATTGGGAAAAGGCCCACAAGCCCAAAATACTAAGCTTTGTATTGTTCATTTGTCCCACATCGATAAGCTACGCAATAACTGTAAGGTTTATATATGGTTGGAGTGGAAGAGATGATTGTCCCTTCGGGGACATCCGATAAAATTGGAACGATACAGAGAAGATTAGCATGGCCCCTGCGCAAGGATGACACGCACAAATCGAGAAATGGTCCAAATTTTTTTTTCATCTTTTTTCTTTTTTTGCAAAATAGATTTGTGATTCCATTTAACGATAAAGATGAATCAAAAAAATTTCAAAAATTTTAAGAGATTTGGATTACTAGTTTTAAGATCCAATTTCTCGATTCATGAACCCTACAATGATCTTCAGAGTTTAAAATAGATGATTGTTTGAGTGTAGAGATCGTAGAAAACAGAACAACAGAAAAAGACCCGATGGAATTGCCTAGGTCTCGAATCTTTTCGATGAGCTCTTAACCATGACAATGTCAGATCGAAGCTGACTCTGCTAATTTTCCCAGGAAAATTATGAATTAGAGATGTAAATAAATTTTATTTCATTACAAAGGATAAAGATTGCAACAATTCCACTCGCGTAAACGCGCTTCGAACAATCCCACACGCGCTACACGAGCTCAAAACTATCACACTCGCACAAATCTATCCCACTCGCAATAGGTGCGCGTTGTGCGTGTGTGGCCGAAAGCCTTTAAGATTTTAGCTAACTATACATAAAATATACCTATTTTGATATTTTTATTTTCTTCCCAATTTTAAAAAAAGTATATGTTGGCATATTGCAAGTGACATTTATTCTAGTGGCATACAGTAAATCCACATAAGATATATATATTTGTATAATTAATGATCGAGTCTTATTATCTATATTATGTAGAAATTTGGCTAATGGACCAATTTGTTATGACTCAATATTGATAAAAAAAAAAAAAGGTATATGTTAAGTGGAGGCGTAAGTGATAGTATTAAATTAATATGAGAAACCATAACGCGGGGAAAAGTAAACAAAACACGGACCCAACGACGATTATACGACTCAGCCCAAGTCGCACCCACCGCCTTCTCCTAAGTCTTCCTTTGTTTTTCATTTTTATTTTTTAATATTGATTTCATTTCAACAATAGACTATTTCTTATAATTGAATGAGTCTCACATCCAGACTCGACTCCAGTCCATATTTTTACATACACGTCATGCTCTACATTTAAGACTCATTACATCTTCTATAATAATCAATATATCTAACATTATGCCAACCACACCATTGTGTTGTACTGATCGACACTAATCACTAATGATGCTATATTTAATTACTTATATTTGCATATAATAATTATATAGCAAAGAAGAACACGCGTAATCTTTATAGTTCTTTGTAAGATCTAAGTTTTCGATACTTTACCAAAATTTAAATTTAATCAACCGTTTAAAAATAAAGTCATAAAATTGGACGTAGAATAATAAAACAAAGAGTTTCAACGGTCAACGTTCCAAATCAGTTCACAAACCTAAATCAAATGTTCAATTTCATACCTTTTTATATTTCAAGCTTAGACAACCTTTGACCAACAAATGAGAGGAGCAAAGTTAATTGTTGTTCCCCAATCTCTGAGGTCTATAGCATCTTGAAGAATATAACCTCCTTCGTTGTATTTTTCGATGATTTATCTTTTTTATTTATCCATCGTAAGTTTAATTTTAAAGTTGATGTCTTAGCTAAGTAAGGTTGAGACTTGGTTGTATCCCTTCCAAAGTCAGTTTAATTAATTGAAAAGAAGAAGACAACCTTTGACCATGTCTCACCTTTATTTTATATATAAATACTTATTCATGCATTTATAAAACACGTTAAACCAAACTCTATTTATACAAATCTCTTAAACCCCATTTCAATCTTCATCGGATTATCGAACTTTTTCTAAAGAAACCAAACAAAACAAAACAAACAATTATGGTGTTACCATGGAGATCAAGAGCAGGAGGAGCAAAGAGACGTAGTCAGTTAACTTCCGGCGATATCTCCGTCGTGGAAACCAAAAATTCAGCTCAATTCCGATCATCATCAAGAATAGAACGAATTCAATCGCCTCGTGTACAATTAACACCGCGTGATGCGGCGGAGATAAGTCGGAGATTAGAAAACGCGGCGGCGCGTGAAGAATATTCCGAGTGTTTCGAAATTGTGAGTAAAATTAAGTCTTTAGGAAGACAAGGAGACACAAACAAGAAAGCTTTCATCCAAAACGGCGGCGTTTTAGCATTATCTTCTTGTTTCGATAAATTCGCGGTGGCGCGTGAGAGACACGGACGTTTATTAGAAGAAGTGTTGACTATTCTCTCTTCGTGGTTACCTCTAAATCGATCAGAGGGGTTTTCCAAAATGGGATCAACAGCTTCACTTAACTCTCTTGTATGGTTCTTAAACGCTACAGACGCTAAAACAAGACAAAACGCTGCTTTTTGTATCAGAGAGGTTATTGCAATAGACAAAAGGTATGTTTATGCATTAACAGAGATTGATGGAGGTTGTGAAGGATTGATTAAGATCATCAAAGACTCTGTTTCAACAAGCTCGATAAAATCATCACTCATGGCGATTTATAGAGCTGTTTCATGTGACAACAAAATTACAGAGAGATTCTTGAAACTTGGTTTGGTTGAAGTAATCACAGAGATGATGATTATGAATAACGCAGAAAAGAGCGTTTGTGAGAGATCAATCGTTGTTCTAAACGTTTTATGCGATTCAGAGCAGGGAAGAGAAGATGTGATTAAAAACGCTTTGATTGTTCCTCTTTTAGTGAAGAAGATTCTTAGAGTTTCTGAATTTGCAACACAATGCTCTGTTTCGATTCTTTGGAAGCTATGGAAGAATGGAGAAGATAATGATCGTTTGCTAATTGAAGCTCTTCAAGTTGGTGCATTTGAGAAGCTTTTAGTGGTTTTACAAGTTGGATGCGAAGAGAAGACTAAGGAGAAAGCAAGTGAGCTCTTAAGGAACTTAAATCGTTGTAGAAATGAGATTGAGAAGACGAATTGTGTTGATTCTTCAATGCATTTGAAGAATGTAAAAAAATCATTTTAATCAATTCTTTGTAGTTAAACTCTGTTTTAGAAAATTTGTCTGAATCTGATTCATTATGTATCAATCAATCAATGGTTAGATACAGTTTTTGTCCATCATTTATTAAATCTACATCAATAATTTTAGCTTCATCTTCAGACATTACACAAGTAGCTTCTGCAACATTTAGCTGTTCTGCTGCAGTTCTTATAAGCTCCTCGATGGTTTCAGGCACCCACAATACAATTCCTCTTCTTCTTTTCTCTTTTGTTTCATCAGATTGTGAATAATGTACTGTACATTTCTTCTTAAACACTTTATCTGCAGATTATTTGATTACATAAATAGCTTATTAAATTCTTAAAAATCGAAATGAAAGATCGATACTTTGATTTATAAACCAATTAAACAGACCTTTGAGTTCTTTGGAGCCAGTTGGGAATGAAGAGATCTGAGAGTTCTTAGCATCTTCGAGTAACTTAATCAACATTTTGTTCCCACAACCCAAAGCTTCATCTAAAGGAGTGTTTCCCCATCTAATTCATAAACAGAAAAACAGTTAATAACCGCGAAAAACAAACCGATCTTTAATGGTAGATTCAAGAATAAATACCTGTCTTTTGCAAGAACATTAGCACTTGCTTCTACTAGTTGCATTGCTAAGATGTACAATCCTGCTGAAGCAGCTACATGTAGAGGTGTTCTGTGATCATAATCTTTAGCATTTGGGTCAATTCCATTATTGAGAAGCCGTTTTAGAAAATCGCTGTCTCCTTTTGCAACCACTGTGCAAAGGTAAGTCCCTGCGTTCTCTATGTCCAGAGTAGCTCCTTCTTTCACGAGTAATGCCGCAACACGATCATTCCCGTTCTTGATTGCTTCAAGTAAAGGAGTGTTCCCTAATTTATCTTTGACATTTACATCAACTGATACTTGAATAAGGTATAATGTAATGTCTTCATATCCTCTAGAGGCTGCAAGATGCTGTCAAGAGCAAAAAACATGTTTAGTTATGTTCCAATGTTGATAACAGAATCAGAGAATGCTTTAAGCCGCACTATTCACCTTCAAAGCTAATTTTGCCTCTTGTTTACTGATATGAAAGGTTATATCTCATTCAAATTGCTTAATTCAGACATTAGATTCTTTCCCTTCAAGTAGATTGTTGAGAATCCTCTGTCAATCGTGGAAATATATCTCGAGAATGTTCATAAAAGATTGCTTATCAAGTCTTAAAAGCCGACATAACTCGGAAACTCGAACAGTGTAAGGCTGAGGAATATTGCAGAGGATTGAAATCTCTCCAAAAGAGTTATGTGGTAGTAGACATGCCACTATTTCTTCAGATCCATCCTTTGCTTTACCAATTTCCTCCTGAGAGTATTCAGAGAAATTCTTGTTTTACTAACTGAGATTTTCAGAAATTCCTAAGCATTTATCATCTAAAACCTGGAACTTTATTTACCAAATACACCGTGACAAACGAAGTAGAGTTGATCAACAACGCTTCCTTGCTCCATTATAACTTCTCCAGGGAGAAAGAACTCTTCATGAAGTCTAATAACCTGTAATAAACCCAAAAGCATGCTATTTAAGATCTCCTTAAGAAGAAAAACAAATACATTTTCATGATCCAAATCTAAACGCTTACAATCTGGTTGATGAATTCAGATGAGCACCCACGAAGAGAGGAACTTTCTCAATGTATGGCAAGTATAAAGTTTGAGCAATCTGCAGTAAAAACATAAGTTTACATTTGTTTATCATCTAAGATATAAATAGACAAGCATCTCTAAAGCCATTCATCTTTGTACCTTAGCGCGGATAGAGACAGGTATGTCTTGAAGAACAGTTGCTTCAGTGTAGCTACTTTCATACTGCAACCGCAAATGTCCAGTGATCTGACCACGGATGTTTCTACCCAGTTTGTGTCGGTTCATATACCGCATTATATCAGCCATCTTATCCCGAAATCCCTCTGTTTTCGAACCTTTTACAATCAAAGCTGTCATGTTACCGATCAAGTAAGCGCCTAAAATCATATCGAATGAAATGTAGATCATGGCGAATATCATTTCCCGCATATTAACCACATGTATATCTCCATAACCTGCATAAAAAATAACATTAAATACGGAACAAAAGCAAATAACTAATCAAATTTTCAATGAACTTACCAACAGTTGCCATAGTAACAATTGCAAAGTACATAGAAGTAGTGTATCTAGTCCAGAGATCGATATCTCTGAAATGCGAGTAACAGTAATCTCCCAACTTCAAGCTTCCAATCCAAGTGTATCCTTCTTGAGAAGGAGGTATCGTCGTGGCCAAGTAATAGAAGATACAAGCAGCGGTGTGAGTGCAATTGAGCTCAACGAATATAAGCTTGACGATTCTTGTGAAAAGATAGTTAATTCTAATATCTTTCTCCATTTTGTGGAAAAACAGGATTACTCTATGAACTCGATATAGCCGTATCAGCAATAAGTATCTCACTTTTTCTCTTTCTCCTGCAGCCTGCATTCAAATTTACAGTCTCAAATTCTCTGTTTGGTTTTAGTGAAATCAAAGAATCAAAAAGTGTACCTTGTAGATGATATCCCATGGCATACAAGCTAGTAAATCAACGATAAAAGATGATTTTAAGTACCTGCAAAAGTAGTGAACACAATGAAGAGATGTTGTTAAAGTTACAAAAGCAGAGAAAGAGGTTTTAGTACCGTAAAGCGATTGAACTGCGTTTATAGACCATTCTATAAGTTCTGCTGTCTCGGTAAGCGACGAAGAATGTTAACATAATATCGACTAAGAAAGCGATTTGTCCGGCGATATCGAGGATGAATAGATTCTCTGGTAATCCTCTGAAGAATCCGAATTCTAATGGAGTGAAGAAGGAAGAGTAAAGAGCCCATATCGTTATGAACATCGACCACGCCTTGTACAACCTGCAAATTGAAGAAGCTTGTCATCAATCTTCAGATTCCGACAGAATCTTTTATCTTAAGTAGCTTAACTCAACTCATGGCCGTTTGATTTTCTCACGAAGATTATAACGAACAAATTATTTGTGATCACTAGAATGGCGGGAAAATCGATGAATAACCGAAGATTCCCAATGTAATAACGATAAATAGAAAACTACAATTAAACCCTTAAGTTTATTGCTTTTACTTAAAACAACCCCAAAACATATTAAGTTCACAATATTGCCTTTAAATTTTTTTAAAAGTTTAACTTCCATAATTAGAAAAACAAACTTCGAAAATTTTGAGAGCTTTTGATATATTTTACTAATTAGACTGTATAAAGGCACCATATTTGAATTTAAGCAGAGTAAGTGTGCTAAATTGAAATTAATTAAAGTAAAGGCGCTACTTATGGAAATAAAATAAAATAATGAAGACTCGGAACAAAATATTCAAAAACACGACGGAATTTTGATTTTTACTGGTTATCGGGATGAATAATGGAGCCTCTGGAGATATCTTTGATTCCATTAATGACGGTGAACTTTCCTCCTTTACCGGCGGCGAAGTCTAACCCTAAGAAATTGGTGAAGGTATTGACTTTATTTCCTCGTGATTCGACAATTTCAACTCTGAAATCATCCACTTCGTAATCCTCCAATTCCACGTCAGATTCTTCGGCGCCACTTCTAACTCCCATTACCTCAGATGATCGGAGAGATGATCGGAGATTTGGAGAAGACGATCTCTCTGTTGTTCTTCTCTCTCTCGTATTTCCTTTTTTTTTTAATGAATATTCAGTTATGCCTAAAATTGGCGCCTGAGTTTTCAGATTTTGAAATTTATCAAATGGAGAAATAATTAGCAACTCAAGTTATTTCGATGAACAATACATCGAAGCTGCGAAATTTATAGAAGTAATTTGGTTCTTATTTAACTTTTTTTTGGATAATGCCGTTATTTAAAATTTAAATATGGTGTTATTTTAATTTTAGTGTGATACAATATAATAATAATATTTTTCGGTGTTGTGTTATTCCGAGTGGCCTGAAAACAAAATCCGCTGTATCAGGATTCAGGAATATTCACGTGGCTCATGTAGTCTTAGGATCAGCCGGATCTAATAGTCTGTTGATATGTGAATCCATTTAACCAGTTTTAGAGAAAATTTACTAGCTAGTCCGTAATTTGAGTTATTAAAAAAATAATAATAGTGAAGTTTAATATAAGGTTAAATAGTGACATATGATTATTTTAGTACGATAAGAGAGCACCAGATAAGAGAATGTTTTATAACCACAAGTTAGTCACTTGGTCATTACATTTACATATGTAACATGTGATAAAGTTTGGTACATCACATGCACACAACAGTGGTCTATGTCTGACTCTGTTTTAGGTTTTTGTGTTTGGAGAATCAGTTTTCTGATTATCGAACAATCCATTAGAAAGAGGCCCCTTTGGCTTATAGTCTGTGCTTTGATTGTTGTACGTTCTTGGCTTTGCAGATTCTACTCCTTATAGATTCTGAACACATATATTTGACTTATAAGTTTTAATCCATACGTAATCTTTGAAGGTATTCATGAAATCTGAGTGCTTTCGATTAGGTTAGAAGTAATTAGTTGATTAATATAATGTTATTATTGCAAATGGGATGATTAGTTTTATAACAATTGTGCATCAACCGACCATTGTTTTGGCTCTTTTCTAATTTCTTTGTGGACACTTTTTTAAACAACAAGATAACATAACATAAAGTTGTTAGTTTATGTCAATGGGTTTATTATGGAAAGCCTGAAATGCAACACAATTAGTCCAATTTTTTAATTAAAATATGAATTAAGTTTAAGTAGTGGTCTTCCTTCTTGACCCTGTCCTTATTGGGTTATAGAACAAATTTGACCCCTATTTGGTTTCTAGAATTGTCTATCATATGCATATATATCAGATTAGTTTGATGAAAAGAGTTTAGGATAATGACTAATGAGACATTTCCACTTTTACATATATAAAACACGATAAACTAGATAACTAAACTCAATTGCCTATTAATCCTCTGAAACTGCAGCTAATTATAAGCTTTGCTATATCAGAAGTTGTTTCGTTTGTTCTGTATATTCTAACACAACATTGAATGGTTTAACAGAGCAAAGGTTTTGAAACATTTGTAACCTTTTCAAAGATGTTGAGCTCTCCAATCAACAGCAGAATCATCGTCATCTTCCTCCTCATCGCTTAGGGATTCTTCTTCTGTCTTCTTAGGTTTTGTAACTGAACCTTCAGAGGTTTTACTGCGCTTAGCTAATCTAGCCGCTTTAAGTTCCATTTTCTTCCTCTTTATAATCTCAACTTTTTCTTTGTAAGATCTGCAGAAGAAGATTATAAGGACCAAGTGTTTGCTTGAACTTTTACAAATTTCAACATTTTCATCTTCTTGCATAACAAACGAATGTATTAAATCACCTTTGCTCTCGTTGTTCCTCCTCTTCTATAGTTTCAGCCGCATCAACCTGAGAATTAAAGGGCAAATAGGCGAATTTAAACTTTAGAAAACAGAGCCAGCAATTCGTTTTTTAATACTCATGGAAAGTTATCTGACCTCTTCTTCCTCCATGCGGCTATCTACCACCTGCAGATCTTCTTGTATCAACTTCTCAAATTCTTTATATTCATCCCTGTGAACAGATCCATGTTTATATAAGTTCACAAAGAAAATTCTTTGGTACAAAGTCTTTAATAATCCCCTGGGATCATGAACCATTGGATCTCAAAGTGGGAATGTAAGCAAAGTAACTAAACCACAATAGTGAGATTTAAATTGAGATTTCTGCCCCTGGAAAAATAAAAGCCCCAACAAAATAAGATACTTACTTGATATCTGGTTTGACGAGTTTTATTCCACGCGCAAGCAAGTCAGCTTCTTTATTATCAAAAAAACCAGTTGGAAGGGTTCCTTTTGCCGCTGGTTTCATCTCTGAACCCCCTGTGCTTTGTGTCTGACTCTTTTCAGGTTCGCTGGTGGTTTTGGTATTTGAAGAATCAGTTTTCTGATCATCGAAAAACCCGTCTGGAAGAGGTCTCTTTGTCTTTTTTGTTTCTGAACTTATAGTCTGCTTTGATTGCTGTACATTCTTGGATTTTGCAGATTCTACTCCTACAGATTCTGAACACATATATTCAACCCATACTATACAACAGTGGAAATTCAATTGATAAAAGAAACTACCATCAATATTTCACAAATCATAAGACTATAACCTTTAAACATGTCATCGACAATAGTATCAACTAAACCAAAACTCTTCTACAAGGAAAATTTATTGGTCGAGAAAAATTATGAACAAGAAAATGAAAATGCATCAATCATTTACCTCTGGCAGGCTCATGATTTTCAAAGAAATTTGGCGGAAGAGTAGATGATGTCTGAGGTTTGGATGGTTTAGCCAAAGTTTCAGATTTTGTTGATTGAGTTTCAGCATGTTTAGTACCCCGTTGCATTCCTCCTGCACTAGCCTTTAGATTATCGATTGCCTGTTCCAACATTAATTTACCAAAGCTATAGGCTCAGATTAGGGAACATTAACAAACACTCAAAAAGCCAGCTACCTGAAGTTAATTACAAAATCCTACAAGTATTCAGTAGCAATCCATGATTCATAAAAGAGCATGAACTTAACTCTTAACACATCTCTCAATCTATGTAAATCATCAATTTCCCATTGCTACTCATGGTATAACAGAATGTGAAGTAAAGCTAATAGAGCATAAACACTATGGCATTGGAAGAAATTTACCTCGTGATGCTTACGAGAAGCTTGGTGTACATCCCAGAGTGATTCAGATTTCAACACGACATTGCAAACTCGACACACAGGTTGGTCTGATTCATTGTACCTACAAATCCAAAGTGCATAATCTTCATCACAACTTATAATCACTCACAACTACAGCTCGATCCCAAACCCAGAGCCCTACTTCTACATGTACTACCGACAAAATTTGAAGCGGGATTTGTTCAATTAGAGGTTCAATTAGTGACATCGAAACGAAGAGAAGAAGCTACAATCGCTTACCTAACCAGAGGAGAATCTATGCGTGTATCTTTCTTCTTGGCGTTGAGTTTAGAGCGAAACATCGCCTTCTTCTTCGCTTGAGCATCCATCACTGTTCTTCGAAGCAACCCACGAAATTTAACACAACTCCCAAATAATCAGAATCCCAAAATGATACAAAGATCTGAGAATTTCGTTTACACAAACAATCACTGAATCATTACAAGATGACACTACAACCTTATCATCCAACACAAAACCTACGATCCACCGTTAGAATCAAAATTCCTCTCTCCGTTCCTCTTCACCGCAGTCTCTTCTCTTTTACGGGTCGGGTTTAATTTCCGGGCTGGGTCTGGGCCGGTAATAAAGTCTGGGCCAGACTCATTATCTTCATTAAAAATGTCCATTTTACACCGAAATCGATAATTACAAAATTCGTATCTTTCGAGACCATACAAAATCGAATCATATCATTCAATACCAAACATATGAAAAGCTTTGATTTGAGTACAGCAATCAAAAAACAACGAAAACTAAAATTTGAATTTGCCTTCTCTCTTATTCTTGTCAACAATTGAGTTTGTCTACTGAACCGAAATACTTTCATTTATTACCAAACTAAAAGAATAGTAAAGTTGTTTGCAGTGAGTTCATCATAAGCTTGAGACCATATTGCAACAGTAGATGACTTTATGCCTTAGTGAGCTGCAACGCCTCCACGAATAACGCCTTGAGAGAAGCGTTTGAAGCTGCAATTCTCTGTGATGTGATGTCCAAATCTTTACCCGATCTGATGAACAAAAGATAACAACAGTTACATCAGTTGAAACGTTGAGTATGCATTTGGTCTAATCTCAACACTTACGGATCAAAAATGAGACCACCAGCTTCTCTAACGATCACAATTCCTGCTGCAATGTCCCTGTGAAGATTGATATTATGCTATTAGGATCCAATTTTGTTTGTGCAAGATGGAGACTTCTTTTGAACCAAGCAAGGAAAAAGGGACAATTTACCATGGACCACCGAACCCGAGTTCATAGAAGATATCAATCCGTCCACAAGCAACGCCACAAAGGTCTAGTGCGCATGAGCCAAGCATCCTAAGGGACCTAACCTGATGAAAGCAACAAACAGTAGAAACAACCCTTGAGTTTGGAGAGGTTGGAGTCATTTGCCGGAGATCCAAACATCACTCAATAAACTTTCACCTTGGTCAACAAACTGTTGATCCTGCCAGTTGAATCGTCTAACGTAGCTTTGTCCCGTTTAGTACCGGCCTGTGTTCCATTGGTCATAAGCGATGAGGGTGGATTTGTACAGTTTAGTGACACGAAGTAAAGAAACAGATTTTACCTCTGTTACCAGCAAAGCAGTCACAAGTTCGCTCTGAGATGACACTGCAAAAAGAACGTCTCTTGATCACCAAATATTCCGATTTTTACACATAGCATCAAACAAGAAGAAAACATTTATCTTGAACTGACATTTTTAGGAGTGAAAGATGTGTATAAACTGCTAACCTTTAATTGGTATCCCATTTAAGAAAGCTCCTTTCCCTTGAACACCGGTAAACAGCTGTTTTATCATTAAATATAATGTAAGAACTGAGAAAATCTCGCTGCATTCATGGCCACAACATCATCAAGGAAACTATCTATTATATGGTAACTGACATTGATCAAAGAAACTTGAAGTATGCTACAAGGGAGCCATGAAAAAGATCTAACCCAGACTTTTACCTCATCCATAATCGGATTGAAAACAACGCCAACCACAGGGACTTTTCCAATCGTAAGGCCAATGGACACACACACAAAAGGGAATCTACAAAAACAGCATTTGATTTTGTTTTTGATGAAATGGCAACTGAAAAGACACACTATTATTCAAATGGCAACTGAGAATAATATAATATATACCCGTGAACGAAATTTGTTGTTCCGTCAAGAGGGTCAACAATCCAAGTAGGTTCGTCTGTTAATTCTGTCACACCGTGTGCAGCTGTAGTTTCTTCTCCTATGAACTAAATCAAACCGTAACGCTCATGATCAATGTAAGCAAGAAGCTGGCAAAGATCCAAGAGATAGGGGTTTCAAAGAAGAAGAAATTTCACCTTGTGATTGGGAAAAAGCTGCTTGAGATGATTAAACACGAGTTCTTCACATCCTTTATCAGTCTCAGTCACCAAATCCACCTAAAGAGACAATAATTTCATGAGCCAAAGAACAAGAAACCAAAACAAAATCAACACTCTAGGACTAGACGTAGCCAATTCCATTATTTGTGATTGTGTGGGTTTGAAATCAGTAGTAATCTTGCAAATTGCAACGAAGTAGTTATAAGAGCGAAGGAAACAAACACTAACCTGGCCTTTGTGTTCAACATGTTTAGTCTCGTAAAACCCTTTATGAATTACCTGCACAATGAAACCAGATTAAATCAAGATTATCCAAACGATCGAATCATAACTCAATAAGATCGATCGAGAGTGATAGAGAGACCTGTCCAGCTTTTTTAGCGGCATCAATGGCAGCAGCTAAGAACTGATCTAGAGAATCTTTATCAAATGTCGCCGAAAAAGTAAAGAAAATGAGAAAACATGGAAATCAAAAAGAAGCAAAGAATTAAGTTCGCAGAGATTGAAGGAGTCGTTACCATTTTCCGCCATTTTCGATGAAAGAAGGAAGCGAGGAAGACGAAGAGAGTAATGCTTTACTTCTGGGTGTTTCTGAGAGAAGATGGAAGTTACGGTTGTTGTGAATTGTGAGTGAGCACATATGGCGAACATTCGAGGCATCTAATCTTTATTTAAACTACGTCAAATTACCCACTTACAATTTCGGGTCGGGTCAGTCTGATTCGGGTTTGGGCTTTGATACTATTGGGGTGGTTCTGTATCCATATAGGCCGGGCTCCTTGTTTCTTTTTTTTTAAGCCTAGTAACTCGATCTTTATTATTACCAACTCAACACATACAAATTGTGAAGGCGGGTACTAAACGGGACCAAGCTACATTAGATGATACAACTGATGAGGGAATACAGTTTTTGCTCTTCCAAACTCAAGGGTTGTGTCTACTGTTTATTGCCTTCATCAGGTTAGGTCCCTTAGGATGCTTGGCTCGTGCGCACTGGACCTCTGTAGTGTTGCATGTGGAGAGGTTGATATCTTCTATGAACTTGGATTCGGTGGTCCATGGTAAACTGCCCCTTTGCCTTGTTTGGATTGAAAGAGTATCCTTAGGGACATTAGATCTTAATAGCAGCACAACATCAATTTTCATAGGGACATTGCAGCAGGAATTGTGATCGTTAGAGAAGCTGGTGGACTCATTTTTGATCCGTAAGTGTTTACATTAGACCAAATGATGCATACTCAAAGTTTTAACTGATGTAACTGTTGTTTTCTTTGTTCATCAGATCGGGTAAAGATTTGGACATCACATCGCAGAGAATTGCAGCTTCAACCGCTTCTCTTAAGGAGTTAATTATTCGTGGAGGCGTTGCAGCTCACAAAGGCATAAAGTCATGTACTGTTGCAATATGGTCTTCAAGCTTATGATGAACTACTTGAAGGGAAAGAATCTAATGTCCGAATTAAGCAATTGGAATCTGCTATAACCTTTCATATCAGTAAACAAGAGGCAGAGTTAGCTTTGAAGGTGAATAGTGCGGCTTTCTATGGTGATCTTTATCAGGTTAAGAGTTTGATTCGAGCTGGAGCTGACCCGAATAAGACAGATTATGACGGAAGATCACCTTTGGTATGGTCTTAAAGCATCTCTGAATCTGATGTCAACATTGAAAAATAACTAAACATGTTTTTTGATCTTGACAGCATCTTGCAGCCTCTAGAGGATATGAAGACATTACATTATATCTTATTCAAGTATCAGTTGATGTAAATGTGAAAGATAAATTAGGGAACACTCCATTACTTGAAGCAATCAAAAACGGAAATGATCGTGTTGCGGCTTTGCTCGTGAAAGAAGGAGCTACTCTGGACATAGAGAACGCAGGGACTTACCTTTGCACAGTGGTTGCAAAAGGAGACAGCGATTTTCTAAAACGGCTTCTCAATAATGGAATTGACCCAAATGCTAAAGATTATGATCACAGAACACCTCTACATGTAGCTGCTTCAGCAGGATTGTACATCTTAGCAATGCAACTAGTAGAAGCAAGTGCTAATGTTCTTGCAAAAGACAGGTATTTATTCTCGAATTTACCAAATAAAGAGCGATTTGTTTTTCGCGGTTATTAACTGTTTTTCTGTTTATGAATCAGATGGGGAAACACTCCTTTAGATGAAGCTTTCGGTTGTGGAAACAAAATGTTGATAAAGTTACTTGAAGATGCTAAGAATTCTCAGATCTCTGCATTCCCAAGTGGCTCCAAAGAACTCAAAGGTAGTTTAGTTGGTTTATAGATCAAAGTACCAATGTTTCATTCAATTTTTGAAGACTTTAATAACCGGTTTATGTATTCAAGTAATCTGCAGATACAGTGTATAAGAAGAAATGTACAGTGTATTCTTCATATTCTGATGAAACAAAAGAGAAAAGAAGAAGAGGGATTGTGTTGTAAACATGAATACATTGGACAACCTGATGTAATGGTTTTTGTCTTGGTTGTTAAGATCCAGTGTCTTGGTTGTTTGTTGTCTGGTTGCTGAGAGAGAAATCTACAAAGATCACGTTAGAACTGTCTCTGGTAAGAAAGAGGACGACCTTGATAGGGGAAGGAATAAGAGATCACAACGCCTGTCACTGTAGTTTTCCAACAAAAGACTGTTACGGAAATCGCTCTTGCTGGCTTCATTGGCTATATATTGGAAACATTTCAAGGTATCACTTCTATAATAACTCTAAGTTCATCCTTATATCTTATTTGTTTCAGCATCACTTCTGAAGTATTGTTTGTCTTTTTTCTTCTCTTTACAGAATTGTTGGGCTTTAGCTAGAGCTTATGAGATGAATGTGATTCATTGTCCAGGTTACAGTCTTGTAGTTCCTTTGTTGCTACTTTATGTAATCTGCAAAACCCATAAAATTCCATAAAAATTCAAAAGAAGACCCAGTAGAAGTTATGGTATTGACTAAGACTATCTTCTCTTCTTTTTCTTTCTTCTCACTGTCTTCTTTTGATAGAGCTAAACATTATAGACTACAAGTGTAGTCGAATATGTGAGACAGAGTATCAGTGGCTCTACCATTGGACTAAGATATGTCTTATGCACGAGTGCTTAGGTGTTGTTCGTTTGTCCATCCAGATGCTCCATCTGGATGAAGATGTAAACTGTTGTTCGTTTAAATGTATAATTGTGCATCATGCTCGATGGAGCATCTCAACTTAGTTTAAATTTTTAGAACTTCTAAATGTGTTTATAAGAAACAATTGGACGTAGATGGAGTTCATAAAATTTAAAAATTTAAAAATACCATTTTTTTTTTTTTTTACTCTCTTTATCCTATTTTTTATTTTTTCTCATATTTTTTACTCTCTCTCCTCTTTTTAGTCTCTCCCGTCTTTTTTATTCGTTCTCCTATTGTTTACGTTCTCTCTTCTTTTTTACGCTCTCTCTTCTTTTTTACTCTCTCTCTCCTCTTTTTTATTCGTTTGCTCCTATTTTTTACGCTATCTCTTCTTTTTTACGTTCTCTCTTCTTTTTTCCTCTCTCTCCTCTTTTTTACTCTCTCTCCTCTTTTTTACTCTCTCTCCTATTTTTACGCTTTCTTTTCTTTTTTACTCTATCTCCTCTTTTTTCTCTCTCTCTTCGTTTTACTCTCTCTCTTCTTTTTTACTCTCTCTTCGTTTTACTCTCTCTTCTCTTTTACTATCTCTCATCTATTTTACTATCTCTCTTCTTTTTTACTATCTCTCCTCTTTTTATGCTCTGTCCTCTTTTTTACTCTATTTTAATCACTTTTTTTTGGTTCATTTAGATGTATATGTCAATTTACAAAACAAACAAACACATATCTAGATGCAACATCTAGATGTAGTATTCACCATTGTTAGACATAAAAACAGAATTGGTTTAATTTTTGATTAATACCGGCTTATATAAATTGCTTCCGGTTATGTTTGGTTAAGACTTTTACTCTTTTTGCTTCTTCTTCGCTTATAAATGTCTGTAACAAAATATTGTTTCAATGACGAGATGAAATGAAAGAATCTTCTTGATTTGCTTTTTGCTTTGCAATTAACATGGTATCAGAGCTGTTGAAATTGAATTCAACACTTTCGATCTTCTCTTCCTCGTTTTCGCTTCGCCGATCTAGTAGCTTCCTCTTCGGCGTTTCTCCGATCTCGTTCTGAGAAGCTCTGTTGCTTCTTCATCTCTTCCTTTCTTTGTTTTCTTTTACTTCGTTTCTTCTCCTTGGTTATCTCACCAAGATTCTTTTGTGATAAACATGATTCCCTCACGAAAGACTAAGAGGCTTGTTGCTGGCAAAAGATCCACAACAAGAAGACAGATTCGAGCAAGAACTCTCTCCAGTCCAGAGCTGAATCAAACTCAAACTGGTTCCGATCAACCAATTCAAGCTCCAAAAGCTTCAGATCAACTGAATCAACCTCCGATTTTCAACAATCAATTGGCGGAGGATATGATTCATGTGTCAAAACCTTTCACGAATGTGAATCAATCTTCTTCTCTGACTTCTGCCGATGTCAACATAGCATCGAGAGCACATGAGCAGTTTGAATTCAATGGAATTCAATATTCTCCATACTACTTGACCAGTGCTGATAATCCAGGTTCTTCCATAATCTCAGAAATTCTTGATGGAACGAATTATAATACGTGGAACATTGCAATTTCAATTGCATTAGAGGCTAAGAACAAACTCGGTTTTGTGGATGGATCTTTGCCCAGACCTGCAGAAAATGATTCACTCTTTAAAATCTGGTCTAGATGCAATAGCATGGTTAAATCATGGATCCTAAACTCAGTTTCCAAGGAAATTTACAGTAGCATTTTGAGGCTTCGTGATTCTGCAGAGATTTGGAAGGATTTAATGTCCAGATTCCATGTAACTAATCTACCAAGATCTTATCAACTTTCTCAGCAGATATGGTCTCTGCAACAAGGAGGAATGGATCTTTCAACATATTTCACAAAATTGAAGACGCTATGGGATGATTTGGATGGAACAGACTGCTTGAAAACCTGCAGCAACTGTGAATGTTGCAAAACTATTCAGATCAAACATGATAGAGCAAGAGTGACTAAGTTTCTTGCTGGGCTCAACGACTCATATTCTAACATCAGGAGCCAGATCATTATGAAGAAAACCATTCCAGAATTGTCGGAGGTTTATAATCTTCTTGATCAGGACCATAGTCAACACAACATCCATCCTGTCCAGAATGCTTCAGTTTTCAATGTTTCTGAAACGAATCCAGCTCATTCTACCACAGTAAATGCCACATATACTAACCAGAAGTCTTCTCAACGTCCGGTATGTTCACATTGTGGTTACATAGGTCATACTGTGGACAAATGCTACAAGATTCATGGCTACCCTCCTGGTTTCAAACACAAGAATAAATCAAATGTTCCAAAATCAGCAGTTGCTTGTCTCAGTTTAACATAGCAGAACAAAGGGGAAAACAAAATAGTTGGTCCGCTGCAGAATCTTACAAAAGAACAGATAGAAGGAGTGATTGCATATTTCAACTCACACCTCATCACACCAGATGCAAAAGTGACCTTACCCTCTACTTCGGGTGGAACTATCACGGCTGATGATGGTATGAGCTTTAGTTCCTCTACTTTACACTTGATTGGAATGTTACATTCTACTAAAACTAACCTCACTAATCAGTCTTGGATTGTTGACAGCGGTGCTAGTCACCATGTTACTCATGATAAGACCCTTTTTTCTAAAATAAATGTTTCAGTAGACAGATATGTGACATTACCAACCGGTGTAGATGTTAGGATTGCAGGCATTGGTGATATTCATGTGAATGATCATCTAATTCTGAAAAACGTTCTGTTCATTCCAGATTTTCGTCTCAGTTTAATGAGTGTTAGTCAATTAGCTGCTGACTCAAAATGTCGTTTTACCTTTGATGAATCTACTTGCTTGATCCAGGATCCTATCAAGGGGCTGATGATTGGACAAGCTGAGAAGATATTCAATCTCTACATTCTTGATAGAAGTTCTATAGCAGATAATGCTACTGTTTCTAATTCTTTCTCTCTTAATGTTGTTGTTGATTTTTCTCTTTGGCACAATAGGCTAGGACATCCTCCTTTGTCAAAGATCGAATCCATCACTGATACTCTTGGCATAAAACAGAAGAATAAAACACATTTTCATTGCTCAGTTTGCCCTTTGGCTAAGCAAAAACATTTACCTTACATTTCGAACAACAACATTTGTTCTAATGTTTTTGATCTTTTGCATATTGACACTTGGGGTCCTTTTTCAGTTGAAACTAATGAAGGATATCGTTTCTTTTTGACCATTGTTGACGATCACACACGGATGACATGGATTTACCTCATGAGATCAAAGAGTGATGTTTTAAAAATTTTCCTAGATTTTCTTAAAATGATAGAGACGCAATACAATGGCAAAGTCAAAGGAGTTAGATCGGACAATGCTCCGGAGCTACGATTCACCGAACTCTTTCAGTCAAAAGGGATCCTAGCTTATCATTCATGTCCGGAGACTCCACAACAAAACTCTGTGGTGGAGCGCAAGCATCAACACATTCTCAACGTGGCTAGATCACTCATGTTTCAAGCAAATGTTCCGCTGTCTCATTGGGGAGATTGTGTTCTTACTTCAGTTTTTCTAATAAACAGGATTCCCAGCCCTTTACTTCAAAATCGTTCTCCTTATGAAGTACTAACTAACCAAATTCCTGCTTATGATCAGTTTCGTGTTTTTGGTTGTTTGTGTTACAGCTCTACTTCGACAAAACAAAGAACAAAGTTTCAGCCTCGATCAAAAGCATGTGTATTCTTAGGATATCCTTTGGGTTTTAAAGGATACAAAGTGATGGATTTGGAAACAAATTCTATATACATTTCTCGGAATGTAGTTTTTTATGAAGATGTCTTCCCTTTTAAAGATGAAAAATGTGATGTGTCTGATTTTTCTACTCTTTTAAACACAGGAACAGAAGATACAATCATGCCTTCTGCTTCACAGCAACAAGGAAAAGACAGAGAAACAGAGGGAGTTGAGACGGATTCAAGTACTAAACCTGCAGCGACGCGAGCAGATTCAAGTGATACTCGAATCAAAAGAATCTCAAAACCTCCTAGACATTTGCAAGAATACTATTGCAATCTAACTGAAACTGATGTTCCTTACCCTTTAGCATCTTATATGTCGTTCAATGATTTAAGTGAAGAATATAAGTTTTACCTTTGTTCTGTTATGCAGTTTGGTGAGCCTTCCACTTTTTCCCAAGCAAAGAAGTTTGATGAGTGGCTTGCAGCAATGAATGAGGAGCTAAAATCTTTAGAAGAATCAAGGACTTGGGACATAGTTTCTCTACCTTCAAATAAACGAGCTATTGGCTGTAAGTGGGTATATAAAACTAAATTGAATGCAGATGGAACCTTAGAACGATAAAAAGCTAGACTAGTTGCTAAAGGATACACTCAACAACCGGGAATTGACTTTGTGGACACTTTTTCTCCTGTGGCAAAGATGACAACAGTCAAAACTCTCATATCCGTTGCAGCAGCTAAGAAATGGAGTCTGCACCAATTAGACATTTCCAATGCTTTCTTAAATGGAGATTTGACTGAGGAAATTTACATGTCTCTTCCACCTGGGTACACGCCAAAACCAGGTTATGTTCTTCCTCCTAATGCTGTATGCAAACTGAACAAATCAATTTATGGTCTCAAACAGGCTTCTAGGCAATGGTTCTTGAAATTTAGTGAAGCACTTATTGGCCTTAACTTCCGTAAATCTCAGTGTGATCATACCCTTTTTGTGAGAAACATAGGTGGGGAATACATTGCTGTTTTGGTTTATGTTGATGATATCATTATTGTTTCGAACAATGATGATGCAGTCTCTTCTCTTAAATCTGTTTTACATAGTTGCTTTAAATTACGTGATCTTGGTCCTTTAAGGTATTTTTTAGGATTGGAAATTGCAAGATCAGCTGCTGGAATATCTGTTTGTCAACGAAAATACACATTGGACCTGCTGGAAGACACTGGTTTCTTAGCATGCAAGCCATGCAACATACCAATGGATCCAAGCTTAAAACTCAAACTCGATAGTGATGAACCTCTTTTATCTGATCCTCTTGAATACAGGAGATTAGTTGGACGTCTTATGTATCTTACCATAACCAGACCAGACATCACATTTGCTGTCAATAAGCTATGCCAATTTGCCTCAGCACCAAAGAAATCACATCTCCAAGCAGCTCACAATGTGCTGAGATACTTGAAGAACACTATAGGGCTGGGATTATTCTATTCAGCAAGCAATGATCTTGTTCTTAAGGCATTCACAGATGCAGATTGGGCTTCATGTGTAGACACAAGACGATCAACATCAGGCTATTGTATGTTTCTTGGTACCTCTCTCATTTCGTGGAAGTCTAAGAAGCAAGCAACAGTGTCCCTATCATCCGCAGAAGCAGAGTACAGAGCCATGCGTTTCGCCGTAAATGAAGTCACTTGGCTGGTGAATCTCCTTGGTGAACTTCAAGTGCCCCAAAATCGGTCAGTCCCATTTTATTGTGACTCCACTGCAGCCATTCATATTGCCAATAATGTAGTGTTCCACGAAAGAACCAAACATGTTGAACTCGACTGCCATAGAGTAAGAGAAGAAGTTACTAGTGGACTGATAAAGACACTCCATGTTCACACAAACAATCAACTCGCAGACATCTTCACCAAAGCACTTCCATCATGCCGTTTTCATGAGTTATTAGGCAAGATGACATTGTTATCAATAACAATGCCATCTTGAGGAGGGGTGTTAGACATAAAAACAGAATTGGTTTAATTTTTGATTAATACCGGCTTATATAAATTGCTTCTGGTTATGTTTGGTTAAGACTTTTACTCTTTTTGCTTCTTCTTCGCTTATAAATGTCTGTAACAAAATATTGTTTCAATGACGAGATGAAATGAAAGAATCTTCTTGATTTGCTTTTTGCTTTGCAATTAACAACCATGAAAACAAACAACATCCAGCTGCTCTATTTAGATAATGCATTCAAATGAACCATATGGATAAAGTAGCTCGATGGACAAACAAACAGAGCCATAATCAAAAGAAAGATTAACTTGTACGCAACAAGTCACAAGACCCCACAAGTCACAACTCTTTGTATAAATTTATTCCAAAAACGTTAATTTTTATTAACACAAATAGTAAAAATCGTGTACTAAAAGAAGTAAATCATTTTAAGTCTATATTCTTTTTATACACGTTGATATACATTGAACTCAAATTCAAATAATTGTAATTAATTTGCTTAATTTACAATATTATTTCTGATATTACAAAATTACTTTTAAACACGTGGTTAATGAAGGAGTGTCTATAAATAAATAATACGTTGAAACTTGCATCTCCATCTGCATCGTCTTCACCGTTCTTCCACAGCCACTTTGGAGCTTCAAAAATGACTTTCACAGGTAACTTCTTTGTCTTCTTAGTCACTTTCTTCTTTATTCTTATTCTATCTCCAGTTCAGAGTTATGATTCCGGGTCGGATCTCGAATCCCTCGCTCGTGGGATGCTCGATTCAGCGAAGGAAACTGAGTTCTTTGAGTGGATGAGAGATATTAGGAGGAAGATCCATGAGAATCCAGAAACTGGGTTTCAGGAGTTTAAAACTAGTCAACTTATTAGAGACGAGCTTGACTCACTTGGAGTGAAGTATAAATGGCCTGTGGCTAAGACTGGCGTTGTGGCTTGGATTGGATCTGGTTCTAAACCTGTTTTTGGACTCAGAGCTGACATGGATGCACTTCCGTTACAGGTTTATTTAATCAAAAATCTGATTTTAATCAAACCTGTATTTCAGATTGCTTTGAATACTAAATTGAAAAATTTGTGACTGTGATTGAAAATAAAGGAATTAGTGGAATGGGAATCGAAGAGTAAAGTAGATGGAAAGATGCATGCTTGTGGTCATGATACTCATGTTTCTATGCTTCTTGGAGCAGCTAAGCTTCTTCAATCCAGAAAACACTTGATCAAGGTCTCTCTCTCAGTTTTCTCTATATATTTGTTATGTGTTTGACTGATTCAGTGTGTTCTCTGCAATCAAAATGAATCATTTTGATGTAGATTAGTGTTTTCTCAGATTCTGATCTACTGTGTGTATGTAAGACTTCATTGAAATAGTGTATTACAAGCAATTAAAATGTGAACTTTCCAAATGGATCAAGACTCTGATGTGTTGTTAATTTTTAGGATTTTTGAATGAACAGTAGTGTATGAATTCAGAAAGTTATGTAAGTCACACTATAGTGATATGTTTAATTAAGTGGGTCAGAATCTGATTTGGTGGCTTTTGAAAGAAATGATAGTCATGTGTGGGTCAGAATCTGATTTGGTGAAATGATAGTAATATGTTTGATTGATTTCACTGTGTGTGCCCATCCCAGCAAACAAAAAGTGAGATTTCTAAATAGTAAGATACTGAATGAATTACAATGCTTTTTCTTTTTTACTTTTTGGCAAAAGGGAACTGTGAAACTTGTGTTTCAACCAGGCGAGGAAGGTTATGCAGGTGCATATCAAATGTTAAAAGATGAGATTCTGGACGACTTAGATGGGATTCTCAGCATCCATGTCTTTCCATCAATCCCTTCGGGTGGTATCGGGTCTAGGCCTGGGACTGTTCTTGCAGGTGCAGGAATGTTTACTGTCACCATTCATGGTCAAGGTAGCCACGCAGCTCAACCACACTTGTCTAAAGACCCGGTTCTTGCAGCTTCTTCTGCTGTTGTTGCTTTGCAACAGATTGTTTCGCGGGAAATGGATCCACTCGAAGCTGGTGTAAGTTTGTTTCCAACCCTTTAAGCATTGTGTTTGATGTACCATAATCTTGTCTGAATGAGCAGAATTCGGTTTTTTAAATGTTTCACAGGTGGTTACTGTTGGATACATTGAAGGAGGTCATGCGCAAAACGTAATACCTGAGAGTGCTAAATTTGGAGGTACTTTCAGAAGCTTAAGCAACGATGGGCTTCTATTCATTCAAAGACGGATCAAAGAGGTAAGTAAAGAGATCCATTTACACTCATTTCTTTACAATCTTGTTTGTTATTGCTGGGTCTAAACGAACTCAAGGTCCAAAACCAAGCACACCCAAAAAGCTCAAATACAGTAAAAACGAGCTCGGATACTGAAGTCAGCGCAGAGAAGATCACCGAAGACACGAGCTAAACACAAACTGAAGACAACAAGCTAGTTAGAATCGAGAACAGTTCGGCTCTTTAGCGATTAGATCTCTTTCTTTTCTTTTTGTTAAACTTTGTTGTTGTTAATTTTCTCATTAACGTTGTTCTTCTATTCGTTCATTCTATGATGCAGATTTCGGAGGCACAAGCATCAGTATATAGATGCAAAGCAGAAGTAAACTTCGAAGAGAAAGAGCCATCACTTCATCCAGTAATGAACAACGATGAAGGCTTATACGAGCACGGTAAGAAAGTAGCAGAAGCTATGATTGGAAAGAATAACTTCCATGATTTTCCAGTAACAATGGGAGGAGAAGATTTCAGCTTCTTTACTCAGAAGACTAAAGCTGCAATTTTTGTTCTTGGGATCAAAAATGAGACAATAGGTGCTGGTAAGCCATTCCATTCACCTTACTTCTTTGTTGATGAAGAAGCTCTTCCTCTTGGAGCTGCTCTTCACGCAGCCATGGCAGTTTCTTACTTGGATAAACATGATCATGAGGTTAAGACTGAGTTATAGAATGTGTCAACATTTGGTCAATTTGGAATAATCCTCTACTTTTATTGAACTGTAAAGTTTAGGTGGATGTTTGGTTAGCTTTTGGTTTGGTAAGATTTAATTTAAAATAATGAAATTGTATTCAATTTGAACCAAGTCAGATTGGACCAAACCGAAAGTTTGAACGATTGAAATCTTCTCGTTCTTAAGTAACCACTAGTTATTATTATGTTGACCATTTCTATTTCATATCAATTTGATACCAATACATAAAAATTTAAGTAGTAGAATGTCAATGGTACCAAATTTGATTTGGACTAGTATGTATATATTTGACAAAATTGTCGACAAACTGGACAAAAATACATAGAAGGAAAGATATTTGTTTTTTTATCATCTAGATCAACAAGAACTCAAATCTAAAACCAAATTGACGTTAAGAAGTTGTGTATAGGTAGGTTTTTACGATAAATTGGGTATTATCGATTCAATTATTGAAAAAATTAAAATCTAAAATTTTATCACAATTTTTTGTTAATAAATATTTTTTAAACTTTTATTTACGAATAAATAGACAAGATCCGATTCATAATCAGAATTCACATTTTTACCTCTAACAATATTATGTGGAACAAATTTAATTCTTTTAATTCAATTTGGGTGGGAAAATCAATCAAAACATTTCTACAAATTTTAATAATTTGATATCAAAACAATTGAAAACTGTGATTAATTTGTTAAAATTAAATTTTTAGTGATTTATAATTTTTGTAGCAAAAGATTTATTTAGTTTATAGTATATTTCTTATTTTTATTATTAATAATATGACATATTTTGGTAGGGCACAAACACTAATATTTTTAGTTAACGGTAGCTAAGACACATTTCACATATCTGGTTTGTTTTTTTTTGGTCACACACTCAACCCAATAAAAAACAAAACATAACGCAACAAAAAAGATTAATAACGACAATTGAATTTTATTGGACCTGATCTAATTAAAACCGATCGTTAAATGTCTTTAAAACATTCATTTTCGATAATAGTAATTAAATTAACATTTTCATTTATGTAACACAATGACCAGTTGACTAAAAGTAATCGTTACAATTATTCATTAACGTTATTATTAATTAGAATGATTTTCTGTTAATTAGCTGTCACTTTTAATACATAAGATACTTTTACTTTTTTGTCAAAAAGGAAAATTTACTTTTTTTTTCTTTCTAACTCTGTAATTATGATGATTTCTTTCTGTTTCTAAAGCCGGCTAGTGAGAGAAAGAGAGCGCTGAAACTCATGTAAAAGGCCGAGTCTTTCTTCAATTCTTCTTCTCTCTGTTCAAACACTCGTTTACGCGTGTTTATATCATAAAGTCAGATAATTTTCAAAAACCCATTTCGAAAATCGAAACTTCTTCATTGATTCGAAGGAGAAGACGAATCACTGTTTGAAGAAGATGAAGTTAGGTCTCTTTGTTATCGTCATCTTCTTCTTTGCGGTGGTGACTTCAGATCTAGACTCTGATCGGAGAGCTTTAATCGTTGTTCGTGATAGTGTTCGTGGTCGTACTTTGTTATGGAACACGAGTGCTTCTCCATGTACTTGGCATGGAGTTCATTGCGATGCGGGTCGTGTTACGGAGCTCCGATTACCCGGAACCGGTTTATTTGGTTCTTTACCAATCGGTGGAATTGGTAATTTAACTGAGCTTCAGACCCTTTCTCTTCGTTTCAATTCACTTTCCGGTTCAATCCCTTCGGATTTCTCGAATTTGGCTCTTCTTCGTTACTTGTATCTTCAAGGTAATGCCTTTTCCGGTGAGATTCCGTCGTTTCTCTTCACGCTTCCTAACATAATCAAAATCAGTTTAGCGTCAAACAATTTTTCTGGTGAGATTCCGGATAATGTCAATTCTGCAAGTCGGTTGATTGAACTGTATTTAGATAGGAATCAACTCTCTGGTGCGATTCCTGATATCACGATTCCTCTTCAGAAATTTAATGTTTCTTCTAATCAATTAAACGGGTCTATTCCGGATTCGTTATCGGGTTTGCCTCGAACTGCTTTTGAAGGGAATGGTTTGTGTGGGAAACCCTTAAACCCTTGTAGCGACGCTGAAGGTCCTAATACGTCGCCGGAGAAGAAAGATAGCGACAAATTATCCGCCGGAGCTATTGCCGGAATTGTTATTGGATGTGTTGTTGGTCTAGTGCTGCTTCTCTTGCTTCTGTTCTGTCTCTGCAAAAAGAGAAAGAAGGAAGAGAATCCACCGAGAAATGTTGAAGCTCCGGTTGTTGGTCCAACTTCCACCGCTGCTATACCTAGGGAAACGGCGGCTAATGTCCCCCCGGCGAAAGCTCCGGCGTCGGAGAGTGGTGTGGTGAGTAAAGATTTGACCTTTTTTGTGAAGTCTTTTGGAAAATTCGATTTGGATGGATTGTTGAAGGCTTCAGCTGAGGTTCTTGGTAAAGGAACTGTTGGTTCTTCGTATAAGGCAAGCTTTGATCATGGATTAGTGGTGGCTGTGAAACGATTAAGAGACGTTGTGGTGCCTGAGAAAGAGTTCAGAGAGAGATTGCAGGTTTTGGGATCAATGAGTCACGCTAATCTCGTGACTTTGATCGCTTATTATTTCAGCCGCGACGAGAAGCTTCTTGTCTTTGAGTACATGTCTAGAGGAAGCTTGTCTGCACTGTTGCACGGTAAAACATTGAACACACCATTACTACATTTTTCAATATTCGAGTTCGTAGTTTAGCTAATGCCAGTATGTGATCTTGATTTGGTTAAGATTGAAAATGATTGCAGCATTGTTTCTTAGTTTGTTGATTTTAATGTGTCTTGATGCTAGTTTATGATCTTAAATCATTAATGCTTCAAGCTTGGTTTTAAAACTCTTTGAATGGATTCTAGGGAACAAAGGAAGTGGTAGGACTTCGTTAAACTGGGAAACCAGAGCCAGTATAGCCTTGGGAGCTGCAAAAGCTATTAGCTTCCTACATTCTCGTGATGGAACAACTTCTCATGGAAACATCAAGTCCTCAAACATACTCTTATCTGAATCCTATGAAGCTAAGGTCTCTGATTACGGTCTAGCTCCAATCATCAGTTCCACATCTGCACCTAACCGTGTTGATGGCTATCGTGCACCTGAAGTCACCGATGCTCGCAAAATCTCCCAAAAAGCTGATGTCTATAGCTTTGGCGTCCTAATCCTTGAATTACTCACAGGTAACAACACAAACAATCAAACACAGAACTATCTTGTTACTTTAAGGTTTTGACATGAACATTATATTGCAGGTAAGTCACCAACACAGCAACAAATGAATGAAGAAGGTGTCGATTTGCCGAGATGGGTACAATCTGTTACTGATCAACAATCACCATCTGATGTTCTTGATCCTGAGCTCACAAGGTACCAACCTGAAGGCAATGAGAACATCATTCGTTTATTGAAGATTGGTTTGAGTTGTACAGCTCAATATCCAGATAGTCGTCCTTCAATGGCTGATGTTACCAAACTCATTGAGGAAGTTTCTGTTACTCATTCATCTGGCGGCTCCCCATCTGAATGATTTTTTGGGAGGGTCTAAATTGATCGGTTTGAAAATTGTTTGGGGTTGAATTGCAATTTCTCATTAGTGTTTTACCCCATTCCCGCCTATTTTTTTCTCCTTATTGTTCTAGTTTGTTCGTTAATTCTTGAGCCTCGAAATTGAGATGAAACCTTTTTAAGTTTTTATGTTTTCTACAAAAGGTGCAACAATGTCTATAAAACTATTGGTTCTGCTAATTTTTGTAAAATTATATAATTTGATTGTGTGTGAATAAATTGTTTTTGTCTTCATTTCACATCTTAATCTAAGTCAACGATTTGAATTGTGTAAGCCGTCCTCAATCTTATTCATTCAATACCGACCTCAATTAAAAAGTCAACGACAAAAGTGATTACAAATATCTAGGATTGACTGACGAATATTTCACAATCTTAAGTTTTATAATGTGAAGTTGGTAACCACTAACCAGTAACCAAACCCATGTCAGGATCCATGTGTATTTATACAGATATATTAAAATATTGTTTTTTTTTTTGTCAAATTAAAATATTGTGAACATAAACATTATTAAATTTGAATATAGCCATTTAAATATGTTATTACACGTTTTTTATCGATTTAACTCAATATCATAACATTTACAAAATTCGCGACATATTACTCACTAAAACATGAAACCTAAAAAATCTTCTGACAGTGCAAGTTAGGTAGTCAACTTTATGATTTAGTGCATGGGAAATATAGTAAACGAAACACGACCGGAAAACACTGTAAAATCTGGTAAAGTCATCCAAATAAGGGAGGAAAGCAGACTACTCTTGAGGCTCATCTATTATCTTGAGGATCTCAGAGCAATTAATTAGAAACTCTACCTCCCTAACTTGTAGACCGGATAAACATATCATCGTCCATAGTAGTGTTTCAAACTGCTAATAAATCTAAGTTAGAGTCTTTTATGCTTAAAGAACATATGTGTTTATGTTTGTGAATCGGACAGAAATATGATGCAATAATTAATATATCGGTTTTTGTACTCTATTAATGAATGGTTGGCTTTTTAATACGTCGAAGTAAACAATAAGATAAAGCCAGCAGAGAACATGGCTTCCACATATAAAACCACTTATCAAAACTAATAATCATACTTTAATTATAAAAAGTCACTACATCATTCGGCTATATAGGGCTTGGTTATGGCTACATATTAGTGGGCTCAATTGACAGTGAAGCCCATTACAAAAATATGTAGCCTAATATACTACAGTGATATTGGGCCGTAATACATGGAGTGGCCCAATAACAATAAGATAACAAACAAAGAGTTTAGAGACCGTAGTCCCATCTTGCAGAAACAGATCTAAACAAAGTAAGTGATTGGTAATACAAAAGTAGACGAAATATCATCAAATAAGTGAAAAATGAAGAATTTAAGGACATTTAGGACCGCCTTCTTTAGTTTTCCAGTTGTTGTAGCAAGGACAACTTTGTTTATTGCCGTATGTACCAGAAGGAACACAAAGACATTTGCTGCAACACTTAAGACAGAAGAACATGCATGGCTTCTTGTGTGATGTTGCTGAACATCTGTAGCTACACTTTGAGTTGCATTCTACATTTCGAGATGCACACAAAAACAAATCATTATTGAGTGATTAAGAAATGAATATGATATTAATTTACTTAAGCCCATTAGTGAATTTCGTACCTTGGGGATGGATTTTACCACCACCACGAGAAGCTTGAACTAGGTTTGAGACTGATAACAGAAAGAGAAGAATCAAAATGAAAAGAGAATTTCTGATAACATTCGCCATTTTTATAATTTTATATTCTTGATCTCGAATGGATGATTCTTAAGAACCATTAAAATGGGTTTTAAGATATTTATAGAGAGAATAATTAGTGGCAAAGTGTAGTAATTTTTTTTTACGTATTCCAAAAAGTTGGTAGATTGCCAATGTTCAAGCCGTAATTCTTGGGAATTAGATCATTATTATGATATTTATTTACAATATGAATAAAAAGGAATAATAACAGTGTAAAAAGTCAAATATGAATAAGAAAATGTCTAAATCGAACGGGAAAATAGTGAGTTTTAGGAAAGTTATTAAGCTAAAACAGTGTATGTACATTGATTAACAAAGACTGTATGCAATTTGTGATTGTGAAGTTCAAATAAAAAAAAGGAATAATAACAGTGTATGTACTTGGAAGCAGATTCGTAGATGTGCTCCTAAAGTTCCTTGGTCCAATCTGGTTTGGTTCTGCATTCCCAGGCATTGTTTTATTACTTGGCTAACTTTTAAAAACAAGCTCTCTACTGGATTTAGAATGCGTTCTTGGGATTTCACTCAACATTATATATTTTGTGATAAGCAAGATGAATCTAGAGACTACTTTTTATTCGCTTGTTCGTACAGTTACACTATTTGGAATTCTCTCTGCAACAACTTAATTGAAGCTTCTATTCGGCTTGTTTTTCAAGATTCTATATATCATATTTGGCGGGAACGTAATTCCATGATTCATGGGAAGCTTTGGATTGAAGTTGTGGTTGTTATTCAAGTTATAGATAAGCAAATCCGTAATCAGATTTCTTTTTTACACTATATTTATCCTTATAGATTTCGTGACTTTTTTCAAATATGGTTTGAAGGTAAAACTCTTTAATTCATTATTTTTGTTCAGGTTTTTTATTGGATCATGTTCTTATGTACAAATTCTTTTTTTTATGATATATAATTTCCACATTTCATAAAGAAAAAAAAGGAATAATAAAGGAGGGAAAAAAGAAAGTGTAATCGAATGCGAAAAATGCGGCGAAGTTCAGGCGATGATGATGAATTCTATTTGATTTTTGAGCATGTGATCTTTGTGGGCCATTTCACGTATTTTTGTTTTGTAGACTCTTAATCAATCAAGTTTGTCAAATATTTGTTTCTTTTTTACTTATAATAAAAAAAGTAAATAGCATTTTAGTAAAAGAAAAAAAATGGTGATTGATTTTACGAGCACAACACAACATCCAAATCCACGACCACAAATTTTCTTAAAAGGCTAAAAAATGGACCTGGCTTATATACTACAGAATTTGGGCCGAACGGTCATAATAAGTCAAAGCGCCAAAGTAATGAATGAAGAAATGGCATTTTTGTAATTTAATCCACTATTTGGTCCTATTTGTAACGTCAGTAGTTTCTGCATTTATAATGTGTCAGAGTGCAAAATTCTGAAAATCTAGTCTGGACTAGAGAAAATGCTTTAATGGCGATGAAGGTAAATTTGTATAAATATAGTATCACTATAAAAATCTTGTCATACACGTTTTAATAAACTAATTTAATAATTTATAAAATATATGTATGTCTGCACTGTACGTATCTACGTGTAGATATTGATCATTGGGTGGCTATTTTGATAGTAAGCTTTCATTATCTGGGATCGTGTTCTTTGTTTATCACGAGGAAGAGCGTGAAAGCGAACTATGATTTTGAGACTTGAAGAATGTAATCTTATATATGTGGGTTTTTGTTTCTGATTTATTACAGAGACAAATTCACCTGATTATTGTTAAATTCTTTGTTTTCTCTTCTTTTATCGTGCTTCTGAACAGATTATATTTTTTTGTTATTAATTAATTCATTTGTCATGCTTCGGGAACTTGTAATGTCTGCTCTGCTCCTTGTTCATCTTGCATGCATCGTACTACCAGTTCAAAGTCGGGTGAGTTACCAGATGAAAACTCCCATGGTGTAGTGACGAGCCAGTGTTCTTTCAACAAGGATGATCTTATGCGTTCTTCTGAGGTTAATGCTCTCGGCTGCTCGCAAAACACTGCTAGCGAAGCGAGCAATTTGGTTAGTTCCATTCATGATACTTCCTCTGACAAAGCCAAGAGTACGCAAACACTAAGCGCATTTGATAAATCTAATAGCCCAACTTTAGATGGGTCTCGCAAAGATCAAGATTCCATGAATGTAGACTTAAATAATGATCATCAAGCCAGAACATTCTAGGGCAGGGAAAAGTCAAGGAAAAGTCAGGAGCAGAGAATAGGGAGGACAAGAAAAACGTTGTAATTGAAACTTCTACGAATTCAGGCCAAAGTGGGTCGGTTAGGAAGTCGGGTGAAAACGTTCTCTCAAAAACATTCTTTTTTTCAAGGTACCGTTCAGATGTAAGGCCTGATTTAATTTTTACAGATTCTATTGCTTACAAAAGCATCCATTGCGTTTGCAGGCTGGAACATGTTATTTTTCCTATGGGGTGTATTCCGAGGAAAAAAGGAGAGTTGCTCTTATCCACTCAAGAACACATCTCTTCCACTGTCTTGTTTGTTGCAAAATATGGGGAAATCGTTTTCCACACGTGAGGCTTTTCGCCATGAGAAACCAAGCAACAGAGTCTTTGACTGATCACATATCGAGCAGAATGCAATCGTGCATGAAGGTGGTTTGTTGTGGAACAGTCCCTCTGCTTGTTGTACATTTCTTCTCTGAATTTACATTGGCCATTTACTTCTTTGCCCTAGTTATAAATTTTTCTACCTGTCAGGTCTGTTTTAGTTTAGAGTATTCTGGACAGATGCTGGGTCCATTATTACGTCGTGCACATATTAATGGATTCCTGGATTTGAATAGGAGGAGAGTGCTGAAGAGGGTAAGTTGTGTTGTGCCGTTGAAAAAGAGAAGGCATTCTCTGTTTCAAATGGAGATAGTAGCGAGGTTGAAAAAACAGAGGAAGGAGAGATAGGTGTTAGCCCTAATAAGGTCGAAAAGATGTCAGGTAACAAAAAGGATTTGCTTCGGGCTGTAACGAGTTTTGTGGTTCAGTTCCCCGGCCAGGAGAACTTTATAGGAAGAAGTTCTTAGCTGTTCTCATGAATTGTCTGTTTTTGGCATTGACAGGGCTTAGGACATTTAATTCCTCCATCATGAACCAGAAAGTGGACTTGGATGAGCTGAATAATGAAGGCTTGTGGGAAGGTCCAGTGAATAAAAAGCTGAAGACAATTACAGGTGAGTATTACATCTAGCAATGAACCAGCTTCATGGAAATCTGATGCCCATCCCTGTGAGGAGGAGAAGATCATCAAGGAGAATCCCACTGCAACAGAAAGGATTGTGTTACCTTTAGATTTGAATGACGAAAAGGAAGACGATGATGAAATGGTAGACGATAATCCCGGACCAGTAGGCAATGAGAACAATAAAGAGAAATCATTACTCGGTACGACCATAACCACAAGCACAGGAGTCTTGCCTTTCACAGCTAGAATAACCTCCATTGAAGAACATAGAAGTAGCAGTAGTTATAAGCCACAAGAACATAGAAGCTAGAATAACCTCAATGCAGCTTCTCTCTCACTGTCCTTGTCCTTCTCATCCCTTGAGAAAGAACAAGAACAGCAGCAACAACAGAAACAGAGATCAGTATCTGGATTGGAACATAAAAAGCAGAATGTGAATACTTCTCTGTTTCTCTTCAGAGATTTCCCTGTCAAATCCTCATAGTAAACCTGCAGCACACAAAAGAAAAAAAACAAAAAAAAAAACAAGTGTCGTTTGTTGTCAATGAAGGAACAAAAGCATAACAAACAAAGAGTGTAAAGAAAAATAAATATTCTAACTGGACTTGATAGAAAATGCTCTTATGGTGGCGAAGGTAATACATAAAACCAGTGGAAAATGAAATGCACCCTATTGTTCGAAAGTTACAACCATAGGATGCATCAAAACCGTTACTATAGCCCAAAAGAAGGAAATTAAAATTCAAATAAAAGTTTGTTATAATACATAAAACCAGTGGAAAATAAAGAAATCTTCGGAATTATAGTCTAAAAGAAGGAACTTATCCAAAACGCATGTTGAATAAGACTAAATTGATAATTAATTAGTAAATATATGTATGTATCTGTGTACGTATCTACGGGTAGATATAGATCCATTGACGGCAATTTTAATAGTAACGTACAAATCCGGTTTTATTTAATTATGCCGTTATATTTCTTTAATTCCGGTTTATGTGGTACAATTTGTTGGTTTATGTTGAACCAGCTCAGTACATGTACGGCAGGTTGCCAGTCATGGAACAATCGAACCTAAGAAAAATATCTTCTTCTTTCTCTTTGTAATCTCTATTTGTCATCGTCTTTTTTCACCGAATCCGTATGCTCTTAGGTGATTTTCTTTTCTTCTCTCCCTTTCCTTAGATCTTTTGTGGCTTTCTGGATTGAGGATTTATCTCATCGTTGTTGCTATTTCATTATCTGGGCTTATGTTCTTTGTATATCACGTGGAAAAGCGAACTAGGGCCACGGTATATTGTCGTTGTATCTAGATAGGATGAAATTGGAATTGAATCTAACGAACTAGGGTTTGTAGGAGTTGGAGAGCAGCGAAATTCGAGGAATAGTAAGTTAGGGTTTTGTTGATTCTTGATTGGCCCATGGTTTTACTGATGAAGATGATTGCGAAAATGCAATTTTCGAGAGATGATTGCGAAAATGCAATTTTCGAGAGATATGATTTTGAAACTTAAAGAATGTAATTTTAAATCTCTGGTTTTTTCGGATTTATTAGAGAGTAAAATCCACTTGATTATCGTTAAATTCTTTGTTTTCACGGCTTATCATCGTGGTTCTTATCAGATTGTCTTCTATTTTGTTTGTTTTTTAGTTTAAAAATTGATTATATTACGTCGTTTCCTTTGGGGTTAGAAATTGTGCTGAATTTGCATTTAATTCGACGGCAATGTTGTTCAACACTATGATTGAATCATCTGGGTTTGTAGTTGGTGTTTTTGCTGTTTCTAATTACGTTATTTGTTCTTTTGCTTACAGTCCGACTCGGATTAAAAATCTAATTCCAAATCGTGCTCATCACTTTTGTTGTTTATGGTAAGATTATCTGGAAACTCTAGAGTTTATCTTCTTCTTTTTGGTGTGTGCGTGTCTTAACGATTGTGTGGCTGGTTTGTGCTGAAAATGGTCTAGGAACCGGGGATAGCGTTTTATGTTCCATCTGTAGATAATAAAAATTTGATTTCAGTAATTTAATTCTTTTTTTTTCTTGTTTGTAACATTCTTTCTATGTTATGCTTGAAGGCTGATAGAAGAGATAATAATCCCTCCATGCGTCGCAGAGGTCGTCCTAAAAAGGAGTCTGGAACTTGTAATGTCTGCTCTGCTCCTTGTTCATCTTGCATGCATCGTAATACCAGTTCAAAGTCAGATGAGTCATCAGATGAAAACTCCCATGGTGTAGTGGCGAGCCAGTGTTCTTTTAACGGGGATGATCTTTTGCGTACTTCTGGGGTTAATGCTCTTGGCAGTTCGCAAAACACTGCTAGCGAAGCGAGCAATTTGGTTAATTCCATTCATGATACTTTCTCTGATAATGCCAAGAGTAAGGAAACAATAAGATCGTTTGATATATATAATAGCCCAATTTTAGATGGGTCTCGCAAAGATCAAGATTCCATGAAGGTAGAGTTATGTGATGATCATCAAGCCACAAACATTCTAGGGCAGGGAACAGTCAAGGAAAAGTCAGGAGCAGAGAATAGGGAAGACAAGAAAAATATTTTAATTGAAAGTTCTACGCATTCAGGCCAAAGTGGGATGGCTGGGAAGTCTGGGGAAAACGCTCTCTCAAATAAGGCAGAGGAATCAAACTCTTCAGCCATGTCTGAGAGTGAGAGTGCTGATTCTGAAATGCTGGAACTTGATGTAAGTTATGTTGTTTTGTAACATAATAGGAAGAATTAGAGAACACATTTATTTCATGTTTTGGCTGGATTTTTTATTTGTTCTGTGGCGATTATTGATTTCATCATTTAGTGACAAAAATATCAAGTGAAAATGTCCTCTGTGTTGTTGAGCAGGTAAAAGTATGTGATATCTGTGGAGATGCTGGTCGTGAAGATTTACTTGCTATCTGCAGCAAATGCAGTGATGGTGCAGAACACACGTAAGTCTGATTCTGTTCATTGGAAAGGAATGATCACTTACTTTTAGCGTTTCGGTACCCCTCTTTCTGAACTTATGGCCAACTGCTATTCGGGATTTATCCTTAGACCTGAATTTTAGTGAAGTTAACGTTCACTGGATTATGTTATTATTAATAACGCAGCACCATTCTCGGTTCTCATAATATAGTTGTGTTTTCTTTTACTCAGCTATTGTATGCGAGTAATGCTCAAAAAAGTTCCTAAGGGTTATTGGCTTTGTGAAGAATGCAAGTTTGCTGAGGAAGCAGAAAAGCAGAAGCTAGGTAAATCTGAATAAATTACCGTACATGATATTAGTTCCAGACACTAGCGGGACTTGGTTGTGGAATTTGTTTTTCATTTTTGTCTAACCTTGAAATATGCAGAAACGAAGGGAAAAAGAGAAAGTGAGGTAAATCTGAATACAGGGAGCTCTAGCAAAAGACACATGGATAAATTTGAGGCAGCTCCAGATTCTAAAAGACTGGCAGTTGAAGCCCCATCAGGGTCACCCAAGAGATCTGTTTTCCCCAAATTGTCTGCTTTATCCCATGGAACATCATTTAAGGGCTTAGAGAAGCCATTGAGAAAGCTAGGTCATCACTCATCTTTCAATAGCCACTCCAGTGATGACACAGAAAGTACACGATCCGCTGACTCGCAGCTCCAGTCCCCTAAAGGTAGTAATATGATACAGCTACTCCCAAGTGCAGTTTTACCATGTCCAGTTTGTTGTACTTCTGGTGATTTTGAAGGTATTATAATATTACCTTGTTTTTTGTTTTTATAGGTTCCTTTTTCAAGTCCAATTCCTTTAATTCTTCGAGCTCTAGAGCAAAAGTGAGACCCGTGGATGATGTTATACTTCCACGACAGAAGACTGGGAAAGTAAATGCTTCCCTTGATGCAAAGGAGGGATTTTCGAGAAATGTAGGCAAGCCAATGTCAGGTAGATACATAGACGCAGGAACCTCTAGTTGTAATGACTCAATAAAAGTTAAAGGTTCAAAGCAACCGAAAGATCAGAGTACAGAAGCTAACACTTCAGCATCCACAGTCGATCAGAAGCTAATTTCACGTGGCAATACATCGATGTCATATGCAAATGGTTCCCGTGATTTGAAGGGCTTACAAGCTGATGGTAAACAAGGTAGCATGACAAAGCAAGCCAGACATCTAAGTCGGAACCGTCTAGAAGATATAGTTGCATCTGGTACGTTTTCCACTATTACAGGTTATGGGTTTTTATTCTGTTATTAAATGATTCTCTGCGTTTGAAGATATCATGATTGACACCCAGGGATTTATTTCTTACCTATACAGTGGGGGATACATCTTCAAATGAAAAGTGCAGTTCAAGTGAGCAAATATCAAGTGAAAAATGTAAGGATGAACTGGCAGATGTAGATGGTTTACCCTGGTCGAGGGAATCCGGAGAGGTAGGGGAGAAAAGCAAAGATGCTGTTGGTAATTCCCAAACGCGAAATATTAGGGAGGATATTAATAAGGGCAATAGGTTACGAGCAGCGGTTGATGCTGCTCTGCGTAAAAAGCCCAGCTTTAGCAAAAACAGAGGGTTGGAGCAATCTGATTTGCCTTCAGCGTCTAATGTAGATACTGGTGGTGATAAAGCTATAAAAAAATTGCCTTCGAAAGTTCAGGTCATTAGAGATTGGCCGGTGGGATTTCAAGGTTTGCCAGGCGGACCTCCTAATTTAAGGACAGACAAGCCGACAATTGCTGTAAGTGAAAAGCAGTTTACACCGGCTGCTTCTCAATCTGTTGAGCCCGAAGTTCATTTTCCTTCTGTAAAACCGGTCGTGAGAGATTTTCCTGTGGCTGCCACAACTGCTCTGTCAATAACCTCAGCCATTCCAAAGCATGAGTACATATGGCAGTACGTTTTTCTTTTTTCTTTTTAGGAAGGTATCTCTTCTCTTTTGATTTTATTGCTTGTAGATGAACCTTCTATTTCCTTTACCAGAGGAGACATGGAGGTGCAGAAAAGCGGGAATCTATCAGCAACACATAGCGGCATGCAAGCATATCTTTCAACCTTAGCTTCACCTAAGGTTGTTGAAGTGGTGAATCAGATTCCAGTAAAAGTCACCTTGAATGAAGTACCCAGGCTAAGTACATGGCCTACACAGTTTCAAGATGCAGGTGCTAGGGAACACGATGTGGCTCTTTTCTTCTTTGCCAAGGACATCGAGAGGTAACTGCATATAATTTCATTTTATTTCAGATGGTGGATTATTTATGTTTTGGTTGCTTCAATGTTTTATTTCCGTATCCACTGACGAAATATATTATTTGTTGCTTGTGAGAAACAGTTATGAGAAAAATTATAAGCCCCTGGTAGATAACATGATCCAGAGAGATTTAGCCCTAAAGGGAAACCTCGAGGGTATTGAGCTTTTGATTTTTGCGTCCAACCAGCTTCCTCAGAATTGTCAGCGTAAGACTGTTAACTAGAACTCTTTCAGTTCATGAACGTATGTTTTGTTGCAAGTTTCGCTGTTCTGAATAGGATCAAAGTTCTGTCTTAAGTTTATGGAATCTCACTGGCTTTACAATGCTTGTTTAGTTTAATATCTGTTTCTTCCATTTAAGGAGCAGGTATGACCCTTCAGTCATGCTGGAACATTCTCTGATAAATTTCAAAAAAATTCACTGATGTTTCAAGGTTCCGTTCAAATGTAAGGTCTGATTTACTATTTACAAAGTCTATTTCTCACGGCAACATCTATGGCATTTGCAGGCTGGAACATGTTATTTTTCCTATGGGGAGTATTCCGAGGAAGAAAAGAGAGTTGCTCTAATCCACTTAAGAACACATCTCTTCCAGCGTCTTGTGTTTTGCCAAATATGGGAAAAGCGTTTTCTACACGTGAGGCCTTTCGCCATGCGAAACCAAGCGACAGAGAGTCGTTGACAGACAACACACCGAGCAAAATGCAATCGTGCATGAAGGTGAGTTTTTCTAGAACAGTCCACTGCTTGTACATCGCTTCTCTGAATTTACATTGGCCAATTACTTTTGTGCTTTAGTTATAAATTTTTTTACCTATCATGTCTGGTTTAGTAGTGTTCTTGACAGATGCTTGATCTATCTTAACATCGTGCACACATCAATGGATTTGAACAGGAGGAGAACGCTAGAGATGATAAACCGTGCGGTACCATTGAAAAGGAGATGGCATTCTCTGTTTCAAATGGAGATAATGGAGCGTTGGAAGAAACTGAGGAAGGAGAGATAGGTGATCACCCCCTATCGAAGGATGAGAAGATGTCAGGTACCGGAAAAGATTTGCTTTTGGCTGTAACGAAGAGGTTCAGTTCCCTAGCCAGGAGAACTTTGTAGTAAGAAAATCTTAGCTGTGTTCATGAATTGTCTGTTTTTACCACTGACAGGGCCTAGGACATTGAATAACTCCAACATGGACCAGAAAATGGACTTGGATGAGCTAAATAATGAAGAGTTGTGTGAAGGTCCTGTGAATAAAAAGCAGAAGACTGAAACAGCAGTAGAAGCTGAATGTAGCATTTCCAGAAGTGTTACGTCTGGCAATGAATCTGCTTCAAGGAAATCTGGTGGCCATCCCTGTGAGGAGGAGAAGATCATCAAGAAGAATCCTACTGCGACCGAAAGGATAGTGTTCCCTTTAGATTTGAATGACGAAAAGGGAGACGATGATGATGAAATGGTAGATGATGATCCTGGACCACTAGACAATGAAAACAACAAACAGAAATCATTACTCGGTATGGCCCCAAATCTTGAGCTGGCTTTGGGAGAGGAGAAAACTACACCGACCACAAGCACAAGCACAGGAGTCGTCTTGCCTTTCACGGCTAGAATAACCTCCATTGATGAACATAGAAGTAGCAGTAGCTATAAGCCACAAGAAGAGATGGTGAATCAAGACGGCGATGCAGCTTCTCTCTCACTATCCTTGTCCTTCTCATCTCTTGAGAAGGACCATCAGCAGCAGCAACAACAGAATCAGATATCAGTATCTGGATGGGAACCAAAAAAGCAGAATGTGAATACTTTGTTTCTCTTCAGAGACTTCCCTGACAAATCCTCATAGTAAACCTATCTTAGAAAGAAAAAACAAACAAGACAAGTGTCTTTTTTTACCCTATTGGTCTTTTTGGTTTCCTGAAGAACCAACCAAACCAGTACTCACAGCTTTGTACATATAAAGGCGATGGGCAAGAATAGATCAATCAACCTAAAGTGTGTTTTCAAAAATCTATCTGTTTACACTTTTGTTCATCATAGAATACAGCATAGAAACTTTCGATTTTCAGAATTCTTTCATAAGTTTTGCAGCGTAGTTTAAAGGGAAATAATGATTCCGAAGTCAAAAGTTGGGGTATATCTGATCGATGCGCTAGCCAACAGTTTCGTTCAGATCGTGTTTCCATCTGATTTTTAAAATTTCATCACAGCCATCAAAAACGAAGTTACTCTATCGGATATTTCTGGCATCCTTGTAGCTGTAACCTATTTTCTCTCTCTTTGAATGTATTGAGTTCGAAGTTATCTCTAGATTTTTCAATGGTGATGTCGATTCTCTGGCAAAAGCAACACTTTCAAGCTTTATGTCTCTTTTAATTCCTATCGATGTAGTAGTTAAACCGGTGTAGCCTTTTATTAAATGAAATTGCTAATTGACAAAAAAAGAAAAAAAAAAAGTCAAAAGTTGGGGCATATCTGCAGTTGACAAATATGAGGCAATAAATCGAGTTATTACATACTACGTGCTTTTTTTTAGCAAATAAGTAACTTTTAAGAGGTACACATGTTGAAATATGTAATTTTAAAGGGTACTTTAGAAAATAAATAATTCGTGCCGAGGACAAATGGCACAAACCTGTGTCTGTGTTTGTGTTCTCGTGTCTTCTCTGTTCTTCTCAGATCTCTTTTTTTTTTTTTTTTCTTTCAAATTGAAGTACAATGGCGTCCTGCGTAGCAAATTCTATATCTTTCTCAGGTAATCAATCAATCAATCTCGTTTTCTCTTCTCCAGTTTTTCACTTCATTTGCTTCCTCTTATCTCTGTGAGATTTCCTCCATTTTTCGTTTGAAAATGTTTCAGATTTAATTGGGGAAGTTAGTATACATGTAGTTTCTTGCTATTGATTTTTCAGATTTCCGCATTTAGCACAAGTTCATGTTGAAGATCATACTGTGTTTTTAGTCTGATACTAGTTCAACATTTAGCAAATCGACATGAAGCAGATTCGAAGAATTCAATCGTCGCTAATACGACTTAGAGTAAAAGACTGAACACATATTTTGATTTGAAGCTGTGTAATTTATGGTACAGGTGACTCTTATGTCAAAGCACACCGTTTGTCTTCTACGAACCTCAATGCAATCCGTAAGAGTCCTTCATTGACTATTACAACAAAACCAAACCGCTATAACAAATTCTCAGTTTCTGCAGTGTACCGGTATATATCTCTAATCTATGTGAATTAATATAGGTAATAGAGTTGATCACCACATTTGACATTTTAGCTCGGTTGATTATTGCAGTAATGGAAGAAAGGGAAGTGGAAGTAATGATTTTGTTACGGGTTTCCTTCTAGGAAGTGCTGTGTTTGGAACTCTAGCTTATATCTTTGCCCCACAGGTAAAGTTTCCTAATTTCAGGCTTTTCCATAACAGAACTAGGAATAGATTGTGCTCTATGAATTTGGAACCGATTTCCTTAATGGTTTAGCTGATCTTGAGCTTTGTTCGGCCTGAAATCATAGACTATTAACAACAAATGAGTCTTGTAGTTGTGGTTATTTGTACTTGGTGTTAGTTCATTTGCTAAGATATCTCTATGAATCCTTGAAATACAGAAATGGTTCTGAGCTGTGTTCTTCCAAATTGAATCAATAAACTTTCTTCCCTTCCATATGTTGTCATCTTTTTTGATTCAGATCCGAAAATCTCTGCTGAATGAGAATGAATATGGTTTCGAGAAACCAGAGCAACCAGTGTACTACGACGAAGGCCTAGAGGTGAATTACACAAGTAATTGCAAATCTCATATTTCCTTTGATCAAAAACACTAAACTAAGACACTAATGTGCTTTGGTATTCATATCAGGAGAGACGAGAGATATTGAATGAGAAAATAGGCCAACTCAATTCAGCCATTGATAAGGTTTCATCCCGCCTGAGAGGTGGTGAAAGCGGGAAAAACAATACTTCAGCTTCTGTCTCTGTTGAAACCGACGCAGAAGCAGAAGCTACTGCATAATTAAAGCTCTGTTTTATTAAATTAGAAACTGCCTTTCATTGGTTTTCATGGTTCATTTGATTTTTATGTTGAACCATTCTGAGAAAACTGTTCTGTCATTGACCATTAACCATTATAAACCTTTATGAAATTTGTAAACTTTATCATCACACTAAATGGTGTACGCGATTAGTATTATTGTCAAGTTGTTGCGTATTATTTTTGCTAATTTTTCTACTTTAGTTCGATTCCAGATAGTTGCGCACTTGATATTGTTCTTGCTGTAAATGGATCTACAACAATTAAAATTGGAAAACGAAATCAAATAGCGTAAACCGGAAATGTTGCCTTCAAAAGTGACTTTTTGAAAAGTCAAATAAAGTGTAAACAGGTTTGAGTCAAACTTAGTGAATCGGTTGCCTCTTCAAGGTATTGGTTATGTATCTCTCGGGGTGTCAATACGGGATGAGTTAGGGTTATAGATTTTATGTCCAAATAAAAAGTAAGTTTTGCGGGTTAGTCCATCATGGACAACGAGTTAATGCGGGTTTGACCATTTGATCAGCAGGTCGACCCACAGACATATAAAAATTACAAAAATAATTAAAATTTATAAATAATTAAATTTTTAAAAAAATTATAATGTCACTTAATATACAATATTAGTATAAAACATAATTATCTCTTAAATTTGTAAAATCAAACCCTATAAAATAAGTTAACGAATAATTTTAGTTCTTTTAATTTATTCAAATTTATGTTTTATATTATTAAAAATGTCTCACAACATATTAATGGTGCATCTTATGGTTTTATTATCTAATTATTAATACATTTTTGTTTAAATTTTTTGTGTATATTAAACTATAAGCACATTTAAGAAAACAACGGACAACACGTATAACCCGCGGTCATAAAATAGGACGGGATAGGGTTACCATGTTTATGACCGAGGGTTATGTGGGTTGGCCCATTTAATCCACAAAGAATATTAGACCCACAGCGGAGCGGGTTAAATGGGATGGGTTAACCCGCATTGACTCCACTACTCTCTATCTTCAATGTTGCCTTCAAAAGTAAGAGCCAAGTCTCTTTGTGGCTTATATTCGAGCTCTCTTCTTTTCTACTGTTTCTAGATCTGAGGCTATGAACAGTCCTTTGCCAGGTTTGATTTTATCAACATTGGCTGAGTGGCTTTGTACCCTCATTTCTACTGGTGATGCCCAAAAGAGGGTGGATACCAATGTTAATCTAAGTTCTTCGACGATTTAACGATGTATTCCCCAACCTCCAGCAAGTTTCCAGTGAGACAAGCTTAGGCGGCGGCGCATAAATCTCTTTAATTAGGATTTAGTCTCATACCTCCACAATCTCACAATTTGTTGGCCCTGGTAGATTTGTATTTTGGGCTTGGATATTAAAAAAGTATTCAACATTTTTTTATCTATCTTCCATACTAATTTGGGCTTTAGATTAAAATATTTTGGATCCATGAAATGGTTCACATCTCTTTCTCTTAAGGAACGAGTAAGCAAATTTAGGGTTTGACTGAGTCCACCCTTTGCTTCCTCCATTAATTTGGAGCTGCTTTCAGAAAAGCTCAACTTTTACGGCAATTTGAAACTTGTTGCATCTGCTTGCTACTACATCTGATCGAGTCTCCTCTTCGGCTTTTGTAAGGATCTTGAAGATTTTAATTTGGAGCAGGTTCGAAGACATTCATGTCTCAATGATTATTATCTTGATGTTTATAACCGAATTGTCTATCATGCTTTATGCAATTTCATTTTGATTTGCAATATTTTAGCAGTTTGTTGCTTCTGCTTCAGTTGGTTTGTAATGAACAATTATTAATAGTATGAAGTATTTTAGAAAAAAAAAAAAGTCTCTTTCTTCTCAGAGCCTACTCTTCTTCTTTATTACAAAAATAAAATAAATACAAATCAAAGCAAAACCAAAGATTCCATTGAATTTTGTTGTCGAAATTCAAATCACACACAAAAAGATTTTAGTAATTCCTTTACCATTAGTTTGATTTTTTGCCGAGGGAGAAGAAAAATCTGAAGTCCCTTTTATTCCTTTATTGGGTTTTTTTGTGTTATCAATTAGATGATGTGTGAAGAGATTCTTCATGTGTTCATCTCTGTATCAGATGGAAGATAACAATCCTCCTAAGGTAAAAAAAAATTCTTTTTAATCACTGATGATTACTGGGTTTAATTTGCTATTGTTTCTGTGACTTGGTCTTGTAAAAAGCTGAGGTTTTTGTGGGAATAAATAGGAAATTTGTGGTATGTTTGGCCAGTGAAAGGAAATGAAATGTTATGGAATGTGATTTTTACTATTTTATTGAGTGATTTAATTAGATTGTTGAAGGGTTTGGTTCTGTTTAATTCTGGGGATTTCAAATGTTTTGCAAGTTTGTATTTTTATCTTCTTTGATTAGAATTGAGTTGCCTTCCGTTGAAGGATTTGGTTATGTCTGGAAGAATTGAGGGTTCCATTAATATGAATCTGGTTTACTGTTTTTGAAGGATTATTATAAGATCCTAGAAGTTGATTATGATACAACTGAGGAGATGATTAAACTGAATTATCGGAAGCTTGCATTGGTAAGTAAAATACTCAGATTTGGTAATTTTGTTTCTGATTGATTAGTGAATGTTTCTAAGATTCTTATCATATGCAGAAGTGGCATCCTGATAAGCACAATGGTGATACTATGGCTACTTCAAAGTTTCAAGAGATAAATGAAGCTCATAATGGTAAACTCTTTGCATATGCAGATTCAATAAAAGTAGAACTGTGTGGATTGTGAACCAAAACTTAAGTAATCTGATTTCTACATGTAATTCTTACTGGTTGTTCTCTTAATCTTGCAGTTCTAATGGACCCTGCTTTACGTTTTGAGTATGATCTAACCGGTATTTACGAGATTCACAAATATACTTTGCCGGTATGAGAAGTTACTCTAAGCTCTTTGGCATCTGTTTAGTTAGTTTTCGCCATTATCAGTATTTTGAGATATCTCGATTCTTGATTATCAACGCAGGAATATCTGGCTAGATTTAAGGGAATGATACTCACTTGCAATGGACTTGGCATCAGTCACTCTTCATCACAATGGTACTTGTCTTAAATTCAACATTTTCTCTCATTGCTTATCCTTCTTAACCTGTACCAAACCCATATTTACTGTTACCTGATCAGTTTTGCCAGTTTTGTAACTGAATATACCAAAACCAAAGTTGTGTTCAGTCATGAGTATGAAACCAAACTGAAGATCGAATTGGATGTCTGGCCTATAGCAGTACAAGCTATTGGTTCAAAAACAAAACCACAGCTCTCTCTAACCTGCAAAAGTTTGAAAATTTGTTTAAATTCAACATTTTTTCTGTTTGCTTATCCTTCCTAAGCTGTATCAAACCCATATCTGCCGTTACCTGATCAGTTTTGCCATTTTTGTAACTGAATATATCAACACCAAAGTTGTGTTGAGTCATGAGAATGAATCCAAACTGAAGATCGAATTGAATGTCTATCCCATTCCCGTAGCAGTAAACATGGCTATCTATCTTTAACCAACAAATCTGTGGAAACTTGCAGGACACAACAGTTAGCAGAAGGCAATAACACACCAGATGAACAAGGTATCATCAATCTGGTACACTCTGTTTATCACTAAACCAATTGTAAATCATCTTCCACACATTACTTCCATTTACCAATCAATAAATACAACTCTTTCTCTCTTACTTTTCCATCATTTTGACAGGTTGCTGTATGAATCGATGAACAAACAAAGCTCTGTAACATTTACTCTGAAACTCAAAAAGACATCATTTTTCCGGTTCACCAGATTTATACCGGAATATAGAAGTGTGCCTGCACCATTCGACGATACAACATGTTTTGTATTTTAAGAAACTTGATGATACTCTAAGAAGAAACATTGTCTGTTTAAGGCCTTTTATTGTATAATCATCACTACACTTTAGAGTAGAGAGCCATAAATGTGAAACAATCAATACTTCAATTAAATAACCAATAACTTAATTTTGAATTATTATTTCCAATGTAGTATTATTTTTTTTAATTAATAAATTATAAGTCAAAGTAAATATATTTAAAATTTATATTTTTGTTTTATCATAATTAATAAATGTAAGCAATCTTCAAAACAAAATTTAATCATTATTGAAATGTAATGTATTATAGTTTTATCAAAATAAAAAAAAGTTCAACCAAAGTGTGTGAATATTATTTATTAAAAACAAATTTAAATTATTAAAAGTATTAAAAGAAATAAAAAACAAACGAGTCATCTTATTTTGCCGTAAAACATTTACTTTATTTGGGCTTAATTACATTTATAAATTTTGACGCGCGTGTGTCGAAATTTGATATTATTAAAGAAGAACAAGTCTCACGCGCAGTATAACCCACATTTTTGCGTTTTTTGGCAAAATTTTAAAATGTTAGAAAGACGAGCGCGTGAGCAAAATTAGACTTGATTATGAATAAAAGAAGGCCTTTGACGGAAAAGAAAGAATCAAACAAGGCCGTGATGGGCCAAAGACCTCAGCCCAAATAGTCTAAACCCAACTAAAACACTAAACCAAAATATAAAAAAACAAATATATTTCATCTGATCTATTATAGCGTTGTGTTATATTTATAATTTATCAAAAAAAAAAAAACTAAATTTATTTTTATTTTGCTAATTTATAGTATATAAAATATATATATATATATATATATCTATATATTATTGTAAAGTAACTTTATAGTGTTCATCGTCACTTCGTCCATTGAATGTGTTCAATTACGTCATGCTTTTGTCTACCACTCAATGTGCTTCACAGTCTGTGATTCACAGAGTTCATACTTCACATTCTCTTCTTTTTCTTCAATTTATTTTATTTTATAAGCAATTCTTTCTTATTCGATATTCAAAAGTGAAATAGTAAATAATAGAAAAATTAGAGGAAAAAAGGACAAGAGAATTAGATTACGGTCTAAACAAAGAGGCTGCTTAAGTTTAAAAAGTTGTTTTAGAAAAATATACTTTTGATTTACTTTACAGCAAGCACTAACTTTAATTTACTATTTATTAAGTATTTTATTACTATTATTAATTTTTTCAAAAGTAAATTAAAGTTAAAGAAAATATCTTGGCAAGGGTAGGTAAAAAGAAGTACGGTGCAATTGTACTACGTCCACGGAACAAATATCCAAAATTACTTTTGCTTTTTTGTTATGTGATTTTTTTGTCCATTATATTGTCTATTTTTTTCTTTTATCAACCAATATATAATTTGGGATAACTCCGAAAGATGGAAAAAACGTTTACAACACTAAAAGTTATTAGCTAACTCTCTAATAGAACAAGCGAGAGCATCAATTTTATAGTTTAGAGATCTCGAAATTACATGGAGAAAAAAGACATAAAACAGAAATCTTAACCTTAGAAAATTCTCCTGATAATGTTGAAAGGCCGGTCACTCCTCTGGACAAATCAGAATCTTCAACACATCTGCACAATTCGTAGCCATCTCCACCTCTAAGTTATGGAGCAAAATTATGGATTCCATAGCCCACAGCACAGCTTTGACCTCTGAATAAAGTGCGGAAAGACTTTTGCGTATTCATCTAACCCATGCATCCCCTGAAATAGCATCGGGAAAACAAATCCTACTAACCATAATGAATATCAGAACTCTTCCAAGATACATCAACAAAGCATCGGAAACCTGTAAAGGCCGGGTTAACGATCACCGGTTTGGACATCCTGGCCATATCACAGCTGAGTTAAGCGATCATATTTGGCTGGCATGACAACTTTGTCATATGGCGTTTGACCATTCCGCCATATCTTGCTATGCCTGAGCTACCACTTCCTGGGGGTCTTTATTCTTCCCAGAAAAGCAACAATCATTTTTCATCAATTTCTATTTATCTCATCGATTTCTTTGTTTTCGCTTTGTCAACTAAACCATCTATTTACATGCCTTTTTCTTTCATTTTTTTATTTTATATAATAAATTTTAAAAAAAATTCTAATTTTCAAAAAAACTAATGCAAATTTGAATGGAATATATATAAAATTAATGAAGGATCATCTTTATTAAAGCGGTTTTTTTTGTCAACTATCAATATATTTAATAAAACTTTGAAAGGTGAGAACAAAGTTACAACACTAAACCAACCGTCGGCTTTTTAATATATCAAGTGAAAGCATAAACCTTATGGTTTAGAGATCTTGGAATTACATGAAGTGAAATAGAACGAAAGAGTGACTTTAACTTGTTAAACTCCTTCTGGTAAGTTAGGAAAGTTGGTCACTCCTTTAGTTGTGTCAAAATCTTCAACACATCTGCACTATCTGTCGCTATATCCACCTCAAAAATATGGAGAGAAATAAGAGATTCCATCACCCAAAGCACGACCTCCACCTCCGAATGCAGTGCTGATATACTCTGTCTGATCCACCAAGCTCCCATGCATTCTCCCTCCATGAAATCAAGAAAGCAAAACCACCCCAATCCAGAATGAAGATCCGAACTCTTCCATGAACCATCAACAAAACATCAGTATCTTGTGAAACTTTGATGGCTTGTGTCTGGAACAGCCACCTCTGACCACACCGACGATGATGAAGTACGTCTTGGGATCAGATCAAAATCTACCAAATAATCTATGGAAACACCTTCACGTCGACTTGTTTTGGAATTCTTCAAAACATGTAATCCATATTATACCAACATAATTTTCCTGGAAAAATATGTATCACATATGGGATACGTGACAGATACCAAGTTTGAATCGCCGGGACATTCGAAAAGAACGTGGTTATCGTTTCCTCCTCCACCCCACAACGGTTACATCTAGAATCACATTGTTGGTAAGATTCGACTTTACTGCAGTACAACTTGATAATAATTACCATATAAAATATTTAATCTTATTAGGACAATTTAGTTTCTAAATTTTAGCTTGTAGAACTGTGAAATTCAAACCAAATTTCTCTACATCAAGTAATGAACTCGTCGATTCTATATAGTAACCGATTTTAACATGATAATAATTGCCATATAAAATATTTAATCTTATTAAAACGGTGAAATCTCTAAATTCATACTTTATCTTATCCTAATTTAATTCTAAATATAATTAATTATTAATCAATCAGATTTAAAAATGGATTGAACTAATTATCAATTTACTATAATTATTTTATTTATAAATACTGAAATTGAGATGATTTGTCTGGTTAGTGCAATTTCAAATAAATAATTTTTAAATAAGGTAGATAAAAAAAGAATGGCAACTAGGCTGTAATGTGTGGTACTGCGACATTCTGAATCTACACGTAACTCAAAACACACAAACCTTTCACGCCAATTATTGTTATAGTTTTGTTTTTATATGCCAAAAAAAATAATAAGTTAAAGTATAAAAATTTATGTGAAACTAAAATTATATGCACGAAAGAACCCAAAATTGTCAACCTTGTCATATAATATATGTTGTATGATGTATATGATACGACGTTTCCTATATTTTTACATTTTAGTGCGCCGAGTGGACCTCCTCCTATATATATTTGATTTCTAGAATAATTACAACTTGAGTCATCTTCTTATGACATTCACACATAATTCTAGTAATAATCATTTTCAATTATTCATATCATTTTCTTTGTTAACAAAGTTCTTCTTTTTTTAGTTGAAAATATTCCGCTTATAATCTTTTTACTTAAAACAGTTGCTGGTTTAAATTTATTGATAAATAGAATTGTCAAAAAAAATAATTTCATAAAAAATAATTTCAGCCATAAATATATATTAACATATTCCTCTTATAAAAACTAGTGAAAACTACTATAATCCATCTAAAATAGTTTAACTTCATCTCTATAATTCCATACTCATATGTAGTAAGTAAAACCAAACTAAATAACTGAATCATTAGTTAAAACACATAACCATCACACTAAGAAAAATTGAGCATCAAATTGTAGGTTTAAAAACATAAATAAAAATGTTATTATTTGACCAAAAAAAAATATTGTTGCTAATTAATTTGCCATATTTGATTACACATAATTCTAGTAATAATAATGTTCAGAAGTCCTAATATTATTTTTGTTATCAAAGTTTTTTTTTGTTTGTTATCAAAATTTTCTGTTGAAAAGCAAAATAAAAATATGGTTGCAAATTAAATAATTATTACTTATTTAAAAAATATAGAGAAAAAGAATTTCTGGCAAAAAAATAGAGAAAAAGAATAAAAAAAAGTAATCATAAGTAGAAGAGACGAAATCCAGTAGTATAAAAACGCGTCATAGGCTGAACCCAAAATTCACGGTCTAAGAAAGACTCAAGAGATTCCAATATTTCCTTCTCTCTCAATCTCAGTCTGATTCTATTTATCTCACCAACCACACAATAATTTTCCCTTGATCTCTTCTCCTTTCCCAATCAATATTTATCTATTAATCTGTTACCATGGGCCACGAATCAATGACGACGACGACTACGCTCGTGTTCTCATACGGAACTCTGAAGAGAGGATTCTCAAATCATGTTCTGATGCAAGATCTAATCCGATCAGGCGACGCCTCTTTCAAAGGAGTTTATCAAACACAAGACAAATATCCTCTGGTTTGTGGACCTTATCGAGTCCCTTTCCTTCTCAACAAACCTGGATCAGGAAATCGCGTAACCGGCGAGCTTTACACGGTTTCTCCTCGAGGTCTATCGCGATTGGACGAGCTAGAAGGAATCAGTCGTGGTCATTACGTTCGACAACCGATTCGCATAGCCACGACTGAGGAAGAAGAAGAAGAAGGAGATCTGGAAGGAGAAGCATCGTCGATGATTGTGAATGCGTATTACGCGCATAAGAGTTACGAGGAAGAGCTATGGAAGAGGAATAAAGGAAGATCGTTCGGTGAGTACACAGAGAAAGAAGCGAGAGGATATGTGAAGCGAAACGAAAGGCCACAACATCTTAGCTTCTTGGATCATATCCGTATCTTCGTTTCTTCTCCATGTGATTGATTTTCATCTTTTTCTCTCATTGCTTTGCTTTAGAAAAAAAAAATTAAATAACCAAAAAAGGAAAAAACTCAGAAGTTTCATTACTTTTAAGGGTCCCCACTAGTCCGTCCGCCGTATCCGTACAATCGGTTTGTTGTTATCGATTTGATTACAGAGAGATTCTATGATTGTTGGGATGTTAAACATTTATGATTCCAAATAAGTTTTAGCTTGTATTCTGGTTTATGATGTTTAAAATCTCGTATCCGAGTCTAATGTTTTTCTTTGTCATCTGAAATTATACATAAACCAAAAGAAAAATACCAAATATCACTCACAAAAGCTGTAAAAACAGAAAATTCCGGAAAAACTAGATCCAAACAAAGGAAACAAAACCTAGAAAAAAAACCGGAATCACAAACTATGGTACGATTGATCATAAATAACTGGTTGGAGCCAATGCTGCAACATATCCGAGCCTAATATGTGTGGGATGTTATTAATTTATTTCCATTAACAATTTTTATAATCAAGTGATCACTGAGCGACACTCAAACAAATATTATATATAGAGAATATTGTTGTCATCAATCATAGTATAGAATCATATTAACCAAACAGAGTTTTAATAATAATAGGACACACTGCTTTAAAGTGCTTCAATCGCTTCGACAATAACTACAGAAGTGAAGAAACAACTCAGGCCTTCTCCTCTCTCAGGGTATCTGACAACAATGGTAAAGAGTGGTTTCCAGACTGGGGCTTCAGCCATGGTGAAGAAAAAGCAAAGGAGTAAACCACGTTCTATAGCTTTCTATATAAGTATACCTCATTGTAACTTGTAAATCATCAAGCAAAATACTTTTTCAGTTTTCCTTCATCTTTTTCAATTTGTAGTTGAACCATTTGCAATTTCATATGACTTAATATATTACAAAGTCCAAAAAGGTTTCACATCAACAAGAAACAACCTGCTATGGTCATGAAACTAGAGTATGGAAAAAGGAAAATCATAATAACCTTTTTTCAATTGACAGATTTGTATTAAAATTAAAGCGAATGACTTAGTCCCTTTGAAACCCTTGACTAACTCCAAAGGACAAGTAACAAGTTCGAGCTTAGTTCAACTTGCATCTATAATTATTATTAATCCCAAATGCTGCTTAAGTTCGTATAGTTTTTAATAAAAAAGGTGTATGATGCCTTAGATTCTGTAATTTAAATCAAAGGACCAGCCCAAAATTCATATCGGCCCAGGATTTTAAATTCTTGACGACCCAATTACTAGCAACTAAACAACTGGGTATAACAAAGACAATCAAATGACGGGTGAGATTTTGAAGTAATGAGTTGATTTCAAGGAATCCAAAAGCCTTAAAGAAAGATTTAGTCGCAAAAGGTACATATTGTCGTACCTCAGGGCCTATATACAAAAGGCTTTTGAACTTGAGAGAGGAGGATTGATACGTAATCAAGCGTTTGCGGTTGATTTGAAGCATGTCTCGTCCATTGTAGAGTAAACGCAACCATCGTTTAAGAGCTGTTCTAACGCATCCCTGCCACAGAGGTAAAACGCAATTCTTGTCAAGAAAATTTCCAATTTTTATATTGTGACTTTTGTCATGTAGAAATAATGAGGAGGTTCACAGAGAAAGAATGCGAAAGATATACTTGACTTGAAGCAGTGGAAGCCTAAAGTCGCGCGCAATCACATCACAGTGAACTCCAGCTTCAGATTGACTGATGTAGTTTCAACATATACAAATATCAAACTCACGTTTTAAATGGCAATACACTTAAAACTAACACAAGAACATTCTTCATCTTCTGCAATAACAATCATTTCAGACATCGGCCACAAGGCTTCTATACTTGTGGTAGTTGAATGCGTTTTACTTTAAACTTAGTTTACTCTAAACTTAACCAAGGTTGGCTCATAAAGACTGTTGGTTATTTTGTTAAATTTATAAACTGATGTCTGATCACGAGTATTAAAAGTTGTATGAATGATATATCTCACAAGATACTGAGATCTTTTAGGGATAGTAGATGAACTTACAGATGCATAGGTTTGTTCAGGTAATTCAAGACAGTCTGCTTAAAACAGTGCATTGGATCGTTGTTATTGGTTCGCAAACTAGAAAATATACATCAATAACTCAAGAGGGCCACAAAAAAAAAGCAAATAAGAGTTTGAATTCTAGACTGGATCTGCTCATTACCTGATTAGATGGACCAGTTTGGTAAGGCTTAGCAGGGGTCGGCATTGTTGAATATGGCATCTGGGGCCTAAGAGTAGCGGTAGTCTGAGTTATAGGAGCACCCTGATGTAATTGAGGTTAGTATATAACATGAAGGAAGTTTAAAGCTCTTATAAAGCCCGTGAAGATCAGGCTAATACCCGTGATTTGGTGTTGTAGACGTGGACATAAATACACTCAGTGAAGTGGTGTACAATCTCGTTGAAGTCAGTGACAGGCCTGGAGGCATATTATTAGGCTAAAGCATATATATCTTCAAACAATGCAGCATGGTTGTTTACTTGAAAAAAAGCTAAATAGAATATGCAGCATTTTCAACCACAGAGAAACAATATAGATTAAAACAGAATGATCAAATCTAGAAAGTCTAACACGAAATGGTTTGCCGATCAAGTATACCATAGACTGAGCGAAAGAGTATGTAAAGAAAACAAACCGTATAGCGAAAACGTTCACAGTTCGTTTTCCTAGGAAACTTTTCAGGTGTCCATGTAGGCGAACATACATTCCCAGCCTGTCGTAGATGTGCACAATCAGAATTTGGTACTTCACAAAATCAAAGAATCTACAAATACACTGCAGAAACATACTTGACTGCTTCCATTTCTTCAGTTTCCTGACGTTCATGACACCTGCAGATATAGTCCACAATGAATTAGCAAGATCTAGTTAAGTTCTTTTGACAGCAAATAGAATATAAGTACCAACCATCTGATACATTCAACACAGCCTGTACCATCATCTACAACAAAATCAACCTGAGTGATTCTGTTATCCAATTTAGAGATTCTTCCAACAATTGCAACCTAATCACAGATAACAACCAAAGCTCAAATGGTTGAGTCTATAGAGATTAACGCATAGCGTATCAGCAAATCAATTTAACTGCAGAAGAAAAACGAGCTTACAGTGTTAATATCAACACCGTCAATAGAGAAATTCTATTGACCACTGGTTGATACGCTATTCAACTGCTTCAGTGTCAGTGGAAGCAAGGTACGTACATCACGGTTCTGCAAAACAATGGGGAAAACTCAGACCACTGCTGAATTGCTCAAGTAAAATGCCTCAATATACGATGTCTATAACCAGATTCACTACTTAACAAACATACAATTATTATATAGACTTAATAGAGATCAGACCTTCAAGGACGAGGAGGAGTCAGGCGCTTGCGTAGTTGCCTGCGAAGGCATGAAACCTCCGCCGGCGAAAGCAGTGTTACCGTCAAACTCGCCTCCGTACATGTTATAGTTCTCTCTACTTCGATGCTGTTGATTCAAAACCCTAGTGGAACGGTAGTCGCTTCAACGGAAATTAATTTGATTCAGCGCTTCATGTTTCTGGAAATTCACCCTGAATATATTAGAAGATGGAGGGACCTTTTAGTAAATTCAACATATCTTCTAATTTATACGAATACCAAATTCAACCTTTCGTATATAAAAATGTAAAAAACAAAACTAGAGTTCCCGCCAAAACTCTCCCTCATTTTCCCGCTACCAATTTTTAAAGTTTTCCAAGTAATTTTATTTTTTCAATAGTAAATTTTTATTTTCAAAAGCATAATATTAGTCTAAAAATTGAAATATCAATTATTTTTCGTTTTAGTAAATTGCCTTTATGCCTGGAGCCAGGTCAGTTCTTCTATATGGCATGTGAAGTTGGGCTCCAGTTTTCTTTTTGAGGTTTAAGAACATGGCCCATTGGGCCCAACAAAGATAAAACTGCCGATTGGTAGCTACAAGATTCAACACGACATGATTAATAATTTTTTTGGTAGTTTAAAAAGATTAAAGAACATTAGTTAGCTGCGGTTACAAAATGAAAATAATCCTTTTTATCAATCAATTATAACTTTCTGGTAGATTAAAAGTAAATTTTTATCAATCAATTATACTACTTTTTATAACACATCTCTTGTTTCATTGCTAAATCTTTGGTTACCAAAAAAAAAACCTATGATTAATGACAACAATAATTTTTCATATGCTTATGAAATTTTTTAAAATAAAGTTGCGTTTAAAAAATAAAATAAAAAATGTATTTTGATTGGAAGAACGGAAGATTAGTCTTTAAATTACCCCTAATATTACGTTTTAGTTTATAAAAATCGATAATTTATTGTTAATAGTTAATACGTTATCTTTGGTCGTGTACTGTTTGGATTCATGAAGTATAATCGGAAAGCGAATCGGATGTTTTAGTTAATTTAATTTATTTATTTTTGCTTTATCGCTTTTTTGGAGTGTGGCAACTCTTGAGAGACAAAACCTCACCAACTTCTATCATTCTTATACGTTAGTTCATCAATCCACTGATCCAAATCATTATCTCTTTCTCTCTTGATCTGTACGCCAAAAATGGAAAACCCAGTTTGAGTTTTGAGTTATCAGGTTCAAGATTCAGAAATGTAAGTGTTATCGATATCAAGTTTCACTTTTTCCTTTATCGCCTTCTCTTAACGTATTTAACTTTCACTGATCTCACAGTAGCATCGAATTGGAGACTGTGGCTATGGCTTCGAAGATAAAGTAAGCTTTTTTTTGTCTATATATGTCGGTGGAAATGTTCGTCGATTTAAATTCCGATCTGGGTTTATCTTTTTCTGAGGTTTCTATTTTGATAGAGTGAGTAGATCTAATAGTTCTGGGTTTGAGGTTTAATCTTATTTAGGATTCTGTTTGTTAATCTTATTAAGGATTCTATTTGGAGCACATGATCATTATTATTTATTCACCTACCTGATTGTTCCCGTTTCTTAATTTGTTTTTTAAATCTTATTAAGCTGTTTCCTTTGGTTTTTTAATACAATTCCATGGAGAGTTCTTAGTTGTTGTCTTTATCTTCTGTTTTATTCTGTAGCATGTTCTTTTGAGCCCTGACCAGAGTGAGAAAAAACTATATAGTATATTCAATTTTGGATCTTTGTCCTTAAATGAGTGTGTCATATGTAGAAAGTGCTTAAGTTTCATTGATCTTTTTGAGAATCAAAAGAGGAAAAGATTCTATCTTGAGGTAAATTCATGATCTTGTGTTACTAGTTATTCAGTGTGTATACTGAGAATATTTAATGATGTTTACAACTGTAATTCTCATGTGTCTCTGCTTTGCTTGATGAGTCTTTGTTGTTTTCTGAAGCAGAAGTGGTTTATCTGAAAGTACTTTGGGAAAATCATCTCCAGCATCTCTAAGAGTTGCTAAATTGACTCGGATAGTGACTAGACCTGAACCTAGTACTCCTTCACCGACTCAACATTCACGGCCTTCCTTCAACCTCTCAAAGCAGCCGTCTACTGAAAAGAGGTCTCCCAAAGTTCCAACTCCACCAGAAGTAAGTGTGTTAGCTGTATTATCGTTTCGATGTCTTGAGGTTGGAAAGAATTTGCGTTGCTGTTCTTGAGTTGGGTTAGTTTTGCATAATATGCTCTAACTGTTGAATCCATTTTTGTTGTGTAATGATTGTTTGCAGAAAACTCAAGCACGGTCTGTGAAAGGATCAGAAGTTTCACCTCGGTTGATTCAAATCAAGGAAGATTTGAGGAAAGCTAATGAGCTGATAGCTAAGCTCGAGATTGAAAAAGCTAAAGCACTTGATGAAGTTAAAGAAGCGCGGAAAGAGGCTGAAGAGTCATCTATGAAACTAGATGAGGCTATAAAAGCTCAGAAAAAGGCTCAAGAGAATTTTGAATTTGAGAAATTTGAGGCTGTTGAAGCGGGAATAGAGGTTATTCAGAGAAAAGAAGAAGAATTGAAGAAAGAACTTGAGAATGTCAGGAACCAACATGCTTCGGATTCAGCTGCTCTTCATTTGGCAAACCAGGAGCTGAAGAAAGTCAATCAAGAATTGGTTGCTGCTAATGATACCAAGAATAAGGTTCTGAGTCAAGCAGATGACGCGAGTAAGATGGCTGCAATTCATGCAGAAAAAGTGGAAATTTTGTCATCGGAGTTGATTCGGTTAAAGGCTTTGCTTGAGTCAACCCGAGAGAAGGAAACCATATCCAAGAATGAGATAGCTTCAAAACTAGAAGCGGAAATAGGTGTTCTTAAAAGAGGGCTTGAGAAGTCTAGAAGGTATGAAGCAGAGGTCAGAGAGCAAGAGATGATCATTGAGAAACTTAATGTGGACTTAACAGTTGTGAAGATGGCAGAAGCTTATGCGCATGGCTCAGCTGACGAGTGGCAAAACAAAGCGAAAGAATTGGAGAAACAGTTGGAAGAAGCTAAGAAGCTGGAGAAATCTGCCTCTGTCTCTCTAGCATCTGTGACAGAGCAGCTGGAAGGAAGCAATAGTAGATTGCACGACATGAAATATGAAATTACTGATCTTAAGGGTAAAGTCGAGTTGTTGGAAATGACTGTTGCTAAGGAAAAGAAGGATCTTGAGGAATCTGAACTGCAGCTAGGTATTGCGGAAGAAGAATTATCTAAGATTGAGAACGAGGCAGGGAAACTAAAGAATGAGCTTGAAATTGTGAAGGAAGAGAAGAATCAGGCATTAAAGAATGAGCAAGATGCTATTTCAAGTCTCCAAAGACTATTGGAAGAGAAAAATAAGATCTTGTCAGAACTGGAGAACTCGAAGGAAGAAGAGGAGAAGAGTAAGAAAGCCATGGAGAGTTTAGCTTCAGCATTGCACGAAGTGTCGAGTGAAGCACGCGAGTTGAAAGAAAAATTGCTGACTCAAAGTGATCACGATTATGAAACAGAAATAGAAGATCTGAAGCTAGTCCTTGAAACAACGACTAAGAAGTATGAGACTATGCTTGGCGAGGCGAGACATGAGATCGATGAACTTGTTAATGTGGTAGAGCAAATGAAGAAACAGTTTGAGGGCTCAATGGTAGATTGGGAGATGAGAGAAGCCGGTTTGGTGAACCACGTGAAGGAATTTGATGAAGAAGTATCTTCAATGGGGAAAGAAATGAATAGGTTGGGTAGTTTAGTTAAAAGGACAAAGGAAGAAGCTGATGCAGCATGGGAAAAAGAATCTGAAATGAGAGATAGTCTTAAAGAAGTAGAAGATGAGGTGATTTATCTTCAGGAAACTCTCAGAGAAACACAAGCTGAAACCTTGAAACTAAAAGAGAAAATGTTGGATAAAGAAAGTGAGTTTCAAAGCGTTGTTCAAGAGAATGATGAACTCAGAGTGAAACAAGATGATTCTCTGAAGAAAATCAAGGAGTTATCAAAGTTACTTGAGGAAGCATTGGCCAAGAAACATACAGAAGGGAATGATGAGCTTAGTGAGAGTGAAAAAGAATATGATTTGCTTCCAAGAGTGGTTGAGTTTTCTGTGGAAAACGGTCATAAAAGCGCAGAAGAGAAGAAGAAACTTGAGGAGGACATGAAGAAGAAGAAGAAGGATGATGATTCTCTAGATGATGATGATACAGTTGAAGTTGAATCTAAAATGTGGGAAAGTTGTGAGATTGATAAGAAAGATGTTTGCCTAAAAGGAAAACCAAAAGAAGAGTCTGCAAAAGAAGAAGAGGAAGAAAAGTTGGAGATGATAGACCAAAGCGACAAAAATGGATTGAACAGAGAAGATGAGGTGTTGAAAGAGGAGAAGAAGAAGAAAAAGACATTGTTTGGTAAAGTTGGAAATCTTCTTAAGAAGAAAGGAGCCACAAATCAGAAATAAATGAAAGCATTTCTCTTGATTACATATAAACACAAATCTCTTTTCATGGTTTTGGTTTTCTTCATAAGTGTTCTTATTTTTTTGGTTATGACTTCTAAAATAGGCTTGTATGAGGTTGTCCCTTTTTTTTTTGATAAATCGTTTTTTTATTCTTTTCTTCTTTCAAACAAAACATGTTAGCACTGTTCTGAATATGGCTAATATATGGTTTTCTATTCAAATTCTGAATTTTCTTTAAAGAGTTTTCAAAAGTTTGATACTTAATTCATTTTCGTGTAGATCTAAGCATTCATCATATATTGGATTTTTACCGTTAGCTTTGTTACAATTTTGTTTGCACTTCTTCATCACTCTCTCATTTGTAGCTCTTGTGAATGGATCAAAGCAACATATACGATTTACTCTGTTAACTCACTGAAGTTAATATTGTCAGGTGAGTTCTTCATACAAACCAAAACTATAAAGTGTTTAACAAGTTGTTGTTTGGTCGGTTGATCATAACAATTGGGCTTTTATATAATTCATTGGACTTGCAGGATCATAACCACATTTATGGATGAACTCTGCAAAACACTCAAGTTTCTTCCTTTTTTTTTTTACTAATTTTTTTATTTTTTCCTATTTTAAGAGTTTAAAATTTTTATACTGATTTACATAACTAGTAAAGATTAGTTGTGGATTTTGGATCCAGTCATTTGATCATTAGAGATAGTCTTAAAATTAAAAACTGAACCGAGATGTGGACAAATCGGTTCTGTTATCTTTGCTATATTCGGATTAACCAAAATTTTCTAACCCTAATTTTCTGTGAAACTCTCTTCTTCTCTTCATCGCTGTTTCTTCTCATTCTTACTGCGATTCTTCTTCTTCTCACTCGATCTACTTTTGCTTTTTCTTCTCCTTCTCCTTCTCCTTCTCCTTCTCTTTCTCCTTCTCTTTCTCCTTCTCCTTCTTCTTCGGAAACAAAAATCACTAACCGGTAACCGAATCAACCCAATTTTTAATGTAATTCGGTTATTTACGTTTTAACTTGATAATTTTGTAAATAACTAATGACCGACCTACCCGACCCGTATTACTCAAAATCACAGGATTAGTTAGAGATTCCAACAATTCGATTTGATTTTTTTCATTTTTGTGTAGATCTAAAATATTTAAATTCGGATTGCTTTAGAAAAAAGAGTTTTTAATAGTTTGATGTATAAATTTATATTAAAATTTTTTTTCAAAATTTAATAGTGATGTAAGAACTATATATGTGAAATTTTACTAATCTTATTTCTAATCCTATTTGTTTTCTCAGCATTGGTGGCAATTTTGATCGGCCGTTCTTCCAAATAAGTTCGGTAATACACATTTTATATATGTTTTTGAATTATTTTTATAGTTCAAAATAAATTAAAAATGTGTCTTTGAACTCTAATTACAATTTAAATTTGATTGCAAAATTAATTAAACAACCAAAAGCTTTTTTCTAATTTTGGTTCTTTAAAGGGGAAATTGCAACTGGTTGGTATATTATCTTACAACGCAAGTTTCTTACGCTAAGTAACTATTTTGTTTTGACTAGAGAGAACAAACAAGTTTTTCAGGGAATTAAACAAAAGGTAAACAAACTTGTCTAAATGGTCAATGTTGAGATTTAGACATTGCAAAGAGAGACATAGTCTTTGACATTTAAACAGATAACAAATGTTTCAAAAAGGTCAAGTCTTTGCTTTTAAATAGACAAATCTTTATTTACTAGCTAAAGTTTTGTAGAATATTTAATTTTTCATCTGTTCCATTCATATAATATTGTAACATAAATTTATACAATTACGTGTATTAATTATTCTTTGTTTATGAAGTGTAGTCTGTATTTGGGTTAATATAGATTAGTAATTGATCGAAAGAAAGCAGAAATTTAAATTTATCTTCTTGAGTTTTGTTGTTATCTATATCAAAATACTTTAGAAACGGAGTCAAATCAAATCTTTTACGTAAAGGAATGCAAATTTCATGAAGCTTATCAATTCCTATGATTTATCTCTATCAAACCTGTTGAAAATTGTTAAATAGCCACAAATTTTTCATTGTAATACATACGGTTGTTGCTAAAAAAAATCATAACTAAATTATAGGAAAAAAATATTGTATAGTCATGATCAAATCATGAAAACATTTGTGGCTAAGAAATAGCTACAAGATTATCTACGAATTTTCATCAAATATCACAAACTTTTTTTTAAAAAAAAACTACGATTGACCATATTTTTTGTAGCCATGAGAACTGTTTTTACTAGCTTAAATAATCATGACTATTTGATAATTTCTCGTAGATAAAATGTGGCTACTGCAAAATTTAATAATCTATTGATTATGAAACTATATTTGAATAAGAGACCAAAACATAAGCATCATAAGATTAATTAAATCTGGTTTCGTCCACTAAAAAATTGTTCTCTAAATCCGAACGTAACGTTGCATGCAATGCATGGCTCGTAAGAGATAAGATTTAATTAAGTGAATTAATTACTATTTAAGTTATGTTATGTTAAGCTTTGGGAACTACGAGTATAGTAACACATGGTCAGGTTTTAGCTTGCGTGAGTACATTATTTATTTTTGTAATTTAGCAAATCTTGATGGTTTAATTCTATTATACGTACGAAAAATTGTATATACTTGGATTTTATTATATGTTTCGTGTACATATACGTATAAGTAAAGCACATAAAAAGGATTAACGTCCGTATTTATAATTTTAAGGCGTTGGTTTGTGCATTATTGAGAAAATTACTCTATGGATTAGGATAATTTAGTTTTGTCTTCTTCTTTTTTTTTTCATTTTAGGAGATTTTATTTTACCATTTATTTCAGAATTATATAGGATTAATTGTTCTTGTTATGAAGATGTCTAAATCTGATTGAAATCGATCATTGAATGTGAATTATATGCACTCGTCACTATGATGCATATATATATATAAAAAATCCGATTTATAACTTAAATTTTGGTTTCTTGAATAATACGATTATTTATAATCAAACTATAATATTTTTCTTTTGTAAAAATAGATATTAAATTATTTGACCTAATCAAACACTTATTATTCAATTTAGTTTTATTACTAATATAAAACCAAATAGAACTGAATATTTAATTTTATTCAACAACTGTAAATTAAATGCACTTTACCAATGGATATATTAATCAAGATTATGTCCTTCCTTAGGTAAGACTTTGATCAATTGTGAGAATACTGTCGCATTCGGATTAGTTGGAAACTTCTATGTACGAATTATTATTTTTTCCTCCTTGTAATAATAAAATATTATTTGTGTTGAGATTTTTAAATTGTTACCATTGATTTTTTTTAATAAAAAATTGATGTCAGCAATATATTTAAAAGCCACGTACTCTTTTTGTTTTTATTACACACAAAAAAAGTGTTAGGGTTTTGGGGGTCCATGCGTTTGTGAGATAATTTGCGTGTCATAATGTGCTTAAAACTACTTTTATACCAACAATGAACAACCATATCTACACCTTTATTGTTTTATTTTTTATGAAATATGTAACGGTTTGAAATAATAAATGTTTTAATAATGATATAATATGACTATATTATTAATGTGATGTGTATAAGGTTTGAGATGTGTTATATTAGTTGACTAATGAACAGTAATCCATATATAATTCACTATAAATTATTAATTATTCTAAAATAATTATTCCAAATTTCCAATAGTAAATTACACGATCACACCTCGAAACCCATATATCTATTATTTAAATATTTTTTAGTTGATAACATACATTATACAATAATTTATATAATTTCCAAACCAAAAATCAAACAAACTACAAAAAAAAGCTATAATAAAAATTGGCAAAAATTAGTTTTAATTAAAAAACACAGTTGAACAACAATATTAATGTTGCATTATATAAACAGAAAAACCCTTATATATATATATATTGTTGGTTTTACATCATGTGGGTACTTTGATATATTTATTGGATTGAAATCTAAATTAATACGTCAATACAGTCATGATATAGTGTGATAGATCAAAATTTTTTAGGATAGTATAGCAGTATGCTACTTAAAATTGAACCTCGTGATGTTTAAAAGATTTTATCTTGTCTCTGTGGCTTCCGAATGTAGCCAAAATTATAATAGTAATCATATGCTACGAGTTCGAACCATCCGGATTATAAATAAAAAATCCAAACTAACACGAGACTTTTTCAATACTTATCTCCCTCGTAAATAACTAACTTTTATTCATTTATTAAAAAATAAATTAAAAGATTGAGAAACTTACAATTATCAACATGAATTAATTGCATCAACTTTTATTCGACACATTACTTCACAAACTTGAACATCTTCTTCTCCTCCTCTCATCATAATTTCTTGTAGTATGATCAAAGGACACTTTCGTCATTTCGCTTAATCTTAATTCAATTAAAGTCAAAATACCACGTCAAGCTAACTAAGATCTTATTCCGACAACACAGAAGACAAACTCCAAAACCTTCTTCTATGTTTCTATATATATAATACCAAACACCAAAACACTTAAAGCTTTATATATTAACTAAAATCTTTCTCTCTTCTTAATCATTCAATCTTCTTCAATCAATCTCAATGGGAAGATCACCATGTTGTGATGAGAGTGGATTAAAGAAAGGGCCATGGACACCAGAAGAAGATCAGAAACTTATAAATCATATAAGAAAACATGGCCATGGAAGTTGGAGAGCTCTTCCAAAGCAAGCCGGTTTAAACCGGTGTGGTAAGAGTTGTAGATTGAGATGGACTAATTACTTGAGACCAGATATCAAAAGAGGGAATTTTACAGCTGATGAAGAACAAACCATCATCAATCTTCATTCTCTTCTTGGAAACAAGTAATTATTCGTACTATTTATTTTATTTTATTTCCCCTCTAATTAAATATTTTATTTGATATCAATCATCAAGAGAAAAAAATCAGAAAACTTATCAAATTTTCTATACTACAGAAATTTCAGAAGATCACTCTCTGTTGTGCTTTTTTTTTGTCAAGCTTTATTATTATTGTTATTTTTTTGGTCACATGTCAAGCTTTATTTATTTTTATTTTTTTCTAGGACGAAAAATCAAATAAAAGAAGAAGGGAATTAAACTACAATATGTTAACATTAATTTTGATTACATAGATTTTTTTTTTGTAATTAGTTTTTATATACAAATTAAACTTTGATATTTCTAGATTTTTAATCTCTTTTTTCATCAGTCTTATATATATATATATATATATATATTACAGAATTTATATAGTGAGCTTTATTTTATTTTTTGTTTTTGGTTTGCTAAGACATATGAAAAACAAGAAAAGTAAACTACAAATCATTAATATTTTATCAAATAGACTTTTAATACTTTTTTCTTTTCTTTTTGTAGTTTTTATAAACAAATTAAACTTCAATGTTTCTTGAATTTTAATTTCTATTTTTCTTCAGTCTTATTTAAATATCACAAAAATGGAAGTCTAAATAGTTTTATATATGCTATTATATAATTTTTTTGGTTAATTGAAGTATATAAGAATTATAAATAAAAAACCTACTACAATGGAGTTTTCTTGGTACCTATATATACGTACTCGTCAATGTTAAAGACTACAATTAATTATTAATCTTTATTAGAGTTTGAAAACTTTATATTATATGAATAATTAAGTGATAACTAATCCACTTTCATATTTTTTTTTGTATAAAGGTGGTCTTCAATAGCTGGTCATCTTCCAGGAAGAACTGATAACGAAATTAAGAATTATTGGAACACACATATTCGAAAGAAACTTATTCAGATGGGAATCGATCCAGTGACTCATAGACCACGAACTGATCATCTAAATGTTCTTGCTGCTCTTCCACAACTATTAGCTGCAGCAAGTTTCAACAATCTCTTGAATCTTAATCAAACTATACAATTGGATGCAACAAGTGTTGCTAAAGCTCAATTGTTACATAGTATGATTCAAGTCCTTGATACCAACAACAACATAACCTCTTCTTCTTCCTTTGATAATAACCTCTTCGGTCAATCTTCTTTCTTAGAGAACTTGCCAAATGTTAGTGAAATTGGTTATGATCAACCCCAAAATCTCTCTCATAAAGACTCAATTCCTAGTTTTGTTCATCAAGATGATCGGAACTCGATTCCATTGTTGATTCCGGCTTCTCCTGATGACTCTAAGCAAACCCAAATGATGGTCAAGAACAGAGAAGTTATGAAGCAGAATGATCATACTTCAAATCCTTCATCAACCTCAACATTCACACAAGATCATCAACATTGGTGTGACATCATTGATGATGAAGCAAATGATTCTTACTGGAAAGACATCATAGAGTAAGTTAGCTAGAGATTGTAATCATAACTATATGGTTGTTGCTAGATAAATCATGGCTAAGTGATTTGATGATTTTTTGTGGTTGCTTTTGTAACAGTGACTTAGTCACGAATTCTAACAAGTATTTTTTGCTGTTCTCTTTGCAGGCAAACTTGTTCAGAGCCTTGGCCATTTCGTGAATAGAGACTAAAGAAAAACGTCAGCATTAATTTTTTTCTGTGGATATTGATTATTAAATATATGTTGTTAATTAACTTTCATACAGTTTGTGTCGTTATTATTTTTCGACCTTGTATAAAACCACATTGATACAAAGCTAGCTGATTGTTATATATATGTTTGTATTATATTGATCTTTCATTTTAGACTTCAGAAATTTGTAATTACTAATTAATTATATTTTGTAAATTACCTTTGTTTATTTTTACATCATCTATTAAGAATTTCAAATTTAGTTGGGGATGGTTAAGAAGAAGTGAACTAATAGAGTTTTGAAAGTGACACAATCTTATATTTGTTTGACTTTATATAGGAGACAAAATAGATGTATAATAAATAGATAATAGCATTTTAAACGTCACTATACATCTTAAACTCTGTTATATTTTATTTTTATAAAAAAAATACACAACTAAATATTTTATATCAAAAACTGATTGAGTGAAGGAAGTGTTTTTATCAAGTGGTTAAATGTCCATTGTTGTTGTCTTTCCTAACTTAAATTGACTTTATGGATTTACGGATTGCATTTGTCTCATATGATATTGTTAGAGTTTTATAGAAATTTAGGTTATAGATTGGATTTTATCGATCTGGTGGAGATTACATAATTTTCTGGAGTTGAATTCTGGTGGAAAAGCAATAAAGGTGAACTTAACCATTTGACTAAAGAGCTTATCGATCCAATTGTCGAAAAAACCAATTTATTGAATACTAAAATCATAATATTTATATGATAAAACACTTTGCTTTTGAGTTTGATCCTGTTAAAAATATACACTATGCATCACAAAAGTATCAAATTTTCTCAAAAGTTACCATCTTCTATTATTGGTAAGGTGATATTTTGTAAGAACAAATGTTAATTTTACTTTGTAGTCAAAGCATAAAGATAATATTATAATTCCTTAGTTCAAATTAAACACTCAAAGTTAATTTTTAGTGTTAAAGATTGTGACATGAGAGACTTAAGTAAAATTTGGAGAAACGTGTGCTAATATACGAACACTTAGTCTACTCAAAAATTTCTCAAGAAAATAGAAACCTAAATTGGACTATAAAGCCTAGTCGGTCACATTATTATTTTTATTAATTATTAATTATTTCCAAAAACTAGCACTATTTTTTGCTTGTGGATATCGATTTGCAGAAAGATTAATTATGTAATTATACTTCATAATAAAAATATTCTCGACGATAAAAAATAGCAATTAGACTCCGTTTGAACACACAAAAACCTAAAATTCCATACCTTAAATAAGACCGGTTAACCGAAACTTTTCGGAACCAAGTCAAAAGAGGAAAACGGTTCAATTTTTTGATAAAAATTCTTCAATTTATTTTTATTTTTTTGGTCGTATTAAACTCTTCCATTTATAAATGTCAAAATATTGCACTCAAACCGAATTTATACGAATATTCGACGATTTTAATTTGGTTATAATAGTAATTTTGTAGTTAGAATAATCTATATTGAGAACCGGATTTGGAGAACCGGATTTGGAGAACCGGATTTGGAGAACCGGATATGCCAATTCTAACAATTTGCAGGGTTTAAAAAGCAAAACCGTCGGTACCTTATTAATTTCAGCCACATAATTTTGGGCCGGTTTGTTGGTTTTGGAATAAACCATCTTAAAAAATAGGACGTCACAAAAGATTAACCGGTTTCCATCTCATAACAATGTCGTGTTACAATTACAAGAACTCATTCTCTCAACCAACTCTCGGGGTTTTGGTACACAGAAGCCACTACTTAAGAAGTTAAGATCACCTCAATTTCGGTTCACAAATGTATATCAGAAACCGGAAATAGAAGACAAAGCAAACACTTGAAACACAATGTTGGTTTCTTCTTACAAAGTATCCAGAGTTGTACTTAATCCACAGACATGGGATCAGTTATGTTCCTCTGATCTTCCAATGCTGTCCGAATCTCGTCCACCAAACTCTTCTGCTCATCTTCCATTGTGTTCTGCAACTCATCCACCTACATTCTCAAAAATGGTACACAATCACAAACTCAAACACAGATATTTTGTTTGCGTGATGAGAATTGCAAACTAAAGAGTTCGGTTATTGACATTACCACATGCAACAGCAGAGCAAATTGCTTCTTCCTTAGTTCAAGCAATCTCCAACTTGCAGTGCTCTCTGCTTCAAGCTCAGCAATTTCCTTCTTCAATTCATATATGACCTTTTCTGTCTCTGACCTTGGTGGTTGCGCAGAAATCAATTTCCTTATTGTCTCACACTCCTCTTTATGCTGTCTCTCTATTTTACTCTCCTCGAGCTGCTTCTTTAAATCTTCAATCTCAGCTTTCGCCTGCATTATCTGCCTTTCTGTCTCATCTTTCACCTCGTGAAAACTCTCTTTCTCCCTACGGTTTGCTTCCACAACAACTTGGCTCTTCAGAAGTGGAATCTCGAAAGTAGTTAGTTCTTGTAAGAAAGCTTTTGCAAGTCTATTGCAATCGTTATAGTTCTCTTCTTCTTTATCCACTTCGAGTGCGAAAGAAGTGAACTTCTTCTGAAGTTTCTTCAATGGAGGTTCACCTCGAGTGGTTGTAGTTCGAGTTAGAAGCCGATTTCTTATTATTTTGTCATCGTCCACTGGATCAAATGCATAATTAGCCTTAGTTGCTACAGTCTCTAATCGACCAGAAATCCTCCTTGCTTTAACTGACATCTCAACTTACTCAAAAACTCTTAATTCACCCCTGCAACAGAGACGCACAAAGAGAAGTCAACAACCAAACAACCGAAACCCATTCGCCAAATTGCATTTTCCAAAAGTATGGAATCTGAACTGATTGCTATTTAATCAGGAAAACAGCTAATGGATAGAAAGATTCAAGCTCGAAACTATATAGCAGAACTCAAAACATAAAGTATAACGATTTACACAATAAATCTCTCGATTTCTTCTTCTCGTTGTTTAAGCTTTCATTTCTCAATCTACTTCTAATTGAATTTTCATGAGCGAGTCATCATCAAGTCTAATCTATTCTTTCATTTATCCGAAAGCAATCTCTCAATCGTACCATTTATCATGTACTGAACCGAGATTTCTAGTGAGAATGTGAAATTGATTTTACCCGGAAAAATAAAAAACCACAGCAAAAGATAATCTCTTACTTACTTGAAGTGAGCCCAATATCCAGATTCGTCTTCTTCAACTAAAACTCGATCAGAGGAGATCCCTTTTGTTCAAATTTTGATGAACCCTAATTCGACATTCATCTTCCTCCTCGCTTCCATTTTTCATTTTTGAGATAAATGCAACAAGTACTTTCAATTTATTACAAAATAAACCCTAAACTCTTAATATATACAAATAAACCTACATTCTTTTTAAAATTTTTTATAACCCTCAGTTAATTTCCTTTAACAAATTAATTGAACCAAAAGGTCCAAAGCTACATATAATCTACTATTCGAATTGTAATTTTACAATACACATGTCTAATTGAGCTATGAAGACATCAAATTTAAGTTCATAAAATATCATTAAATTTTTATTATTGAGATATAATCAAATGTGTAACAAATGAAACCATGTATTATAACATTATTCATAATCCAACATACAAATCAATATCACATAATCAAACAAGAATGAACATTTTCATCACTAAACATCTGAGAAGGATAACTATGTTGGATTGAATACTGAGGAGGATAACTAAAGATTTTGTATCCCTCTTCATTGTTCTTATTGTTCTTGTTCTTCTCATCTTTGACTTTCTCTGTGTTTTGACTTATAATCTCTGCATGTTTCCCAAGTTTTTTCTTAATCTTCTCCACAAGTTTTGGAGGATCCATGATTCCTCGTACGACCACTGTTGCCTTTGATCGGTCTGGTTCCACTGTTTGGATACCTTTCAATAACAAACATATTAGTTTTTTTTCAGCTTTGAATCTAAAATTTATAATACAATTTATATTACCTTTTATTTTCTCAATGCCTTTTTTTATTTCATTAACACATCCTTCACAATGCATATTCATTTTTAAAATTGTAGTTTTGATCTGTGGAGTATCCTGAAACCAATCACAAAAGAATATAATTAGCTAAACGACAGTAAATTAGTTGTCAACAGAAACCAAACTCCAGACCGATAGGTTTAATTCTTAATATCCCAAATCGTTGCTACCACTAGATTACCAAAATTAGGTTCATAAATGTAACATGTATAAATGATTAATATGGACCGAAACGCAACTAATCTTTTAAGAAGAATGTCAATAGTGTGAATTCGAGTTTTCTAATAAAAATTTCGTTCTGAAAGACAGGCATATTTATATCTTGTTCCAAACCATTCCTACCACCGGACTACCACAATTTGATTCATATTTCTAAGCTATGACTTGTATAAATATGTACATATCCTTAACAAATTACATATACTAGCAAACTTACATCTTTCTTTTGTTGTGGTTCCTTCTTCTGATCTTGTTTAGGATTAGGTTTTGGAGAAATTAACTCAGCATTTTTACTATATTTCTTTTGAACTCTACGCAGTATCTTCATCGGATCATCAAATTTTCCTGACACAACCACTTTGTTGTTCCCAATCTCTATCTTAACTTGTTCAACCCCTAAAAGAAAAGATCAATACTTAGGATATTTCCAATTAAAGAGGAGAAAATAAGCTAATACTGTTTCATGTATTGAAAATTATTACCATCATAACTCCTCAAACAATGAGAAACTTGTGAAGCACATCCTTCACAATGCATATAAACCTTCAAAATAATTTCTTTACATTGATTCTTCTTATCAGATTTCTCAACTGATGAATCGCCATTTTTCTGGTTCTTCGTCTCATTAGACTTGTTATTTGATTCTCCATTTTTCTGGTTCTTTGTCTGATCTTGAGACTTGTTATTTGATTCCTTATTCTGCTTGTTCTTAATTAGTACAAATCCCAAACAAAAATATATATGTTCATATAATTTTACTTAACAAATTGCTAGAATCACTAAAGACAAAAATTTACATACCTTTCCCATAACGATGTATACTCTTTTGTAGAACAAGTGTAATGAAGAAGTTGAACAATAAGACTATATATAAGGTTTAGTGAAGTTTTCATTTCTATAAATTAATTATTTTAGTAACATACAAAAATTATTCATTTCTCTATTTGGATTATCATATTTTCTACCATAAATAATAATATAGTCAACTAATGATTTTATATCAGTTTTTAGGATGATTAAGATACAACTAATTTTTGAATTAAATTAAATATCAATTGGGACTTTTGTAACTTCTTATTCAGTGTCCAAACAAAGTATACTATTCATTACTTAGATTTTCTAAATTCATTAATAGTTACAAATCTTCAAGTTTTATTTTCTTACTTGTTAGCATTTTTTTGTCTCTTTTTGGTCAAATACTTAATCACAAAATTTCTTAATTAACACAAAGATTGATATGGGGAAGTCCTTTAGGTCAAATGGTTAAATCCATTTGTTTGAAATTTTAAAATAGATTGCGCGATGCATCGAATTTTGTCAAATTACTTGACAAAATATCTGTTTTTTTTCAGTTTGATATTGAATATTTCAGTAACATATTATAAATATATCCTTAACAAAGAGCATTTTTTGTCATAATAATTAAGGATAAAAAGCTTTATAACATGTAATAATTAACGGTTACATAGGAGTCCAACAAGATTTGGTTTTATGGTCCCAAACAGAAGGAATCAAGAATTTCAAGTGGTTGATTCCATGTGAATTAAAAGCTCCACCAGTTATCGGGTCGACCCGAATTTTACCGGTAAAACCCGGAAACGCATTGGAACCAAACACTCTAAAGCACTTGGTTGCAGGGTCCAGAATATCCATCGAAGAACGGTGGATTTGATCAGCATTATACGGTGTCGTCTCAGGTTTGAATAAAGATTCGATCAGAGCTGGATTAGTGGCTAGGTCCGCTAAACCGGTGGCTAACTGGATAACCAATGCATCAGCTCCAATTTCGCCACTTGGCGGTTGATATGTCATGCCACGTGGACCTTTATCTGCCGTGTGGAACGGCCAAGCACACTCTCCGGGACATTGAACCTCTGGATTACTCACCACTATGTATGGTTGTTCTTTCTTTTTACCTGCGTGGCATTTACGTCAATATTTTAATAAATATAGTTTCTGATTAATTCTGATCCATAATTTAAATCCTAGTGTTCTGAAATTGGAGTTGGCAGCCGCCTAAACATGCATTGTTCAACTTGATTTATAATCGGATGTATTAGATGGATAATATAGTTATAGTTAGGGGTTGAAGCGGTAATTAGACAGTTGAGACAGTGATTATACGGTTTAAGCAGCCATTTTTTGTAAAAAAAACATCAAACAAAAAACTGTCTAAACCGCTTAAAATCGTGTAAGTCACTACTAGGATTTCAAGGCATTAGGCAGAAGATTACAGTCTGCTTAGTGCGTTTGTTTTACGCTGGTGAGTCGTAAATCTTATGATGTAACCTACCCAACTATTTGGAATATGGTTAGATAAACGAGAAGAAAGCCAAACCTTTAATATCATTGATGGTAAGAGAGTAACGTTGGCAAGTATCGTTACAAAACCCTACACCAAGAGCCCTAACTTCCGCTGCAAGAAACACAACGGGAACCACTTTGGACATATTTCCCGTAGCCGTTTCAACAAGTTTCTCACCATTTTCAACTGTCAATTCCTTTCCATACGTCATCTTCTCATCCACATAACTCCGAACAATCTTAACCTTAATTCTTGGAGCTACGGTTTTGTTTTTACTCTTTTGTCGGTAAATCTCCTTCACCTCAAACCTCTCTAGGTAACTCTCCACCACTTTCCACCACGACGATACCTTTAGGTCAAGACCTTCCTTGGCATCGAGGTTAAGTGATTCTATAAAATCACGAACCCTCTCTTTTTGAACAGGCGTAAAATTGCCATACCAAAGTAAAGAAAGATCTAGGGTTCCGTTTGGGATTTGTGCAGGTGAATCACGTGAAAGACAAAGATGTGCTAAGAGGTGGAAAGTAATGATGAATATGGAGGAGGAAGAAGAAGAAGAAGAAACCGCCATTGCCACAGCTTGAAATCCTTGTTTCTTTTCTTGTGGCCTTTGATGGGGTTTTTTAGGCTTTATGTTTCGTGGTTTGTAAACGAAATTTGTTTTGTTTTAGCTATTTTTTGACATTGCAAGCTGGTTCATCTCTGTTTTTTTTTTTTTTTTTTTTTTCCGGATCATCTTGCCAATGAAGCAAAAAAAGCTATTTTCAACAAAACTTAACTATTTTATCAAGGGTTGTGAAAAAGGCTAAAAATTTACAACATTTTTGTTACAATGAGAAATTAAATAAATAGGAATTATAGTTTTAAATTGAAGGAACTCTTGCGGTTGAGTGTCACCTCTTCTATATTTCTCACCCAAGTTTAGTTATGAATCGGACATTGTCAATCGAAATGTTGACAAAAGAAATTAAATGAGTTCGTATCCGGATGATGATCCGGGATTGGGTTTGGTTTGCTTGGGTAAGACACAATCTGTGTCTTTGCAAATCAGCCGTTTCAAACCTTTCTCCTCCTTCTTCCTCAGCTTTGATCCCACTGATTTGATTCCACTCTTCATATAATTCACAACAAACATTGCCATTTCTCTGCAGATAATTGCAGCAAATAGTTTTAAACCATTATATAACAACTATAACACTGAGGTTAAGAGAATCAAAAGACTTGATTTTGTGTGTGCAATCTCCTTACAATGGTGAACAAGGAGATCGAGAGCCATTGATGAAGTAGACAAACAGGAAAGCATCAAAATGCTGTCTGTTGATTAGATAGAATCCATTTAGTCTTCTCACGCATCTGAACATCAATCTTTTGTACAAACGAATTGCAGGATTGTTGTGTGCAATCACATGAAGGTAAACTCCTCGACACATTGATAAACCAGAAGCATATTTAATCACCTCACTTATAAGTGACATTGCTGAGAAAAATCAAAGTTGCAGAAAGACATCAGTAATTATAAACCAAGCCATACATATAGAGTTGGTTTCAGATAGTAGTTGATATAAGAGTCATACCGATTCCACGATTTCGATATGTTTCTACAACTCCGAGTGTCAAGATGTACATCAAAGTCTCTTCCTTTTTCGAGGAATCGTAGCATATTAGATCATCTATCTGTGCAAGACACAGAAACCATCTGCCAGCTGATGAAGATAGACATAAGAAATGAAAAACAGCACTTGACTCGTTGCATTACCCATAAAGAATTTACCAGATTAGCTAGTAGAGACTGCTTGAAACTCATGATTCAATCATACTGACTTAAGAGAGTATTACAAAACTGCTAATAAGCATTACGAGCTCTTTTAAGATTTAAGATCTAAACTTTAGAGGAGTGTGCAAGGTCAATCACAAAAGTAACAAATTTGGAACTCACCTCGCTTTCTCTGGCAATCACGAATTTGGCAGTAACAAAACCAATAAGCTCATCAGAGTGATCATTAGGCTGGCTTCGATCAACAGCAGCCCATGAGACAATATCAACATTATTCACAACACTTTGAAAAAAATCAGACCCATACCTGACAGAACAGAGATCAATACTTTCAAATCTTCTCACCAGACATCAAAATAGCAAAATTGAATCTCAAATCTATACTAAAAACAAATCACCAAAAAAAATGAAGTAGATGCATACTTGATGGGGAAGAGGTCACGATGAATTTGCTCCAAACGATCTAGATCATTAAGGTTTATAGGTCTGAAGTAAATTGATGAGGTTCCAGTATGATCCTCCATTGATGAATTAGCTGTGAATCTTCGAGGAAATTGCGACATTGTTTGAGATGTAAAGAACCCTGAAAAGTCATAGTTTTTACAGCAAACGTCGAACAATTTCCATGGAGAAGTGCCAGATCAGTGAAATCCGACCCGTAAACCTTATCGGATCCGGCTAGAATCTGGATCTGCGTGTGATTGGCTACACACTGAAGGAATCAAGAATCGAGTTTCGAGCGAATTGGAAAAAAGGTGCTTCCTTTACCCTTTCCTATGTCTTCTCGTTTGAAGCAAAGCACTTGGTTCACGTGCTTTGCGACAAACAATCACGTGCCTCTTATTGACTATGGTTAGTAATAGTGCTGGTCATATAACTTAAAATCCGAACGGAAACCAATCTGAATAAAAAAAACCGAACCCGAAAAAATATTCGAATAGGTCATAAATTTATATATTAAAAAAACAAAACTTAAATTCGAACCAAAATCGAATTAAGAACTAAATAAGTACCCGATATATTTTTATTAAATATAAGTTTTTTAATAGATTTTTCTATTAAATTATAATTTTAAATTTTTATCTAAATTAAAATATAAATATCCGAACTCGAACTCAACCGATACCTGAATCGAATCCAACCCGAAAGAGTCCTAAATCAATAAACCGAAAACTCAAAATCCGAATAGACCCGATCCGAATCCGAACGAATATCCAAATGTTCAACGAAAGACATAAGTAAGACACGCAAAAAGCAACAAGAAAAAAACGGAAATTATATAACTGCAAGTGGATAATTCAGGAAAAATAGCATATTTCTTAGCGAACTTTTGAACCTGTCTTAAATCTCAATTCAATGGCAGGTGGTAAGTCCACTAAAGGCATACGCACATGCATATCTAGTGATCGAATCTCACTGCCTACATTATGTAGAAACTTGGTTAATGTGCCGTCAGTTGTGGCCCAGTGTTAAAAAAATCTCAATTCAATGCTTAAATTTTTTTAAAACATGCATGAATTATCTAATTGTGTCCTATTTCTAAATTGACTGTTAGCTCGTTAGTCAACGATTAAGTTTCCGTCATTTTTTCTGTAGGCGACACGTGTATGGCTGATTTAAGCGACACGGGTACGGCTGAATAAAAATAAATAAATTAAATCAAAATATATTAATTATTTAAAACATAAAATGCCAAAAAAATTAAAGAAAATTTAGAAAAACATTAAAAAAAATTGGAATTTATTTTAAAACAAAAGTAAAATAAAATTTAAAAAATCAGCAAAAAATCAAAACAGTAAAGAAAATTCAAAAAAATTTAAAAAATTGGAAAAAAATATAAATTCTTCAAAAAAAATCTTTAAAATACAATAAAATAACATAAATTAACAGTATAACTAACCGAAAAGTAAACCTAATTACAACCCATTACAATCTTGCTAATTCAAAATTCTCAACTCTAAAACTATAATTCAAAATTCGTCACGAACCATAAAAAATTTCAACAAATCAAATGTTTTTAGCATTATAATAGGTATATTTACATAAATGAGCTAATGAGGTAAAACGTCAAAATTTTATAACAAATCATCTATTATTATGCCAAAACACTTGATTTATTAAAAATTTCAAGAGTTTGTGATCGTGACAAATTTTGAATTAGTCACATTGTAATGGGTTGTAATTAGCTTAACTCTTCGGTTATTTATAGTGTTATTTTATATTATTTTAATGTATTTTATTTTATTTTAAAATTTTTTAAAAAAATTCCATTTTTTAATATTTTTCCTAATTTTGTTAATTTTTTTGAATTTTCTTTAGTTTTTTTTTTTTTTTTAAAGTTTTTTTTACAATTGCAATTGTTGTTTCTTATGTTTTTTCTTATGTTCACATATGACCCTTCTTATCTTATCGGTCAAAGATGTTTTTGTTGATGGCTTTGACTTTTGATTGGAAACCATCAAATTGAATGTTAAGAAAGATATGGTAATGTAGAATGAATTACTTAACAAACCAAGACTTTAGAACTATATATATAGTTTGTAGTGTATATTAAATACATTTTCTAAGACTCTAGATATTCCATTCAATTAATATAATGTATTTTAGTTTACATACATACAATATATCTTACTAATATAATATAATGTGTCTTAATTCACACGTATTACTAATAATATCTCTTCAATTTCTAATATATATATATTATATTTATATAAAAAAATTTAAAATAAAATTATTATCTAGTAGACATATTTATACAAGTAAAATAATTATTTATACGAAAATATAAAAATGTGTTAAAATACTATTTAAATGAATAAAAATTTATTTATCAATAAATAAATAACATATATATTTATCAATAAATAAATAATTTTATTAAATAAATAATTTTTTTTGATTCCAAGAATATTCATTTATAAAAATTTAACTGCATTTATTGCCACGTAGGCTTAGGACCAGATACGTTATAAGAAAAAGGACCAGGTACGTATCTTAATTAATTAATAAAAAAAGCCCATGCACGTAACTCTGCGGCCCATGTGGTATTTTTATCTTAAAAATTGGATTTAATAATCGGACGTCGGATATGAAATCAAATCAACGGTTCAGATCACGACACGTTATGGTACAGTGCGAAATTCCACCGCTTTCTGGAATTAAAAAATGAACAGTATAAATAAAAGAGAGGTACAATGCTGTTTGTAGACTAAAATTTAATTAAAACAGTAGAACTTCTTCGTCTCTTCTCTTCGTCGTTAAGAGAAGATCTTCGAGAAATCTATTTAGGTTTTCTTCGTCTTGCGATTACCTGAAGTAGTGATCTCTTCACTCGTTGAATCGATCTTCTTGCTGTGAAGGTGGTGGTTAGATTAATCGAATCAATTTCAGTGAGTTGATTTTTGGGGATAAAATGGGAACGTTTTGTGAATCTGTACCGACGGCGAATTCTTCGTCGACTGTGATGAGTTCTATTCCGCCTTTTCTGAGAAAGACGTACGATATGGTGGATGATCCATTGACTAACGACGTGGTGTCTTGGAGCAGTGGGAATAACAGCTTCGTCGTCTGGAACGTACCTGAGTTTGCTAAACAGTTTCTACCCAAGTATTTCAAGCATAACAATTTCTCCAGTTTTGTTAGACAGCTCAATACTTATGTAAGCATCCATCGATTCTTTTAAACTTTTTTTAATGATCAATTTCATGATTTTCTTCAGTATTTTCGTGGTTCGATTTGGGGGAAATCTTACATTGTGTGCTTCTTTTTCTCTTCTTATTTTGATTGATGAATTGTGTATCAACTGTTGAATATGATTCATGGCCTCACCAACATATTTTCGAATAGGGTGTTAATGATTACTGTCTCCTCTTTGGGGTTAGGAAGTGTAAGTGATGCGCTTCATCGATTTCTTCATAGCTGGAAGTAGTAACCAAGCATTAGTAATTGATAATTGAAATTTACAAGACGCGTTTTTAAGAAGTATAATTCTTACTAGTGTTTAGAATGATGATGCTTGGTGATCCTAAATATAGTTGATGATGCTGGTAGAACTATTCACATCTAGCAGATTATGTTATAATTTATTCAGTTGCACTAATTTTGTCGCCGTTAAACATTGGATCTATGTCTTTCTGGGTTCCGACTAACTCACGCAAAATAATATTACATTTTTGCATTGTTCTTGTTTTGCAGCTATTAAGTAGTACTATGTACATGTATACCCCGTGGATTGCAGGCATATGTTTTGTTTTTCTCTAAGTTTCTGAGCATATCTGTGTCAGAGAGACCTGAATGAAATTTCTCATCTCATTAACCAAATGAATTTCCTTAGGTTAAACAGAACCAAGAAGAAAGTACTCTTACATGGCTTCTTCTTTTCTTGTTGTTCTTCGCTTTTCTTACTTACCAAAAGGTTACACGAACTTTGCAGGCTTATTTGGATATGTGCTCATATGTGTCTGAAGATTGGTTGACTCAGCAGTTCCATTTCTGGCCAGTAGCTCTAAGTCACAAAACAAAATTTCAGTCAGTTGTCCCACTTTAGATTTCCCTTCGTTTGTGTTTGTCAGTCCAGGTACATGCTGATATGCTAAGAACTATTAGTTTTCGTGAACTGTGGTAGTTTGGTGCTCTGTTAGTCACAATAAAGAGATTTATCATATTTAGAATAATTGTTATTGAAGTTATTTAATGGTCTTTATGTTTACATCTCTTTGTACAACTCTTTTTATACGTGCTTCCTATCTCAACAGCTTCTCATGGTTGATGGGTGTTCCATTTTCATGCATTCATTTTTCAGGGTTTCAGAAAAGTTGATCCAGATCGCTGGGAATTTGCAAATGAGGGCTTTTTAAGAGGCCAAAAACATATTCTAAAGACTGTTGTCAGGCGAAAACCTTCTCAAGTGCAGCCTCAACAACAACCTCAAGTTCAGCACTCTTCTGTTGGTGCGTGTGTTGAAGTGGGGAAGTTTGGACTCGAAGAAGAAGTGGAAAGACTTCAGCGGGATAAAAACGTCCTTATGCAGGAACTTGTAAAGCTAAGGCAGCAACAACAAGTCACCGAACATCATCTGCAAAATGTGGGGCAGAAAGTTCATGTGATGGAGCAGAGGCAGCAACAAATGATGTCGTTTCTAGCAAAGGCTTTCCAAAGTCCAGGCTTCTTAAACCAGTTTGCGCAGCAGAATAATGAGGCAAACCGAAACATTTCTGAAAGCAACAAAAAGAGGAGGCTACCCGTTGAGGACCAAAAGAATTCTGGCAGTCACGGGGTTAGAGGTCTTAGCCACCAGATTGTGAGATATCAGTCATCAATGAACGATACAGCAAACAGTATGCTTCAGCACATAAATAATATGAGTAGCTCACCTAGCCATGAGTCCCTTTCGAACAATCATGGCAGCTTTCTTTTGGGTAATGTGCCAAATTCTAGCCTTTCAGACAATGGGAGCTCCTCAAATGTAGCATCTGGAGCTACATTGGCAGATGTCTCATCCAATCCTGCAGGCGCATATCATGCAATGAAGTATCAAGGCCCTTGTGAAGCAAACCAGATCCTGGATGCCAATTTGCCTTATCCTCAGGCTGATCTGTTAGCTCAAAAGCAAGGAGCAACAGCTTGCGGGAGCTCAAATTCAGATCCAGTTGGATGCGAGACAGATAATGGAGAATGTTTCAATCCAATAATGGGTGTGTTGGATGGCTCGCTGGAACTAGAAGCCAATGCAATAGATGAGTTGCTTCCTGGAGTCCAAGATTCTTTTTGGGAACAGTTCCTTGTTGTAAACCCAGTGTCTGGTGACACAGATGAGCTAATCTCAGGATCAGTGGACAATGGACTAATAATGGAACAACTAGAATTACAAGCCAACCTGAGGAATGTTTGGACCAAGACTCAACAGATGAACCATCTTACTGAACAGATGGGACTTCTCACATCAGACGCACTCAAAAAATGAGATCGCCACAACCCACAAGGTCATAATTTTCCCATCGCGAGATAATAATCAACACTTATAATGGATTATATATCCACACACTTTCCAGAATCCTTTTGCAAAACCCGTTTTCGTGATCTCTCGCAGATGGGTTATGATTCTGTGGAGTCACAACAACAAAAAGGAGGTATGTATGTATTAAGCTGATGTAACTGTAATTCTTGTCAATGTGTAATAAAAAATAAGAGAAATATCGGCTTAAGATTTTTGCATTGTACTTGGAAAGAAATCTCTTCTTCTTACACAGAATGAAAAGGAGATGCTCTTAAGTGAGCTATTCGTCTGTTCGTGTGTAAGTCTTTACTCTGAAACAGATCCTTGTTTGTGTGTGTTTTCTTACATTTAAGTCTCAAACTAAGCACTTTTGTTTAAGACATGTTTCTATGGCCAAATCTTATTTACTTTGGTTCTTTGAGTTCACAACGATCATATATAGACTAAAAACTTGATATATCACAAGTCTAAATTGGATCAAAGTCAAAAATATTAAATTTTAGGATCCATTTGTAATTTTCTAAAACTCAGTTCCGGCGATTTAACGCGTGCACGACTGTTTTCTTTCCACCGAACAATCGTTGACCATTATCAATACTATTTGAATAAATAATTTTCCTTTTTCTATCTGCAATCATTTATTTAAATAAATTTAAAAAAATTTCTGATTTTAATTAATAAGACATCAATCTAACCGATACCTGTCGTTGACTTGTCAAGAAAATACAAATCAATCTAAAATCCTTTTTTGAAATTTGTTCATCAAAGCTTGACCGCATTCAAAATCAGTTCCGAGAGATTCTGCTACTTGAGAAACAATGAGCGATGACAGAGACAAGCCAGCATCGGTTCCGACGAAACTAGGTGACGAACAATTAGCCGAGCTTCGAGAGATTTTCCGATCATTTGATCAAAACAAAGATGGAAGTTTGACGGAGCTCGAGTTAGGTTCTCTTCTTAGATCTCTCGGTTTAAAACCAAGTCAAGATCAACTCGATACTCTGATCCAAAAAGCCGATCGAAACAACAACGGAATGATCGAGTTCTCTGAATTCGTTGCTCTCGTTGAGCCAGATCTAGTCAAGTGTCCTTACACGGATGATCAGCTTAAAGCGATCTTCAAAATGTTTGACCGCGACGGAAATGGTTACATAACGGCGGCGGAGTTAGCTCACTCTATGGCGAAGCTAGGTCATGCGTTGACGGCGGAGGAATTAACGGGAATGATCAAGGAAGCTGATCGAGATGGCGATGGTTGTATCGATTTCCAAGAGTTTGTTCAAGCGATTACTTCAGCTGCATTTGATAATGCTTGGGGATGAAGAAACAAGGTATAAATAGTTTGAATTTTGTTTTTTGTTTGCTTCATCTTGGAGATTTCTTTGTTTATGAAAAGATTCCTCCAATCAAATCTATTTGATAAGTATATGTGTGTAGGTGTGAATCCATTGGAAAATATTGTGAGTTCTTTTTTCTATATATATATATATATTCTTCTATGAAAATTTGATAGCTTGTAGAGAAGGTAATCACTGTTGGCCTCCATAATTAGGGCAAAACTATTTGAACCTATGCGTGTGTCAGAATCAATCCATCGCTTTAACCACTTAGAATAAGGCAAAACATAAGAAAGCATCAAAAATGACTCTTTTATCGGATAAACAACAAATACTGTCACAATGTAAGATTGTGTAATCTACTCGAATTTGATTCCCAATAATGGTTAAGAAGAACTTTAAGCCGAATACATGCTCTTCCTTTTCTACTACAGTGTTGTAATATCGAATCCAAGAGCTATTACATAAGCTTTAGTCCACCTGTTACATCATCAACATTGTCAACAGGTCCTGCACAAATTAACAGTTTTATTAAACTACTGCACTTATCTAAAATTCATGATATTCACTACTAGATGATAATAACTTACCAAGAATAGCCATTACTGTTCTTGAATCTGGAAAAAGAACATAAAAAAGTACATTAGATTCTTCTTTTGTCAGACTATGATTAAGTAGGATTTGAGGTTTGAGAGCTGCTTGAATTCCAAAATACAGTAAGTATGAAACTCACTTGGAGCGATCTGTGTTTTTCCAGCATCAATAGTGATGTGGGTTGGTAGTTTAAGGGACTTTGCTCTTTCCTGTCGGTATCAAAAACATTGTTAAAGTCTAAAGTTGGACTCATTCAAACATTGAACATACGATCTTAGGAATTTATCTTCTGTTTAATAAACTTGAAACCCAGAAGAACTAACTGACTGCACTCGTGAAAAGGGTTTTAGTAAACTTACTTGTAAAACTAGCATCTCTTCCTCACTCTCGATTTTGACAACAACTTTTGGCTGAGCACAATATTCCCATCTACAGTATCAATCAATTTTGGTAAGAAGAGAACAACAAAAAACATTAATTCTGTATGTTGCCTATCAAAAATCAAAGATTTGATGATGTACCTGTTCAAGGCTCTTGGTGCCCGTTGAAGTAGTTTTTTGTATAAGCCTAAAGTTGCATGACTGTATACAGAATGCAAATCAAAAGATGAGTTACTAATCGAATTTGAGGAATGCTATCGAAAAGTTGGATAAATCACCTGCATTGAGCTGCAATCTTCCCTTTACCCATTTTAAGATCATTCCTCACAACCAAAACCTACACAGACCACAACAACAACAACAAACATTCGTATCAACTTCTAGTGTCTTGGTACACTGCAAAGACAAAGAGGCAGAGTAAATAAGCCTAAAAACCATTTTGAAGTTTTTGCGAGAATCAGCAAATTTCTCTATCTCGAGTGGTTCCTTGGACTTAGCCTTCTTATTGGAACCTGCATTTATGGCGACTGATTTGGAGGAGATAAAGATCTGGCGGGTTTGTCTTAAAGTGCTGATGTAAAATCCAAGTGCAGCTCCAAGAAGTAAGGCACTTATTAACCACATCAAATCCATCATCCTGCAAGAATATAAAACAAAGACCAGAACTTTCATTAAACTCAAACAAAGCTAATATACTGTGAGAAAACAAATAACTAATTAGACAGTGATTTAGAGAGAAACATGAAGTACCAAACTTTGGGAATCTTAAGAAAGTTTTCTCAAGTGATACAAGTGAATAAAAAAACAAGAACAACCCTCTAAAATGTATGACTGCTTCAAATTAAGTTGACACACGGAGCTATTGATCAACAAAGTTACTTCCTTTCATCAAGACATCTATAAGGGTTGGTCCAGAAGAAATTTCGTGAAACAATAAACCGAGCAAAAAAATTTCGATTCTAAGGATTCACCAATGGGATATTAAGAAATAAATCTAGGAGTGAAGAATAATCGAAGATACGTTACATTATTCTTCCCGGCGGCTGAGCAGCGAGCAGTCTTTTTTTTTCGAGTTTCAACGATTTAGACGATAGCCTGGTGTTTGGTAACACGGATATCTCTGTCCTTCACACGGATATATCAGCTGAGTTTGGGCCTTGGGCCTTTGAGGTGTTGTTAAGTGATAAATTTCCTTTTGCTTTTGGGTTATTGGGCTTTTGGTTTTTGTTTTTGTTTTCATTTTTAAAAATTAATTTGTTTTTAATCTCAGTCTGACTGAGTCAGACAAATTTGTTTCCTAATTCCTTTAGTCAAAAATCTAGAACCAAATTCTTTTTATTTTCTCCAAAAAATTCAAACTATAAATCAAAAGCTTTCCGAAAATTCTACAAAAAAAAAACTTGATTTATTCAATGCTTGAAGTTGAAGTCTTCAAAACTAACAAGAGAATCAAATAAATGTGCATTTCTACTGGTTATTGTTATTTTGGCACTATAAATTTTTTGTTTTTTTGTTACTTTTTCGAGATAAAGTCCAATTCAAAGTTTACGCGTTTTCTTACTTTTCGTACCGGCATTGACGTCGTTGTAGATTTTCCTCTCATTTCGCCATCAATTTTTTTAATAACTGTTTCAGCTTCTTTGTTCCTCAAGCTCCAGTTGTCATTGCAACGTATACTAAAAGTAACTTTGCGTAACTCTTCTTCGAAGTTCTTTTTCAAAAAAAACTCTTCTTCCAAGTTCTTCGTTTTTAGGTAATGCGTTGTTGTTGATTCTCGTATGTTTCGCTTGAAATTTGGATTTCATTGATCTTATTGACTGCTTTCGCCGTAGTTTTTTTTGGTTGTTCTTGTTGATCGATCATCTAAAGTATTTATGTCCTGTTTTCTTCTAATTTTCCATATCAATGAAGACCGTGATCGAATTTTGGAGTTAATTCCTCGAATCCTAGTGATTTTGTTGATTTCATTTGATAGTTTTGAGATGGATTTTTGTTTGTAATCGGGGAATCGAATATGTAGAAATTTAAGGGGAATTTGTGATATGAGATGAATGTAGGAAAATCTATGGAATCTTTATCGGGTTTGATACTTGAAATCAGGTGATTTATATTTTTGTTGTATTATTAGGTTTTTGGAGTACCTGAAGAAGATGAGTGAAAATCTAATGGACAAAGTTAGCTCACTGAGTGAGCGTCTCAAGATTGGAGGTTCTGAGGTGAGCAAGGTAGTGAGTGCTGGTGTGAGCTCCATGAGTTTCAAAGTGAAGGAACTTTTTCAAGGTTCTAACCCAACTGATAAACTAGTAGAGGATGCTACTTCTGAGAACCTAAACGAACCTGATTGGTCTATGAACTTGGAATTATGTGATATGATCAATCAGGATAAGATTAATAGTGTTGATTTGATCCGTGGGATAAAGAAGAGAATAATGATGAAGCAGCCAAGGATTCAGTACCTTGCCTTGGTTTTGCTTGAGACTTGTGTTAAGAATTGTGAGAAAGCCTTCTCTGAGATTGCAGCTGAAAGAGTCCTTGATGAAATGGTTAAGCTTATTGATGACCCGCAAACCGTTGTGAATAATCGGAACAAAGCTTTAATACTGATTGAAGCTTGGGGGGAATCAACCAGTGAACTCCGTTACTTGCCAGTTTTTGAAGAAACTTACAAGGTTTGTTGTTCTTAACGAGTATGGCTATACTTTATCACTTTACTATGTTGCAAAAGTCATCCAAATTAGGATCCTTTAACACTAGTAGCTTGAACTATATAAGCTTTTAATACCTTTGTTTCAATACTATAGAGCCTGAAATCGAGAGGTATCCGTTTCCCTGGACGTGACAACGAGAGCTTGGCGCCTATTTTCACCCCTCCTCGGTCTTCTTCAATACCAGAAGTTGACACTGGTTTTCCTCAGCATGTCAACGAGAATGCACATGTGCAGTATAATGCTCCTCCTGTTCAAAGCTTTAGTGCAGAGGAAACAAAGGAAGCTATTGATGTTGCAAGGAACAGCATTGAACTTCTTTCTATAGTTTTGTCATCTTCACCTCATCAGGACGTATTACATGTAATCCAACACATTGTTTACTTTTTAGATCTTATGTCAAATTCATGGCTGATGCATTGTCTTTTTTTGGCAGGATGACTTAACAACAACACTTGTACAACAATGTCGCGGATCTCAAAACACAGTACAAAGAATTATTGAGACATGTGGAGAAAATGAAGCTCTTTTATTTGAAGCCTTGAATGTAAACGATGAGCTAGTGAAAACGCTTTCAAAGTATGAAGACTTGAAGAAACCATCTGCACCATTAGCTGCACCTGAACCAGCTATGATTTCTGTTGCTGCTGAGCCTGATGACTCTCCCATTCACGCAAAGGAAGAAGGATCACTGGTCAGGAAATTCTCGAGCACCGGTGGGACTGGAAGCAGCAGCGATGACATGATGATGGATGATCTTGATGAGATGATATTTGGTAAAAAAGGTTCGGGTAATTCTTCATCTGATGCTACTACTGCTTCTGGAAATGACCCAAAGAAGCAGCAATCGTCTAATAATGATGATCTCATTCGTTTCTAAGATGGTTCCTTTTCTTGGTTTTAATGAGAAAGAATGTATTGAACCATGGATTTTAAGTAAGTAGTGATTTGGTATTCATGAATTTCTAAAAAATAATTAAAATCCAGTGTTAATTAATCTAATGATTTTTTTTTAAATACAATCATTTAAAAAGATTCAAGTGTGTGATTTTAAGTGATTTATAAGGATTTTGAAATATTAGAACATGGTGCTCTAAATCTCAAAGTGTCTTCAATGATACTCTATTTTTTACTTTTAAAATAGGGATATCTAATTTTAACTCCAAATTTAGAGCAATATTTTGGAGTTTTCTATTTTTTACTTTATATTTATTTGGAGTAGAAAATAGAGTAGATCATTTCTATTTTTAGATGAAAAAATAAAGTGAACTATTAAAAATGGTCTTATAGAGAATTGTTTCAACTTTTTTTGTTCAACGCCAAATTTTTATTAAATTAAATCGCAATTACAATATTTTATAACAAATTATAAAAATATCAAAATTCATCTAAAACCTCGCAAAACTAAATTACTCAAAATAATTTACAATTCTGAATTGATTCAATACATTGTCTAGAATTTTCATCGGATTTTAAAATTCAAAATTTCTAATCTTACCACTTAAACTCCAATGTCAAGTTTCATGTGCACTTTTTTTATCTTTTTGTTCACTCTAACTAAAATTTCATGCTTAATTCTATTTTTTTTCAAAATTTCATGCTTAACTCATTCATTACGATTTTGCCACCAAAGCTGACTTTCTTTTCATATAATCTTAAAAATAAATTTGGAAGAGAAAATTCTCTAATGTAGACTGAACATAAATTTTGAATTCGATCAATTATATAATGACAACAGAAAATGATCGAAAGAAAATCACTTAACAAAAAAAGAAAAGAGGTCGAACAATATATGTAAAATGTGTGCCATGTCCTTGTTTAATTTTATACATTATGTCACAATTGTATATAATGTGGATTTATTTTCGGAAATATTTGTCATTGCATATATTTTTTAAATGATGCAAGAAACAACTTTTACTATTTTTTTTTACAAAAAATTTGTTGGTGTGTAAATTAGAGGCACAATTTTGTCTATGTAAAAATATCATACAAACTCTTGATTTCAAAATTATAAATCTATAAAACAATTCAAAGTGAATATAAAAAATGAATCTAAGTAAGATGCACTAAAAAGATAAATAAATATTGTTGACACTCTTTTCTACTTTATGTGTGCAATATCTGTTTACTCATCCATTTGTTAAAGTATTTTATTGTTGAACAAGATCATCGAATGTATGCAAGGTGCACATAGAAATTTTCCCTTGCAGCGTAACCGCCATGCTATGATCATGACATTTGCTGGAAGATAAATTTTAGTAGTCCAATCAGTAGCTCTCTGATTTTATTATCATTTGCTTGATCTTCTTCAGATATTACCACAACAAATTCAATATTGTAAATCCTCAAATCTTCTTATACCTTTCTAGTTATTCGGGTTGGTTCAACAACTTTCAAATTACTACAACGATAACCAAATTCGGACAAACGACCAATGATTGATACACGAACTCTTGTCAGGTCACCATCTCTTAGTACGCCGCAATTCTCCATGTCCCAAATGACACCAAATGGTGCCTTCACGTAAGCTTCATCAGGATGAAACTGCCCATAAATCGGATTCATCTTGGATACTAGTGGCATGAGTATCTTTTCTGAATGTACAATCATATAGCAATATCATCTTTTGGAAGATTTCTTTAGCAACATCATTTGGAAAAGAGTGTCATAAGTTATTGAGTCCCTCCATGCATATTTAACTTTGAAAAATAAAATATATTTTCATATGATTTTCTTTTTGTAAATTGATTAATTTCAGTTTTTTTTATGTGAAATATTCACTATCAAATCCATTCAATTATATTACAAAATTAAATTCATAAAAATGCATTTAAAAATCAAAACCTTTACCCTCGCAATAAGTTTCATTTGAAACGTATGGAATTCTTACAATCTTCTTTTTCATTGTAGTTGCTATTTACATACTTAGCTCATTTATTACAACTTTGTCAGTGACATTTCAAATTTATCAAAATTACTACTTCTATTGCAGTGCTTGACTTTTGAAAGTGTTTCAATTTTGAATAAAGATTCATTGATATAACATGAGTAGATGGTGCATGTCCAAGGATGTGTAAATCAAGTTTTGCATTGGAAGACATATATCAAAAGCTTGATGATACTAAGATTAGTCATTGTTGCATCTCTCAAGCATATTTTTTATACATGATACTTATTTTGTGAAATTTATATTTGTTTACAAAAAATACAAAATATTTTGGAGAAAAAACCGGTAAAAGAACTTTTTTTGCGAACATTGTCGAAAAACACCAATGTTGTTGACCTCTTAGAAAATGAGTTTTTTTTTGTCAACATTGGACCACAATTGGCCGGCTTATTAGCCAAGTTCCTACATAATGCATACAGTAAAACTCGATCTCTGGATGTGTAAGTGCATCTGTCTTTTTAATAGACTTATCATCTGTCATTAGATTGAAGATCATTTTTTTTTAAAATGAGTTTAAAAGAGAAAGAATTCATATGGTGGGAAGATCTCTACAATAGAGATCTATTGAATAGAGAAATGTGAGAAAAGTTCTAAAGAGAGCTACTCGAGTTATGGAAGCAGGACAAGGATTTGAATTAGAAAGAGAAATAAAGAAAATTTGTTAAAGATGGTGGGGAAAACAGTGCATAAAAAGACCAAACATCTAAAGCAAAAGATAACAGTGATGACAAAAAATATATAATCATCAAAAGACATTTAAAGTTTACTCGAATTCAGTTGACAAAACTAATTTTTTTATTTTTGAAGTTGAAAATTTTTAATATGGTTTTCTTTTTGCAAATTGGTTAGAAATTTCAGATGTTTTTATATTAACTAACCTTGGATATTTATTTTTTTACTGACAGTTTTTCTCTTCTTTACTTTTACAACCTCACTATATTTATTTATTTGCAGTTTGCCATCATACCCATTCATCGTCACTTCCTAGACTTATCTGACGGTGGAAGGCCAATCGGTCGCTATTCCCCTCTTCGCAGGTAACAATTATTTGTGAGCACGAACTCCTGAATCGATTTTGGATCGACGAATCAGATCTTCCGATGCCTGGTAAACTCCAGAATCGTCATTCATCATGCAGACCTAGCTTTAGAGCACTAATTCTCGCTCTTCTCGCCATACCTATTCTTGTCTACTTTTTCCCTTCATCAACCAGGCCTTCGTTTACCCGTTCGTTCCAAACGGCACGGTCAGAGAGGTCCTTTGTTACTTCGTTGGAGCATTTTTTGACAGATAAGGCGCCAAAGCTTCCGGTTAGAGATGATACAGTGCGTGGCGAGAGTGATGATCTTGCTAGGAAGCTCGATGATATGGTGTTTGAGCGAGAAAATCGGCTGTTGAACGAAGATCCGGCTTATTCCGTGGGTTTTCCGGTTAAGGTTTACGTGTACGAGATGCCGAGGAAGTTTACATTTGATCTTCTTTGGTTGTTTCACAATACTTACAAAGAGACTTCGAATCTCACCTCTAATGGCAGCCCTGTGCATCGCTTAATTGAGCAGGTAACATGGATTGATTATCTCTCTCCTTCTCTAGTGTTCTTAGGTTAGAGATTTTTGATGGATTTCTGAGAATCATGGAAAGCTGAAATTTAGTATGAGATAGAGAATTAGATTAGGATGTTGAAATTATTGTCCATGTGATTGATTTCCAGATCTACTTGTAATTTTTGTAGGATGATGAATTGAATGGAAACTATTTATTGATTTTCTTCGAGGACTGTGATTAAGTTCAGCTTTGTGATCTTCTTCAACTGCTCCTGCTCTATGTTTTGCTGATTAATCTTTTATAATTGCAGCATTCTATTGACTACTGGCTTTGGACTGATCTGATTGCTCCTGAATCTGAAAGACATTTGAAAAGTGTTGTGAGGATCCATCAGCAGCAAGACGCAGACATATTCTATGTTCCATTTTTCACTACAATCAGCTTTTTCTTGTTGGACAAGCAGCAATGCAAAGCACTCTATAGGGTGTGAGTGAGATTCATGCTACAACTAATGCTATTACGTTTTACTTCTAATTTTTTGTGTTTTGTAGTCCTCTTCTTGAAGTGCCTTTTCGTTGAAAGTGTTTGGTGGACTTTGTGCTTGAAATCTTTGTTGTTTTTTTTATATCCTGAGTTATCGACATTGAACTTACTGAAGAAATCTGGTTTTACCACCCGTCTGTTGTTGTTGGTAGTTCGTCTTCTGTTGAGTGATATGCCTAATTGCTATAGGTTCTTATAAGGTGGATCTCAGGGTAGCCAAATAGTTCATTGCATGTGTTTCATTGAAATCAGCTTTCTATTTGTTTTTTTTTCGTAGACTCAGGTTAACCTTGCTTTAATACTTGATACAATCATAGTTGGAAGAACATGAAATTCGAATTTTTACTTGTGACATTCTTTTTGGTCGGTTTATAACTGTAGGAAGCTTTGAAGTGGATCACTGATCAGCCTGCATGGAAAAGGTCAGAGGGAAGGGATCACATATTTCCTATTCACCATCCGTGGTCTTTCAAGACTGTCCGTAAATTTGTGAAAAATGCATTCTGGCTTTTGCCAGATATGGACTCCACTGGAAACTGGTAATTGTAGATTTCCTTTCATAGTTTCTGAGTTACTGAAAATGTCTCTTCGAGCCATGCATTACAGATATTCTGTTTGAATTTGATGATGTAGGTATAAGACTGGGCAAGTTTCACTGGAGAAAGACCTAATTCTTCCTTATGTCCCCAATGTGGATCTCTGCGATGCCAAGTGCCTGTCAGAGAATTTATCAAAGAGGACTACTCTTCTTTTCTTCCGAGGTCGCCTTAAGAGGAATGCTGTGAGATTCATGTTATCTCCACTCTATCACTTATTTTTGATTAGTATTAAATTATAAAAATTATGAAGTCTACTTCACTTCGTTGTATAGCTTTTATGGATGTTCATAGGAACATCTCATAAGCATATCATTGATGCTTTTGAATTAGAAGTCACTTTGTTGGTATCATTGAGTTGATCTTGCTATTGATTCTGTAACCATTTTGTCTTCTAATCTTATAGGATTACTCTGTTAAATGGGTTAATGAGTTGGATTTTCAGTTCTCCTTAACCTTGGTGTATGGTGACAATGCTTTCTATGTCTGACTAATTGAGTCATCAAATTGTTGGTTTAGGGAGGGAAAGTGCGTGCCAAACTCGGCGCAGAATTAAGCGGTGTAAAAGATGTGATAATCACAGAGGGAACTGCTGGAGATGAAGGGAAATTGGCTGCTCAAAAGGGCATGCGCAGGTAAAACTTGATCATTTCTATGGTACATATGTTTAATCCTTTTACCTTATAATAACATACATGTTTTATCACAGCTCATTATTTTGTCTGTGTCCTGCTGGTGATACACCATCCTCCGCAAGACTGTTTGATGCCATTGTAAGTGGATGCATACCAGTTGTAGTCAGTGATGAGTTGGAGTTCCCTTTTGAAGGACTGCTCGACTACAGAAAGGTTTGTCTGAAATCTCTCTTAACCCTAACGCTTTCTCATGCATCACTGACTAAATTATATTGGGGTTTGTGCTACTTAGGAGCATCAATTTTTGTTTTGCATGTTTCGTTTACCACCACTGAGAGCAATTATCGAGGCCACATATTTACTTGAAATGTTGTTGGAGCTTAGGTTGTAGCATTATTGTCAATCATGTGAGAATGTTGGGTGTAATTAGTTTTCATTTATGTCATACCAAAGTCGTGTCTGTCTTTTTGTTTCATATCATGTTGGTTTTTGGGAGATGAATATGAAGTTTGATCACATTTTTTTACTGTATGTCTTTATATGAATCAAGAGTTCTATGACAATTCTCATCTTTCCTTTTATTTATCACTCAGATTGCTGTGATTGTTTCTACTGGTGATGCTACCCAGCCTGGTTGGCTTGTGAATCATCTGAGAAGCCTTAGTCCCTCCCACGTCAAGGGATTACAGAAAAATCTAGCTCAAGTAAGTTATTAATTTACTCCACCTTCACGAAATTCCAAGTCTACATAATGTTTGGAACCTGATTTCATAGTTAGTCACACGAAAATGGTCTTTACAAGTTGTTTACATTTTGGTTTACAGTACTCGCGGCATTTCCTGTATTCCAGCCCTGCTCTGCCTTTAGGTCCAGAGGACTTGACATGGAGAATGGTGTGTAGCTTCCTCAATCCTATATCTTCTTGTTATTTCTAATCTCTAAAGCACTCGTAATAATCGTATGAGAACACGTTATACACTACGACAGGCTTTCTGATAGTTAATGGGAAAATGATATTCATTTTCTGACTCCTTTGTGCTTTTCAGATTCTTTGCACTTGATCAGTCGTTAGTTTCAGTAGATTGCAGTTTCAAATTTTGAGAAAATCTTGACGTTGTTGTTGTTGGTGCCTCTTTTTAGATATCAGGAAAAGTGGTGAACATGAAGCTTCACACGAGAAGGTCGCAGCGATTGGTTAAAGGCAGTCGGAGTATTTGCAGATGCGATTGCTGGCAACCCAATTCTACAGTCTCCAATCCCTTGACTCGTGTCTTGTCTTAAAGAGCCTTTTACTTAATTTTCAGTCAATTCTCAAAGGTTGTTAATTTAACTCATGAATTAGTTCGATTTTTCAAGGTGTTTAAATTTCAGTATGGGTTTGATCAAAGGCTGTATATTTCGTTCTGTTTTTTTTTTCTTCTTAACGTTTTTTTATTTTTTTTATTTTTAAAGAGAATTATTTGGTGGTATTTACTTGCTCCCCATAACACATGCGTGATTGACGTTTTCGACGGAAAGTGTGTAAAAACACACGTTAAATCAACCTAACAGTGCGGACCCAAAAAAAAAATTCATCAAATAATTCTTTCACTTTCCAGTTTCCCTAATCTATTAAAATAAAATAAAAATTAAAGACATCTAACGCGTTATTGTCTAATATAAAAAAAAACAAAAATAACGGGACCAAAATTCTTTCTACCTTGTCCGAAAACCTCAACTCAAAATCTCCGCCGGTTTTTACTCTCGCCGGCGTTTTGACAGTCGTCGTCACTGTTACTATCTCAAAACCTTACTATTTCAGTTTTTTTTAAAAAAGTCGAAGATCAAAGGGATCTTTGGATCTTCATTCTTCTCTAAATCTTTATCATTATTTTAATAATTTCTGTAAGATCTCCAGAATAAAAAAATGAGGTTCTCGTTGCTATCATAACGTGAAGCAGTAGTAGTGCTGATGTATTTGGTCACGACTAAGTCCCTTCCTCGTCCTTCTTCTCCTTTTCTTTCTTTCTCTCTCTCAAGTGTCCATCATCTGTTTGGGCAACACGACGACTACATTGATTCCTTCATAGACGATTTGTTTAATTAATAAAGCGGTTTCTTCTTCTTCTGTCATAATACCTATTTGTTGAAGAAGATCTGAAGCTTAACCTTGCTCTGTTACAGACTTTCAGGTATTGTTGTGTCTTGATTTCTTGTTTAGTTTGTGTGAGATCGTCTTTTAGTCGTAATGTGGATGGATCCAGTTAATTTCTTGAGATTTTGAATTTGATACGAACCAATGCTTGTGGGAAAATGGTTGCTTGTTTAGAGACTTTTTGGATTTGAAAGTTTAAAATTGAGCTGCTGATTTGGATTTTCCCTCTCTGTCTATCATCAGATTTAAGCTTCTCATCTTTTTGTGGGTTTATGAAAAAAATGATTATTGCCTTTTTGGATGTCCTTATGGACAATTATGATGAGTTTTGTTGCTGTTTTGAGCTTAGATCTATGGATGATCTGTTTATCTCTTGATTATTTGGAGTTAACATCTTCTGAAAGTGGTGTGATTTATAACAATGACTAAAAGTTTTGAGCATTATTCATTTTGCTTTTTTGATTCAGGGATCTGCCGGCTACAGAGTCCGGTGGATATTAGACAATGGCGTCTAATAATCATTTCACAAACAGTAGATCAAATCTATCAACAAACTCTGATGCTGCTGAAGCTGGTGGGAACCAGCAGCCTGTGCCTCCCTCTGTGACATTTGCTCGTAGGACTTCATCGGGACGCTATGTCAACTACTCGAGAGATGATCTTGATAGCGAACTCGGAAGTGTGGATTTCACTAATTACACGGTTCACATTCCTCCAACTCCAGATAACCAACCCATGGACCCAACCATTTCTCAGAAGGTTGAGGAGCAATATGTGTCGAGTTCGTTGTTCACAGGCGGTTTTAACAGCGTGACTCGAGCTCATCTTATGGACAAAGTTATGGATTCAGAGACTAGCCATCCGCAGATGGCTGGTACAAAAGGATCATCTTGTGCGATTCATGGTTGTGATGTGAAGGTGATGAGTGATGAAAGAGGTCAAGATATTCTTCCTTGTGAGTGTGATTTCAAAATCTGTAGGGATTGCTTTGTGGATGCTGTGAAAAATGACAATGGGATATGCCCCGGGTGTAAGGAGCCTTACAGGAACACTGATTTGACGGATTTGGGTGAAAACAAGGGGCAGAAGCAACGGCCCATGCTTCCACCACCATCTGGTGGGTCAAAGATGGAGAGAAGATTGTCATTGATGAAGTCAACTAAGTCTGGTTTGATGAGGAGTCAAACCGGGGATTTTGATCATAACAGGTGGTTGTTTGAGACTAGTGGGACTTATGGCTACGGTAATGCTTTCTGGACAAAAGACGGGAATCTTGGGAATGAGAAGGATGGCGATGGCCACGGTATGGGGCCTCAGGATCTGATGAGCAGACCTTGGAGACCGCTTACTCGGAAACTGCAGATTCCTGCAGCTGTTATTAGTCCTTACAGGTGATCATTTTTGTGCTTATTCCTATGATTTGCCATCTGTTCAAGCTTTTCACTAACACATTTGATTTTCTCGTGCAGGCTTTTGATATTTATCCGAATTGTTGTTCTTGCGTTGTTTTTGATGTGGAGAATTAAGCATAAGAATCAAGATGCAATATGGCTATGGGGAATGTCTGTGGTTTGTGAGCTCTGGTTTGCCCTCTCTTGGCTTCTTGATCAGCTTCCAAAGCTATGCCCGATTAACCGAGCTACGGATCTTAATGTTCTTAAAGAAAAATTTGAAACACCTACACCGAGCAACCCAACTGGGAAATCTGATCTCCCGGGACTTGATATGTTTGTTTCTACAGCAGATCCGGAAAAAGAACCTCCTCTTGTCACTGCTAATACCATTTTATCAATTCTTGCTGCTGACTACCCTGTCGAAAAGCTTGCTTGCTATGTTTCAGACGATGGAGCAGCACTTTTGACATTTGAAGCCATGGCTGAAGCAGCTAGTTTTGCAAACATATGGGTTCCTTTCTGTCGTAAACACATTATCGAGCCAAGAAATCCGGATTCATACTTTTCTCTGAAAAGAGATCCTTACAAAAACAAGGTGAAGGCTGACTTTGTTAAGGATCGGAGACGGGTGAAGCGTGAGTATGATGAGTTCAAGGTTAGGATCAACAGCTTGCCTGACTCAATCAGGCGTCGTTCTGATGCTTATCACGCAAGAGAAGAGATTAAAGCCATGAAGCAGCAGCGACAGAACAGAGACGATGAAATATTAGAGCCAGTCAAGATTCCTAAAGCTACATGGATGGCTGATGGTACTCATTGGCCTGGAACTTGGATACATTCTTCTGCTGATCATTCTCGTAGTGACCATGCCGGTATCATTCAGGTACATCTCGATTCAGTTCAGTTAATTAAGATGTTTCCTGTTTATTCAGTTCAATTGGGTTTGGCAAACTTTCGGTTCAGTTAAGTTGGATAAATTTTTGGGTGCGCTAGGTTTAAGAATTTTGGTTCGAATTCCTTTGGTCCGGTTTGTATGCCACCTCTAATATCAATATTCACTATGTTTCATAATTCTGATAAATGCAGGTTATGTTGAAGCCTCCAAGTGATGAGCCATTGCACGGAGTATCTGAAGGGTTCTTAGATCTTACAGATGTTGACATTCGTCTTCCGCTTCTTGTCTATGTTTCTCGTGAGAAGCGACCTGGTTATGATCATAACAAGAAAGCAGGAGCCATGAACGCGCTGGTTCGAGCTTCTGCGATTATGTCCAATGGTCCATTCATACTCAATCTTGACTGTGATCATTACATATACAACTCTCAGGCTTTGAGAGAAGGAATGTGTTTCATGATGGATAGAGGTGGTGACCGGCTTTGTTACGTCCAGTTTCCACAACGGTTTGAAGGTATTGACCCGTCGGATCGATATGCGAATCACAACACAGTCTTTTTTGATGTGAACATGAGAGCTCTGGATGGTTTGATGGGTCCGGTGTATGTTGGGACCGGGTGTCTCTTTAGAAGAATTGCGTTGTATGGATTTGACCCACCTCGTTCTAAAGAACATCACCCTGGATGTTGTAATTGCTGCTTCCCTCGTAAGAAGAAGAAAACCCGTGTCCCAGAAGAAAACAGATCCTTAAGAATGGGTGGTGACTCGGATGATGATGAAGAGATGAATCTTTCTTTGGTTCCAAAGAAATTTGGAAACTCAACTTTGCTTATAGATTCAATTCCGGTGGCAGAGTTCCAAGGCCGTCCTCTTGCAGATCACCCGGCTGTACAAAATGGAAGACCACCCGGTGCACTAACCATTCCCCGAGAACTTCTCGATGCATCAACTGTGGCAGAAGCCATAGCTGTCATCTCTTGTTGGTATGAAGATAAAACAGAGTGGGGAAGTAGGATCGGTTGGATTTATGGATCAGTCACAGAAGACGTGGTCACAGGCTATAGAATGCACAACCGAGGCTGGAAATCGGTTTACTGTGTGACTAAACGTGATGCTTTCCGTGGCACAGCTCCTATCAACTTGACAGATAGGCTTCACCAGGTTCTTCGATGGGCTACTGGTTCGGTTGAGATCTTTTTCTCAAGAAACAACGCCTTTTTCGCAAGCCCGAGAATGAAAATCCTCCAGAGAATTGCTTACTTAAATGTCGGAATCTACCCGTTTACATCGTTCTTCCTCATCGTTTACTGCTTCCTCCCTGCGCTTTCCCTCTTCTCCGGCCAGTTCATAGTCCAAACACTCAATGTCACATTCCTGATTTACCTCTTAATCATCTCCATTACACTCTGCTTACTGGCTCTCCTCGAGATCAAATGGTCAGGAATCTCTCTCGAAGAATGGTGGAGGAACGAACAGTTTTGGCTCATTGGAGGAACAAGTGCTCATTTAGCTGCTGTTATCCAAGGACTGCTCAAAGTGGTTGCAGGAATTGAAATCTCATTCACATTGACATCTAAATCCGGAGGAGATGATATAGACGACGAGTTCGCAGATCTCTATCTAGTCAAATGGACATCCCTCATGCTCCCACCTATCATAATCATGATGGTGAATCTAATTGCCATCGCAGTCGGTTTCAGCAGGACAATATACAGTACAATTCCGCAATGGAGTAAGTTAATTGGAGGAGTGTTCTTCAGTTTTTGGGTTTTGGCTCATCTTTATCCATTTGCTAAAGGGCTTATGGGTAGAAGAGGAAGAACTCCAACCATTGTTTATGTTTGGTCTGGACTCATTGCCATTACCATTTCTCTACTTTGGGTTGCCATTAATCCACCTGCTGGTTCTACTCAAATTGGAGGATCTTTCACTTTCCCATGATTTATAGGTTTGGTTTCTCAAAATTCTCTTTTCTTTGGTCCTATAAAATTCTTTCTTCTGTCCAAAGATGTGAAGTTGTGCAAGAGACTGATAGGATTCAAGCTGGAGACAGAGATTGGCCAAGAACACAAAAGTATAGTTAAGCCAAACATAGAGCAAGTGGAAACACTTCTCTTATTGTCATTTTTTTTTTTTAGGACAATTTTTTATTTGTCTTTTTAAATTTTGTAATCTTTGATCTGTTATGGAATTATTTGTGCTGATACTGTTAAGTGTTAATCTATAATTATTCTATTCAATTCAGGCGCCATAATGTTTTTATTTAGTTATTTTAAATTCTTTAATTCCGTTAATTTCTTCAAACGGGTCGGGTTAAATAATCAATAAACCGACCCGTAAGCTAAACCCGTAAATGAGCCCAAAACACTTGTCCCGCCGAAACCCTACCTAAACCTTTGAGACTTGAGAACCTTCAACTCTACGAAGTTTCTTTCTAATGGCAACAGTTATTTCGGCTTCGAATTTCTTCTTCTCCAAACGAATTTCTTCTACATAATTCATTTTTCTAACAGCATTCTCGATTCCTGAAGAATCCTAAGTTTCGTCAACAGGAATAATGGCTCAGAAATGTGCGATTGGTTTCATTTCAGCCCTGGCAGCTTCGTCTTCTCTTGCGCAATCGAAAGTCGCTGCTTCAGATGGTCCGTTTATTTTCCCTGGACTATCTACTTCTTCGAATTCTCAGCAGCTGGCTTCTCCTCCGCCGTCACAAACTCAGAAACCACCGTCAAAAGCAGCTGAAGAATCTTCTGCTCCTCCACGTGCTCGCAATGATAATCCGAGGACGATTTCCAGTGGTTTCGATCCGGAGGCGCTGGAGCGAGGAGCTAAGGCCTTGAAGGAAATAAATAATTCCTCTTATGCGAAAAAGGTCTTTAACTTCATTTTTGGTATTCTTTCTGTAATTAGGAAATTTGTAGTTGACCTTCACTGAAACAATAGAATAATGCTTCAGTTTTGGATAGGCTACATAGAATGGTGTCGCTACATGATAAAAGTTGTTATATATACTGAATCATCGTTTAGAGAGATTCATTTAGGATATAATTCGTATCATGAAGCTAAACAATAATGGTTTAAGCTTAAAATAGTAGCATACAGTGTTGTGCTTCAGAAATTTTCTCTTTATATGTTTTATCAGTTGTGGTTCGTTTCTCAGTTGGTGTGTATTTGGTTCTGGTAGGTTTTCGAAAGTATTAAGCTGCAAGAAGAGACAAAACAAACTGAGTTTGCAGCAAAGGCGCAAGAGTTTAAAGCTATGCAAGCCCAAGCTGAAACTGTGAGATCAACTAACTTATCATCATACAGTATTTTGATACTTGCAGCAACTGCAGCATGTGAACTTAGTTGAAAATAGTGTAACCTGGTTCCACTACCGCTATCAGTGATCACTATGAGATATATTTTCTGCACCATGTCATTATCAGGCCTAGCTGCTTCTTGGCTGTGAGGTTGTGTACCTGACATTTTCCATTTTACAGGAGAGGCATAAGGTAATATATGATGAACAGAAAAAACTTGCTCAGCACCAAGCGCAGACAAAATCACAGATGGCCCGTTATGGAGATGACTTGGCAAGAAAGAGGTTGCAGGCATGTAATTCTCGAAACAATTCTACAACTCTGGGGGTTTTGTTTCTTCTTTCTGACAGCTTTTGTTGTGTGTATTATTTTACAGGCTGAGAATGAGTTTCATAGATCACGAAATCAAGAACTTGTGAAAATGCAAGAAGAATCAGCAATAAGGCAGGAAAAAGCTCGACGAGCTACTGAGGAACAGATCCAGGCACAGAGACGACAAACTGAGAGGGAGAAGGCTGAGATTGAACGTGAGACGATCAGGGTCAAAGCTATAGCAGAAGCTGAAGGAAGAGCCCATGAAGCAAGGCTTGCTGAAGATGTAAACAGGAGAATGCTCGTTGATCGTGCAAATGCAGAAAGAGAGAAATGGGTTGCGGCCATAAACACAACATTCGACCATATTGGAGGTGAGAAAAAAGTCCATTCGTGGTATTTCTTTTGTATAGACCTTTTTTGGGTTTCAGTTATCTTTTTGGCAGGGTTTAACTAGACATGGTAAATCCCTCTTTAGAACTTGATGCAAAATTAGATAATACCTATTGTCAACTAAAGTCTTAATGCTGGGGTGCCATGTATTAGATATGTGACATCATAATCTATGAATTGCACTAATAGATGGAAGTTCTCATTGTTTAAACAGGTGCTTGACACTTCACTCTTGTTTTCCTAGGTGGTTTGCGTGCAATTTTGACGGACCAAAATAAACTAATTGTTGCTGTTGGGGGTGCCACTGCTCTTGCAGCTGGAATCTACACAACGAGGTAAAGACTATATATTGAAAGTCCGAATGTTGAGAAAACATTGCCATAATCAGGAGCTCTTGTTATTGAAAGGTTGACGAAGTCTTTATAATGTTGACTAGCAAATATCTCGTTTTACATTTCTTGATTATGTAACCTGACAGTCAATTGTTCTACGATATTGAAATATAAACTTAGCCGGCTACTAAAATTGCTATTGCAGAGAAGGTGCAAAGGTTATTTGGAGCTATGTGGACAGAATACTAGGACAACCATCTTTAATCCGAGAATCATCAAGAGGGAAGTACCCTTGGTCTGGTTCGCTTTCTCGTGCAATGTCCACATTACGCGGTAAAGAGTCAACGTCCAATGGAAGAGGGTTTGGGGATGTTATCTTGCATCCTTCCCTACAGAAGAGAATTGAACAGCTAGCTAATGCAACCGCTAACACAAAAATCCACCAGGCTCCTTTCCGAAATATGCTTTTCTATGGCCCTCCAGGAACTGGAAAAACAATGGCTGCTAGAGAGCTGGCTCATAAATCTGTATGTATTCTTTCCATATTTGTTTGAGCTTTTTAAAAAATTGTTTTATGAGACGGACGATGGAGTCACCAGCGTATAAAGTTAGGAACACTAGAGCAGAAGATGGTTTTGCTAATTTCCATGATGGCATCTAAAAGTTGAACTTCAGCTCTTAGTTCTAGGTTGCTCGTGGGATTTTCGGGTTTTATTCATTCATCTATTCTTAATTTTTGATTGTCCGGTATTCATATAGGGTTTGGATTATGCACTGATGACTGGTGGAGATGTTGCTCCCCTGGGGTCTCAGGCTGTTACAAAGATTCACCAACTGTTCGACTGGGGCAAAAAGTCTAAGAGAGGCTTATTGCTCTTCATTGATGAAGCCGATGCGTTTTTGTGCGAGTAAGTGTTATCACTCATCATATTACAAATTGACCATTTGAAATACACTTTTGTTTATGGTTTTGATGTGTTCATCGGAATTTAATAGGAGGAACAAAACTTATATGAGTGAAGCCCAAAGGAGTGCACTAAATGCTCTTCTCTTCCGCACGGGTGATCAGTCCAAAGACATAGTCTTAGCACTTGCCACAAACAGACCTGGTGACCTAGACTCAGCTGTGGCTGACCGTGTTGATGAGGTTCTCGAATTCCCGTTACCCAGAGAAGAAGAACGGTTCAAGCTCTTAAACCTTTATCTAGAAAAGTACATAGCTCAGGCTGGTCCAAGAAAGCCGGGTTTCTTCCATCGCCTCTTCAAAAAAGAACAGCAAAAGATCGAGATAAAGGGTGTTACTGAAGAGCTTTTAAAGGAAGTGGCTGCAAAAACCGAAGGGTTTTCAGGTAGAGAGATTGCTAAATTGATGGCGAGTGTTCAAGCAACTGTTTATGGAAGTGAAGACTGTGTGTTGGACTCTACGCTTTTCAGAGAAGTTGTTGATTACAAAGTTACAGAGCATCAACAGAGAAGAAAATTGGCTGGAGCCGATTCGAAATGAGATAATACTATAAGTTCATCAAAGTGTTTTGATCTTCACACTTTTGCAGAAAAAAAGAGGCACAAATCTTCTGATATTGGGTCAGAGGTAAAGATAAAGTCTATAAAGTCGAGTTGCATTTGCTCGTAGGTGGGCTTAAACATTGATCAAACTTGGATTGGAGATAAATTGATATGCCGTCGCTTGAAAGTCACCATCTTTTTGTTATTCGCGATGATTAATCATCATCGTGTTCAGACAAAACTGAAACTCAGTATTTTTCTCTGATAAAATATAGAATATACAGTTCTCGCGTAGGTTGTCGGCAAGCTTTAGCTCCATGTCAAATCTCAGCTTGGGATTCTCTACTTTCTCAATAACATCCTGGAGAGTACAGAGAGAGTCGTGTCCCATGGATAAGCTAAGCTTTGTGAGGGTTTCGTCTTTAAGTGACAGAGTACAGAGAGAGTCGTGTCCCATGTATATACGTTATCACAACTTGTCGTCGGAAGCAAATTTTGTAACACCTCTTCACAAAATAGGTTCAGGGGCTAAACACGCTTCAGCTGCGCGTGGTTATGTATCAGGGGCTTGGTTACACGCGCTATACGCGCACCATCATATTCGCTTGTTTTTTATGGACGCGCATCATTACACGCGCTATAGTCCAGGAGCCCATTATGGACTGATGTTTTTTTGGGCCAAATTATAGACAAATTATTTTCGTGGGCTTTAATTTATTATAAGCCCATTTCTACTTAATTTTCTTTCTCAGGGCTTTAGGTTTATACTTTACGGGCCTTAAACGGAAATGGACCCCCTCTCCATCAAGCAGAGCATTGGGCTTTTTCTGGGCATTATATCCATGTTCAAGATATATCGATTCGTCTACAGGCCTATTAGCCAATTTTATTGGACCTTATCAACTTAACATAATCTTATTGGACTCATAATTTCTAGGGTGGTTTTTGTGGGCGTAAGTGGAGAAAAAGAAACGCAATAATGTGTAACAATTTATATAAAAATTCGAAGTTCATATGATATAATACAAAATCATTACCAGGGTTGGGAAAAAGAGAGCCATGACAACAAACCCCAAGCCTTAAATTTTGAGCTTAGTGGCATGGAAAAGATAGTGATGATATTCAGATATTGGATGTTACAAGCAGACAGTGCGGACGTGAGATCAAACCAAATCACAGTTACACCCAAACTTTGATCGAATTCTTTATTAGATATGATAGATATTGAGAGCATAGCACTACAGAAATTTGTAAAGGCAATGAAAAGGGGAAGAGGGACCAAAGAGATGTCACCTTTAGAATTCGTCTTAGTGATGATGATCTTGAACATAACGAAGGCCACAATACTTGCAAATCGCAGGCTCTTTCAGATCAAGGCATATGAACTCAACTGGATGACCAAGGGCCGGATTAGTGTCTGCAAGTTATGTATACAAATCAATTTCTGTTTTACTTATTTAGAGATTTACTGAATCAAATATATTGGCCACTGGTGAGAAGAGGAGACAACAAACCTCCTTCACAAACAGCAATCCTTCCATCAACTTTGATAGGTGGGACCTCATTTATCAGTTCCATTGGTGACTTCTTGCTTCTATCCTGTAGAGATTGATTACTTAAGTGTTTTATGTAAAACTTAGCACGGAAGTGGCTTGAGGAAAACAAAATTTGATACACAAACTTCATAATTTACTATAAAGAACCACTGCTATAGAGCCTCATGCAGTCAATACTATATATAGGTTGGCAAATCTTACCAAACAGTAAACAATTACTAGATTTCAACGAACACAGAGCTGCCATCTTTAACTAGGAATAGTATGTGGTGAGGCAGATGACCAATCTCTTCCTAACAACCTCAAGAAACCCGATAACTCAATCCATTTTCTCAAAACACTGATACAAGATTCTAACTCTGAACACCGTAGCTATTAAGGTAACGATTGTGACGATAGAACTATTGAGAAAAGAAAAGAAAATGCCAAGTAATCATGGAATTGGATTTCACTTCTTAGCCTTGGGAGATGCAAATAAGATAGACATAAGCATATTACGCCACTAATTAATGCACCTTATTTCAGACTATACCATATAATAAGCAATCATAGATAGTACAATCTCATTAGGGCAGCATGATAACATTTTCATTTCCAATCTTTTGGCCAATTTATTGTTCAGCACTGGAAAATGTTTAAAAATGGATGTAAAAAACTTTATAGATAAGATGGACACAACAACAGAAGGCCTATGTTTCCATAAGTGAAGAACTTAGATCACATAGATTTCATCCCTCAACAACAAATTTTCCAGGTAAACGAAGAAAAAGCACCAATACTCGTTAATAAAGTAAAAACGAATGTCCTCAAATTTCAAACTAACTTTTAAGTATTTTGAAACAGAGATCAATCATCTATGAACAAACATCGAAACACATCTCTTCGGTTTATTCAAAGGAAATCAGAGTACAGACTCAGTAGCCACCAATTTGCGGAAATGAACATATCTCTAATATGATTTCCAAAAATTTAGTTCACGCCAGTAAAACTTCATAGAGCCTCGAGACCTAGATGAATTTCAACAGAACGAATCGACTATCATTTAGGACTAGCAATTCGTGATTCACAATCTAATCATCGGAGAGGTGAATTCCTCGAGTAGATCAGAGCGTTGAGGAAAGGAAAAAAGATCTCTAAGTGTCGTATAGATTTATTCGAACACGAAAGAATTCGAAAACTAAGGCCTATAAACACTCAGGCTCGCAAAGTACCTGCATCCATTTGGCGGTGTGATTGCCGACAAGATCATCTGTTGGAGCGCCTAGTTGTGTAGTAACCGCACTAAAATTCCTCCTCGAAGATGGAATAATCTGCGATCGGATTAGGGCTTTCAGGAGATTTGACGCCATTGTACTAACACCCAGAACAATAATCAGCGGTAACAGAGAGAAAGAAATTGTTCGAGATTTGTGAAGACAACTAGTAACAGCCTTTAGTTGGGCTTTAATTATAACACAATGGCCTAATTATTTTGAGCCATATAAAGGCCCATTTTGAGCTCACTAACCCGGGCTTTAATTATAACAGAAAGGCCCAATTATTTTGAGCCATATAAAGACCCATTTATAACTCGCTAATCCTTAAATGGGTTTTAGAGATGATTAGTCTTTATTTGGCACTGAAATATGATTAGCTAAATGGTGATTATTGTTTCTTGTAAATTACAACCAACAAGAACGAACATTGGACTTCCGACACAACTAAACACATGGTAATAATTCCCTCTCCAACAAAACACAAATCTTAACGTTTTCATTTATTCAGGAGCAACCCTTATGAGTTGTTTGCCGACGTTCTTACCATAAAAGAGTCCAATCAAAGCAGAAGGTGCGTTCTCGAGTCCTTGGGCTACATCCTCAACATAAGTTATCTTCCCTTCTCTAATATACGGAAGCACAAAATCCAGAAACTGGAAGTATTTGTGGAAATAATCAGTGACCACGAATCCTTGAATCCGAATGCGCTTGTATATTATGGATGCTAAGTTGTGCACTCCTTCTTGCTCTTCAAGATTGTACTGTGAGATCATTCCACATACTGCGATACGACCATGTACCTTCATGTTTGAGAGCACTGCGTCTAGCATTTTGCCTCCAACGTTTTCGAAGTATATGTCGATGCCTTCTGGGAAACACCTGATGAGAAAAATGTCGCATAGATTTCAGCCAAATCTCTGTTCCATGAAGAGATTAGATATTGATTAGAAATGAAGTATTTGGTTACCTTTGGAGGGCAGCGTTAAGGTCCTGCTCTTCTTTGTAATTGAAAGCTTCATCAAACCCGAACTTGCTCTTGAGAAGATCGACCTAGCAAAGCTCAACAATGAAAGAAAACACTCTCTTGATAGGAAAGAAAATACATAAACCAGACAAACGAAGTTTAAGATATGGTAAAGGATCGATAGCTAAAATTTAAGTAAGTCTGTTTACCTTTTCCTTACTGCCAGCACTTCCGACCACATAACAGCCCATAATCTTTGCAAGTTGTCCCACTAGCTGACCAACTGCACCAGATGCAGCTGACACGAAGACAGTTTCTCCTTTCTTAGGAGAACATATTTCATAAAACCCAGCATAGGCAGTCATACCGGTCATGCCTGTCAGAAACAAAGGAATGCTTCCATAAGACGTCAGCAGTAAACTATTGAAACTTGTATACTTTTGAACAACGTTTTTAGATTTGTTAGCTATTGAAGCAACTAATCTACATGATTGGGAGCTTCTGTCAGTGGATAATGCATTATAATCCAAAATCAGAACACAATAACCAATGATCATTGAGGAGAAGCACATCAAATTGTAGAGCCAGGCTTTCAGACTATCAAGTTCACATGTTTTCTAAGCTTACTAGGTTGAATTACATACATGACCAAAAAGGAAGACGAGGTAACATACCCAGAAGTCCAGTGTAGTAGGTCAATGGAACATCAGTGTGTTGGATCTTGAAATGTGCAGGACTTGGAGTTAACACACTGTACTCCTCCCATCCACATATGCCCCAAAGCAAGTCTCCCTTTTTGTAATCTGGGTGCCCAGAATCTATCACTTTAGACACTGTAAACCCATAGATTGGCTGCAAACGACACAGTAAGAGCTTTACCACCAGAGAGACTGAGAGAGTAAGAGAACTCCCAAACGACAATCACATCTAATATAGGTAAATTTTCTCAGCTAACACAGTATTCACAAGAAGCATTGCAATTGATATGGTCTAACATGTTCGCAACTGTTAGTTACTACTTGTCGAATAGAATAATGTTTCTCAATTTCATATTAATTTTTCTAATCTAACCCTACTTCAATTTTGTTACTGTTTCCAAAAACGTGGACGACAAGCTCGAAATGTAACAAAACCATGTTAGTCCGAATCGAATTTCACCTAGATTCCAACTTTAGCAGAGAACAATCTACGAAAATTCGTAAACTATTAACGTCGTTTGTACTGTACCTCGCCGGGATTGTAAGCTTGAGCGAGTGCAGCAGTGGCAGGATCGGGCTTTCCCATGCGAATGCGCATGTAGGGATCGCAAGACAAGTAGAGATTCTTCACCAGAACCGCCTTAGAACCCGTCGGAATCCTTAAATCGATGGTGGACTCGGTTAAAGTGAGGTCCGACTCCTTGGGGAAACCGGTGACGTAATCTTGGAGTATAATCTGCTTGTTGGTGACCATCGTCGCTTCGCCTGTGGTTGCCATTTCTTGGTTTTATTAAAAGATGATTTTCGTGTTCTTCAAATGTTGAGGACGCGTCTGTATTTATCGGCGTAGTGAGTCGGTGCGAACATAGCCACTTGTCCACAAGGAGCAGAACCTCTACACAAAATGTTCTTCTGGTTTATTTTTTTCTTCCGTTAAATCGTTTTTTGTCATAATCAGTGACGTCACAATATTCTTTTCTTGTCTTTGGGCCTAAGGTACATTTGTCTTTGGGCCTAAGGCCCATTTAGTTTCTTCTTAAGAGGAACTGAGGAAGGAGTTGAATCCGAGTGAGTCTCTGCCACAATGTTTTATAAATTTCTTGGTCAGCAGGTAAATTTTTTGGTGAATTATCCTAAACTAATATTTTGATTCTGTTTTGAGAAAAAAAAGGAAATTTTGTAATGTAGAACAATGCAAAGAACAAAAAATATGCAACAGAATTACACTATGAGTAGATGAATTCTTACATTTTAAAATACATATTTAAACAACTTTCCAGATTTAAAAGTTGTCCACCGAACCATAGTTTTGGCACGAGCTGCACCAACTCTTTGTGTCCAAACAGTAAAATTCCACTGTAAATGGCGATTCCACCAGCAACTGCTGGGTTTGCGATTCAGAGCGTGAAGCAATGAAGCCACAGAGATAGATGAGCCAAAATAAGAAGCTCCTTTTAGAGACATTTGGCTTCAATTTCTTCAAGAGTGAGACCCTTTGTCTCAGGCACAATGAAGTATATGAAGAAGAGAGACAATACACCTATCACTCCAAATATACAAAACAATACTCCAGCTCCTAAGAGCTCCTGCAAACATTAACAAGTAAAGCTAAAATCTCTTGATAATCTCTCGGAAAAAACAGAAGAAGATATAAGAGTTAACTGCTGGAATATCTCGTTAAACATTGTTCTATTGAAGTAATACATTAATAGAAAAGGAGTTTATTTACCTTTAGAGGTGAGAAAGCGAATGTCACAAGCGCGTTTGCGCCAAAATTTACAAGCACTGCTAGACTGATTCCTCGACCTCTTAAATTTAAGGGAAATATCTCTGAAATCATGAGCCAACCAATAGGGCCAAAGGATAGCTGCAAGATAAGATCGTATCAGAGTTATTCTTATCACAATATCGGCATGCATATGACGTTGCCAGGAATGAAACTAGATCAGAGATATATGTAACAAAAATCAACCTGGTAACAGCCCACATACAGTAGCAATGCAACTACCGCAACAGCTGGTACAGTATTATAGTGGATGTAGTAGGACCCCAGGAGGAACAATGAGACCACCTGTTTGCAAAATTGAGAATACACGAGGCTAAAAATATTGAATCATTTACGCTCTGTCTCATGTAAATGAAAACATAGTGAACATTTGGATTTTGTTGAAACCAACAGTTAAAGAAAGATGACATAAGAGAAGAGGACAGACCATGCCACTAACACCACCAAGAAGTAAAGGTCTTCTTCCCAGTTTGTCAATAACTATAACAGCAACTCCAGTCATAATTAACTGCAACAGTAAAGGACCACGTTAAGTCTTCGAAAAAAACAAAAACAAAATAGCTTTGCAGTAGAAAAGATTAGTTCACAAGAATAAAACAGTTTAGAATGTATATCAACTAAATGGAAGAATAGTGACTACCTTCAATACACCGAGCAGAATTGAGATCCGAGTTGCATCAGCTGCAGCAGAAAAGCCGGCAGTCTAATAGGTAATGTTAGTGGTAAAAAGACAAAAGTTAAGATTCTCTCAAGTTTTCTTACCTAGTGCACATAATCCAACTTAAGTAGAAATGAAAAGAAAACCTGCAGTATTGATGGTGCATAATAAAGTACACTTGGTTGCCCCGTTGTCTGTCGTATGGAAAGTAAAAAAAGACTTAGTTATTGTTCATCACATAAGGAACATTGTTTAAAACTTTAAATTGACTACACCAACCTGTTGTAACAAGACTAAACCTCCTGCTATAGTGAGAGCTTTCAAGCATTTGCCACGAAATAAATCACCAAGAGTAGGTTCTTTGTTTTCACCCGTAAAGGAAAGTTCATCCAAGATCTCGTTTACTTGTGCAGCTGCTGAGTCAGCTACGACAGGCCCTCTAAGGCGGAGAAGAGACCTAATTGCATCTTGTTGAAGATTCTCCACATTTCCTTTTCCCTGGAGAGCGCGCAATAAAAGCCACCTAGGAGATGCTGGTAGCCAACACATTCCAATGCCCATAATAACTGGCAATGGGATAATTGTTGCGTACATATAACGCCAACCAGAAATGACCGTAACCCAAAGGCTTCCGATTCCATAACCTCCCTGCACAGATTTCTATGTGTCAGTTTAAATTGGTGGAAACAAAAAGGTTTCAAAATGAAGCGAATCAATCCTGTAACTTCTAACTGAGCAATAAGTTTCCGAAATCCTTAGAAGTTAGAGAACTTACAACCATCCCAAGGACAGTGGAAAATTCCTTTAGTGATATCATTCGTCCACGTATCTGACTTGGAGCAGTCTCCGCAATGTACATTGGAGCCGCGTGCATTGTCTAAATGCAAGGGAACATAGCAACTTTCAAGTTAAAAAGGATGCTTAAAATTGTACTCCGTAACTGCATAAATTCATACACCGTGGAACAAACATTTTAATTTAAACGGTAAACACAATTTATAAACAATCGCTCTCAACCTCAGGCTGCTTGAAATAGGTTCAAACTATGCCCCAAACCAAGAAATAAATTGACTAACTGACCCAATATGCGTGTATTTAGAGAAATGCACACACTTCCAGGTTGGTCCATGTGCGGGTATATGAGGATGCATTGGATAACACATGTTCAGTAATAGAAGGAAACATATTTCTAAGCAGCTACTTCTGGAAGCTTGACTTCGATTGATTACTTCGTGAAATGCATGATGCACATCGGAAGATCACACAGACATATACAAGTTTTCGGTAGCAGGCAAAAACTAAAAAGTGTGATCTATCTTACCAGTCCAATTCCAATGCCATACACCACTCGTCCAATTATCAGTACGTAAAAGACAGGTGCTACTGCAGTCACAATGGCTCCAACAAGATATACAAATGCAGCCAAAATCAGCTCCTTCCTTCTTCCTTGAAAATTCAACCCAACAAGTCAATTTCTTTCAGATGAAGAGACTGCTACATATCCAGATGAAGAAGTCGAGATAAACCAACCTATAATGTCAGCAACGCTAAATGCAACAATGGAGCCAATTAAGGCACCATACAGTGAGCCACTGGTCTGCAGAAGTTTTAATTATATTTATAAATAAATAACTTTTTCCCTCCACGGAAAAGAGCACAGCTCCAATAGGGAGGAAACAAGAAAACAAAGTAATGCATTAACCAACATGTAGAAGAACCAAAAAATGTGAAGTAAAGACTCACAAATATACCAACATCCACTGAAGACAAGTCGTACCATGAGACTCCACTTAGCGTAGGCGACTGTACAGGAGGCGAAAGCAGAGTATTTAATAGGCTTAGACAATCGAAAATTATACATGCATAAGATTTATGCAGAAGCAGTGCCAGTACATATGGAGGTACGAATTATGAAATAGAGTTATGATATTGGATATAACAGCTAAAGACTTATGAAAGGAAGAAAAGGCAAACTTAAGAGTGCCTACTAACAGTTTTAGTACCTTAATAGAAATGATTGCACAAGATGTTGCACCAATTTCATAACCAAAGAGCAACGCTCCAAGAGCTGGAAAGAGAAACCTGCAATAAATGACTTGTTATCATGCTTTTAAGCAAATCTGAATAATGTGAACACACAACCACCATACTCCCACTTGCTTATAGCTAATATACTATAAATAGCAAATCAAATCTTTCTGGGACCACAGTGATTTTAGTTGGTCATGACCACCAAACAATGAGAACTGACAGAAATCTCACGGAGGAATAGCGGAAAGAACAGAGTAGTTTTCCGGGCTGTGGTTCTCCTTGACCAGAAGTTCCTTTTCTGCGCTAATCTCACCTGAAGAAGAATTACCAACCTACAGAAAATTTATTAAGTTTCAGGAACTTGCATCAGAAAAGTGGTTTGATTCCAATTAGAGGAGGAATAAGAACAATCGTTGTGTCAAACCCAAAAGCTAAGGTCTAATCTCATGCTTATAATTGAAAACACAATTTCAGAAGCACCACACATTATAGAGAAATCGCAAATTTTTTCTCCACAATCTCGTAAAATCCAAATCACCCCAAACCCTAACCCATACACATTGCATTCAACATTCTTTAAATCCCTTAAATCGACCGGGAGAATATACAAAACTCAGAACAATTTGTTCTCGGAAACACCTAAACCAAAGGAAGAAGAGGAGGAGACAAAGAAAGACGATATGTAATGCGAAATGGGAAACCTGTTCAAAGGGAGAGATCGATTTCCTTTCGGGATCAAAACCCATGGCTACAGAAGCTTCGATATAGATCCCAACACACGTGAGTGTAATTTGTTCAAGAAAAAACCCAGAAAAAGAGTCTTTCTGGGTTTGTGCAATTGACTTCTTTGAAATGAGCTTCGACGAGGTTCAAAATCGAGAGAAATGTGAGGAAGCGAGACGACGACAATTATGGCAGAATGACAATAGCTGTTAATAACGGAACAGTGAATTGAGCTTTATATAGACGATCTTAATTTCAAATTAAAGGTACTGTTTTCCAATAAAAATATATTTATATTACCTGATTTCGTACGAAATTAAAGTTAATAGCCTTTTAGCATAAATAAATCAAATAATATCGATGTGACATTTAGTCTAGTGATAGTTAGTAATTCCACTAAAGTCAAATGCATTTGCACATCCAGGTATTAAAACGATTTGTTCCAAATTTTAAATCTGAGAGGTTTGCCTCACCCGAACCAGACCCAGTTTTCACTAAGTCTAGTCTGTGTTTAAGTCTCTACTTGATCGTTTATACTTGGTTAAGTTCCGAGATTCATCAGAGTTAAATTGCGAGTTTGTTTAGAGATTTGGTAAGGGAAAACAGATCTTTATTAATAAATAACGGGTTTCCATACAACAATTTGTTTGCACAAAATGGTATTACACTCATTTGGATCCTTATCTACCTGAATTCCCATCCATCCATCTGTCCTTAATCCTTTAGTTTTGCGGTCCGTCTTCATCATTCCCATCATTTACGTCAATTCCATAAATTTGGGTGAAAGGTAAGTATTTATAATACTTAGTGAGTACGAACGATGCACCCTCAACCCAATACATAATATGCATGAATGACCGCCAACATTTCGCCCATACTTTACCAGTTCTGAACTTGTCCATACACTTTCGGTAATCTATCATGAATCAAGTCAGTGTCGGCCGAAATCATTCGGATCCGATTAGCCGAGGTGTTCACAATGCCACCGATGGCCTTTGGATCAATCGTTACTCAACAGAGCAAGACGGAAGTCGGTTATATAAGAATTAGGCAATAATCAAGTTCAATATCATTTAAGTAAAAGGGACAATGAAGAACTTAAGACCGTATAGATCAGTCTAGCAAGCCTTATTAGGCCAAAGGCCATAATCATGCACTCACATCCAGGGTCGTGTCCTAGTTTGCCATGTTCAAGCTCATCGCATCCTTCATCACCACATCATCGCCATCCGCCATCGTTTCCAGATCAATCTTCCGATCACTTTCCCTTCTTCCATCCATTCTTTCCCTATCATTTTGCTTATTTGCACGAGTTTTGTGTTTGTTTGTATGTTATTGTGGTCGTGATTGAATGGGAAACAACACAGAGACGTACTTCTTATATAGAGCATGTATGGATGTGTCAACTCGCGAAAATGTGCCTTTTGGCTAACCGTTCAAACTGTTTAGCGAACATGTGCGTCCATTTAAATATGTGTCCGTTCGTGTTCATGTTCAACCTAACTGTTCACTCGAACCGACGTGTCCGTTGGTCTACCACTTGCCCAACATCCATCCATAACCGTCCAGCTAGTGAACTGATCAGTCAGCTGGCCCAGCTGAACTATCACTCTCTCGAGCTGACATAGCTATCGGTCAGTTTACCCAGCTGGTTTTGAGCTAACTCAGCTCGACCATCTGTCCGTTCAGCTGGCTCCCAGTTAACTTGAGCTGATTTTCAACCCTTTGATCATTTTTCTCTGTCCAAGGCTAGTTCATGAATGTTATAAAGATCGAATCCTACTACTTACATTATGTAGAAATTTTTGACTAATTGGTTAGCGAGTTGTAGTTTAGTTTTGAAAAAATAATCAAATAACAATATTGGATTTTTCTGTTAATAACAAATCCAAATTCGATTTTCCTTGTTCGAAATAAATAGAAACAAATTTGACTATAAAACTACAAAAGAAAAGAGAAGAAGAGACATTTGTCATTCAACTTCGATGGTTTTGTCATAAAAAAAAAAGGTGGTGCAGTGGTCCTCATTTTGTCTTTAAACTAATTTACAAAACAAAAAAAACATGATTTTATAATGCCAGATATTCGTAGTTACGTACCATTTAGATATTTTCGAAAATAGATATTTGATTCATGTCGCATATTCCAACAAAACATCAATTCAAAATCTGTAATGTTAATCGAGAGATTAATAATGAAACCTGCAATAAATGAGTTACTAGTATGCAGACACAACTCATTGCCTTCCAAAAGTGACTTGACTTCTCCGACCAATTCCAGTGAGGAGAATGTCTCATCAAGGTACATACAGTTCACCTCGATCGAACCAAACGTGTCAGAGATCTAACCGATGACTTGAAGAACTTGTGATCAGGATCATAAATTTCGTCTCCTTCGAGGCTAAAAGGCTTAAACCATGCTTTTGGGTCTGTATATTTACACATGGGCCAGAGAATAAAGGTTTGAATACTATGTGGGCCGAATTGAGTCCTACGATCTTAGCAAAATACTCCCTTTATGTGCGATATATAATTTAATAAAATAGATATTGGAAGAATTTTTAAATTTACTTCTGCTTGTCTACTTTCCTCTCCAAAGATGAAAAAAAATACAAGAAACTTAGGTAACGATCAGAAGATTATTAAAACAGCATCAATCCAATTCCAAAACCCAATTCTCCAGCTTTATATCCAACACAGCTTTTATTAAAGAAGACACAGAAACAAAACAACAAATATGTTGAGAGAAATTCTCATCTTCTTACTTAGTCTTAGTGGGTTCCCATGATTGGTACCGAGTCCAGTTCTTTTGGCCCGGGTTCAAGGCATGTCCTTTTGAATGGTAAATGTATGCATCACCTTCTCCAGAGAAGTTCTCTCTATGCTCAATCCCATACCTTTTTGGTTTCAAACTCAAGAGCTTGGCACAGAGAGACATTGATATTTATTTACAAGTTATGAAGCAAAATTATTACCAAACGATTGGACTCAAGATAGAGAAATTTGAAATGGATTTTGGTTTTACCTCATCTCCAGTGTGATCAGTGATGAAATGAAGCCACCCATGCCATTCTGCTGGTACTTGAGATGCGTTGTAACGATCCTTTTGAGCGTACTCTACCCATCTGTGTCTACCTGTCAACAAAGTACGCATGACTATATTAAGTGTTTGAACTCGGAACAAACAAACATTTGAGAAGAATATTACAAGCGGTATACCCAAAATATATAGAACTGATATCATTGATTTAATCCTACAATGGCATCAATAGTCTGACAAAAACATGATTTTAAAAAGGTAACAGACGAAGTAACTGAAAAGGACCCCATACCGTATTGAGTATCACCCAGCTTCTGGTAGTATTTGTTACCAAACTTGTCAACACCAACAAGTGTAGCTCCAATGTTGTGTATTTTTGTTTGCCTAAATCAAATTGAGACATCAAACATATTGATCAGAAAGTGCTACTCATTAGCATAGTAAAATATGAAGGAGTGGAACACTATATATATTACACCATATTCAAGCATACTACGTAACCCCCTAAATTCAATATCAACAGTCCAGAAAATCTGGATATTTACGCACACTATGTAACCCTCTAGAATGCAGGAGCTTTCAAGATAACTTTGTAGACCAACTTCATTGCCATTTTCTTATCTATGCCATTTCTATGAGAGCGAACTTTAGCCTCAACCTGTACGGTGAAACAGACATCACCATTTGAGCTCGTCATCCTCCTCAACTCGAAATGCTTTACGGCATAACTCGGTCAATTCCTTCAAACATGTAACTAGATCATCTCTGGAATATCAAACCTCCTTTACTGTCACGGTCTCTTTATTGAGCTGTGAGTCAACTTACATTCAATCTATGAGGGAATTGACAAAATTATGCCAAAAACCAACAGTTCAAGTTGAGAGTAGATAACAATTCAAGAAATGGCAAGCCAACTATGTTTAACAGTAGGTTGAATCTGACGAATGATGTTTACTGACACATCAATGGCCACATATAAGAATGACGATGAATTTGGCCTACAAGCAATCCATGAACACACACTTGCATCATATGTATAATCCCTAAGGAAGTAAAACACCAAGAACTAAATATCAAAGAAAGATTACTTACAAGAGGTTTCCATCTGGTAGGCATCTCCTGTGATGAAGGAAAAACGGAACCAATTAGAAAAATGCCATAAACTGGATTGTAAGCACCCAGAAACATTTAAGCCAACTTCACGAATCACCATCACCAGCTAAATATGATGTTCACCAGCCACAAAGTATTAAAATTTTCATTCCCCATTCAGAAAAAAAAATTAACATTGGATGAAAAATCCGAAGAATGGTGAACATTCATTGCAAACAACCTGATATGCACATATGCGGAGACAAGAACGTGTGTTCATCTAGAATCTTCAGAAAAAATGAATGAATGTCTTAAAACATCAAAAAAACCTTGCGAATTTCTAGGTTTAAGGGATCTAATGGATCAAATCGAAGGAAGTTCCCAGATGAAATAAAACAAGGAATATGACGAGATAATCTATAAGAGAAACACAGAACTAACATGAAGCCTTCTTCTCGAAGCATCCTGACGAAGCCGCCGAGTCCTTTCTCTCTAATCGTCGCCAACGCACTTTTCGCCACCGTCAAAGCCATCGTCTTCCGCTATCTCTCTCTCGGAATCAGGATTTTCGATTGCGATTCGAAACAAGGGACACGCGTAATACACTTGACAAAACGCTGCGTTTTCTAGGGCCAAGTTTTTTTTTTTTTGAGAATTCAAAGTAGATCTTCAACGAAACGGATATCTGGGATTTTTAAAAATACATGTATCCATATATATATATTCGTGGTATGTGTCAAAATAGTATTTGGAATACGAATATCTGTAAAAAAATAGATATTCGATGGATATCCATATCTGTATTTAATTTTTTAAAATATTAAAAAATTGATTTTTTTCAGAAAAATGTAAAAAACAATTTTTTCATTTAAAATAAAATAAAGATAAAAAATAAATATCTAAAACAATAAAAAAAAATTAAAAATTGATTTTGCTATTAAAAATGTAAAAATGTAAAAAAAATGTACGGATACGGATATTTATACTTAATATCCATATTCATATCTGCTGGATATTAAATTTTATTATTTATAATCATTTTAGTTTAGTTGGATATCTATTTTTGGGATTTTTGATTACAGCGCTGATTCAGACTCTATAGCGGTCAACGAAAAAAAAAGGAAAAGAAAAAAAATAGAAGTCATTGCTTTTACTCACACCGTCCCTGCGTCAATCTGAAGCTGCCTTTCAAAAACACTCTCAATATTTAAAGCGTCTCTCTTCCGTACTAATTTACAAAAACGCTCTCTCCCTCTCTGTCTCTCGAAATTTTGTTTCCCTCCATTGATTAATTTCTTGTCGAATCTCTTCTTTTTAAATTCTTCTGGAATTTGCGAATCTTCTCCGCCATGGCTGCTGACAAGTTAAGGGACTTGAGTCGGCCGATTGACGTCGTTTTACTTGATGCTACTGTTGAGGCCTTTTACTCTACCGGATCTAAGGAAGAAGTGAGTCCTTTGTTTATAGTTCCTCCGAGAATTTCAAACGTTGAACGAGTGAAACCAACCACCATTATGCGGTTTCGTTATCACTGTTAACGCGGCGTAGTGCGGTTTTGTTTGTGTCTTGTCGTCGTTTTTATCGATTTGAACATTAGCTTTTTCCGAAAGCGGATAGCGAGGGTTTAGTGTTTCCGATACGAGTTTGTCTACTGTTACCGCTTGGAAGGGTTTTGGGAGTTTTTGTTCATTTTTCCTTTTCTGGGTTTGCGGATTCTTTTAGGGCTGTGGCTTCGGTTGTTTGTGATTATTCTTGTAATCTAGAGAAACAATAAACTCATTTATGTAATTTGTGTTTAAAAACGATGTTCTGATAACTCTTTGATTCTATGGAGTAGTGGGTACTATAATTTTCGTTTTATTTTGAATTCCACATTTTTGCACTGTGTATTCTTCAGAGATAACAATGTTTCTCTGGAAACACCTTGCAGAGAGCTTCTGCGGATAATATATTGCGGGATTTGAAAGCTAATCCCGATACTTGGCTTCAAGTAGTTCACATTCTACAGAACACCAGGAGTACGCATACAAAGTATTTTGCCCTTCAGGTAGGTTTCAGTGTTCTGTTATATCTGCTCTTGTCTTCTACTTATTAGCTGCTGATTTTCTGTTCCCATCGATATATCCGGTCGTACATCTGTTCCAAAGATAATATGTAAGGCAGACAGACATCACTGGCATTCTATTTAGTTGTATTCCGTTGTTTAGTATCCTGAATAAATAGTGTTGATTTCAGGTGCTAGAAGGTGTTATAAAATACAGGTGGAATGCATTACCCGTTGAACAACGTGATGGAATGAAAAATTACATCTCTGATGTCATTGTGCAGGTATATAAATATATATATTTTAGAAGCTTTTTTCTTTGTTAGATCTGTAATGATAGGTTAACTGCATTGTTTTGGATCATGAATTTACCATGTAGCTCTCAAGGGATGAAGCGGCTTTCAGATCAGAAAGGCTTTATGTCAACAAGTTAAATGTCATCCTGGTTCAGGTATTGTCGGGGTTTCCTGTGAATAGTAGAGATATATGATTATTTACATCCAGTCCTTCTTTTGTGTGTACACCATCTATTTACTTGTGATGTTTTTGTTTCTCTGGTAAGGCTTTGCTGAAGCCAGCTTTGCATAATGATTTTGTGCTCCTGCCATTATTGTAAACGTTTGTTTAGTCTTTGGAAATAACATATAATGTGATGCTTTTACAGATCGTGAAACATGAGTGGCCGATAAAGTGGAGAAGCTTTATTCCTGATCTAGTTAAAGCTGCGAAAACGAGTGAAACTATTTGTGAGAATTGCATGGCTATCTTGAAAGTAAGAACTGTCTAATTGCCTTTGCATCAATTAAGTTCAGGTTGTACCTAAATAGCAATACTACTTTTTTTTTAGCTCCTAAGTGAAGAGGTCTTTGATTTCTCAAGAGGAGAGATGACTCAGCAAAAGATAAAAGAATTGAAAGAGTCTCTAAACAGGCAAGTTAGATTTTTCAGGAAGTTTAGTATATAGGAATAAAGAAGAACCAAGAACGAACTATGTCTCAAAAGTATTTTTCCGTAATACAACTGATGTTTTGTCCATACTTTTATTGAATTATTCTGCTTTCTTATATGCAGTGAGGTTCAACTCATTCACGAGTTATGCCTATATGTCCTCTCAGCTTCCCAAAGACAAGAGCTTATATGTGCAACACTCTCAACATTGCATGCGTATCTTTCTTGGATTCCATTGGGCTATATTTTTGAGTCCCTTCTGGTAATATTTTTGGAGGTTAAAAAATCTCACAATTACGAGTCTCCGACCACTGATCTGGTTATTTGCAGTTGGAGACCCTGCTGAAATTCTTCCCTCTTCCAGCATATAGGAATCTCACTCTTCAATGTTTGTCAGAGGTATGCTGATTTATAGTCCAGACTTTCCTGCAGTCATAATTTTACTGTCATTAGCTAACAATTTGTGTTTTCCTGGCAGGTTGCAGCTCTTAATTTTGGGGACTTCTACAATGTGCAATACGTGAAGATGTACAGCATTTTCATAAATCAGTTGCAGGTAGCACTGTCAACTATAGAGTCTCACTTTAGTTAATCTTTGTACTCTTAATAGTCTTTTATCAGTTCTGTACTATATCTAGATTGACTTGCTTGCTACTTTGGATACTTGATTGATACCCATACTTGTCTTCATGTCCGCAGGCAATTCTCCCTTTAAATATAAATATTCCTGAGGCATATTCAAATGGAAGTAGTGAAGAAGAGGCAAGTTTTTTCTGTGAACTACGTTACTTCTGACAATCCCAATTGTTTCTGTCACATTATGAGAGGATGATTGTATACCTTCTTTGTCTCTAGGCATTTATCCAGAATTTGGCTCTGTTTTTCACTTCGTTTTTCAAGGTAATTCTCTTTATTTGTTAAGGAAGATTTGTCGTACATTTGATATATTTAAAACATAATACTTCGCTCTCTGTTTTTCGTTTGCAGATACATAGAAAAATCTTAGAATCTGCACCCGAAAATATTTCTCTATTACTTACGGGTCTGGAATATCTCATTTGCATATCATATGTTGATGACATTGAAGTATTTAAGGTATGTGAATTACCTTTTATTACCTTTTTCTGTTGATGCAGTTTAAGTTTTCAGTTTTATATTTACTGTTATAGGAATGGTCTCATGTTATTTTCAATGCTTTGTAAATTGACAGCTTTTGCTTGCTTACGAGTGAATAGGTTTGTTTGGACTATTGGAATACATTAGTTTTGGAGTTGTATGGGTCACAACATCATGTCGGCCACCCTGCACTAACTCCAAGTCTGTTTGGATTGCAAGTATGGCTTATTTATCTTCTTTTATAAGATGAGAAATAGGATTATATAAAGTGTTTGTTGAACTATGCTTTGATATGTTTACTTACCTTGGGTCTTGATTTACCTATTGTCAGATGGCTTTCCTTCCTTGTACGGTTGATGGTGTCAAACCTGAAGTCACTGAGCAGCATAAAATCTATTCAGATCCAATGTCAAAATTAAGGGGGCTTATGATTAGTCGCATGGCTAAACCTGAAGAAGTGTTAATTGTTGAGGACGAAAATGGAAACATTGTCCGTGAAACTATGAAGGATAATGATGTTCTTGTCCAGTATAAGGTACGAACTATAATGCCCTATCTTCAATTATATAAGATATACTAGGTTCTCCACATACAGTGTTGATTTATACGTAGTTATTAAAGAACTTTTATTTATCAATATCTGGTAAAAAAGTATGTAGCTATTTATGTTATTACTGTGAAATATAATAATTACTAATTTATAAACCATTCATGATTGTTGAAGCTTCACAATCTTCTTTATTTATTACATATGATCTATTTACATACATAAACTTATATGCTACCCCGTTTCGTATTTTACACTATTGCAGATAATGCGGGAAACATTAATTTACCTCTCGCACCTTGATCACGAAGATACCGAAAGACAGGTATGTGTTTTGAGAAATGATTATGTTTTCCAATTTTACTTTATGTTCTTTTACGATAGTTTATGAGTGCTAATGGTTGTATATGCTGTGAAATATATTTAGAATTAGCATTTGGAGAATTATTAGAAAGTATAGTGCTTGCGAAAAGCATCCCTTTGTTTACAGAATAAGACTAGCAAAGGGTCCCAAAATTTCGACAATTCATATGTAAAAGTGTTAATAATTTTGGAATAGCTACATAGTGTAAGGTTAGAGTCTTGGCTTATTCTGTTGTATTGGTGTCAACTTTTTGGTGTTTCTCCTAAGATGTTGAATAAGCTAAGCAAACAATTGAGCGGGGAGGAATGGACATGGAACAATCTGAACACTTTATGCTGGGCTATTGGGTCTATTTCTGGTTCCATGGTAATAGAACAGGTAAGATCTCCCCTCTGAGTGTCTACTTATATTTCAGAGAACAACAGTTGAGACTCTTGTTTTGTAATGCAGTAGCAAATACGTTTTTCACTCTAGATAGCATCTTTTTATATATAATTAGTGGTCTCCCATCGATTTTATGGTTGATTTATGTTAGATTGGTTCCTCTGCCACTTTTTTTAGCAAAGTTTGTGTCCTTTACTAATCATCTGAACTCCGTCTCTTTATATCAGGAAAACAGATTTCTAGTCATGGTTATCCGTGATTTGTTAAGTTTATGTGAAGTCGTCAAGGGAAAAGACAATAAAGCTGTTATTGCAAGCAACATCATGTGAGTTTGTTTCTGTTTCATGGATAGTATTCAAAACCTATTAATTTTAGTGTTGGTTTTGGCTTGAATTGTTGTTTCTTATGTAACGTAATATTGTCAGTAGAACTGGATCACTTGTTTCCCGCTAGAATTATATATTCTCAAACTTAAACTTGTTCCATGCATGATTCGTTGAGTATTTGACCTTTGTGTTATTGTAAATTTGCTTCAGGTATGTTGTTGGACAATATCCAAGATTTCTAAGAGCCCATTGGAAGTTTCTGAAGACGGTTGTCCATAAGTTGTTTGAATTTATGCATGAGCCGCATCCAGGAGTTCAGGTAATTTTTCCATTTATATCTGGTTGTACCGTCACCTATACATCTCTATATATTTGAAACATGTTATTGCTCACGTTGTTGCTTTCCCTATGGTCTATGGGTGGTCTTGGTATATCTAAGATTTGGTCAAGCTAATATCTTACGTTTTCTGTATAGGACATGGCTTGTGACACATTCTTAAAAATTGTTGAGAAGTGCAGGCGAAAATTTGTTATTGTTCAGGTGTGTATTGGTCCATTTAATACTCTTTTTCAGTTCTTACTTTTTTTATATAAAAGTGGTCTCCTGTGCTTTTCAGGTTGGAGAAAGCGAGCCATTTGTATCTGAACTTCTATCAGGCCTTGCTACAATAGTTGGGGATCTTGAGCCTCATCAGATTCACACATTCTATGAATCTGTACGTATAGTCATGTCTTTTATGGAGGTTATAAGCTATTTCTTCTTGTGGTCTCACTCCTTCTCTCTCTCCCTCTCCAGGTTGGTAGTATGATCCAGGCAGAATCAGATCCTCAGAAGAGGGGTGAATACCTCCAGAGGTTGATGGCTCTCCCAAATCAGGTCTGTTGAAGAAACAGGTACTGTTCAGCTTTTTTTTTTTGCCATAGCTGGCTAAAGATATTTTTTGTACGATGTAGAAATGGGAAGAAATTATAGGACAAGCTCGTCAGAGTGCAGATATCCTCGAGGACCCAGATGCGATACGCACTGTGCTTAATATCCTCCAGGTCTGATATCTTACGGAGTTTAGTTGGAGTTTATTTTCTTTTTTTGAAATGCATCAAGTTATCATACATAAAAATATCATTCATTATGGTTGAGCTGGCGCATTGGTGGACCTTGGTTTAGTTTAATGGTGTAACTTATAAATCTGTGCAGACAAATACACGCGTTGCAACTTCACTAGGAACATACTTCTTATCTCAAATTTCGTTGATCTTCTTGGATATGCTGAATGTTTACAGGTAAACTCATACAAACAGTTATATTGAAGTTAAGAGTTTCTTTATCGTTTTGACATGATTTAGTTATATGTGGCTTAATTCTTCCTCTTCTTCACCAGAATGTATAGTGAACTCGTGTCAAGCAGCATTGCCAATGGTGGCCCATACGCTTCGAGAACATCTCTAGTTAAACTTTTAAGGTATGAGAGCATTATATACCAAATAAATCAGGTTTTGATGCTCTTATAAATTGAAATTATATTACATGTTTGTGCTTCATGTAACAGGTCTGTTAAGAGGGAAATCCTTAAGTTGATAGAAACGTTTATAGACAAAGCTGAAAACCAGCCACACATTGGGAAACAGTTTGTTCCACCAATGATGGATCAAGTACTTGGTGACTATGCAAGGAATGTTCCTGATGCAAGGGAATCGGAAGTCTTATCTCTCTTTGCAACGATAATAAACAAGTACGTCTCTTGTCTATATCAGCCTGCCTTATTAATTTAGGATGTTAACGCCCTGCTCCTTAATGAGTATTTTTTAATAGTCATCATTTTTAAAATTTGAACTAGTTGATGAATAGAGGTTTCGTTAGTGTAAAATCTCAAAAGAAGGTTTACCGCAAGATGTAACATAGAAATCTACTGAATCTACTATCTTCTATACTGGCAACTTGTGATGTGTTCCTGTAGGTACAAAGTTGTAATGCAAGATGATGTCCCCCACATATTTGAAGCTGTTTTCCAGTGCACATTGGAGGTAACTTATTCTGTGTTTCCATTGAAGATACTTCCCATATGTGTATTTCTAAGTTGTTGGTCCACACTTCGGAAGTATTATAAAAAAATTTACATATGTGGTCTCTCATTTGAAGTCATACATAGATGAAGTAACTAGTGAACTTCAATTCGTTTCATTTTTCCTGCAGATGATTACTAAGAATTTTGAAGATTATCCGGAACACCGCCTCAAATTTTTCTCTTTACTTCGTGCTATTGCTACATTCTGTTTCCGTGCGTTGATACAGTTGTCAAGTGAGGTTAGTGATTATGTTCTTGCATTAGTTTCTTTGTGTGATCTTAATAAGCTATTAACACTTTTCTTGTATTCTTGTGCCACTATTACTAATCATCAGCAACTGAAGTTAGTAATGGATTCAGTGATCTGGGCATTTAGGCATACCGAAAGAAATATTGCTGAAACTGGACTCAATCTCTTGCTTGAGATGCTGAAAAACTTTCAGGTATTGGAATTTCCCTCTCGTAATGTTGGTTATCCAGCTTCTTATAGCTACATTTGATTGTGACCAAATTCTGACTTGAGAGTTTTGGAACTTCCCCGTCGTTTTGGTTGGCTGTGCATAATCTAACATGCTCCTCTCTGATTATGACAGAAATCTGACTTCTGTAACCAATTCTACCAGAAGTACTTCATGCAAATTGAGCAAGAAATATTTGCGGTCTTGACTGATACCTTCCATAAGCCTGGATTCAAGTTGCATGTCTTAGTGCTGCAGCATCTATTTTGCCTGGTAAATAATACATATACATATTCTACCATTTGCTAGTGCTTCAAAAGTAAGCGATCTGATTATTTATCAGGTTGAGAGCGGTTCTTTAACGGAGCCTTTGTGGGATACTGCAACGGTACCTCATCCCTATCCAAATAATGCAGCCTTTCTTCATGAATACACCATCAAGCTTCTAAGTTCATCATTCCCCAACATGACTACAACAGAGGTAAGTAACTAAACCAGAAGAGGATTTGCTTCTTTTTGTCAATGGCGACTTACCTAGAAAATATAAAACTGAGCACAACTAAACAAAACCAAACAGGTGACACAATTTGTGAATGGACTTTATGAGACGAGAAGCGACCTTGCCAGCTTTAAGAATAACATACGCGACTTCCTCATACAGTCAAAGGAATTTTCTGCTCAGGTACTTAAAATTAGATACAGAGATTAGATTGGTTTGTTTTGTCAAGACTACATATCATCCAAGCTCAATGTTCTATATTATAATTTCAGGATAATAAAGATCTATATGCTGAAGAAGCTGCTGCTCAAATAGAGAGGGAGAGACAAAGAATGCTTTCAATTCCTGGACTTGTAGCTCCCAACGAAATTCAAGACGATATGGCTGATTCTTAGAAGAACAGTAATTTTTGGCTCTTTCTGATATAGTAAGGCTTGACAAAAGGTTGTTTTTTAGTCAAGCTTCCAAATCGAGTTTTTGAAATGAAAAAGCTTAGGAATGAGAAATGGTAGGTGAGGTTTAGGTTTCTTCATCACAATATACGTGTCGAGTATTTTTCTTCTTTTGTTAGACTCGATTATTTGATTAATATGCTTTTAAAAATATTCAAATCTCGGATAGAGTTTGACTCTAGTGAATCATATTTGGATTTTGGCTATTATGGATCGGATGTCGTGGATCAATAGGCGAAAATATATTCAAATCTCTTGTGTTACAACTTGAAAATGTTTTTTATTCCGCGAACAAGGCCAAGTTGGCATTGCGTGCATCAATTCCCGAACACAACTTCCTCCGGAATTTCATTAGACCTTAACCGGTTTTGAACCTGCCTTAATTTGATCTGACTTTTGTAAACCGAATGTAAAATTGAATCTCAGTGAACAAACCAAACGCAAGCGGACATCTGGAATCAATTGTACCGGAAACGCTACCTTTGTGTACTTTCTCGGGAAATTCTTCATTCCTTGAAATCGATCATCTTAATTCTTAAACTTTGATTCCCTCTGATTTCTTCTGTTTTGATTTCTTTTTGGTGTCGATAAGAGAAAGTAACATTTTGGTGGAGGGTTTTAGCTTTTAGGGCAAGATGGGTCAAACTTTTCGCAAGCTTTTTGATACTTTTTTTGGCAACCAGGAGATGAGGGTACTTTCCTTCCCTCGATCTTCTGTTTAATTTTGATTTTGATTACTTACGGTTTTTTGATGGAATCATGTGTTAATTATCGTTGATCTATTGTGTTTCGTTCATAACTGAGCTGTGTCCGATTTTAAAGTTTTGAAATTTTTGGAGTTTGAAAAATCACTATTATAGACAGTTGGGTATTCATGAATATATGCACAGATGCTAGTTGCAGAAGATATGATCTTGTTGTAGTTAAATTGTTCTTTTGTGTATTGAGGACCTCGTTATCGATTAGTCTTATAGACTCAGTTGTTAGCTATCCGTGAAATAACTCCATTATATTGTGGTGCTACTGATTTTGTGCTGTTCTTGGTCTCTGGCCGAGTCACTTTGTTGAATATAGTGAATTTTTTTTTCAGATTCGGTGATTTCATTGTTGTGTTTTTATTTGGAGATGTCAGGTAGTTATGCTGGGACTGGATGCTGCTGGCAAAACAACGATACTGTACAAGCTTCACATAGGAGAAGTTCTATCAACTGTTCCCACAATTGGTAGGTCAGATTGCGGAAGTATTTACATTTGGTGTTTTCTGATTTCTCTTACAAATTGGGGAAATCTGTGTTCTTGTGCCATGTCTGTCATGTACGGCAGTTATGATGTGAGACAGTTTACTGGTTTGTTGAGGATTTGAAATTTCTTTCGCAGGTTTCAATGTTGAAAAAGTTCAGTACAAGAATGTGATGTTCACAGTTTGGGATGTTGGTGGCCAAGAGAAGTTGAGGCCTTTGTGGAGGCATTACTTCAATAATACCGATGGACTTGTAAGTCTGTACTTATTTCAACTCTGCGTGTAGTCAGATAATTACAGAGTCTCTTCCTCTCACTTCCATGCTCTGATTCTTCAAAGGATTGCATCCTCATGCTGTTTTGGAATAGTCTCTGATGTATATTGGTCGATGCATTTGCAGATATACGTGGTAGACTCCTTGGATCGAGAGAGGATTGGTAAAGCGAAGCAAGAATTTCAGGTTGTACAATACCTTAGAGGAATTGCACAAAACTTTTAGTAAATAAGTCTCAGCATAGTTTCTAATCTCTGCTAATTGATTACTTCAGGAGATCATTAGAGACCCATTCATGCTCAGCAGTGTCATTCTAGTGTTTGCAAACAAACAAGACATGGTAAAAGTTCAGAGCTTTAGCTTTCCTGACTCTTTCATTTACAAATGTTCACTAAACTTTGTATAAATCACAGAGAGGAGCCATGTCCCCTCGAGAAGTATGTGAAGGGCTCGGCTTACTTGATCTCAAGAACAGGAAATGGCATATACAAGGCACATGTGCTCTTCAAGGAGATGGGCTCTATGAAGGCTTAGACTGGTTATCTGCTACGCTCAAAGATGTTAGAGCTGCTGGTTTCTCTTCAGTTGGTCCCTCATTCTAACTCAACTAGCTAGATCAACATTAAAATGTACCAAATCAAGGTCATGGTGTTTCAGTCTCTCGACCATTGTATACTTTTGATCCATTGCCAAAGTCTTCTTATTTGCCTCTGATACGATAATATTACATAATCAAAATCTCTCCAGACTTCTGTAATGGAAGTTTTTTTTTGTCTTTCTCATCGCTCTGCTTCTGAAAACTAATGTACAGTTAGCTCCTTTTTGCATGATATTGGAGCTTCAGTGTAAATTCTGATGGAAAAAAATGTATAATCTGCAATAGATTGATCTGTTTGTGTTTGTTGTTTCCCAGACAATTGCATTATTACAAAAATATAGAGCTAATTCGTGTTTTTGAATAACAGTCATGAAGATATGACAAATGAGACATTTAAAAGAAAAGTTCTGTTTGGTTTTCTTCAAAAAAGAAAAACACAACAAACCAAGGAAATAGAAGAGAAAGGATATGATTTCAAAAAGGCAAAAACTGTTTTTTTTTTTACTTAGCGCACTTGCTTGTTCGTAATACTAAGATCTTTCAGCATCTTCAGTAGTTGTCTTTTGCTTACGTCTTTCAAGCTCTCTTCATCAATCTTCTTTTTTGTTTTCTTCTTAGCCTCAGCCTCAGTTTTTTTCTCTTCATTGTTGTTAACAACCATCTCCACCTTCTTCTCTTTGTCGCTCTCTGTGATTGATTCTGCTTCAACTGGAGACAACTGAGTTTTTGTCTCCATGCCAACAGGAGCTGTTAAAGTCTTCTTCATATCTGATTTAGTATCACCCAATTCTTCAGCTCCGAAGCTGTTAATATCCAGCTTGATTTCACTTTCATCAAAATCGGACCATTCATCGTTGTCTGAAACTGGAGCGGCTTCTGACTTAGAATCAATCAGTTCACCAGACTCGAACATCTCTTTTTCCTCTGGCTTGATTTCTTCCGATTTTGCTGTCCACGAATCGAGTTCTTTTGATTCACCAGCTATCAGAACTGTTGTGACCGAGTCTACCTTACTCACATTATCACTAGCAGAGACTTTAGACTCGAATGCCTCTTCATCTGGATCAGTTTCACATTCGGTTTCCTTTGATTCAGTTTCAGAACCAATCATCATTTTTTCAGACTCTGATTCTTTGTTACAAGCCACTGTGACTGTAGAATCAGCATGGTTCACAACTACAAAATCATCCTCCTGGGATGTTTCTTGTTCTTTGACTAGACCAAAACTTTCATAAGCTGCAACTGAGTTGAACTCTGCAAAGAATTCCCCTAGGGAAATTAGGAATTGCAAACAAGAAGAAAATTGTGAAGCAAAACAATAATGGGGGGTATATTATACCTATTCCTTTCATCTGTTCCTCACTGGTGTTTGCATCAGAGAAAGTAATATCACCAAGATCACCATATAACACATCAACATCTGGATCATTCTTTGAACAATCCCATTCCTTCTCCATCGAATCAATTAAGTCTCTCACCAACACAACTTCAGCCTCCTTGTTTTCTTCTAAGTTCTCATCTGATATAGCCTGTAATTTGGAACCTGCATATTACAACTACACTTGATTACAAACTCGATTTAACATATAAGAAGGAATGGAATTGTTCAAAGAATGATCCAGATGTTGATGTGTATATGATGATCTGATATGAAAACGAGAATCAAGCAAGGGTGAGGCATTGCATACCTGCTGGAGAATCTTTCTTTTGAGCATCTTCGTTCTTCTTTCCAGGTACAGTTAGGGAATCCTTGGTTTTCAAACTTAGGTCAGCCATGGATTCTTCTAACAATCTGACTGATCTTCTAGTGCTGTACACTCGCTGGACTGATTCATCCTTCTTACAAGATGCAGCTGCCTGACCCCTTCTTGTGCTTCGTGCGGCTGGAGTTTTGTTCACATTAGCTTCAGGATTGTAATCAGAGTCATCTAACTTCATAGACACTGAGGTAGCTGCTGCTCTTCTACGGCTCTGAGGTACTGGTGGATTCTGAAGCATGTTCGTGTTTTTGTTTTCTTGTTCCATTTCTTCAGATAGGGACTTACTTGTCACAAGACAAGAACGGGTGACCAATTCTGATGACTGAGTTTCTTCTTTCGTAGCCTTTCTTCGAGTTGTTCTAGCTGCAGTACGAGCAGCACTTGGCATATTCCTTGCTATACTGGTTGGAGACTGATCAAGAGTGGACTCGGATTGATTCATGTACTCATCAATACCTTCAACCTATCAAATCAAAATGGTCAGACATTTACTAGTGGAATACATATCTCTGTATTAATTCAAATTTGTAAACTCACAAACAAAGCTATGTAAGCTATATTAATGAAGCAGAAGCAAAACCACCAATTAATTTGCTAACACCAAACAGATATCCAAAGCATGAAATGCCTAGTTTAGAATCTTTAGATATACAAACCAAGATAAATCTACGGGCAAACAAAGGCATGTGATCTTGTTTGACTCACCAGATCTAAACTACGATCCTAATGAAATCACTGCACTCAACAAAATCGACGAAGCATGATCTAAAACCATTTCGAGTAATGTCCGATTCATTTTCGCACTATCAAAGAGCTCAAACCAAATATCTCAATCGTACAAGCAATTTCAGTAGTTATTCTTGTAGAAATACATGAATCCTAAATCACCAACAATAGTTACGAGATATCGATCTCAAATTATTTGCAGGATACTGAAACGGCGTGAGAGCGGAGAGAAACAAAAATCTTCGACTTACAATACAATAGGAAGAAAAGAGAACCAAAAACTTACAATCTCAAGAGCTTTGAGAGCATCAGCCATGGCGATATTGGTCATATTGGCCGGAATTTTGTTCTTCTTACAGAAAAACTGAAGATCTCTTCTCGGAAGGCTATCGAAATCCATCGCTAATATGTAGAAGAAAAGAAACGAAAAAGGTTTCTATCTACTTTGATTGGTTGAGAAAATGACAGTTGAAGAACAAGACGTTTCTGCTTTGAGTGTAAAGGTCCGAAGATGAAGGATATTTATACATTTATCGAACATAAACCCTAGATCCCTTCAGCCAAAATGACCGTTGGAGCGTGAAATTTGAATTTTAAAATATGTAGAAACTACCATTTAAGACATCGTAACTTCCTAGTGGGCCTAAGAATGTAAAAGCCCATATTACAGATTAATAAATGGGCCGTGATTCGGTAACGTAGAAAGCACGCGCTTTTCGAGAGCGCGTGCAAGTTGAATGAACTGCGGCTCGCAATCACCATCCGGAGGAGAGAGAGAGGGGAGAAAGAGAGACGGAGTCACGGAGGAGTGAGAGACAGAAGGAGACAAGGACGCGGAGGTTTGAGAGAGAGAGAGAGAGAGGGAGAGAACTCGTTTACATAGCTTTAGACGGTCGGTGGAAAAAGTAGTGACGAAGGTTAACCTAACCTAACCTGCGTAAAAAGCGTAGGGTTATGGGAATTTGTCAAATCTGAATGGAAAGCTTAGTCCTCGCCGGATTCACTTGGTTTCCTTCCGTTTTGTTTAGCTGGTCTTGGATCCGCCGGGATTCACCATTATTACCGGCGGCTGAACTGATATTAAGCTAGATCAATACATAGCCATAGAAGAAACTGGGTTTTTTGAGAGAATGGTAGACTTTTGAGGCTACTTGTGGTTAGTCACATAGAAGAAAACGTTGAGGAAGTGTGATCTTGAGTTTAGAGAGAAAGACGAGTATGGGAAGTCCAGGACCTGGTGCGGCGGATTGGACAGTGGGGTCGATTGTGTGGGTCAGGAGGAGGAACGGTTCATGGTGGCCGGGAAGGATACTTGGACAGGACGATCTTGACTCTACGCATATCACGTCGCCACGATCTGGAACTCCAGTGAAGCTCCTTGGGAGAGAGGATGCAAGTGTGTAAGTCTCTACTTGTATCTGAGCATTGTTTACTTTCACTTTGGATTGATTACCTGAGCATTGTTTTTCTTTCATCTTTAATGTGCGTAGGGATTGGTACAATTTAGAGAAATCCAAGCGGGTCAAGCCATTTCGGTGTGGCGATTTTGATGACTGTATTGACAGGGTAGAATCTTCGCAAGCGTTGACAATAAGAAAGAGAGAGAAGTATGCTCGTAGAGAAGATGCAATTCTCCATGCTCTTGAACTCGAAAAGGAACTGCTGAAAAAAGAAGGGAAACAAGTCCCTGAAAAGGCTAGAGATAATTCTCTTGTGGCAACCAAGGAGAGAATGGCTATAGCTAGGGTTCAAGACATTTCTAATGGGACACGAGAATCCACAGATTGTATACGGCCGAGCCATGTTGGTAACGTTATGCATTTGCAGAGAGATAAAGAGGAAGATCAGCCAAGTTGTGAGGATGAGGCTGTGCCTCGAATGAGAGGCTTGCAGGACTTTGGGCTTAGAACCACCTCTTCAAAGCGAAAGATTTCATGTCCCAATGGTCCTGATGCTTCCTTGAAGTCTCTTGCCAGAAGCAACTCTTCAGCTTCATCTAGTGGAGATCATAGCATGGAGAGGCCCAGCTATACCCTTGGTAAGATGAGATTGTAAACGTCCAAGATGGCTGAACACTTGCAGTTTCCTGCTTTGTTTGACACAAGTTTCTTATGCAATTTTGGCTCTGTTACAGGAAAGGAGAACTCTAAGAGTATGATGGAGGCTAAAAGGACTAAATATATGTTTACACCCAATGAATCTAATGATGTTTTAGACCTTCATGAGAGCTTGCTAAGCCACAGGGAGGCAATGAATTCCTCCTTTGGTGGTAGAGATTCTCGTTATTCAGAGTATGAGCCTCGCGAATGTTTGGAAGATATTGAATCTGAATCTTCTGGATCTGAGACTGATTCTTCGGATATGGAGGAGGATACTGATGATGACATCCCCTTGCTGTCAGGTGAAGCTTTTCTCGACGGCTGAAAGCTAGTTAATTATCATATGAATGTTTTCTACGTGTTCTTTAGTGATTTCCCTAACTAGAGTTTGAAACTCCTTTCAGGAGCTGGGCGTCATTCCATGCAACGCAATTCTTTTTGTAGACATATGTCAGGAGAAGATGAAAGCACCAGCAGTGAGGAAGATCATTATGAGTCATCCATTTCTGGGGACTCTTCTTATCTTTATACCCACAATGCTGATAGTGAAGCTGGTACGGTTTCCAAATGGCAGCTCAAGGGAAAAAGAAATTTGCGCAATCTTCCCAGAAGGTCTGCACGTAAGAGAGAAATACAACGTAATCGTCGAGAAGATGGAAGATATTGTGAATATAAGAGAAGGGCATTTGGCCAAAAGCATATGGGTTATGGTTTAGATTTTAATGGGACAAATTATATGAGTGATGGAACTGATGACACTGATCCCAACGAAAGGCAGTTTGCGGACAGAATGATTGGACCAGGTGATGGTGATTATCCCCTCTCAACTATGGTTGCATCTAAATGTAAGAACGTCTACAGCCATGACATGCTGGACTGGGATGGTGATCCTTGGGAAGGCCGGATTGGTACGAAGAAGCGATGGGAGGAAAAAATCAAAGGTTTGGGTCAGGAATTTGATGCTTCACAACGACATTTTGGTAGAAAGATGTATTCTCCGTTGACGGATGTGGATTTAGAAGTACGAGGAAGTTATCAGAAAGGGCCTGTCCCAATTGTCTCCCTTATGAGTAAGTTAAATGGCAGAGCAATAATTGGACATCCAGTCGAAATCGAAGTCTTAGCAGATGGTTCCTCAGAGTCATATGTCCAGACAATTGATTACTTTGGTAATGAAACAACTTACCATGACAAACCCTTTCTCCTGCCCCCTGCATGGAAGACTGCGAGACGAAGTAATTCACGGGTTCCACGGCTACATCCATACTCAACGTCCCTTGAAGCGGATGATGAAGTAAACGATGATCATTCTCTAGCAGATCAGGGAAGAAAATCGCTTGGCAAGAAACTCGGTGTGGGAGTTTTTAATAATGATGATAACTCGTTGAGGAGAAACACTTCACTGAGGATTCCTCGGCCACCAGGGGAGAGAAAGCAGCAGCAGCAAAAGAAGGTTCTGAAGAACACAAACGCAAGTGCTAGTCAAAAGACAAGGGCATTATCTTCATTCAGCAGCGAACAAGGACACAACGGAATGAAGGCGTTACGGGACCGGACACATGAGCTCTCTAACAGACGGGTATTACCGGGACCACCAACCGTGGCCTGCATACCGGTTAAACTAGTATTTAGCAGATTACTCGAGAAGATAAACAGACCACCATCAAAGCCATCCACGAAAGCCTTTAACGAGAGAAGAAGAGATCAATAACAAGAGCAAAACGAGATTTACAGGTACAAGACATATAACCATATCTATCTCTGGTTTTCGTATGTTGAGAATCACGTTTAGGGAATTTCAAATTCTGGGGTGATGGGTCTTTTTGAGCAACCATCAGGCTTCTATTATGTGATAATTCTGAGAGAAAATTAGTCGTAGGGAGAACAATTTACGTAGAGTCTCTGGTTACTTATTGGTACAGATCGGTGAAGAAGTAGAACAATATACCCACTGGTTCCTTCTGTATATTTTTAATTTATTTTTCTCTTTCTCCAGAAAGCTTTATGCAACTTTGATTTAGTTTCAGCTTTAGTTTATTAGTCTTACAGAGCTTTTTACATTTATCTGTTTTGTTTCTTTTCCTTTGGCCAAATTTACTTATACACATAGAATCTGTTGTGTTCTTTCTGAGACTCATGGATTAATTAGTGGGTTTAGAACTAAATCCGGTTTTTAGGAAACAGTTCAACAACATTAACGTTCAAGTTAATAACATAAAGAAGAACTTAGGTTTTTAAGGACTATTTGAGATAACAGTTTTTCGACTTTATTACAACAACAAACGATAGGAGAAAGAGAGATACTTAAACATGATGAGTCTTGTCGGAGTCCTCGACACTGGTAGGACGAAACCAAGCAGTCTCCTCGAGAACCGCCGAGTTCTGACGTGCAGCTTCCTCGGCAGGACTGTGCTCAGTCGTGGAGGGGCCAAAAACTCCGGTTTGAGGATGAGGAGACCAATATTTATCAGAATCTGGCTTTATGACGTCATCAGCTACTGCACTTGCTTGCAATTCATCGTCCACGTTCTTGTCATACGCAGAGGAATGACCACTCCTGTTAAAAGAGAAAACATCAAAGATTTTTTATTAGTCAGATAAGTTTGATCATAGAAAAAAAATGTCATTTTCGGCGTAAGTAATTAAATATCACTTTTGAGTTATATTTTAAAAGAAATTGTGTATTCCCACACGATATTGTTGGCTGGTAGGTGAGATGTTGGCACCACAAAATACCCACAACAAACCAAAAAAGAATGAATTCTTTACAAAGACCGTCTTTGTATAGATTTCTTCATGTGGTCTATAAAAGATGGAAAGTTTTGATATACAAGATACAAATCAAGTAGTGTCAAACATGTCATCGTCAACAATCAATATTACTATCTATCTATATACATCTTAAAAACTGTCGGTCCAATTCTTATCTTGATTTCACGACATAGAAAACCAGCCACGTCACGTCTACTAATCTCATCGTGAATTGTTTGGTTACAGCTGGGAATTAAAGGTTATTTGGTTACACATTATAGTTTTGAGCTTTGAGCCAAGTGAGTGATTAGTGAACGTACGACTCAAAATAACAAAAAGGTTATTCATTAGGGGTAAGGATGTAAATTAAACTACTGACACATGTCAAATCCTGAAACGGATATCTTTTGGATTATCCATTTCTTATTTACGCCAAATGGCATATGCTTTTTTGGTGGTACTGTACAGTGTACATTGTTTAAAATTTTGTACGATTTATTTTTTGAAAGAAAAAACAAAACCTAATTTCAAGAAAATAGTATTTGAGAAAACGACTTTGAATGACTCGAATAATTTTTTGCAAAAAAAATCACAGGTTATTTTCAGATCCATTGCGTTTAAATTAAGCAAATAATATGATATTTGGAAGAAAAAAGAAAAAAAAAGAAGAGGAAAGTGAAGCACAAAAATGACCTTGAAAATATAAAAATACACAAATATTAGTATTATTTTAAGTGATCTGAATCCCGTATATCTGACCTTTCTAGATCTGGAAATAGTATTATGAATCTAACGAACTGGAAAACAAAAAATCCTTGATCAAATGATTCAATGATAATATATAAACAGATGAATAAGGAATAAATAATCAAACACCAAACTTTTAAAATGTTTACGTAATATAAAAAAACCTTTTTATATTAATCAGTTTTCACTATAATCAAAACGATTCACTGACTGTCCATTTATGGGAAGATTGGAGATTTCAACAACTATTGTAGTTTTTGACTCTTTGTTCTGTTTTGCTTCAAAGTTGAAGAAACTTGAAAGAAGAAGAATAAAAAGAGAAAGAGAGTAAGTGACGAATACCGTAAAACAGAGACGGTGGCGCGTGAAGAAGCGCGTGGGAAGACGGTGTTTACGAGGTGCTTCTCTAAGCTGGTGATCAACTGAAAGCTCTTCGATCTGGTTGCCATACAAATTTTTGTTTATTACAAGAAATTAAGATATTGTTTTGCTACTTAAGATTTGTTTCTTCTTTCTTTTCTTATATAGTCAGTCTGGATTTAACTCTGTTTAATGTGTGCGTATATATATATATATGTATATTAATGCTTTGATAGTGAGATTAGGAGACAAAGCACGATCTGATCCGCGTGTCTCAAACGGCAATGTTTGGCTTTCTTTTAACGCCGTTACTTGACATATAGACGGTGTTAATCTAATCAACAAGGCTTTCCAGGCTTTTAAGAAACGGCCCATTTAAGTCTCAATTATTTGGGCTGGATTTTAAAAAGCAGCCCATTAAAAAAAATCATCCTTCTTAAATAAAGTGAGCCGTTGTGAATCTGATAAATAAGCCTTTCCCGGCTTTTAATAAGTCTCAATTATTTGGGCTGGAATTAAAACTTGGCCCATTTAAAGTTATACCTCTTAATTGAATTGGGGCGGTGTGAATATGATGAATAAGCCTTTCCAGGCTTTTAAGAAATCTCAGTTTTTTAGGCTGGATTTAAAAGCCTAGCCCATTTAATATCATAATTTGGTAAACAACGTGGGACACACGTGCACCGGCACGTGGTTCACGTTCCTTACCTCGTCCTTTTTCTCTCTCGGAAGAAGAAAAATTGAAAACTGAAGTTGTGGAGAAGAGATTTCAGATCTAACCTTGATCCGGTGAATATGGCTCTCGAATGGGTTGTTTTAGGTTATGCCGCGGCAGCTGAAGCGATTATGGTTATTCTTTTGACGATGCCAGGGCTAGACGGACTCCGCCAGGGATTGGTCGCTGTCACGCGTAATCTCTTGAAACCGTTTCTCTCCATTGTTCCGTTCTGTCTCTTTCTTTTAATGGATATCTACTGGAAATACGAGACTATGCCTTCGTGCCAAAGCGATTCCTGTACACCGTCTGAGCATCTCCGTCACCAGAAATCTATGATGAAATCTCAGCGAAACGCGCTTCTTATTGCGGCTGCACTTGTGTTCTACTGGATCTTATACTCAGTCACCAATTTGGTTGTTAGGATTCAGAATCTTAATCGAAGGATCGAGAGGCTCAAGAACAAAGATTGATTGTCTCGTCTCAGGTCCAATTACTGTAATGCATTCTTTTGGATTTCGAGTATCTTTCCTATATCGTTAGGTTTTCTATGTTTCAACTTTTTGATCTGTGCCTTATCTCTTGGAGATTGAAGGATTTATCCTACTTTACTATGCGTGGAGATTGACATTGTTTTGTTGAATTTGATTGACTATAATTCTCTCTTCAGGATAAGCATTGATGACACACAAATGATTGAATGGGTTTATTGCAGTTTTAATTGTGTGATTCTATGCCATATACTGTAATTATTCTAATGCATTCTAGGAATTAAAGCTTGTGAATACAGATTTGGTAATCAGGAAACCCCTTTGTTTAGTTGTGAATTCAATGTCTGGTTATTGCTCTACGGATAAAATCCAAATTGTTGTCTAGACTCATCTCCCTTGTTATACAAATATCATGATGCATCTGAAATCTGAACTAGTAGTATATGCTTTGTTAGACACGAGAACCGATCATGGACCCTAGCTTGACCAATACCAATACCAATACCAATACCGAGGAATCGGCATTCGTTATAGAATGGTGGATTAGCATTGGATAGAGTCCTTGAGTTTCTAGGCAATTCAATTTTAGAGTGGTGTAGTCCTAAGTAGTTTTAGATAATGTAGGACCACGTACTTGCTTATCCATGGACCTTGCTGTGCTAAAAAGAGTTCTTTGTTTTATTCTTTTTCTTTGGCTTTCACTTATTCTGAGTTCTCTTTATTAAAATGTTTGAACCTTGGCCACTCTTACTGTCGTATTTGGCTCAACTAGTGATGCATAATTTACTAGAAATGTTGTATTTTATACTTAACAGTAAGGTTTAGTTATCTGATCAAAGCCTTTGTAATGAAAATGACCCCTTTGTTTTGTGTGCTTTGCTTTGTTTGGTTCAGAGTCACAGACTTATACATTTTTTATGATTATATTTAGAACTTGCGAAGGTAATTGCTTACAAATTACATATTAATGGTTTTTATATCATAAATATAATATGTTAGCATCTATTCTTAGCCCACAAATCTGGCTTTGTTAATGGAAATAAGCATATTCTTAGCCCACAAATCTGTCTTTGTTTTTTACTCTTAGATGGTTCTGATTTCTGATTCTGACTGTGTCATTCACCAGTTAAAGCTGTAGAAAATTAGGCAAAAAAGAAGCCAACTACACAACACCATTCTAGTTCCATTTTCTTCCCATTTACTTTCTTTTTTATTTTTACCAGAAACATCACATCGTTATATGTTTTTTTAAATGCGATCATGTGCTACGAGGCCTTAGTATCGGTCCATAAATTATATAATAAAGTTCATTTATCAATCATGCCTAAAAGTCTTTGAATCTGTTCAAAGTAATTCGACACGTATCGTTAGATTCGTTACACAGAGATTCTCGAGGACCTCGTTATTCGTGCCATCTGTTTCCACCCACCACGTAACAAGTACCTAATCTCCGTCCATTTAATCTATCTTTCCACGTGTCCCCATTGGGTTTAATAATCCCCTCAAATATCTTATCTCTGACATTAAATAAAATCTTACTATATAAAGACCGCCAAACCAGAACCCATATTCATGGGCGTGACATGTTATTTGAAGAAACAGAAAAATCATCAGATAATGTTTTTAATTTGAATATTCCATTTACGTTAATTAATTTTAATTACGAGCCGACTATATATAAACACATTCATTAAAATATAAATGTCACTGTTTCTGTTCTCAACTTATAATAAATTAGAAGTAGCTTTGAAGAAAAAATGCACTATCAAGAACAAATGGAGTCTCTTATTCTGAATGAAGAACGCAAACGCGGAAACTGCGTTAGAGACGCAGACGCAGACGCAGATGAAGATATTAACTCTCCTTCTTCTTTTCCAAACTCTCCTGATGATTCCGACCGTCGTAGTTCTTCTTCTTCTTCAAGGTACGAAAGTACACAAATTTCCGTTTTTGACCCCTAATTTTAGATCTTATCAGAAAAACCCAAATTTATGTTTAGATATTTTCAAAACAGGAGAGGATTATCGAAACATTACAAAGGTAAATCACAGTCGTTCACAACGTTAGCAGAAGCACTAACGGTGGAAGATCTCGCAAAGCCGGAGAATCCTTTTAACGCAAAGCTGAAGCAACGACGAGAGAGTTCTAACTGTCGGAGATTCTCCGGATGTGGCGGCGCATCGGAACGAAACCTAAGTGGTCTCGCCGGAAATGACAGGCCGCCGCGACTTTCCGGTAACAGACCGCCTTTGAGAGCTCAGACGCTCTCGGCGGCGCATATTTCGGCTTTGCTCACTCGAACTTAAACCGGAAAATTAATTTAGTTTTTTTCCTAAACCGGGACGATGTTTGTTCGAGCTTCGTCTTCTAAATTGTATAAGTTACAACTTACCAGTGTTCGAATCGTTTGATAATATTGTAATTTTCTGTTTAATTTAGAATCTCTCAAACGTATAATTACATATTAGTAACTTAACATTTTTCCGATTCATCATGAATATTCTTTGGGTTTGGAAATTTCCTGAATTTTAGTTGTGATATGAACCAGAATAATGATAATTGATTATTAAATAAATAAATAAAAATCTTCAAACAAGGTAGATTGGGCCTTTCATAAAGGGCTATAACGTAGATTGTTTCTTAAAGGGCTTGATTATCTTGGGCCTTTCTTAGATTTTAATGGGCAAAAATGGAGTCACGCTTCATTAATCATTATACGTAGATTGGGCCTGAATGGACTAAACTAGAGTCACGCTTCATTGCACGTAAATTGGACCTTTTTGAGTTCCACCCCTTTTTTATAATTTTACAAATTGTACCATGTATCTTACTTTTCGAACAAAAACATACCTAAGATCTCAAATATTTCTTTGATCACCGCTTCATTTTTATGCATTTTCATTTTCATTTCATAATTTCATATTATCCATAATCTTTCCAACTTTTGCTATAATTTATATATTCATTGTGAATGTTTCATATGTATATATAAACATTTACGGCAAGTGGCGTTTAGTCTAGTGACATGCGGTAAGTCTACTAAAGACAGCGCACTTGCACAACTAGGGATCGAGTCCTATCGCCTACATTATGTAGGAACTTGGCTAATGGGCTGGCCATTTGTGACTCAATGTTGACAGAAAAAAAAAAAAACATTTACGGGTATATCCCGAAAACATTAATAGTGAAGGGGCTCTTTTTTAATTTACCAACTCTATATAAAACGGTCATGATGACGTGGAGACCGAAGGCTGACGAAGCTTTTGACTTGCTTGATTAAACGGACTTTCGACGGAAAAAAAAAAAAAGATTAAACGGACTTTCCTTCTACTGGAAGTTGACACCACGATTCAATCTTCATCGGTTTGTGCAATTTGAGACTTCAAGAAGAAGATTTCAACTCTTTTGTTTATTTCGGAGATCTAAATCGACTTCACCAGATCTGAATTTGCTTGGATTCGTCGTTTTAGGTTTCTGATTGTCCAATTTGTTGGTAACAATGGCTTCCTTGGAGATGAATGACCTAAAAAGTAAGTTCCGATGAACACTTTGAAATTTGGATGTCATCATGAATTAGTATCCATTGATTTCATGCCATGTGAAAATGGTTTTTTTTCCCCGACTAAGTTATTGGGCTTTTCGAATTAGAATTTTGTTTGTTACCAGCTCTGTATGATGATGTATTAATCGGGTTCTTCGACTTGGTTTACTTTTGTTTCTTGGTTATGTATTCGTCGTGTGTTAGTATCTTCGGAGGCTAGTGAATATAAATCTTTGACCTTATATCTTTTTGATTTTTCAAGATGTTGCACTAATAATCATTATTGAGTCGTACAAAATTTTCAATTTTCAATTCATCTCTTTGACATGTTGCTGATGTGGTGATATATGTGCAGAGATTGGGCTAGGTTTGACAGGGTTTGGTGTCTTCTTTACTTTCCTGGGAGTGATACTTGTGTTTGACAAGGGACTCATCGCCATGGGGAATGTAGCTATATAACATCTCTGTGATCTTACTCCGATTTTAGAAAGCTTTAAGGTATATTAAAAGTCCCTATGGTTTATTTGAACAGATCCTCTTTGTAGCCGGTGTGACTCTAACCATTGGGATCAATCCAGCAATCCAATTCTTCACAAAACAGCGGAACCTTAAGGTTCTTTCACTATCCCTTTAGTTTTCAATCTGATTGTCATCACAAGGCAAAAACCAAGCTATGACTCTGCAAGAAGAACCCACAGGTTTCTTGTCTTTGTGTTTTGAAGAATATAGTAATTAATACATCTTATTGCTTGTCTTTTCTTTCAATACAACAGGGAACTATATCATTTGGATTGGGTTTCTTGTTGGTTTTGTTTGGTTGGCCTATCTTTGGTTTGCTTCTAGAATCATATGGGTTCCTTGTGCTGTTCAGGTGGTTTTCTTCTCCTCGACAAAGCTGTGATCTTGTCAACACTCATTTCCAGTTTTGATTAGTAAACTGATGTCTTTTCTGCATTCTTCTGTCATGTTAAGTGGTTTCTGGCCTACACTTGCCTTCTTCCTTCAAAAGATACCTATATTGGGCTGGATTTTGCAGCAACCATTCATCAGATCGGTAAATTTCACTGCTCTCAGTTTTACTTTCTTGGCATATTTTCCTTAACCGTCAAACTTTTACTGAGTTTTGTTCATTGAACCAGTTGCTGGATCGCTATCGTGGAAGGCGTGTTCCTGTCTAAACCCTCGTTGCAGAGAAATACATATTGCTTGTCCATACTCAAGTACATATATGTATATATAAAACACTCTTGTTCTCATCGTTAATGCGTTGTATATGTCTCTTGGAACTAGGTTTGTGAATACTAGTAAAATGTAGTATTGTGCCCCTTTACTCTCATTTTTAGTGTGTCCATCCGCCAAAAAGTAATATTCACAATTCTTTTGTAAATAATATATTCATATCAAATAATTCGAATATAAAAAGTTAAATACACGTTTCATTCCTCACCTACTTACTGGTCCACTGGTTCTTTGTAGGTTGAAATATAATGTGTGGTCTATAAAATGCAATGTTCCACATTCACTTACCCTTAATTCCTCTATATATTTGTACTTAAATAAAATCATTTGGTCTTCCTCAATAGAAATTTACAGTTTCGCATACTGAGAAAATGGTGGTGAAACTATATGGGCAGATAAAAGCAGCTTGTCCACAAAGAGTATTGCTCTGTTTTTTGGAAAAAGGCATTGACTTAATAAACTTGAGCAGAAAACACCAGAACATCTTCGTCAGGTAAAACTTGTAGCATTATCACAGAAAACGTATCATAGTAATAGTCCATTTACTCGATTTATATGTTGTAGCCGTTTGGTCAAGTTCCCGCAATTGAAGATGGAGATCTGAAGCTTTTTGGTTAGATCATTTCCGCAAAAGTCCAAATTTATAAGATATTTTCATATTGTAACGGTAAAAACATCTCTTTATACGTATGTTCGATTGTTTGGTTCCCAGAATCACGAGCCATAGCGAGGTACTATGCGACCAAGTATGTGGACCAAGGAACGGACTTATTAGGCAAGACCTTGGAGAAAAGAGCCATTGTGGAGCAATGGATGGAAGTTGAGGCTAACTATTTCAATGTTTTGGCTCTATCTTTAGTTTGGAACATTGTCTTTAAGCCCAAGCTTGGTGAGCCATGCGACGTTGCGTTAATTGAGGAGCTAAAGCTCAAGTTTGAGAAGATCTTGGATGTGTATGAGGATCGGTTAGCTACTAACCGGTACTTAGCTGGTGATGAGTTCACATTGGCTGATGTGGCTCATATGCCTGCTATGAGGTACTTGATGAATGAAATTAGTTTGAGTTGTATGATTACCTCTGGAGAAAATATGAACCGGTGGTGGGATGAAATTTCGGCTAGACCGGCTTGGAAGAAGCTCATGGAATTGGCTGCCTATTGAATTAGACCGGCTTTGAAGAAGCTCATGATAATGTGGTATTTGGACCAATTAAGTATTAACATTTTTTTTTCTCAAATAAAGTTAAATCACATGTTTCCTTATATTAATCGTCTCAATGGATTTTATTTTTGTCACTATTTAGTGTGTTATTATAAATTGTGAAAAATGAGATTTTCCATACTTTTGGTCAAATAGTTAGTCTATTTTTGTTTTCTTATTTACCAGAATTCGATTTCAGGAAAACTATAATTCTATTATGATACCGTGTGAAGTTTTGAGGGAAGTCTGGCCTATAGTTCAGTCTTATCTATATTTTTTTTACCTAAACAAAGATTTCTAATAATACCATCACTTTACATAATAAGACTTATGGTTTATGATATACGTCGGATTTTGTTGATTTAATTGTTTGAAAAAATATATTATAATATAGTTTCACAAGCATTTTTAGATGATGATACATTTTGGAAATTTAAGAAAATATTTTTTATAGAGTAATTAAATAAAAATAATTAGAATGTATTTATTAGTATACGTACTAACATATATAAATGATTAAATGCCCTTATATATAAAAGGGGTAAATAAATTAACAATTAGACATGAAAAAAAATCAGAAAAAAATCGCAAGACGTTTGTAATATTGTTGAGCCATGAAAGTAAAAAGTGTTAGTTTTGTCTTCGTAATCTTCTCAGCTCTTTGTAACCAGGAATCTTCGTCTTCTTCAATGAATACTGTTCTCTCTTCAATACTGTGATTAATCGAATTGACATAAACTTTCAACGTATGAGAAGGTACGACTTGATGATATAGAATCTTCGCTGTTTGGTATGTCGAAAAGAGCATTTGATTGTTAAATTTAGTTTCTTCTTCAACCACTTCGAATCCAGATGAATCAAGTGTTTCATTTGTATTTACGTCTTCATTGTCTTCTGTTCGATTCACATTTTCTTCGCTATATATATCAAATGAGAAAAACTCATCGATATCTATGTTGTTATTGGTAATATTGTTTCCTGTAAATTAAATAATTTATAAGAAAAGTATCTAAACAATGTTGAATTTGATTCAAATTATATGTCATAATTACTCACCATGAACTCCAAGATCTTGGTTTGTATTATCCAAACTTGATATGATATTCTGATCTTCGATATAACCGGCCTATTCAAATACATAAATAATATACGTTAGCTTTTTCATAAAGAAGTATACAATATACACTAGAAATTAATATATCATATTTTCAAGGGCAATATTCATCGAAAAATCTTATTCAACAGACAATCTTAACAAAATATAGATAAATATTGGCTGCCTATCGTCTACATCGTGTAGGGAATATAGATCAGCCGTGAACAAAACCAGATCTGATCTCATGCATTACTTTAAAACATTTGAATAGGACTCTCGATTTTTTGGGTCTCCAATTAGTAAAACTTTGATTATATAACTATACGTATATATTGGTATATTGTAAAATTTCAATATAAAAATAGTTAAAAAGTCAAGTAAAATATAAATAGCAAAACTTTTGTGTCGATTTCAATTTAACATGATGTAAGTATTTTTTTTCAAAAATTATTTTATTTGGGGTCTCGAATATTTCAGGTCCGATTCTCTGGTATAAACATGTATGATATATAAGTCTCTTTAGGTAATCTCATATATATACCTGGTTCATATGATGGTTTGACGTTTGCAATCGTTCATTATAATTGCCAATATGGATCACTTGATCATCAACACTATAATGGTTAGGGTTGCTTGCAGCGAGAGTAAAGTCCTCCAAAACGCCATGATCGTTATTGTGATTTATACTCGTGAAGAAATCGCAATTACTAACCGCAGAGTTCTCTACACGCAACGGTGGTAGCGATACATTGTGTTGTAACATTGAGCATTCAATCTCGTTATTAACCTGTAAACATATAAAAAATCAATCCATCATTAAAACATTGTTATATTTTTGATAAATATAGATGTATAAAACTTTGAAATATGAGTTAATATATATACCTTATAAGGAGTAGGGAACGCTCCATAAGAAGAACCATAGTATTGTGACCATGAGTCCTCGTTGTTGATTGCGTTAGAGTTAAAACGCTCATTTCCAAATCGCGGTTGGAATGTGTTTTGAAGTTGATGAGTAGTTGAACTGATCTCAAGATCCGAACAAGCGTCAAAACTCGATGAGCAGTTACCACTTACATTCGACATAGCGTGGACATAAGACCGATGTTGATCTCTTGGTTTAGCTTCAATTACAATCTTCTTGAACACACGACAAAGTGCATATGCGTCCTGGAAAAAAAACAAAGATTTATTTAGATCGTTTATTCTAATGATATGTCCAACAACAATTGATTAGTCGAGTCAATTATAGTTAAACCGCCCACACTGGCGTGGTCCACTTGTAGTACTTAAAAAAATATCATATTTGTGCACGACATTAGAGGTATTCACTTTGTTGTCATGTCTCTGAAATTAGTCGGATCTTATAAGTTGTTTACTCGTGGACCTGTTAAACCAGCTTGAGAGAAAAGTCCCTAGCTGGTCTTGAGCTCTCGATGCTTATGATGTTTCTGTTCCGTTCAACCAGCTCAAGAGAAAAATCTTATACTGGTTCGAAATTCTGATGCTTATAGTGTTTCTGATGAACTGAATTACACGAATTGAAAAAATACTATAGTTAATTCACAAACCTGCATGCCGTAAGCAGAAGGCTCGCATTCGGTTTCATCTAGTCGATATTCGTGCATAACCCAACCGGTTCTTATACCATGTGGTGCACGTCCACGGTAATAAACCAATGTCTTCTTGGTTCCAATGGCTCGGTCTCTCCAACTCACTCGGCGGTCTTTACCCGTAGCTTTCCAATAACCGCCTTTGGTTGCTCGGTTTGTCCTTGAACCGTTTGGATACTTCCGGTCACGTGGGCTGAAGAAGTACCATTCTTGGTCTTTGCTTGGAAGCAAAGATTTCCCTATTTATCATTGAATTTATATAATTGATTAGTAATTGTTTACCTTAACGTAATTTACCACAACATTTATATATTAGATTGATATAAATTATAAAGTTCGTGACATTCATGTTTACGATTAGAATTTTTATATAAAATTAGTTGAAAAAATAACAACTGAAAATTATTTTTAAATAAAAACTAATGTATAATTGCACATGAGGTATTTTTCCTGTAGGATTTAAAGCATATTTAGGGTTTCTTCATCTATGATATATACTTATTCTTTTCTTCAGGCTCCCTTGTTCCTATATCATGTGTTTTATACAAAAATAAATTATATTCTTGTTACAAACACTGTGATTTCAATTTTCAGTCCAAATTACATTTGCAAAAAATTTCGGAAAACCAGTAAGTAATGTAATATTACTTGCATAACAAAAGATTAAGATCTCAAAATTACGTACCTGGTAAGTCCCATGGCTCACACTTGTAAAGATCAACTTCTGCAATAACCTCAAGTTCGATTTCAAAACCATTGATCTTTCTTTTTAGATAATAAGTAATTAGTTCTTCGTCTGTTGGATGAAACCTGAAACCTGGTGGTAACGAGACAGGAGCCATCTTCTTAAAATTGTGTTTTTCTAAATCAATTTTAAGAAAGACAAAGAGCGAGAAGAAGACGAGAGAATTGATAGGTTTTGTGTTCTTTGAAGGTTTAGAGAGCAATGTCTATATATAAAGAGGAAATGAAAAAAGAAGAGACAAAAGAAAAAAGTGAATAAAAGTGAAGGTCCCCATCCCAAAAAATGACAAAATAATATTTAAAAATTAATTATAGTATTTATATTCGTAAATTGTTTTTGTCTGACTCAATATGTGTTAATTACTCTTTCAAGATTCTAAAAGAAGATGTTAATTAGAAATAACATGATCACGAGGCGATTCTGTACTAAACCGGAATAATTAATCAAAAAATTGCCGACCTAATTGCAAACCGTGTTTCTTCAGCAAGTCGTCTCCTCAATTATCCCATACTTCTCCAAGTGTGGTCGGTCTGGAATATTATGGACACGTGTCATAATTGTATTGGTTGCATGGGAGATCGAATCTTGGGTTAACCCAAAACTGTTGCAATCTCTTCCTTTTTTGTTTTTTGTGATTTGGCGGCACTTGTAATTGAAATAACTGTCTCTTTTGTACCCACTTGCATTCCAATTCTCTGCTTAATTTCCTTCACATTGCCTTCCCATCTACGTCATTGATCTTATTCTAATTATAGATCATAGGAAATCTTTTATTTTATAGTTGTGTTTTTTTTCTTCCTATAATAAATTAGTTCAACGGAAACACTATAAATATCCGAAGCTGCAGACCAGTTAATTTCTTTTTATGAACATCTTCAATAGATTCACATGTTAATGTGTTATGAAATCTGACTGATCCTGAAATCAGGAGAGCCACCTAACGTTACACAAGTGTGATTTTGTTTCAGAGACACGTCATTTTTGAAATAACACATTACTATCTTTCTAAATCCCATTATTATCACCACATCGGCATGGGCTTATAAGAGTGTTTTACATTATCATTTTTTAATGTCTTTTTAGATTCACATTACATTGGATATAACAAACTGTATATTGTTTTGAGTATTGATCATTTTGGTGGAAGCAGTAGTCAGTACAAATGAACATATTCACATTTAGTATCGGCTATTATAAAACATATCGACACATGAAAGTAGATCTACATTATTAAAAAAAACCTAAAAAAGATCACAAAGAGATTGATTGAGATGGATAGATATATATTTATAAGATCATGTGGGATCCAGCATTTGTTTGAACATGTGAATAAATCCTTAGAAGCAATTGATGGGCCAACCCCAAAGCATCACTTCTTAACCTTTCTCATCATCGTCATAACTTTTTTTCTCTCATTATTCCAAATTCCTTATTCACCTTTTTCATGTACGTATCACCACATGTATATATACACACATATGATTTAATATATCTACATATACATTTAATATATACAATGTGTACATAGTACGTACCCTTCTTGACACATTTCCTTCACATGAATCCATCTTTTTGTTCTTTACTTATTTCTTCATAGCGTTCACACATATTTCTATAAACTCATAACATATTAAGGCATAAATATTTAGATTTTGTTACGTATATATAGAATGAGCAAATCATAAAATCAAAACTACTCCAATATACAAAATCAGTTATTAAAAAAATAATAATATGTAAACTGCAAAATTGGAAATTATTGAATTGGTAGCTCAATGGGCTTGGAAGCTACATGGGTTTAGATGCAAAATGCAAAATAGTGGGCTCGGTGAGGGGATTAAGGCCCGAGTTTAATGGGCTTGATCGTGGGGCGAGTTTCCATAAATGGGCTGACCAAACCCGTTAGCTAAGCCCAGGGGCTGTATTGTTATTTATGATTAATCAACAAGCGGTCACGTGATATCCAGCGGTGAGCGCACGTTAGAGTAGTTCTTCGTTTCATTACAGGCTAAAGTGAGCCGAAACATGTCTGAGATGAGTGGATCATAAATTAATAAAGAGAGATCTTACAAATATGGAAAATTAAAACAAATCATCGAAAGAAGAAGCCTACGGTTGTTCTGTTCCTTTCAATCATCCTAAGCTCACCAAAGTTTCATCTTCGCCTTCAATTTTGCTTTCAATCTGATGTAATCTTTTCACCAAACCATTCTCGTAACCCTAGCTTTTTAATTTTAGAAAGAAAAAAAATAAGATTTTTATTCGAATCTGGACGAAATTGGTTTTGTCTACATGAAATCTAGATGTGTTTGATTCAGAAATCTGATAATCAAGACAGATGCTTGGGGCGATTCATTTTGGAGTATTAGCAGCTTGCTTCGTTCTCTTCGTTCCCATGGCAATGGCGGGTTGGCATCTGAGCAGGAACAAGATGCTCTTCTTTAGTGGTGCTTTGTTTATTTCTCTTGCGGTTTGTGTTCATCTCACGCCTTATTTCCCTTCAGTCTCCGACATAGTAGCCTCTGTTTCATCTGTTGTTGTCTACGATCATCGTATCTCTTGTATCAACGAAGTGAATCAGATTGTCTGGGATGTTAAGCCTAAACCCAATTCCGAGTCTATTCGTAGGAGCAATGGCACGAAGCTTGATTATTTCGACAAGAATTGGGATTGGATGAAATCGAGGAAAGTTTTGAGTTGTGAGTTTCAGAAATTGGATAAATTTGATGTCTCAGAGTTGTTGAACGGATCTTGGGTTGTTGTTGCTGGTGATTCTCAGGCGAGATTCGTGGCTTTGTCTATGTTGAATCTTATTTTGGGTTCGGATTCAAAGGCTATGGATTCAGTTAAAGATGATCTCTTTAAGAGACATAGTGATTACAGCATAGTGGTTAAGGAGATTGGTATGAAGCTGGATTTTGTTTGGGCTCCTTATGAGAAAGATTTGGATGAGCTTGTTGTATCTTATAAGAAGATGAACAAGTATCCAGATGTTTTGTTAATGGGAAGTGGGGTATGGCATATGCTTCATGTGAACAATGCTTCAGATTTCGGTTATAGATTGAAGCAATTGAGTAGTCATGTAGAGTCACTAGTTCCCTTCTCGCCAAAGGAGCAAGAAGGAGGCATATCGGTTTCTGGTAGATCAATGCATCTTTTCTGGATTGGGATGCCAGTTTTGATCAATGGAATGTTGAATTCGGATGAGAAGAAGGAGAAGATGAGTGATACAGTGTGGCATCAGTATGATAGATCACTTGGAGAGAGTAAGATCTTGCGTCAAATGGGCGGTCCGCTAATCTTGCTTGATATTCAGTCCTTCACTTGGAACTGTGGACCGCAATGTACACTCGATGGAATGCATTATGACTCTGCAGTCTATGACGCTGCAGTTCATGTTATGCTCAATGCATTGCTTATTGAATCTCATCAAACTTTATGAGTTGTTGACGCGATTTTTTCTTTCTTTTATTTTTGTTTTGGGAGGGTTTCTTGTAGAGTTTTAAGAGAAATAGAATGTTCATAGGATTTTTTACAACACACGGTGATCCATCAGGCGTAGATGATCTTTACATTGGAAGTAAGTGAACTTACATTCCTTGCTATAGGTTTAATGTCTTTTGACTTTGAAGTTATGTAACCTTTAGTTATTCTGATTTTTGTTATATCACAATACCCTGTTGCAATCTTTTCACAGTTTACTATCAATTTTCTCTGATTCTCAAGCTTCTACTACATTATGGTACACAGATTGTGTTGATCAAAAACTGTAACACTCAATTGTCATTAGCCCCGTTTGAAAGGAAGCTTTTGCTCCTTAGTAATGTAAACAAATAGATACAATAGTAATGTTTCTGTGATCACTGTTCTTAGTACATTGGTGACTTTTGTACCTATGCGTGGAAGAAAAAGATCACTAAGAAACACAAAGGAAACATATTACTTTCTTTTTTGGATGAAACCCATTCCCAAGTTTCTTCCTTAAGACCAAGACTGCTATACTTGCCATCAAAAATTCTGACCCAGAAAAAAGAATCATAAGATATCTAGATGTACCAGTGTTGTGAATCACGGAGTCTCGAATTGTTTTCCTTCAAAGGTCTGTCCATAATTCCAGTTTTTAGGGGAGACATTGTAAGATGTCACAGTTGACCCGTCACTTGAAGTTACTTCAAAAGAGAGGGCTTGGTTCTTGAGATCAGCATTGATATGCCAATTTTGGCCCCAATTACGACCCATTGGTAACCATCCGGTTCTCGATCCTTTGATCTTCACAGCAGCTATATCACCAGATCCCGCAACATTGGTAATCAAAACCGAAATGAAAATGCCTCCACCATCTACTGTAAACCGCATGCTCCCTTCTCTTCTACAGTTGATCCTGTTATGTTAAAACCAGTAACAATGGTTACACGCTTTGGACAAATACACAATACTTTACAAAACCAGTAACAATGATTTCTACTCTTTTTCCACTCATGGCTAAAATGAAAATCTCTACACCAACAACTATATACTTCTATAACCTTCGTAGCTATTACAATCAGTTAAGACCCACTCAAATACCATTTCTCTGAATACTGTAAACACCGCGATAATATTTGAATAGAAAGATCAAGGGTATTAGCGTAAATTGCCAAGCATTTTAGGGCAAACTCAGCTCATATAAAGCACACGGATATCGAAGAAGAAAGCAAAAAGGCATCGCCAGATTTTTTCAAAATTTAAATCGAAAGAGACGTAAGTAAAGCAGAACCCCATTCACACCACCGCAAACGCAATTCTCACAAAACGCGAAACTAACTGAAATTGACAACAAAAGTTTGCGGACAAAACGCACGCACCTTCGATACTGCACTGGCATGTTCCCAGCTTTCCAAATAGCAATCTTTTCAAACGCTTCAATCGGAAGTACGAAATGTTTATTCGGTGGATTACAGTGACCACCACCTTCAGGATCAAATCCATAATTAGGAGCACAGAAATTAGTAGCAGTGACAATGATTGAAGTTCCAGGGATACACCAACGGAGATCATCAACACATCTGAGCTCAAAGCAAGCACCACAGATCTGACCACGATCAAACAGAGTCTCGCTTAGACCAACAGTTGCTAAACCATACCCAGATTTGACGAGATCTCCATATCCACACGCACCACCAACAGCATCTCGTGGATTAGAAGAGGCGTAGTAGGTAGCTCGAGCTGGACGCCATTCGGAAGCGTCGGAAGAGACGGAGGAGGAAGATGGTGAAGAGGTTGAAGAAGAGTAATGAGAAATCGCCGGCGGTAATAGTGCAAGGAGAAAGAAGAGTAAAGGAAGAAGAAGAAACCGCTGCATCTCTCCGGCGAGAGAGAAAAATGTGAAGTGTGAATTTTGGAGAGATTCTGATGATTAGTGTTTTTACTCTTTAGTGGGAAAACATTTTGCTTTTATCGATTTGTCGGCTTCCCTTAAAATGACGAAAATACCCTCGTTTTGAAAAAGTTAAGCGGCTTAAGTACAAATCAAATCTAAATGTGGTAATGTTCTTAAGACCGTCATGTGAAGACTTAAGTTAAGATTTGTACTTCAACTTCAATGTGTTAAAGAGATCAGTTTGTGATTTAAACCATTTTTTACATACATAGAATGTTTTTTTTTAACCCGAATAATCCGGTTCAATCAAAATTCACCAAAGAACTTCAAACTAGCCATAAAAAAATTTTCCAAACTAATTTGAGATCTGATTAATTTCGGGAGAAGCCACGTGAATATCATAATGCCACACATAAATATTATTTAGTTTCCAATAAAATCGAATTCGGGATAACACATTCATACTATTTTTTGCATATTCTAGTATTACCATCGGATAACATCTGTGTGGGATATCAAATTTAATCCAAATTAACACAAGCTAGTGAGGATTTTATATTTTATTCAACTACAAGCAGCTTTGATAATGGCTTCAAAATGGCGCTTCTCATGGATCATAAAATGACCACCATCAGGGACCTTATGAAGCTTAATCCATGGAAGCTTATCACATAAATAGAGTAAAACTTCCGGTGGAATTTGTTTGTCTCTGAGTCCAATCCACAAATGAACCGAACCTTTGTTACCTTCCCTAAATGGATTGCTCAGTTCAGTTGGATCAAATTCCCAATGCCCATAACCAGCAATGATATCTCGTTGCATACTCACATATTCACCTTGTCGTAACGCAGACTCCTATGTTTCAAATAAGAGTATTCATGAGTGTTTTTTTTTCTTTCAATAATAAGAGTGGATTAATCCAAAGACCTAGAATTACATACATATGCCAACACACTAGTGGTAGAGCGAAAAGAATTTAGAGAATGGTAGTATGCTATCTGAATTCAAATCTTCCTCACCACATTGTGTGTATCGTTTAAAATTTTTATGTAGTTTCCCAAGCTTCAAATGTAACCTAACTCAAGACATCAGGAATTAGCTACTTGAATTCGAACTTTCACAAATAAATGCACATATACTTATACCTTGATATATGGGTGTTCTGTATGCATTGCTGCGAGTTCAATGTCACGTTCGGTCATACTATCTTCAGGAGTTCGACTATGTGGGAACCATTTCTGAGTCATCCACCAATATAACAACCATGGACAATAGTGTGCGATTCTAAGAGTCATTTGGAATCCAAAAGGCAATTTCTTCATCGCTACATTCAACAAATGTTGAGGCACACGTTTCCACCAATAACTCACTAATGGTACCACCAGCGTAGCTCCACTTAGTCTATATATAACATTCACATAATTAGAATTTTGATAACCGGTAACTGTTCTAAGTTCGGCAACACCCGGAAACTAGGGGAGACATGAAATCTTTTAAATGTCGTACACAATATGAGAGGTATTCAAACACATGTAACATATTATTGCTATCATAAGTTTTTTTCGTTCTACTACTACACCACGTTCTTATAGATCATATATATATTACCTATGAGGAATGTAATTGAGGCAACCATAAATAGTGTAAGCTCCAAGTGACATCCCAAGAACATGGAACTTTGGTCCGATTTGTAATTTATCAGCAACTTCTTCGATATCGTATGTATCTGTTTTCAATGTTCGTGATAGATGAGGATCACTTTCTCCATAACCAGCTCTATCAAAGAACAAAAAATAAATCTTGAATTCATCGATCATTTCCTGAAAACCAATAGAGTTGCTTTCGTTAACATTATAAAATATTACAATAAAGAAAACATTCAAAGATCCATTAATACAACCGTTACGTTTATACCTGGTTGATGTATAAATCAACATCTTTGGAATTTCTGTTTCCATGAATGATTATAATTTTGTTTTTGGCTTTATCTTTTGGAAACCCTAATTCTTTATAAGCTATATGTCTACCATCACTGAGCTTGATTCTTGGACATATCTCTGAAACATTTTCCGGTAATGGAATTGGAGGCGGTGGTATCATGAACTTGTAGACATAGTAGCATAATAATCCCACAATCACAAATAGAAGCAATATCATTTGACCTAAACATTATACATTGAAAACTTTAGTTTAACTTGTGAGAATAACATGCTTAAAATGACAGTCATAACCAAATTTAGGGCAAATTAAATTTTTTAAAAAATTAATGCCTCTAAATTAAAGCAAGAGTGAGTGATGATCATCATCGATTTGTAATTAAGTCTCCAAACTTACTAGAAATCATGATAATATGACAAGAGAAAACATACCTAATGATTTAGGAGATGGCTAGATTTTGTGATTTCTGATGTTATGGTGTCTATTAACTTCGAATCTTTTGTAGTTTGTAACGTCTATAGGAGTAATTAGTTTTGTTGTCAAGCGGACCTCATTTGTTACACATGTCATACATGTAATTACTTTTTTTCTCTTTGGTCACACACGTCTTTATAAAAATTGTTGCATGACAATTATTAAAATTGTGTAACTGCTCTCATTTTTATTGCATTTTTTACATATTTATAACTTTTGATTTTGAATTTGTCGTATAAATACTAATCTTGTATGAAAAGCTTTATGACGTATTCTACGTGACCAATGATTTGGTTTTCTTGAATTTGACCGATTTTATGAATTGTGTACGTTACAATGAGATAATGTGTCAACTCCCTTCACTCATTTATATTGCATTGATTTTGTAATTGGTGTCTTTTGTGCTTTAATTATAGTAGCTAATAAATTAATTACAAAGTGTCTTTTAAAATATGATTAAAGTACTTCATCAAAGTTTGTTAACTTGCCGAGTTGCTCTCAGTCTGGTGGTTAGGATGATTCAGCTAAACACTTGGCACCAAGGTTCGATTCCTACCCACTGCATTATGGTAGCTTAAAAAATAAATTATTGGAGATGGACTTTAGGCTATGGATCGGGTCTTATCGATGCAATGTTAAAAAAAAAAAAGTTTGTTAACTTACTTTTGCTTTACTACAAAGTCTAGAAGATTTAGTGGATCAGTTCCTATAAGATACGTCGTCGGTATAGATTTTTTATAATATATAATACAACGATGAAATATACAAGCTCACAGATAATAGATAAATCCCCGAAAATAAACATCTAACATGAGAACCACAATATTTAAAAGAAAATGAGAAGGAGAATATAGAACATTTAGAAAAACTGAGTCAGAAAAGTAATCTTGAACCTAAAACTCGTAATTTTCACAAAGATCTATATAACCGAACGTAGATGACAAAACTTCCTATTATTTATTGGGTCATTTCACAATAAACTCTTGATTTTAAAAACTACTTTTATTTTTATATATAAGAATATTTATGTCATAATATCGTACATATCTTTTATTAATTTCATTCCAAACATATAACTATTGAGATGTTTTTTTTTTTTTTGGATGAATCAACTACAAGCGGTTTTAATAATGTCTTCGAAATGCTTCTTCTCATGAATAATAAGATGTCCAGCTTCAGGAACTTCATGAAGCTTAATCCATGGAAGCTTATCACATAAATAAAGTAGAATCTCTCTCGAAATTTGTTTGTCTTCAAGTGCACACCAAATATGAACTGAACCTTTGTTATCTTCTGAAAATGGATTGCTCAATTCAGTTGGATCAAACTCCCAATTCTCAAAACCAGCAATGATGTCTCTTTGCATACTCACACATTCACCTTGTCGCAAAGCTGATTCCTAGACCACATAAATCAATCACTTTAATGAGTTATTGTCCAAATATTACATCAAACTTTACATGTAACAAGTCCTAGACATTAGGGTATTTCGATTGGTTGCGGGCCTTTCATGTATAAATTTTTTATATCCAATTAAAAATCGAAAAAGTTTCAATTCTGATTCAGGTCATATTTTGGTGGACTACATATTTTGTGTCCATTCAAGAACCTATTTAGTTCAAAATCGGGTAGGCATGAATTTTAAACAATTTTTTCTGGTTCTACTACAAAATACCCGACAAATTTTTAAAAAATTACTCAAATAATATTCTTATATACCCGAAAAGTATCTGCATACTCAATTTTTTAAAAAGAAAAATACCCAAAAATACCAAAGAAATATTTGAAAGACCCTATAGATCTACATGTATTGAGGTCAATCAAAATTACGTACCTTAATGTAGGAATGTTTGGTATGTTTGTCCGCAAGTTCTATATCGCGGTCGGTCATAGTATCTTTGGGATTTGTACTAAATGGTGAGAACCATTTCTGAGTCATCCACCAATAGAACAACCACGGAACATAATGTGCGACTCGAAGTGTCCATCGATTTTGAATTGGCAATTTCTTTAAAGCTGAATTCGACAAGTTTTTAGGCAAACGACTCCACCAAAAATTCAGGATTGGTACCACCAACGTTGCTCCACTTAGCCTATGAGGAATGTACTTTAGACAGCCATAAACTGGATAAGCTCCAAGTGACATCCCAAGTACATGAAACTTTGGTCCGATTTGTAATTTGTCTGCAAGTTCTTCGATATCGTAAGTATCGGTTTTTAGGGTTCTTGATGGATGAGGATCACTTTCTCCATAACCAGCTCTATCGAAGAGCAAGAAGTAAATCTCGAATTCATCAATCATTTCCTGCAGGAAGCCAGATCATGAGCATTATTGTTAATTCTTTTTGGTAAAATGTTCAATCAATATACCATTTTTCGATTTTGACAGACAATAAAAAGATACGCGAATAGCAGGAAAAAAAAAGAATTACAAGAAAGAACAACAAGCTCGATCGTCAAAAACAACAAAACATCAAATAAATACCAAGTAAACATTATGATATGAAATAATAACCAACAATATATAATCCGAAAAATTAAGTAATTAATACCTGTGTGATTTTTAAATCAACTAACTTGGAACTTGCAAATCCATGGAGAATGATTATTTTATTTTTGGCTTTGTCTTTTGGAAACCCTAATTCTTTGTAAGCTATATATCGACCATCGTTGAGCTTGACTCTTGGACATATCTCTGAAACATTGTCTGGCAATGGAATCGGTGGTGGTGGTTTTATGGACTTGTAGACATAAAAGGCTATTAATCCCATAGCCGAAACTAGAAGCAACATCATCGAGCTCGAAAGATGGCTAAGTAAAATGAAATCTTTTTATTGATTGAAGATTGAGTTCTTTGGCCAAAGCAAAAGAGTACATTGATACTTATACTGATAAGTAGTACTACTAGACAAAGACAATTTACGCGTTTTGGTTTACATAAAGATTTATAAAAAGAGAAATAAATATAGAGATTATAATAAATTTACGCGTTTAGTAACATATCAATGACACATGTTATATAGAATCTATATATATTTATTGTTGCTTGATATTTATCTATTTAATCAGATCACTACATTTATCAAGAAATTTGTTCTTGAATCTAAATAAATTTGTTTAGTTTACTATCTATAAATAATAAATAATTAGGATTATATCCGCGTTATAACGAGAGATTTGATTGTTTTGATTATTTTTTTAAACCGTATTTCTTTAATTTGTTAGACCCGTGTTGATATTTTGGTATATTATTTTTGAGATGTTATTTTAGAAATTCGAAACCTGAACCGAAATTGATCCGAATTAGAGTAACCGAATCCGATAAAATACCCAAATGGATCCTAAATTTATGTACCCGAAAAACTGAATCTGAACCAGAACAATTTTAGTTTTTTAAAGTTTTATATTATTTTTTTTAATTTTGATTTTCTTATATAAAATTACTTGAACTCGAACTCGATCTATATCAAACTGAACCATATCCAAAAAATAAAAAATGTCTAAATAAGTCTTAAATCAAGATAACCAAAATACCGAATTATATGAACCGAACCCGATAAAATATCATAATATGTGCTAAATCGATGTACACATAAAATTGAATCCAAACCTGAACTGAAATCGGATAAAAACCGAATTTATATCCAATGTATTTTTATTAGTTTTAGTTTATTTTAATTTTTTCTGTTAAATTTTTATTAGTTTTGAATTTTTATATAAAAATTTATAACAAAATCAGTTTAACCCTATTTTTAAGGATTGTTATAAACCATATGTTAATTTTATTCTAAAATTTATAACACAGTGAAAATGAAAATGTATCCCACATATACAAGTATTAACTTAGAAATATCTAGTTAGTTTAGAAGGTTTCAAGTGTCGTGAATTTGCAGTTTAGAAACTAAGAAGTTGAATGAAAAAAAAATATGTAGAAGAGGCCCATCACGCGCTTGGACTCTTTAAATATTTTAGAAAAAGCCCAAAATTTAAAAAAGCCCAAAAAGTCCACAGATTTCAGCCAAACGCGCTCAACGCGCGTTAAGTGCGAGTGGAACAAGTTTAAGCGCGTTTAGTGCGAGTGAGATAGCTTTAAACTTGAGTGGGATAGTTTTAAGCGCGTGAATCGCGAACGGATAGTTTCAAAAACAAACATAAATCTTTGACAAAAAAACTGTATAGAATGTCCATTTATGTAATTGTACAAAATGTCTTTTCTTTTTAATTTTTACACTAAATACTCATTTTTAAGAATATGTACCATTTCGTATAGACAATAATACTATCTATCAAAAATATTTATAGTAATTTTATGATAGATATATATTTGTTGTCTACGGTGGACATCTATATTGTATACCATGAACATAATATACAATGTTGTCTATTATAGACATTTACACGGTCCACCGTGGACGACAATATTGCAATTCAACACTCCAAAAAAAAATCTTCCAAAAATTAAAACATAAAATGTACAATTTTGTGTAACATTCAAAAAAATATGACATTTTAGATAATTAAAAACCATAAAATTGACATTTCATACAAATTTCTCTAAATATTTCATATTTATCCTTTGTAATGAAATCAAATTTTCATAATTTTCCCAGGAAAATTAGCAGATCGAGATGATTATGAATAAACGGTGAGTCAAAAACAGAGGCTAAACAATGCCTTTTATAATAAGAAAAATAGAAAACCTAGTTGCATAAGAAAAAGGAAATCGTAATAGAAAAGCAAAAATAAGGTTTAGGTGAATCTTCGAAGATCGTAGGAACTTCTAAGTTAAACGCAGAGTTGCGTCTTCACCAAGTTATCGTCACAATTTCCTATAACATTCCATGGCGGTTGTAATGTAATGCTCAGTAGCGGAATATAGGTATTCAATCAAAAGTATGATTGTGAGAAGAAAGAGTCGATTAACAAAATGATTATGAAAAAACCAGAAAATACTCAGAGACTTATTCAAAGAACAAAGTTTAAGTAAAGCCGATAGTGAAAAAGACTTTGCTAAGCTGCAAAAAAGGAAACAGTATTTATTCTTTCTTCATAAACATTACTGTAAGACAGTGACATTTTCATGATAAAAAGGTATCAAGATGTGTCTTTTGTCTTCCATGAGAGAGGGAAGAAGATTGCATGAATCTTATTCAGAGGTCTTCAGGTCCATTGATGTTCTGTAATAAACACATGTAAAGATTTAATTCTTTGATCTTCAAAGTAAGTCCAATTAATGCAAAGATTTAAGACAACTCTGTAATATAACACGTAGTTGGTTTTGTTACCTTGTTCTCGACCACAGCACCATCTGGAATTTCGAGCTTAGCACCAGATTTTGCCGTCACAGTCACATTTCCCTTCAAAAACCAAAAGGAACGATGTTGAGTGTAGAATCTATGTCTAAAACTACCTCGGAAACTAATGTGTTATGGATCATAGACAGATTTACACACACAAAAACATATATAGATGTACCTTGAGAACAACAGATGAACCAAACCAAACATCACCAGACACCTTAAGGTTGTCGAGCTCGACTATACTAGGGATAGACTTAAACCGGCTCAAGAAATTAGCCACCTGTTAAAAAGATACACTATGTGAGATTAATGAGACAATGTATAGAAAAAAAAACAGGACTTGTCAAAAATCTTTTACCTTCTTGAACTCGGGTCCCAATTCAATTGATGGGTTCGAGGGGTTAGTTCTAGCTTTGTTTCTGGTGACGAAGCCGTCAACTAGGGTGTAGAGATCAGACTATAGAAGAATTAAAACTAAGATCATTAGCCAAATGTTTTAAATGATGTCTGTGTTACTCTGTTTCGCTGTTAAATGTGGGAACAGAATTTACCTGGACGAGCAGCAAGTCTGAAGTTGCCTTCACTGGCAAGAACCGTGAGCGAGGTACATTAACACCAATAGCGTTGTCAAAGAACTGTTTTAAGACAAATTTGCACAGATTAGAAAGGAGTTAAATAAAGATTACAGTATGCAATCTATATTTCAAAATGTGCCAATGGGACAGTCATATTACCCTTATGGCAGCACCAGCTGCTGTTTCTAGTTGAAGAACTTTGACTCCATCAACTTCCTGAATACATTATCAGTTTTTCTTAGGTAAGATAATTTTGAAAATTACAAAAAAAAAACTGTGCAATAGGCCACTTAGGAACCTTTGGGTTGGGAATGATCTCCATTTTAAGTGCATCAGCTTCCACAAGCTTTTTGATGGCCTTCAAGTTAACCCATCTGCAAACTTACACATTTAGTATGTACTAAGAAGTTATGTTCTAAAATCATTCGGGACATGATCTACTTACAGGTTGTTTGTGTTGAAGATCTTGAACTTCTCAATTGATTTGAACTCATTGACCTACCACGAAAATCAAAACACGAGTGCAATAACTCTTAAAACAAGTATATGATTTCAAATACTATTTTTACTACACTAAATTCGGCATTTACTCAGTGACAAAAAACAAAACAAAAAATTGGCATTTAACATTATCACTTCATAAGAACAATCTAAAGCAGAGAAAGGAGGAGAAAAGGCTTTGCAGAGATCCCAAGGAATGAATCTGTAAACTAAGCTCTAATGCAAGACGAGTATCAAACAAGAAAAAGAAATCCAAACTGTAACAGGAAGGAGAACGAAGAAGTAAAGACTTACATGTTCATTAGGAACCTGAGCAATCTCTAGAAGCTGAAATAAACCAAAAACGTCAATTTAGAGGTCAAGAAAACGAATTATGTTCTTCAGTAGCATAAGAAATTGTAGCAGTGTGAAGATCATGAGTTGCCGAGAGGTTCAATAAAAATGACAGAATTAAGAACTTACCTGAACTTTTCCTTCATAAGAAATGAGAGTTCCTCCCTTTACATCAGCTAAGGTTTTGGGTGTAACCTCCATACAGTATTCGTTCTTGTTCTGGATCAAGTGCTTCAGGATTTCTACAGCAGGCAAGCGAGACAGTTAGTATGGGATTTTCATCTATGATTTTCGGGTTAGATATTAAACTATTATGTGTAAATAAGAACGAGAAAACTACAAATAAAACATACTTAAGTCAACGATTGCACCCAAGTTGTCTGAATTGGCAACGAACACATATTCCTTACCCTGAGAGACTCAGAAAACAAAAGTTTCAATAAACATGGCCTATCAATCTTAAATGCTGGAAAAAATAGTAATTGACTGCACTAAAGAAATAACCTGTGATAAGAAAGTATCAAGCTTTCCACTGTTCATGAGGGCTGGGAATACATCACCATGACCAGGAGGATACCTTCACAAAGATATATTATTAGTAGGTGATCCGATCAAAAACAGAAGATATTCCTTAAATGCAAACGTAATCTCAAAAAAAACTTGAATATAGGAGAAAAAGCAAATTCTATGACGTCTACAGCAAATGGTCAACTAGCAAGCCGATGAGGCTCATTAAAATTTTAAACATGTCATATTCTCATATAGATTTCAAAACAATCTACTACAGAAAATCACAACTTCCCGTTCTCAGCAATAAAGGACTGCTCTCAGAGAGCACAAAACATTATAATTTCAATTATCAGTTATGACATTCATCACGTAGGAAGATAAACTAGTTCTAACTTGCATAGGAAGATCTAATGCAGCTATTGTTGTTGATCCTGAGGAGCCTACCGAAAGATTCAGGCAGAATATAAACAGGAACAATAAACGTTTAGAGCATCAAAACATGAAAACTGTAACGGTGCAGTTGATAAGTCCGTAATTATGAACCACAAGGATGAACGACGAAAAAAAATTAATACGCAAAAGCCAGCGGATAGTTTAATTTGAATAGTATAACAAAATGAATTCATACCATCCCTCCTTGTCGGTCTTTCCCTTGCTGGGCCACGGCACAAATTCATCTGCCACAATACGGGGATATTTGCTCTGGAATATCCAAGTAAATGTTAGTAGTTGCTGGTCTGATGTCAATTTATTTATACAAATGGAATTTTAAATTTGCTAGTTTGATATGCATCCACATTACAAACCTGGTTAAATGTGTGAATATCAACATTTGAGTTGGTGTATTTTTCCACAATCTGAATATGACAAAAAATTAATCAACAAAGTATAACATAAATATGAAAGTGAGGAAATGGGATCCACTGTGACATATAAGTACCTTTTGTGTGTCATCATGTGTATTGAACGAGTTCATGAGAACCAATGGAACCTTGCAGCCGTACTTGTTGTTGAGATTCTGTGGGTGAGCAAGAAATTGGGCATAAAGATTAGGAAACATTTAAGGAGGTAGTAGTCATAGTAATAAAAAAAATGACGAACCTCAATCTGGATAACAATAAGATCAAGAAATGTCAAACCATCACGAACTTCGATAACCGACCTGCACAGAAAAAAGTAAGATATAATTTCTCTAATTCCTGAATCTTGGAACAATACCTCCACTAGCAATGCAAACAAGTTCTATATTGTAGAACAAGAGAACAGTCAACCAGACAGTCAAAAACAAGGATGACATGGCAAATAGAAATCCAGATTGGGAAAAGTCCAAGCGAACTGAAACAGATATTTCATATTCAACATTGAACTTGAAATCTCAAAGAGACCGGAGCAAGTACGCAGGTGAAGATAAACGCAATTGGATTGAAAAATGCGAATAACAACAGACCAAAAAGGCTTACTTGGGGCCAGTGCATCCCATAGTTGTTCCAAGACCTCCATTAAGCTTCAACACAACAAGTTTGTCCAACAAATTCTTAGTCTCGGAAACATCTACAATCAATTTTAAAAACGTAGTTATAGTAACAAAGATAAACTGCAAGCATACTGAAGACAAAACAAAAAAATTGTATCAGTGAAAAGGAATAAAAAAAACCTTCGGAGACGGGAGCCATTTTCTCGTAGGGAACAACGATTTCATCAGTAGGTGTCTGGATCTTACTCCACTCAATGTTCTGTGCCTCACCGCTTCAAAATTCATATGAAATCAATAACCATGGAACTAGTTAGTATACTGGTACAGTGTAAACGAAGAAGAAAACAACCCAGATCTATAGCTGGATCCGATCCAGAGCTGGGCCTTATAATCGTAAGCGATACCGGAAATCACCGAGAATTATGAACAACCAAAAAGCTAAGAAACTACGAAATACTGTTCGATCATCAACAAATCGATTGATATACGGAAGTACGCATCCACATATACACAATTAGAAGCGATAAAGAAGAAAGACGAACCTCAAGTAGCGTGAAACGAGGCTGATGAATCCACTCTTCTCATTCTCACTGAAACAGTGGAGAAAACAAGCAAATCAGTCGAAATCATCACAAAATTTCGGATCTCAAATTTCGAAGCCATAACGGTCCAACAGATTTAGGAAGAAGTGAGACCGAAAAGAAAATCAAGAAAGCGATCAACAAAAATAATCGAATCCGAATACAAACCTCATGTCAGTAAGGCCATCGACGGCGGATTTGAGTTGAGGGAGATTCTCAGTCGTTGCGGCCATTGTTGATTACAGATTTGAGCTTCCGTTTCAGAAGAAAAGAAAGACGAGATGATTGATTGCTTGTAAATGAAGAGAAATATGGAAATTAAAGCAAAGATATATCATATATAACGGAGTTTTTTTGGAGTAGTGGTGATGAAGTGACGAGTAGGAGGAGGCGTTCATTTACCGCATGTATATAAATATGTTTGTCGTCTTCTATTCACCAATTGGACATTTACAGCTGTCACTTTGCATGTCCCTCCTGTTTCGTCTTAATACCGTCAATTTCCTTTTTTTCCTTTTTTTCCAACGGTCCGGTTTCGTCTAATTACCGTCAATATTTTTCAAAAACCAGTTTCTTGTCTTATTTTTGATTATTCATATTTTCTGGTAGAATAATAGTCTCCATTCATATTATTAATAGAGAAAAAGTAATTTTAATCAGATTTTGACCAAATTGTAAAGATAACTAAATAATTTCATACTTATGGTTCTTTGTCATCAAATATTATATCATTTTTACGGTTGCAACATTAGTTATTATCAATCATCTATGTATTCTGTCCTAAAAGTATGGGAAAATTATTATAACCAACCAAAAGTCCAAAACCCACAAAAAATATATAAAAAGATTGGTTTTATTCAGAAATCATACCAGAAATATCTTAAACCATGTCTTTAAAGTCACCATAACCAACCAAAGTCATAAAAATCCCAGAAATAAATAATCCAAAAACAAAAAAAAAAACAGAGAAAAAAAAAACAAAGAGAGAATCATTCCATAGAATATTCTTCTCTAGCTCACTCAACATTAAGGAAAGCTTTGATCCTTTGAACAGTGGAGCTGATCAAAGTAGTCACTGTATTCACCGACTTCTCACTCACTTCTCGCGACATCTTGGTCTTGTCAGAGACAAGAATCTGAAAAGCTAAAGTCAGTATAGCTCCACCGTCCTCCGTCGTGGCTCGACGGCCATCACTTGTGATGATGAAACCAGAAGAAAGGATTGGAATTGTAGCAGGATTGATTTCACCAAAGACAGCCTGATTCACTGTGCTCACGTTGAGTGGAGCGTACACTAACATGCCTCCTAATGCGTCCATGTAGCTGTCTTGTAACACCAACTTGTCGTCTTTGTCTGAGCCTTGTGCTTGCAACATGTCATTATACTCCCTTCTCGTAGGCTACACATGATAGTTCAAGATTAATATATAAGCCAATAATCCAACAGTTGTGTGAGATATCTATATATGTATACTGTATACATGTACCCGAAGAATGGTCACGCAGTTGGTTTCACTTGATCCGGTCATAATGCGAGCAATCTGAGAGATTTCGGCTCCACTAAAAAGAATGTCCCACTGTTACATACAAACGTTGTTTTTTTTTTTTTGTAATCAATACGTGATTAAGACAGCAATAAGAGGGAAAAAACTACAATTATCAACAAATTCATCCATAACGCAAACCACACCTATAATTATCTAGAATCGAATTTTAATAAAAAAACAGATATTTTAAAACTTAACAAAAAACAGATTCTCTACGATTTTAATGTTAATCAGATCTACCATATCCCCAATTTTATCGGTCTAACTGATATAATCATAGTACTAAATCAATCTGTACTATGTTTGCATTTAGTAAAACCAGAAACCCTAACCAAGTCTAATTAAATTGTATCATACATTATCATGCGGCTATGTAAAATCGAATTTCGGTAGAAATGCAAACATTTAACAATTTGATCAAAAGATTAATTTAGGCTACACATGATAGTTCATCATACGATTCATACCATCCCAATGTTAGCGTGATCTATCATCCCCAATGTTATTAGCTTCTTTTTTTTTTTTTTGTCCCCAATGTCATTAGCTTTAGTGTACACTGATATAGTCATACTAAATCCATCTATTTTATACCCAAAAAGTTCAATCTATAATACTATACTTGTATTTAGTAAACCGGAAACCCTAACTAAAATATGTTCTAATTATATATCTACTAGTTTCACGTATCGAAAGTTCATTATAAGTTAGATGATGTTGGAGATAAAGAAAGAACCGGTTGACGAGCATAGTTGTTTCGGAGGAAACTGAAGACTTGCGAAGGAGTGAAAGGGATTAAGAAAGAATTTGCAGCACTGATAACTAAACCGGGAGGTTGACCGATCTGTGTATTTTCTCGGATCGAGATTCTCAATCCAGAATTCGAATGCTTTGGAAAATCAATTTTGCCAAACATGATCAACATTTCGTTGAAATTCATTAACATTCTTTCCCCTAATTTCATGACATTGCATCTTCCTTCTAGTTTCGGTACCACTGCCACAAAACATAATAACTTCATCAAACGCCACATTATTGTAGAAGCTATACGTTGAAAATTCATCAAAACCCTCAAATTAGTAATAATCGTTTCAAACTAACATCTCGAAATACCACAACAAATATATCATGCATGTATCTTAGGCTCCAATACTCATAAAGATGAAATGTACCTTCGCTCCAGTCAGTTTGAGGAATGATAAGCGTGGAGGTGAGAGCCATCCTCTTACACATTCTCTCAAGCGTGACGATCCAACGTTTAGCTCCATAGCCTGACTCGCCACCTACAACCTCCCTAAACATTTGATGTGTGTTGAATTTATTGTCCACTTCCACATGCTCGATCCACATTACCTACACATAATTATCAATCAAAATACAATATTTATAGATTATTAGTATGAACTTTACGCATACCCAAAAGTCAGTTTCAAAGGAGAAAAATTGTCACATTCTTATATATTACTTAAGATTTACAAATCTAGTCGATATGAAATATTTCTAACATAAACATATATGAAGTCGGTCGAGAGTCGGTAGAGGTACCTTCGACTGAGAATTGGGCAAGGCTTGGATGAGACAACCAGACGGACGTTTGTAACAACAAACTTTGACAAAATCAAAGTTGAAGTTATACGAAACATCAGCAATAATCCATAATCCTCTGTCGATTTCTTGGCAGCACCGGACGATCATGAACTCCCTTGGTGGTACAAGCCGTGACAAAATGTGTAGTTGCTCCCACATCTATCAAATTTCATTCACATTCAACACTCGAAACACCAAATTCAAATATTGGATTGGTAATATATTGAAGTTAATTAAATATGAAAATAATTTTTACCACTTGCAAAACATTGCAGTTTTCTCTCATGGGAAGCTCCAGTCCGAGCACACACATCGTCTTGGCCTCGTTAACAATCGTTGGAAAAAACTCTTTCCATTTCTCCTACAATAAATAAATTATACATATTAATTTATAATTTACAATTAAATCTAGCCCTAAAGTTGAAACGACCAGAACAAGATCATTCCGAATAAATTAAAAACCCTGTATTGCTAAAATAAAATATTTTTCACAAACCGGTTTAATGGGAAGTAAAATTTTGGGTCCTAAAGAAAAAGTTCTTTTTGAATAATATTTTAAAATGAACCTTCAAATGTTTTGGGTTCTGTGTTAGATCTCATGGGAAAGAGTTAAAATAATGTAATTATATATATTTTTAATAATGAAAATATGCATCATTTTAATGGCTACTTAGATATAAGGGTTACTTATGATGATTAATAGAATAACACACCGCATCAAAGAACATCTGGATCAAGCTTGTTGCTTCAATAGGAACCACAGTGTCGTATTTGGAAGACTCAACTCGAGAACTCGAACCCCTGAAATGTTTGATCGCATGCAAGTACTTCTGATACCTATCTTGGTCAATGACATAAGTTCCGTCAATGGTTGACTTAACCCAAAACTGTTCCTCAGTTAGAAACAGTCGCTTGAGCTCTTCAATGGCAATTGCCGCAGTTTGAGACAATATTTGACTTATTTCCATTTCGGAGAAAACTGGTGTTGGTTGGATGTGTTGATGAGAACTTGATGCTCCGAAAACATTGCTAGGACCTGCACCTAATGGGTCCATTGGGCGTTTGGACATGTGCTTGGATACATAACTTGAGATTTGTTCATACTGAAATCAAATTTGAATTCATACAAAATGGTTAGTATAGACTAGTGAGTTTGATTTAACAAGTTGAATATTTTTTGTTAAGATATTAAACATGTTTATTGACTAAAATAAATCAAACTTGTTACGTAAAACATAATGTTTTATCATACTCTATTGTTACAGTACTGTATACGTATTCACAATCAATATATTGATTGTTCATAAATCTAAATGAATATCAAAAAAAATCGTAAATAGAAAAAATCGCCTAGACCTCCATAGTCCGGTGGTAAAAACCATTTGGTTCGACTTTTGGCACTCAGATTCAATAGAAGTTAACCAAGTAGGGTTTTAAGCCAAAAGAACAACAATAAACAAAACAAAAATACATATCAAAACAAATAATTAAACGATTTTTTGGAGTCAAATTCTGGTGAAAACAATGAACCTAACTATTTGGCTAGAGACACATCCCCAATTAATTTATTATTTTCTTAATATATTTAACATGTTTATTGACCACATTAAATAAATCAAACTTGTTACCTAAACATAATGTTTTTTTCATACTCTTATCATCTTTTTCAAGATAAGAATGTTTTTTTGTTGTAAATCTAGATGTATATCAATCGTAAATAGTGAAATAATAGGCGATTTAAACAACTGAAATCAAATAATGACCTGCTCTCTAAGCCGAGCGTTTTCCAAACGCAGTTTTTGGAGATTGCGTTCGCGTTCTTCTATGCCAATAGGAGGACCACCACAAGTTGTACAAATCAAATTCTTTAAAGCGTCAAGTATTGCTTCATTTTCACCTCGAAACCTTTCGTTTTCTCCACGAAGTAACACGTTAGTAGATTTTCCTTCCTGATTCTTTAATCGGAAAACAATAGTTCTATAAATTGAAATAAACTTTAATTAAGATTATTTAATGTATATAAGTTGCTAAGGTTAATACTTTGCAATAAGTGCGTTTGTTTTGGAACCAAAACTTGACTTGGTTCATTGTAAGATTCAGCTCCTGACATAATCGTCGTCGTTGAAATTCATCTGGATGAGGATTTTCCTTGAAGTAACTTGATTCAACAAAAAAAAACATCAGTTATTACAACACAAAAGTCATTAGTTTTGTTTTAATAAAAATTAACAAAATACGCATAGTGTTGACTTCTTGGCCTGTTGGGAAATTTTATCCATGTAAACGTTTTTTTCTCAGCTTTCAAAGCGAATATATATAATTATAAGTTACTGAAAAATAAAATTAACAAACTATAAATAAAGATTTACGCTTCAAGTCTTTGGATCTGTCGAGGGTTATGGCGAGTCTTCTTATTTCTCTTAGCATCTGCCGGAGCAAATTGTTCAATGCTTGAGATCTCATCACCATCGTTCTCCATTTTGATCTTCACCAAATATTTTTGTTTTTAGTTTTTGTGTTTGTTAATATACAAGTTAATCAGTATTTATAGTGAAAAAGGTGGGTCCAAGGATAACTTTTTTAGAAAATATTTACATTAATTCATAAAAAATAAAAAAGGGAAAATTAGGATATACATGCAATTAAAATGGGTAAATTTTATATATGAGTTAAATATTATATTATATGTTAAAAGATATACATTAAAGTCAAATGTGTATTAGATGCTAATTTATTAGCTTGTGTACAAGAGGGTAAATCAAATATATAAAAGCATTTTAAATCTAAGGGAAATTAAAGTTGTTAGGATAATATTTTTTTTGTTATTCGTCAATTTTTTATTATCACATGTAAATGATTTATCAATATATATATATATATATAGAATGAAAATTTAATTTAAATTTTTTAATTAGCACATATATAATATATAGATAATATTTATAATATAAAAATATGTATAAATAGTGACAACTAAATGAATAATTTGCAAAGACTAAAATAAGAAATGCGCTAAAAAGAAAGAAATCAGAGAGATAAAGACAAAACGCCGAACAAGAAAAAAATTAGACAGATAAAAGCAAAGCGCAAAATCAGAAAGAAAATAGATGAATAAAGATAAAACACTAAAAAAGAAAAAAAAATTATTCAGTATATTTATATAATATTAAATTTTGGGTCTTAGTTTTGAATTTTTAAAAATATTTCATTTTATGGCATGAACTGTTTAGTTTTAGGATTATGTTGTATAATCTTGGGATAATTTTAAGTGGTTAAAGTGTGATTATGTTGAATGGTTTTATGAACTGGTTCAATGTGGACTATATTGGGTTTTATTAGTAGATATAAAATGTCTTTTATAAATGATGTGTTTATTTTACTACCAATCATCACTTCATTTGAAACGATAATTTACAAACAATTGTTTCAAATAGTCTTTTAAACTTATTTAAGTTATTTAAAAAGATCGTTTGCAACATAATTATTTATGGTTATTTGGGAAACAACCATCGTTTTTAAATAAAAATGATCATTTATTTTTATATTTTACACATAATTATGATTTAAGAAAAAATATATGATTTATATTATATTATGGTTGAGAAAAGAATCATTTGTAAAAAAATAGTCATTTGTTGAAATGAAAATATTATTTTAAAATAGTAATTTTAATTTTTATATCAAAAATGTTTACCTATATTTTATTGTTAATTATTTTAAAATCAAATTTATCATATTGACTTTTATCTTGTTACAATATTCAATCGTTGCAATGTTGCTAATCAATATTAATCTTTAAATAACTTTTGTTTAAAAATCGTTTTTGCCAACTACTATTTTCAAACATTAATTTTATAGTATTACCAATCAAACTCGTTGTCCACAACCAGAATAACAACAATCTAGTTTGGATCAAAAGAGCTCCAACGGGTACTTTCTTAGATGTGTTAATTTGCTTTAAAAAAATGTTTTCTTACATTAATTGAGTTGTCGTTAGAGTTTATACGAGATTGTCAATAAATCGATTGAAGAGTGTGCGAACTATGTAATTAATCATTTTTAGAAAACTAATTCAATCCGATTAGTACATGATTTAACACAAAGTTCTCAATGATCATTAGATTCGTGCTTACCTAATGATCATGAGTCCATTCTGATTGGACCGGCCAGTAAAGTAAAAGTAAGCCCAATACGGCCCATCCAACTTCGTGAATCACTCATAATCTAAACGTATTAGCACACACGGAAACGATAGTCCATACATGGATTACAGCCAAAATCAACCACAAATCATTCTTGATCAAGTCCAATCCAATCACATTAACGATCCAAAATATATATAAAACAAAGCATGAGTACCACACGTAACTACAAATATTATGAGTTTAGTTCCAAATTTAAAGAAGAAGAGATCGAGACTTTAATAAGCCTTAACAACTGTGACTGGGCATGTTGCATTTGTCACCACATGATTGCTCACACTACCCAGCAACATCCTACAAACACATCACATATAGATTAGACCAAACTATATTCAATCATAGTTACGTTTCTACTTCCTAAATGTTTTATAAAAAAATCAGATCGAACTTTAATAATTGAGAATAATAGAATACATTACCTTTTGAGAGGACCTAAACCTCGACTGCCAAGAACAATGGAATCGAGTTTTAGATTTTCGACTGCATCGCAAAGTTTCTCCCTTGGATCTCCCCAATATACCTTTGCCACTACCTTTACCTATTGTTAGAAAGAAAAAAAAACGATTAATAGAAACATTACAAACACCAAGAGTTTCAGATCAGAGAAAGACTTTTTTCCGAACTGATTTAACGGGTTTACAGATCAACAAACCATGAGAGCTGACTAATCTTGGGCCAATGTAGCCATGTCAATAAGAGAATATGATATTGTTTTCAAAAACACTCGAATTTGAGATAACACATTACTATTTTACCAAATTCTAGTACTATCACTAAACCATTTCTTTTTGAAATTAAAGAAAATTCAAACGATAGTTGTAACTTAGTAAGATTGAGTAGGAAAAATTACATTTTTAGCCCTAGAAAGAGTATCAAGAACATCAAGGACCTCAGGATCGTAGGCAAGTCCATACTGTTTAGAGAAATTAACCTCTCTAAATTCCTCCAAAGGAACTAACGCTGCAACAATTATTTCAAAAATTTTAAATCATCAAACAACAAATTTTAAAATATTTAATATGAAAACAAAGTTACGAATTAAATAAAGAGATATGGTTGTAATAAAAATACGTGAACCGGTGTCCTCAAAGAGGATTTTGCGGGTATGATCGGCGTTTTGCGGTTGGACATGAATCAAAATGACGGTGTCTCCGTCGTCAAGAAGATTCTCCACCGTCCATCGGAGAGCTGATTTGCTGGTCGGAGAGTAATCCATTCCAACTCCAACAGTTCGTGCTTTTCCCATTTTTCTCTCGATGATTTCTAAGTTGAGAAATGAGAATGATGACAATAGTCTAATTTATATTTATATGTAAAACCGGTTTAGAGAATAGTATAAGTAACGCACACAGAATTTGTCCTTTTCTTTTCACTGTTTTTGCTTATGATGGGATTGATTCGTGAAGCTACTAGGTCTCTCTCTTTGCTTTTTTCTTTTTCTTATAAAATTCCATAGTTATTTTCTTTATCTCGCTTGCTCTCCAAGACTATTATTCTTTGTCAACTTTCTGAAAAGTCGAATTTTATTTTAAGACTTTTTTCCATTCTTAGTTTTTTGAGTTATTTATTCATTTGATAATGGAATAGATGCAATCATATCAAACCAACTCGATCCTTTTAAAAGTTTCATAAACTTTTAATATATTGGGTTTATGATTTTGGTTCAAATGGGTCAAAGCCCATAATAATCCATTCCATTTGTTTATAAATGGACCAAAGCCCACAATTATCGATTCTCTTCTTTTTCAAATGGGCTAAAGCCCATGGACTCAATTTTTTTTACTTTGTCCAATAGTTTAATTGATGATATTTATTTTGTCAACTCAAATGCTTGAATCAATTACTCATTTTTTTTGTCAATTTTATGATTCAAGAAACTAGGAATTACATATAGTTTTTTGGTTAATATTGGATCATAATTACCCGATCCAATAGTTAAATTTCTACATAATGTAAGCAGTAAGACTTGATTTCTAAATGTGCAAATGCATATACTTTTAGTGAATTTACCACATACCACTAGATTAAAGGTCACATATAGTTTAATTGATGATTCATCTATTCAATTTGTCTTCCATGATGAATAATAATAAAAACTTGTGATGATTATTTAAGCAATTTGGGATTACGATTGACTAAAAACAACATTGCTTTAGCCTTTAGAGTAGGAGAAACACAAAATCCCGTTTACATTACGTTTACGTTTGAAATTTGAATTTTGGCAATCAATTTAGAATGATAATGCTAACTAACGAACACATTAATTAAAACTTATATTAAAATAGTAATTAGGCCTTGAAGCAACAGAACAGTCCCATACATAGCGGAGCCGACACGTCATTGAAGTCAAAGGTTTCTCTCAAATGATCAAAAACCGAAAGTACAGATATGTATCAAGTAGCGAGCGTGGATCCCACGCGTATCCATGTATATGATTAATTGTTTACTAATTATGATCATATCGTGTGATTAAAATAATTTATAACAACTGGAAATACGCAAATATAATAAGATTTTTTGGTTGATTAATACAAAATAAAAAAGTTTATATCCTTTTCTTCTACGTTTTGAGCCACCAAAACACATTTATGGACCCACATTTTTTTTAGGTTGTGGGAGACGTTATCCCTGATTGTGCAAGTACGCATGTTTTATGTGAACTTAGTATTGTTAATTTATAATCATGTCACCGTCTCTTCATAATGTATAAAATTGTAGCTACGTTGACTCAACGCATCAAAAATAATTTAATTTGAATTTATTAACGAGTATATGTAATGGATAGCATAAAAACGCGTATTCAACGATCTATTAATGCCAACCTCTACTTGCAATGCTGTCCATCTTCACTATATTTTATAATCATATAATATTGTATAAATCAATCTATCGTATTTATATATATAAGCTTCTGATTGTCTTCTTCGATCTTCTCAAAATCAAATTTCATCTTGTAAAACCTTTAGACGTAAATCAAAAATGGGAAACTATGTTTCATGTGCTTTAAACAAAACATCACCAACAGCCAAAGTGATTCTACCAGACGGTGAAGTACGTGAGATTCACGTTCCGACAAAAGCAGCAGAACTAATGATGGAGATTCCAAACTATTTCTTAGTCGACGCTAAGTCATTATCAATCGGTCGGAAATTTACACCACTCGTTGCAGACGATGACTTAGACCTTGAAGGCTGTTATGTATACGTTGCTTTTCCGATGACACGTGTCAGTTCTGCAGCTAATGCTTCTGATTTAGGTCGGCTTTATCTCGTTGGTAAGAAACGTACGAAGAGTTGTGATAATAGAAGAGTGTCTCCTGAAGAGGAAGATGATGATCATGTTAGATTGATTGGATCGAAGTTGAATTTGGATAATGTAGAAGAGTTCTCAGCTGCTGAGTTTATTCATAGAATCTCTGTTTCGAAATCTAAGAAACCAGAGTTGGAGACAATAGCTGAAGAAAATTTGCCCTGATTCGACGATCCAACATATTTTTTTATTATGTGGTTTCTTGTTTATTTTGTTGTCTTCATGAAAGTGTCTCTGTTATGTGATATTAAAATACGGAAGGAGATATTAATGGAGAATTTTAGTATTTTTTAAGTTCTTTTATAAATTTCATGTACAAAAACAGATATTCTTCAAGGGTCTTAACAAAAAGTAAACTCTCTCTCTCTGACACTATTATCGAGATCAAATTTTCTTCTACTCCCTCCGAAACCGGTGTTGCCGGAACCACCGGAGCTCGCCGGCGTCGGGCCTCCATCAAGTTCCCTGTTTGCTTTCTTGCTTCGTGTCTTCTCTCTGTGTCTCTCCGCCGGTATATCCCCTCTGTTTTGAAGCTACAGTGTTTCTCTACTTCATCAGGAAGCTGGAGCAGCGAGGATAGAACGCGAAGCCCTGTCTTCCGAGGACGAAGTCACCTTCTGCGTCCTCACCTCCAGTTTTGTTCGGTGGAGCTGCGGATGTCGTTTCTCTCCATCTCTGTCAATCACCTCTACCCCTCTCACTCGCCGGGAATAATGTTTGGTGCTGAAGTCCGGAGAGATGATTTTAGAGGACGAAATCATCTCATGTACCTTCCTCGTCGACTCTTCCCGTCGAAACTGAGCAGTATGTGCTTTCCCCCACCCCATTTCTCTCTGTTAGTTTCATATGTATTGCTATTTGTGTTTCAAATTTTTCCGGAGGCTCATGCTCTCTGAGATCGCTTTTATCACTCTCCATCACTCGTTGCGACCTCTATCTCGGAGGAGCTACCCCTCGCCAGAGGCGGGACTCCGGCTAGTGGCTTCGCTTCACCCTCTACCAAGCTTTCAACTATTCCCGTATCATCTTCTCCCTGTCGGGTTTCTCGGCAAGAACGGGAGGATGAGTATCATGCTAGCCGATATTGTCCTTTTCTCCGGCAACTTTCCCGGTGGTCAGAAGATCAAGAGAAATCCAGCGATGACATTTGCTCAGCTGGCGGCGTGCCTCTCTTTTCCCAAAGAGGTAAATTGATTAGGGTTTTAGTTTTGGGTCATGGGCCTAGACCATGGCTATGGGCCTTAAAATTCATTAAATCTTCAATTGGATTTTGTCTATTAAACCCAATAGGTTATACTTATAAGGACAAGTTGATCTTATTGGGCCTAAAACAAATTGTGATTGTAGGTTACAGGATTATTAGATCTGTTAGTCAATTTCCCCTAGACAGAATTTAGACTGTAGTGTTCAGTCCTTTTGGGATAGAATGTCGTCTAGAACCTCCGATATGGAGATATTCAAAAGCTCTATGACATTAATAGCTTATTCGGTAGTTCAACTGTCCTGTGTGGCGACTGAACTAGGATTAGTCTTCGATTCTCAGTCTCGAGACTCTTTATCCAACCTTTATCCAAGACTCCCAGAGCGTCAGAGTCTCCTCCGCCTGGTTTTATCTATTCTATGGTTTAGTTCTATATCGACTTTGTTATATTTTTGTTTGCAAAATGGATTTGTAACTCCGAATGCTAAGTAATAGAAGAAGTTGTTTGACAAAAAAAAAAAAAAAAAAACAGATATTCTTCTTTGATATTAATGTGTGTTTCGACTTTTAGTTCGAGCATAATTTGTTAAGTCTTTAGTATTGTAAGAAGTTATAAGGATCTTGTTGATAGCAATTAAAATGCCGTTTGTAAATATGATTATTTTCTTATCAATCAATACTTCGTTTGAATAAAAATAGTTGAAACTAGCGTTTGAAAACGACATTAATTTAACATCAATCCTGCGGATTAAGATATTAGTGATAAGCTTGGTTATTGTGTTTAACGAAGGATTATATTAATTGAGACACAAATTAACGTGTGTTGCATTAGTAAGATCTTCAAGTTTAATAAAGATCTCGTTGTAATTAACGTTTTTTTGTCCTTAAAAATTGGTATTAATATATAGATTTTCATGGTACGCACGTCCTAGCAAATACTTTGTGATGACAGTAATAATGATCAAGATCAATGTATGGTTGTTAGAATCAGGATTCATAGAAGAATATGGCTAGATCGCTTAAGAAATCAGTGAGATTGAGCTTAAGAAATGTCCGAGTCCGTTCTTCAAAGACTATATTTAGACCAGACTCTAATTCCATAGAAACAGATCAGAGAATCGAGTTTTTGAGAGGAGACAAAGGTGTTGGAGAAGAAGAAGACGATGGAAACAGCAGCAGTGAGTATGAAGAGTTCGACGAAGAAGAAGGAGAAGAAGAGGAACAAGATGATGGCAAGAGCACTGTGAACGGCTGCAAAAGTGAAATTGAAGAGATTGTCACGGAGGAGACAGAGATAACAGAGGCCGGGAATAGAGTAATGGTGGTGGTTGATAAAGTGATTGCATCAACTGGAGCTCTTGAGTGGGCTTTGAAGCATACATTACAATCACAAGACTATCTTTTTCTCTTATATTTTTCTAAGCCCTATGCAAAAGGTTACTTCTCTAACAAGTGTTCAGTCACACATCACACATGTCTTGTTGGCCTTGATCGTAGGTTTTAATACCACATTAGAAATCATGGACTTCCAAATCAAAATTAATTGACTATGAGTTGAGTGGTCCATATATTACACATTAGATTAGAATGATCTCAATTTCTGATCTTAAAGATTTTCAAATTGTTTGATAGGCAAAAGGAAGAACAAGAAACGTGAAGTAAAGACAGACGAACTCGTCCATACTCTAAAGAAACTCTGTCAAACAAAGCGTCCAGGGGTCAGTTCAAATTCTAAGAAAACGTTTTGTTACGTTTTGAAAACGTTATAAATTATGTTATGTCTATGTAATATAACAGATTGAGGTTGAGATAAGAAGGCTAGAAGGAAAAGGGAAGGAGAAAGGAGAGAAGATAGTGAAAGAAGCTAAAGAACAACAAGTGAGTCTATTAGTGGTTGCAGAAGAGAAAAAACCACCGGTTTGGAGATTGCTGAAGAGGTGGGGTTGGAAGAAACGGCGAGGCCGAGCCGGAGTTCTAATGTATTGTCTTGAGAAGGCTTCGTGTATGACCATCGCGGTTAAACCAAAGAACCGTAAGCTTGGTGGTTACTTGATCACAACCAAACGTCACAAGAATTTCTGGCTCTTAGCTTGATTTTTTAAAATTAAAGCAATCATTTTGTCTTTGCATATTGTTTTGTTTATGTTTGAAGATAAGAAACAAATTTAATTAACAGAATTTGTCCAATAGAAGTCTATTCTAATTCATTCCCAAATACATAAGCCCACAAATGGCCCACCGTCAGTTAGGGCTTCCAGGTCTTCAATTGTTATATATACAATATATACGTTACTTTTACCTTTGGCCGCAAGAAATCGGAAAAAAAGAAAAAGAGTGTTTGAAGGTTAGAAAAAACCTAATTGAAAATTTGAAGCGATGACGACGATCTCCGATCTTCCAAGCGATCTGGTAGAGGAGATTCTCTCCAGAATACCCTTGAAATTTATGAGAGCAGTGCGACTAACATGCAAAAAGTGAACACTCTATCCAAAAATCGGAGCTTTTCAAAGATGCAGATTGATAAAGAAGAAGCAGGCACAAAGGAAGGAGAGTCTCAGATGATCGTGATGAGAAATAAAAAGCTTTATTTAATGAGTGTCGTCAATAATGGAGATCCATATATAGAGCTTAAATGTATACTTACTTGCCTAACCGAACAACTATTCAAGGTATCTGAGGTTTTGAACTGTGAGGGTTTGTTGTTATGCATCTTCAACGACGACAACAAAAACACTAACCTTATGGTTTGGAATCCACATTGCTTGCAACCAAAGTGGTTTGAACCCAGATGTTCTTACAAGCGATTTTGTTATTCGGACCAGTGCTATTACGCTCTCGGATACGCGGAAAATAAAATGAATAAATCTTGTGGTCGTAGCCACAAAAATTTGAGGTTTATAGACAATAATTCATTCCCTGATGATTTAGATGAAGGATTAGAAGAAGAAGGATTTCCTGGTACGAAATCTATGATTTTGAGTCTGATTCATGGAAAACTCTTGATATCACTCGAAACTGGGATATAGGGTTTAATGAACATGGGAGTTTCTGTCAAGGGAAACACATACTGGTGTGTTAGAGAAGAGAACGAAGATAACTTTCACATACTCTGTTTAGATTTTACAAAAGAGAGATTTGTACCGTTTATGCTTCTGCCGTATAACATTATAGCTGGGAAAAGCTATAATGTGCACCTTTTATCTTGTGTTCGAGAAGAGAACTTGCGGCTTTACTTCATCATTGGGATATGCCTAATGTATTAGATGTTGAAGTATGAATTACGACAGAGATTGATGCTGAAAAGTTGACTTGGAACAAGTTTTTACAGTGAATATGGAATCCGGAATTTCAAGCTATATTGATAGTTTTATCATTGACGACGAAAAGAAACTCGTTAACGTTGGTTATGGTGACAAAATTAGCATCTTTGGAGAGTCTGGATACTTTAGAGAACTAGATGTCTTTCAACAATCTCAAAACAACTTCCCTTGGCCATATTTGTGTGCTTATGTTCCAAGGTTAGTGCAAATCGAGCAATGGAGGCAAAAGGATTGAACAAGACAATGCAGAAAAACGTCAATGTGATAAAAACTTGTCGATAATGTGATCAAAACGTTTTTCTGCATTGTCTTGTTCAATCCTTTTATTGTAGAAGGAGGAAGGAAGAGGTTTAAATACATGAGTTTTCAAAGTAAAGAAGAGCTAATAGGTTTAGTTTCGATTAAAATGTGTTACCTTTGGGAAAGATATATCAGAGTCCCATCCGAAAGTGGATTGTGAAGAAGACTGTTCAAACTCACTGACTGTTTTAGAGATGTGTTTGTGGAGATCATGAGAGGCATGTAGAACGTGTTTGTGCAGTTTTGCCTTCACTGCTACTTGAGCATAACATTCATTGTTAACAGAAGCTGACCGCATGTCAGTTAGTTGTCCAGGAGACAGACACGGATATTCGTCGTACAGATGCTTGGTTATGAGATAATCCAATACTGAATCACCGAGGAACTCCAACCGCTGCAGTAAAGTCAAATTAGATTATTTGAAACGCCAAAAAGATATAAAGTGTATGATTAACTTTATCAAGAAGCGACTACACCTGATAGCATCTTGGAATTTCAGGAATCATGTATGAACCATGAGTCAATGCTTCGACTAGAAGTGACTTGTCCTCAAATTTGTAGTTCAATAACGATTCCATATAAGCAACATTCACAAGCTTCTCTGCTTGTATTAGGGACTCTCTGTGGATCCTTGTGGTTGTGAAATCGACTTTTATACTAACCCAATTCATGAACATCAAAGCTGCAAGTTCACCTCCCTCGCTGAGATACACTCCAATTAGTGATTCTACATCATCAGACACCGTCTTTCATTTCAAGTTCCTCCTCTTAGCAACGTATATGTTTCTAGACTCGGGTAAGGTTTCATTTACAAGAGCATAAGCTGCAGATGATTGACCAGGAACCATCCAACCTTTAGGTTCAAAACACTCATCGTGAATAATCCCTACAATCGAAGAAGATAATTTTACATGTTAATACCTATTCAGTGAAACGTTTCTATAGAGCCTCAACGCACTGGGAATACTCCAGAGGTTTGTGAGTCGTCAAGAATGAAGAATGTTCACCTGAAGTTTCTGCTGACATCCAAATTTGCAGAGCATGACATTTGAAATAATTCTGTCTTTCTTCGAGCTAAGAAGCCCCTCATGGTGAGTATGACATTGTTGGAATAGTTGCTGACAAACGGCATATTTCAGAAGGTCACCAAGAGTTTCCAGTGATTCCAAGTGGAACTGATCTTGGCACTTCTTTGTCGTGATAGCTTCCAGAACCTGTAGCCATAAGTGAACCAACACATTTGGTGAGTAAAAAAACAGAATCAAAATCCATAAAAAATGTAATATCAGTTTGAAGTCCTAAATTCTACCTTGATGGTTGGAATATTGACTTTTGGGATGCTCTTCTTCAGGTTATGTGCTATAAGCAAAGATTCAATGCGTTGCATAACAGATGGCATGAAAGTATATGTATAGATCACATCAACTGATATTGGGGACAAAATGACATGATAAAGTTCAGGAGGTAGTTCAACAATCTCTTCGTCATGTTCTGCAGTAGAAAAGAAAAAAATTAAGGAATAAGAAACTCAACAAGTAAACAATGGTGTAATCAACCACATAGTGCGATGAAAGATGAAACCTTTCTCCTTCTTCTTCTTGGTCATGCGAATATGATTATGCAGTGTGAAAATGTGTCTTCCATTCAGAAAAGGTTCATCCACAAACTTTAATTGAACCTCATGCCTGCAGAAAAATTATAGAATTCAGCATCTAAAAATACAATAAAATAAGCAAAATATATGTACCCTTTCTCGTAATACTCTATGCAAGTCTGATCGCCAGAATTTCTCTTCAGAAGTGAATTTGAATTTAGATCGTTGAGAACACCTTTCGTGCAGTAGATGTATCCATTATGTGGGGTGTATACCAATGCATTTTGTACGACGCAAGTACAAGAAACCCCATCTTTTGTATGTAGATTGCAACAAGTACCGTTAGTAGAACAATTCAAGTTTTTTGCACTAGTTTTACGACAAGTGAGATTCACGGATCTGATCTCCGCCCAATCAATAAGAGATGTTTCATGCAAATGTGTGGATGGAACTAGTAGATAATCAAGTGCTTCTCCATCTTTGAGATGAAATCCATCCAATGCTTTCATCAAATTTTCTACAGTGTGATCCAAAAGAACTCGGAAAAGAGTTATCTGAAATCGTCTACACGAAAGGACCTGAATAATTGAAAATACAGAGACTTAATTGAAAGTTTAGATGAGATATGATTCATATGAATTTTCAAATCAGAGATAGTTGACAAAGAAAAGTTAGTAAAAATACCTCTTCTTGTGTAAGGTGAAACGCTCCCACGTAACTCAGTGTCACAGCTATTGTGTCCCTATGATCTTCCAAACAGAATTCCGCGTTCCCAATGTCATCTTCAAGCATAACTCTAGTTCCGAGAATAATGTCGTTAAAGTGAACATCTCTTGGAGAGTTTGGCTTCATTTTTATTAAGTAGAAATGGTATATTATCTGCGACTGTGCTGAAAAATGAGAGACTAGCTCTGGGGGGAAGTAACATTGCTGGTCTAAGTTATAGTGAATTTTCCCTGAAAAAGTGCAAAGTCAAACATCACAGATAAGTGATTTATTATATAGGCCAAATGAAAATGCAGAAGTATACCGATTTTTTGTCCAACGGTTTCCGCCACAACCATGTCAGGCACAAGATGATCACTTAGAGCTCCAACTTTGTGCAGCTGAATGCAAGCTTCAAGACAAGCAGCTTGTTTTGACACATTACCATTTGCTTCAACTTTAATTTCTTTTACTGGGCATCTCTTAGGAAGGTAAAGGGTGCAACTCCCCTGATACTTGTTTACATCGAATCTTGGAGCTGGTTTGAAGTACCTTCACAAAAAGATATATATTATATACCAAAATTTGCATTAAGGAAAACAAACTGACGAAGCTGGTGTTAGACTAACTCATCTGAAGGAAGCCTTGACAGTAAAGATATATTAAGCTGACGCTTGAGCTAAGAGTTACAGTTGCGCCAGTACTTTCAACGCGGTAGAGTTCTTCATCTGAATCATCTGGAAGAGGTGGGCAGGGAACAAGAGAATACTGCAAAGACTCTTCACGCATTCTTTTCCCACCAGAAAGATATTTTTTTAACCGAGATTGTGTTAACATATCTCCGCTGTCAGTAACAATGAGTGAGAAAGAAACTTTATTTTGTTAAGCATGGAGCTATTTTCATTTCAAAACAAATTGAAAATTCTATGAAGACCAGCGAAATATGTAACAGACCTTTCCACCATCACCAAATAATCTGAATTTTGCATTCTAGCACGCCCACGTATGAAACTGCAAATGTTGGATGCAGGGTCAAATCTGATAACCACATTGCAACTTTGAACATCTAGACCCTCCTCTAGAATAGATGTTGCTACAATTATATTTACCTACGAATAAGAACAGGTCATTCACATCTAAAGATAGCAGTAAGCAGACAACTACAACAGTTCAAAGGAATTTCATAACCATACCAGCCCTCTCCGGAAGTCTTCCACAATTTCATTTTGCTTCTTCCGAGTTTGACTTTGCAGACCAGAGTTATTACCTGCAACGTACTTGGGTTTTCCAGTTATTATAGCATGGAAGAATCTCAGCCAACAGGGATTCCAGAACTATTGCTGCTATCACCCTATCCACAAAAATGATGCACCGTATGTTTTCCAAGGAGCTGTATACGAAAAAGATAAAAGGTTTGCAGATTACTACGAAATATAATGTATATCAAGAGCCTGACAGTTGCATATCCAAAGGATAGAGGCTACTAAACACCTTTCCAGTGAGAAAATGTTAAAAAAAAAAAAAAGCTGTACAATAAATATTTGTTAAGCAATGTCAAACATTCAAGGGTTTCAGTTCAGATCGTCATATTGAACTCCAATATAATAAGCAGAAAAGAACGTATGCATGCAATCCATACCTATAACCAAGAAGCGTCTCAACAAGGCAGAGTGTTTTTGAAGTTAGGAGACCTGCCTCCACATTTCCTTTTATGTTAGCAGAACTCCAATTAAGACCTATTTACACATGAAAAGAATCAATGAGGTGATGAAAGGAAGAAAATAAACGAATATTGAGTTACCAAATGATAGAAAGCAAATACCTACCATGAGGTATGTCAGCCAAAAATGCCTGTGAAGCATCCGAACAGAATTTTTTTCCAAAGGTCTCGCTAAACATAGATTGTTGACCCCACAAGACAAAGTCATTCTGACTAACTGACAATAACTGAGCAGCCTGTTGTGGAAAAAAAAAATTGCAATATATCGTACTCTCCTATGTAATCTAAAACCTTAAAGCAGCACCAGGAATAATACCTTCTGAGCCAGCAAAATCCCAAGATCATCCAAACAATATGTTATTGTTGAACTTATTCTCGAATATCTCCTCTTTATAGAATCAATAGTTGAGAATTTGAGATCCATGGTTGCAAGGGATAAGCGATGCTGACAAGTAAGACTCATCAGTTAACAATGTCATATCAATGTATGATACAAGAAAGATCATAAATACGAGCTATAATCTACAAATTTTAGAAATTACTTTTTATTTCAAAATTTAAAACCTCCCCAAAATTACCACCCGCATATAAACTTCAATCGCATACCTTTAAAGATAGTTGTTCTAGCTTCTCTGTCAAGTTTGCACTTTTGGAACTTGGTATTTCCATGTGCTCGTAGTGCTTGAAGCTTGGTGTAGAAAAGGGAACACATTCAGCTAGCACAGACTCACTCTCACAACTATAGACCTTTATTTATCAAACAAATATATTATAATGATGGAGTACGCAAGATTAAACCAGCATGGATAAAAGTATTATTAAAATTACAACATAAAGAAAATAAGCAACCTTTGAATTCATTAGAATTTCAAGCTCCTGAATCTTTTTCCAGTACCTATCTAAATTCTCACCTAAGTTGAGAGAAGAAAGACAAAGATGAGACTTGAGAGAAGAAAGAAAAACATGAGACCAAAGTTAAAAAAATGTTAGAAACAAAATAAAAAATATAAATCCAATCAAGTAAGAGCGTTGAATGCATATTAACCTTTCGATTGCACAAGGGACGCAGTCATCCCAAGTATCGGTGGAACATCGTAAGTTGCAGAATTTAACTCCTTGTGATAGAACTCCTATATGGATGGAGTCAAAAGATGCAAAAGCAATATTATTAATTACTTATTAAACCAAAATTCTTATACTTCAATGAGATTTCATGAGCTCTAATTCTCCAGCTAGAAATATCTTTTGATGCTGACCTTCATTATACAAGCGTAGGGGTGCTTTCCACTAGCATGATGACATTCGTCAAATATTAGGACCTTGATCATACTCAATGTCAGAAAACTATGCCTCAATGCATCGAGCAAAATGGCAGGGGTCATCACAAGAACCTGCAGTGGTGAAACAAAGGGATTCCTCATATTAAAATGCACCCAAAGAGCGTTTCAAGGAAAAAATTACATGTAAATGTAATTGTTTAAAATAAGGAAGGGAGACCTCATATTTATCGACTTCTTGTTTCCATGTGCAGAATCCCAAAAGTCAACCCCCATGGCTCCCCGATACATACCCACTTGTAGATCAGTATGCATCTTAAGGGCTTCTGCTTGCTGCGTAAAACATAGAAGGCCAAAGTATAAACATCTGTACATATTTCTTCACCTCACACCAATGAAGAAAGTAACGCTAAATTTTTTAAATTTGGAATAGCATCAAGAAATAATAAATGAAGTGTGTATATTGGTGCATATCTGCATTAACTGTTCGTGTATCCCTTCGTCCAAAACTTAATACTAAAAGCAGTTCTACATAACATTGATTCAGAAATGTGTTAGTCTCAAGTAGAACGTAACCCAGAGAAATGCAGACACTATTCGAATTAACAATCTAGAGTAAGATAGCATCATACTTGAGCGACAAGAACCACTTGAGGAACCAAGAAGACACTGAAGCAGGGTGAAGGTTTGCGGAAAAGGTAGGCATAGCTACGAAGAAGCATAATGGCAATAAGGGTCTTTCCAGAACCAGTCTCCAAGAATACAATTGTGTTCTGCTGGATAGCTTTCTCAAGAGCCTCTACCTGATAACTGGTAACAGAGAATCACATTTACAAGATGAAAGACTTGAGATAAAGATAAGTACTGATAGGAAGAAAAAGAAGATACACTCCTCCCTAAGTCAGGTTACAGAGATTAATCATGAAATACACAGAAATTACACGGATATGGGTTCTTCTCTCTCATTAGAGCTAAGTAAAACAGAACCTACAAACATTGGAAGCAATACACAGAATATAACCCTAACCTTCTCGCAAATGGTAGATGACAGGAAGAGACTTGATCAACGCTCTCAGTATCCATCGCATCCATGGTCATCTAGACTGATAAACAGTAGAATTACGGAAGGAAAAAGAGAGGATACAAACTAAATTTATCTACAATAATCAAAATTCTTCACGATTTGGGCAGAAAGAGCATCAACGCAAAAGCAAAAAAAGAAGATTTTTGCAGTTTTCACAAGGTCGGAAGAAAACCCAAATGATATAATCAAAAATAGAAAGAAGAAACTTTCTCGAATGGGATAAATACACAAACAAGCGATCAAAAACAGTATAAAAGTACAGAGAGTGGCGAAAGGGTAAGCTTACCGAAGAAGAAAGAGAAGGGTCACACGAAGAGGACGATCAAAGCGACGCCGATTATAAGAAAATAACTTTTTCTAAACGGTTTTCGAAAAATTAAATTATTAAAAGAACTGAAGAAGAATATTTGACTGTTATGGGGACATGGCGAGAAACATTAATTGGGGAAATTACTATTTTAACACCCTTTTCGCTGACGTCATATTTTTTATTTTTTAAAAACATTTTAGAAAAACTCATGATAGACGGAAAAAAAAAACTCATGATACTTTGGCTATTTGCTGAAGACATATCTTAGTCCAATGTGGGAGAGCCACTAATACTCTGTCTCACAAATTCGACTCCAATTGTGGAACAGAAGAGAGTCATAGTCATACCATAACTTCTACTGAGTTTTCATTTGAATTTTTATGGAACTTTATGGGTTCTGCAGATTACATAAAGTAGCAACAAAGGAACTACAAGACTGTAACCTGGAAAATGAATCACATTCATCTCATAAGCTCTAGCTAAAGCCCAGCAATTCTGTAAAGAGAAGAAAAAAGACAAACAATACTTCAGAAGTGAATGCTGAAACAAATTAGATATAAGGATGAACTTAGAGTTATTATAGAAGTGATACCTTGAAATGTTTCCAATATATAGCGAATGAAGCCAACAAGAGCGATTTCCGGAACAGCCTTTTGTTGGAAAACAACAGTGACCGGCGTTGTGATCTCGTCTTCCTTCCCCTATCAAGGTCGTCCTCTTTCTTACCAGAGATAGTTCTAATGTGATCTTTGTAGATTTCTCTCTCAGCAACCAGACCACAAACAACCAAGACACTGGGGATAACAACTAAAACAACATGTGGGATCACCAAAACCATTATATCAGGTTGTCCAATGTATTCATGTTTCCTGTCTGTGCCTGAGCTTGTGACAACCCATCCCATAATAGTCATGTATGTTCTGCTTCCAGATTCAGTAAACACATCACCGGAAAACCAAGGAAAGAATATGAGGTAGAGCAAGTATGCCATGTAACCAAACCAAACTACAGGAATCCTGCAGAGGTCTTGAAGAATCCACAGTACAAGTGTGATTGGTCCTTTCTTGGCCATGAACTTCTTGAGAGTGTATTGCTTTTTGAAAACGATGATAATGCATTTGGGGATAAGAAAAATGAGAAGCAAACAATATAGAGCAGACCAAAGAATCGGGTAATATAATTCTGCCCATTGGATTCCCATGACACGGAACTCATTCCATGTCCATGAGACTTTAGAGCTCAGACCATTGATTGAAAATGGTCGCATTTCTGATAAAGTTAATCTGCCTTTGATGTCAGTGACTTCTATTTGCAGCCAAAATCTATCAGGTAAGGGATCTTCAAAGGCCCTATAATTCCATGGAAGTGAATAGAATGTTGCCCCAGAAGAAGAAGAGTCGTTTCCATGTTTTCTCATTGGAGCTTCCATGACCAGATTGTCAAATCCAGGGCTTGTGTCATAAATTCTAGCTACAACTTCCATAACCAGGGAATGAGAAAACACGATGGCTCTTATTGCGTCATAAGATGATGAGATCATATGCTGACATTCATATCTGTGACGTGCAAAGGATGTTGACATGAAACGTGAATCTAGTGGAAAGGTAGGTAATATAATAGTCTTTCGGAATTTTGACTTAAAGTCAAGATCAATGTATGAAACATGACCCCGATCAATGGCCATGATCCGCATTGCTCTACTTTTTCTCCAGTCACCCATCTCCCATTCCCAGAATTCTGCAGCGGGCAAGGCTCCAAATGAGCAATTCATAGTACTTTCAGCACTACTCTGCCTCATATTCAGCTGAAACAAGTCATTGTTTGATAAACTGATATCACCAGAGTGATGGTGTCTTTTAAGGTTCTTGCCAAACCTCGCGTGTAGATGGCCACACAAATAGGCAGAGATTGAGTGCTTTAGAAAAACATCTTTAAGGCTCTTTTGAGAGTGAGACAGCGCTGTGAACGACAGCGGGAAATGCCCAAATGATATTTTTGTCAGAGGTTTTGTTGATTGGCCGTCCCATTGTGATAGGCGTGAGTCGAGTGAGCTCAAAAGTTCATCTGTTGGGTGTCCAAAGAGATTTGTTGGACCGCGTACTCCAATATGCAGGGTCGTGTCAACACCGACGAACAGATGTTTACGTTCACTAGTCTGTATAACAAAACACAGAACTGTTAGCAGCATTATGTAACTGAGTAATGAGAGAGTTCTATGGAAATAATTTCGATCACAATAGAATAATAGTCTTCATCTCCATGTACATAGATATCAGTCATGGCTTAATGCTATCCCTCAAGTATTAGACTTTTGGGCTTTAAAAAACAGGAACAATAGATTGATAAAGTTCTGAATCAGAAATGAATATGCAGGCTAAATGAATCAAATCAAGTGAGGAAGGAGATGAGTTTCCAACACATGGGTGGATTGGTACTCCAACGGCAAAAGACATAGACTCATTTGGCAAGCAGCAGATATATGCATATATGATGCATATAGTCTTGGACAAGGGCATGATCAAGACACGAAGAAGGAAAATACAAATCAGACCAACCCAAACTTAAACTACTAAAGATTTCAACCAGATCAATCAAAAGACTTGACAATAGACCAGGTTGGGCAAGATTAACCAACCTCTACAGTCACAGTGTTAACATTTTCTTTCCTTCCCATTTGCCCATTGATGCTATACTTGGTGAAGAAATCAACGGATGAACCAACAGCAGGAACACCAAAGTTGTCATGGTTACCCCTAAGATCATAGAATATGCTCTTATTTAGCCCACTTCTTTTCACAACATCTTGCATCACACTCTCGTATTCTACCCACTCATCTTCATTTAGCTTCATAGTTAACATGTCTTTGCTTTTGCCATCTGATTAACCAAATTAAAGAAGAAATCAAACAAATTTGGCTAAGGGGAAAAATTTGACTGGAGGATTAAGCTTCGCAGTAGCATATTACAAGCATAAGTAAGATTTAGAAACCCAGAACAAATATCACTGAAGCTCATCAAACGAACCAACGAGTGTCTCACACATTTCAACATGTAGGGCCAAAAAGATTCATTTAAGAGAAAGAGGTCAACCTGTGAGATCACCGGTGATTAAGACGAGAGAAGGGTTGATCATAGATAGAGCAGGACCCACAAGGTTCTTGAAATCAATGGCTCGTTCGGGATGATGAACGCTGAAATGGAGATCCGATAGCTGAACCACCCATATCAAGTCTTGCCCAGCTCTCGCTTCAATCACTCTTCTTCCAAATTCGTCAATCGAACCAGAAACCCTCGTACTCAAAGTGATTAATAGAAGAAGAATTGTAAACGAAATACTTCTCCGATGAGAAATTGATACCCTTCGGGCATCATCGTCGTCGCACAATCCCATTACCTCTCTTCCTCGCGAATCAGTAGCATTTGCAGATGAATCTCTCGAATGACATTAGCAAATCGTCACGCTTGACGAACTGCAATATTCCAAAGAAAAAGTCTACACTTTTATTATTTATTAACTCGCCGTTCCCTCGTTTCTATGTTTTGCTTTCTTTGCTTAACATTAATTAAGGGAAATAATCAGAATCTAAATTACATTTTTATCATTAAATTATCCTTTTTCTTTAAGAACAGATATGAGAGAAACTGTAAAAGCTAAAAGCGTGTGGGAGTATCAAAAGTAGAGAATCAGAAATTAACAGAGCAATTTTGCATGTCTAAGCAGAGAAAGTGATTTCAGGTAGAACCAGTACTAACAACAGTGGTTCAGTTTGTTGTTGGCGGGATCGTGGACATGTTCTTAGATGGTGAATCAAAGGGACAATGTATTGTGAAGTGATTTCAGTGAGTTTGCGATGAGGTTAATAAATCATCTGGACAAAATCAGATGATCTCGGATTATCAGTGTATATTTCTATGCTCATCTTTCTGAGGTAATGGACTAATGAATCACTTCTGCCTCCAAGAAGCTCTGATTATCCCACAATTTAAGTTATTTATAAAACAATAAATTGTAAAAAATCCAAAAGATTCCTTTCTAATACAATTCCATGCACACACAATAGGCCAATAGCGTATCAAAGAATAGCAGAGATAGTTACAGTCACACATTCTTCACTTTAATGAAGTCTAGGCTTTGAATTTAACCAGAATCAACAACTTTGCGAGTCCTTGAATGTTTCCGTTTAGACTTCTTAGGCTCAACTCCTAACCATTGCTGGATGAGCTCAAACACTCTTTTGTCACGGAGAAGCCCACGATGGGTACCAGAAACTCCTACGCTCGCAACCGCTTTAAACTGAGCAGCCTGCAAAAAAAGTAGACATGTAAGGTTTTTGTGAAGGTCAGGGAAGTGACAAGAGAACAACCAACAATCTCTACTCGATTCAGGTTGTGATTACAAATTTGTTACGAGAAAATCAAGAACTCTGGAAGAAGAGAGTAGCTTACCGCAGCTGATTCGGCTGGTACAGTTCCATCCCCATCTACATATGTGTACTCAGGCTGAAACAAGATAAAAAGTTGCCGCAGATTTCAGATTTAGAAAACGCTTTAAAAGCAGTTTTCTCTAGAGAAGTCATTTAACTAACCATAGTTTGACATATTTCAGACAAGTCCTCAATTGGAGATGTCTCTGAGCCATAACTGCAACAACAAACAGTTGGAATAATGGAGGAATTTAGTGTGCAAAATTCAAGAGGACCCTCCTTATAAACCAATCACAAACACAGCCGCATGTCAATGAGGCACTATGAGTGGTATGGATGCATACCAAACATCGAAAGGTGTATCAAGTGACACTCCGTAAATGTTATAGAAAGAAACACCATCAGGAAGTTGTGCTTTGTTGAGAATTTCTCTCGTCTTAACCGCCCAATCGAGGATAGAAAAGTTAAAGGGCAAAGCTATCTTATTTCCACCATAGCTTAGCTGCAATACATAATTAGATGCTTGATTACATATCCTCTTATCCAAGGCATCTCAAGGCTATGTAAATAAGAAAATAGAAAGAAACAAAAGGGCTGAGCTTGTTAAGTCTGATACCTCGTTATTTTTCAATGCATCGTTGAATAGATCAATACTCTCGACTAGACCAAATGATTCCAATTCTACAGAAGTATCCTCATTTTCAGATTTCTTACGCCAAACTCGAATCTCTGGTTGCTTATGCCACTTAAAATCAGGATTTCCCATCATCTCATATATAGATGGGCATTCGACCAACTGAAACCAAAAAGTTTAAAACAGACTCATCAATCTAAAACAAGAGTTTCACGGAGCACAAAGAGATGAAATCTCCCAAAAATTTGATATAAAGCAAAAAAGTCTAAACTTTGAGACTTTATTACCAGTTGGTGCATAGTCCACCGTGACACAAAAAAGAAACTTTCTAACCCTTCCACAAATTGCACTCCAGTCAAGAGTGAATCATTGATGCACCCTGGAGCTCCTGTTAACCAAATCAAGTCAATTCCAATGAAAGCGACTAATTCTCTTATGAACAACTTCTTGCAAAGATATCATTCATATCACCTTGGAAAGGTGTTGCAATTGTAATCCATTTATTTACATACTTGGAAAAAGCCTGCCAACAAAAAAACCATAGAGACTCACTCCTTATCTTGTTTAAGTATGGGAATCTCTAAACTTCAGCTAGAATCCGTCCAATATCATAATGGTTAGTAATACCTCCGGTTGGAGATACATGAAACATGAAACCATGAGTCCTCCCATGGAGTGGGAGATGATATTAACTTTTCGCCCCCCTGAACGTTTATATGCAGTTTCCAGCTTCTTCTTCAGACCTAGTATAAGCAGATCGATCCTGCAAGAATGAAATAAGCAAAATCAACTAGAGAATCTCGAGAACTACAACTTCAGGTAATAGCAGAGAAGTTTAGTAAATCACCTATTACTTTGCCGGAAATCGTAACCATATCCGAATAATGTAATCCCCTTCTTATAACCGCATCCAACCAGCATTTCTATCATATCGTGAAAGTGATAGACCTCCGTCAAGTGACAAAGCTTTACAAACTGGAAAAGCAAAGTATATGATATAAGATATCACATGTAAGCGAGCTACCTCCCTATTAAGCAAAATCATAAGGCTAACTCCAGAAAAAACGATTCCAGAAGAACATACACTGAGCTCACACATTAAGAACAAACAACTTACTAGATACAAAAAAATTTGCACATACAATATCCCCTTTAATTATTCTCACTCATAAACCTAAACAATCAGCCATCAAGTAATTGACTAGCAACTACAGCCAATGCACCGAGTAACTAGTAAATTTAAGATTGAAAGACCAATCTTACCCAGGAGGGATCTAGAATATCAATTGCATATAGTCCATGGTCATCATCTGGAACTACGATTTCAATATTATCATCCAATGGCTCTGTATAACCTGCCCAAAAAAAACATTAAGAACTGCTTCATAGCTCACTCTTTTAGCTCATAAGAAAAACAGGTAATCTAAAGTCCATGACTTTAAAGGTAATGTAAAGTTCGAAAACATCTTTCTGATCAAAGATTTCTAAAAATATCGTGAAAGACTCGAAATTTATAAAAAACTAGAAAAAGAGAGTTGATTTACCGGTTTTGGGGTTATAGAGAGACCAGAGGCTCTGCCTAAAGGCAAGGTTAGCAAGAAATATTCGGACCCAAACCCGAATTTCAGACTTCGAATACTTCTTCTTAGAATGCAAAACCGAGCCTCCGATTCCAGAAACTAGAAGCACGGGATCATGATCCGCCACTTCACCGACGTTTTCATTGTCGTTGGTTCCCCAACATGGGCATGAAATCCAGTCCATCAAATCAGGTCAAGGTTCGGGTCTGCACAAAGACCCGGAATATTCAATTGGGATCTTTCTACAGAGTTCAGAAGAAAAAATGATAAGTATGGTGGGGCTTATCAGAGATATATAGTCATCATGAAGGATTTCTGAGAATATGCCATGTGTGAGTGTGACTGACTCTTTTACACGAAAGCTTCATCACGTGCTCCTCACGTGTCACCTTCTAGTAAGTAGTACTTGCATGTTAAAAACGGCAACGTTTCATCTCGGCTTTCCTGGTGTAGACGAAGAGGTAATTACGTTCTTTCGCTATTTAAAGTGTAAATTCATTGTTCTTTTGAAAGGTTTTTAGGGACTCTATATTTCTTGCTTTCTTTGGTGTGGTTTATGTAAGTGAAGCTGATAAAATTGCTTCATACACAGCAAAATATTCTTGGACTTTGGATCCAATTTTATGTTTTTGATGCTTTTTAACAAAATCAGTTTTTGAATTTCTGCTTCGATTTTGGAGATCTTTATGTGGATAGCCAGCTGTCTAGATCTTATTAGATTAGTAAAGTACTCCTTGTGATCGAAATGTACACTTGTTAACAAACACTTGTTGTCATGATGTTATGTCCAACTGAACCCTTACCATTTAACATTTTCAGCTTGTCTAACCATTATTACTTGAATGTGCAGATCGAACCAGTACTCAAACATATCCCTCATCCACAAATTATGTTGCAAGCTTGCAAAGAATCAAAGGATAGTAGCTTTGTTTATGACTCATGATAAAACACTTTTACTTTGTTCCAGTTTAGCTAGTTTTAATTAGTTTAAGACTTGTGATATGTATATTGGATTGGATTCAATCTTATGTATATATAACAACACAAAAAAGTTATAAAAATATATATTAAAACAATATAAAATTATTATTTTAGAAAGATTTATGATAGCACGCAATACGAATTACCACTATTTTTTATCGAAATCTGGAAGTGTTATAATAAAATAACTAAAAATATTTAAATATTGTTACGGTATCTTAATCTATTGTAGCATAAACAAAAGATACTATCGTATGAATATAATTTATCATATAAGTATAATTTATCGTAGTTGTCGATATCATAGTATTTGTGAAAACGCAATGTAAGATATATATGATATCATATTTTTCGCGATAAAAATATAGGTTTTTCTTGTAATGAATATTGTAAGTTGCTTCTAAACAGGTTACGTCGTCTTCTCCAAGCATTTTATTCCAAGATAGTCGTTCTTATACATGTTGGCTTAGAACCAATACAAACCGTTTGTATGGTTGCCGCCAAGTCTACCAGTTGAAAGTGATTGATACGTGATTCGATTGAAAATTGCATTTAACTCCTGACCTGTGAGGTTGAAGCAGTGAACAGATTTTGAAGATTGTCATATTCTTGAAGGTTGTGCGTCGCTATTTACTCTGATTGTTGTCGTTAATGGTGATCAAATTTTCTGAGCTCAGCTCGAGAGAGAAAGAAAGAGTGAAACAGAATAATACTTTCACTTAATGAGAAAAGTAAAGTACAAAGTCATTATATACAATCTGTCAACAAACGGTCATTAACCAAGTTAATCAAAAGTAGATTAACTAACTAACTAATAGAATTAATCAGAGATTAACTCTAATATGAGCAAGCAAATGAACTACAAGAAACAAATAAAGATTAACAAATTCAAACATAATCTTTCTGGTTACTAAGTTGAGTAAATGATGAAACGATCAACCTAATGAATTTGAAATATATATAGGTTAAAACCAAGAAAAGAATATATATATATATATATATATATATATAGGTATGGAAGAATGACGAATACAAAATCGACACCGTTTTTATATCCGTTTTAGAAACAAAATTTAGGTCTTATTGTTCAATTATAAATTTGGTTAGAACATTTTGTACAAAATGTATACAAATTTTAGGAGTTTTACACGAATTTCCAGAGTTTTGGCTCTCCCACGTGTCTCCTTCATTTGCAAAACGACAGCGTTTCCGTGCTAGATTAATTTGTTGGATCATCTCGTACTATTTACAAACTTTTAAGGTAGTTTTTCGAATATTCCCTTATTAATAATAAGAGATTTATCGTTAATTCGCTTCGGCGTTTCTGACGAAAATGGAGCAACCGACGTCGCCGGGAACAAAGTCGGTGAATCTCCGAGAATGCATGGAATCACGGTTACATTTTACTCTTCGCTCTCATTTGGACGAACCCGTTCCAAGTCTTGACCTTACCAGAGATTTTTGCCTCCATCTCCTTGAGGAAGAATCAGATTCAACAGGTAATTTAATTAGTCAGCAAATTATGAATTTGGAGTGCTGGAGTGAACATAACAAAACTATCTCAGACATGTTTTGATTGCAGTAAAACCTGCGATGTATAAGCTTCTAGCGAAGGCGTTGTCTGAATGTCTAGCTTCCGAGAGTGATAAGAATTCTAGCTTGGAAATATACAGCAAATTGTTTTCTGGCTTGGGAGACGATTTACTAGATGTATGTAAGTATGAAAACTTGGTTCTCAAGTGGAAAAAGGTTGCAATTTTGAAATGAAAATCTTCTTCTTTCAGATGTTGAAGAAGGTAAACTTTGAGCTTCATGTCCAGGAGCCTTACTCACACAGTTGAAAGGTACTTTTTCTGTTTACTTGATTGTAGTGTAGTAATTTGCTTGATCTCATGTTTCTTTCCGGGTGCCTCTTATTCGCCAGATGGTTTAAAGACTGTTGAAGGACGATGTGCCTTAGGAGACTACATGAGGTTCGGTGCTTTAATCATGTTGTTGAACCTGCAGATGGTAATTCTCATTTATCTCTGTTTGCTGAGAAAAGTGAAGCATATTTGATAAGCTATTGTCGTATACTACGAGTCTTAGAATACTCTTTGTTTCTTATGATCTTGCTTTTATGGGCTTCGTATTGTATTTTGATATCTTGAGATTGTCTTCTTGGGTTCAAAATTGGTGTGGTCAATACTTACTAGGTAGCTTTGTGTGTCTTTGTACTCTCAGGATTAGTCCAGGAGCTTTTATTTTGTTCAACAAATGCTTGCTCCTTGAAGTTCAGGTAATTACTAATCATCGTATTTCTGTCCATACTTCCTTCCATCTTCATACTTACAATTTTTACGAGGGCAGGACATTCATCACTATACTTCATTCTCAGAAATGCTGAGAGGGAAGGGCCTTACAAAAGTTCTTCCTGGAGTTGAAAGTATAGAAGAAGGTCTGGAGTTACCTGAAACAACAGAGAATATTTAGAAAGCGCTTCTTTTGTTTTATGGACTTTTGTTCTACTCTGAAATGCTTTTCTATCTACAGGTGTTCGAGTTTATCGTAACTTTTATCCTGAAGAGAAGGAAAAAATGAACGGTGTTGTAACCATTCATGCTGCCAAACCAGCAGATCAGCCTTATGCAGTTTTGGCAGAAGTATTGTCTGTGAGTTTTTGGCAGCAATGAATTTTCAAAAGCCTTCATTTTTATTCAGCATCTGCATCAGTCTCATAACTTTTCTTTTTTCTTTTCTGCTTCGTAGGAACTGAAGTCCAGTGGGATCAAAAGCCTTTTGGATGACTACACCCTGACTTCGTAGCTGCATCTAAAGACCTTTGAGCACAGAGAAGCGTCTGTACACTCGGATGCTGTCAAAACCAATTTGAATGTTGTGTGTAGCTAAAATACAGAAGATCACAATCCTATCTTATTGAGCAACTTACAAGGCAATAAAAGATTTTATGATGTTTTGCTAGTCGTTTCATAATCAAAAATACATGAGCACAAACACAACCACGTCTACCGACAAGATCAGTTATTGAGCTAACTTATCAGACTCGTTCTAGAGAAACAGCTTCAGTTTGTTTTAGTTTTCTTCCCGAACAGTAAATTCCATGAGTAAGTGTTGCCTTTCTTTTCTGCGACTTCCACACGCTTTGCTCCTACCTGCAAGACAGTTCATTGTCGTCAAACCAGTATTTCTTTCAGTCAAATGGATTTGTCGCTAAGAATACTTTAAACAGATAAACAAAGTACCTTGTCCATGAGCCAAAAGCCGAGGGAAGGCATGTACTGCACTAGATACATCACGAGCAATACCGGCTGATAAAGAGCGAAAAGAATCTTATATATCAGTATCTAGATTGATTGTAATATATGCCATTTTGACAAAGAAGTAAGTACCTGATATGAAATCCAAGCTTCCTTCAAGTTATGAGATGCAGCGATTATTGTCAGTTCTGCACATCGTTCAGATGACACACGCTTCTGTGTGGCAAAAGAAAAGCGACATATAAGATGCTTGAGAGGAAACAAAAAGAGAAAGGAGCCGAAGATAAAAGACCCAAATGTTGCAAAAGAAGAGGTTCTATGTGTCTACAAGACTAATATGTGGTAAAAGAAAAGGCAGAAGTAAGTAAAACTGAAACTTAATTAACAAATCACAGCCATAGTCAGTTAACCTACCTCAGGAGATTTCTTGTCTTCTGAAGTTGATGTTCCTGTACCATTCGAGGTTTCTATAGGACCAGGACAAACGATGGTAACCTTGATTCCCTTCTGAGAGACCTGAAACCATGCACAAATGATTAACTGTTGAGTTTTTTACTTTATTATGTACTTTTTAGCAATGACAAAAAAATACAAGCAAATCAGCAAAGTCATCTGTTGCCAAATAATTAGCAAGCACAACAGTTACTTGCTTTATACATACCTCAGAGCGCAAGCTGTGAAAATAACCGTGTAGAGCATGTTTTGAAGCAGAATATATAGCCTGTCCAGGTGATGGTACCTTTCCCGCAGCACTGCTTATCTGTAGATGATGCGATTTATTAATCATGAATTTAACCCAAGGAAACGGACAATTAACACATGACAAGAATATCTAATGATAGCTTGACTCCCATCAAGCTCAAGATGTGTATATGGTAACATGATTTGGAAGTTCGTAAGCAGGCGATAATAGCCCAAAAGAAAGCTTAAACTGTCTATAGATAGCCTGAAAGCCCCAGACTAAACATATAAGTAGTCAAGATTCAATAGTGTGATTTCAACCTTAACCTAACATATAAAAGTGCAATATATTTCCATATCCGTAAAACATGATTTGAAGCTCAATCCTTAAAAATATTTCACAAAATTAAGGCACAATACAAAAATTACTCCCCATTACTCTCCACGACTCCACGTACCACAACAAAATGACCGCCTCCTTGTTTTAGCATATGAGGAGTTACCAACTTTGTAAGAGATATCGTCCCAAAGACATTAACATCGAATGTGGTCTGCACACAAATTAACTGATTAGCATATGTCAATAAGAAAAAACAGAAAAACCATACTTGTCCTACTTGCTACAGGCTTATAATATCTCTGGCAATCCAAATACAAAGAAAATGAATTCTTTTATGGATTTACACATTAATTTGTACCTTGAGAGTTTCCTCACTTGCATCTGATGCCTTCGATTTCTGCAAGAAAAAGTGTATGATGATGACACATCCTTGAAAAGCTGAAATAATATCTTGAACTAAACACATCTCTAGACCAAGACTCTCTACTGAATGGATACAAGTTAAAAGCAAAGAAATTAATTACCGGACGCTCAAAGGCAGCGTTGTGAACCAAATAATCAATACCCGCTCCAGGGAAAAGTGACACTGCTTGCTTTACAACATGTTGGAGCGACTCTTCGCCGCTAGCTAAATCTAAAGGCAAAACCTTGACATCTTCTGGTGCATATTTACCTAGAAGAATGCTGTTTCGGTCACGTCAGGTGCCAACAGAAAGCTCACAATTCAAAAGTGGAGACCTTTCCTTGATTCATTGTGCAAGAAAGTACCTTTGAGCTCACTCTTAACCCTATCCAGTTCAGTTTTATTTCTCGCAGAGAGAATAAGCTTGGCATCTAAACTTGCAAACTGTTTAGCAAGAATTTCCCCTAAATCCAGTCATAAACAATACAAAAATATTCAATCATGAACTGTAAGCAGTTGATGAAATTTCTTCTCAGATAATCTTAACAACACGAGTTACCAATTCCACGGCTAGCCCCTGTGATCCAGACGACCTGACCAAAACCAAGAAATCTAAATAAATGCTCAAAAATTGAAACAATCGAGAACTCAATTTTATTTCTACTAAATATCCAATTTTTATTCTATATCAATACTGTACCTTGCTTTCTATGGCTTCACGCTTCACATGCATCTTCGAAATCAGGGTAAAATCCCCTACAGGAAGCAAAGATCAATTATTTCTGCAGAATCTATAATTAATTTCGATCACATCCAGAAACGAAAATTTAGAATGCATTAGAAATCTTCGGAGTTATTACCATCGGCGATTGCGAATATGAATAGCAGACTGAGAAAAAGGAGGAGTCCGAGAGAGAAGAAGAGTAGAGTCAGCATTTTCTCGAATTGAGCAACGGCGAAGAACAAAGAGGACCAATCTTAAATTAAAGACCCAATCTATTGATAAAACAAAATGTAGGGGCAGTTAATAAATTATTGATATTTGGGTGACTTGTATGCAATTAGTCCCTAAATACCAAAATCCTTTTTACTAAAATAGATTGTGCTTTCAATCAAAAACCCCAAATCCCTGTTCGCAGAGGGTATCGATTGGCGAGTAACAGTAACGAAGAGAAGGGAACGAAGATGGACGCCATAAGGAAGCAGCTTGATGTGCTCATGGGAGCGAACCGAAACGGCGACGTTCAGGAGGTGAATCGCAAATACTACGACCGCGATGTGTGTCGTCTTTACTTGTCTGGTCTCTGTCCTCACGATCTCTTTCAATTGACGGTGCGTATCTAACAACTTTGATCTCCATTTGTTGTTATTCTTCAGGCTTATTTCTTAATTAGAAAGAACCCTAATCTCACTCTTGAGCTGATATTTAGTTGGAATGGTGGAGGAGAGAAGAAGCTTAAATGCATGAATGTTTTGGTTTTTGCCTTGTCTTTCTGTGTGAGCTCGAGTTGAGCACTGGTATTTGTTGCTTGATACTGTGTTGTACTAATCTTCAAAATCCATGGTTTTTGCCTTGTCTTTCTCAATACTATAGAGACTATAGAGTTTGAAGGAGTTGTATATCTGAATTCTGAAACTTGTATTCCTTTACCCGATATTTACGAGTGCCTATCTTATGAACCTTCATGGCTACTATTTTTGTTTAACTACTGATGCACCTTTCTGTTATTATCAGAAAATGGACATGGGACCTTGCCCAAAGGTGCACTCTTTGCAGCTTAGGAAAGAGTATCCTTTTATGAAAGTGATTTAGTGTTTTCCTTCTACTGCTACCATGAAGGCCACTTCGTCATTGTCGGATGAACTACTTCCATGAGTTGAACCTGACAATTGAACATGCCTATTAATCGAGTTCCTGTCTGTTGGTTCTCATGTTTTTATTGTTCTTCCCCGGTTTTTACTCGAGATTGTTTTCCTAAATGGCTAGTGCATATAAAATTGGCCTTTACCTTATTTCCGTGTTCCGGTCAGATTAGTTACCAAAAAGGGTAGTGGTATTATTATATAGTTCTACAGTTGCATGTGTTCTCTTTCCTTTCCTGTTTTGCTTTAACGTCTGCCCTTAGATATCGAGAAGCAAGGGCAAAAGGTGTTGATAACTACGATAGGGAATTGGAAGATGCAATTGACAGGCTTATAGTTGAGTGTGATAGAAAGATTGGCAGGGCCCTTAAGCGTCTTCAGGAAGAGGATGCCAAAGCTGCTATAGCAATTTCAGTTTCTGAAGTCACTCAGGTGATCATTTGAATTTAGTAGATGTGTCTACTAAGTTTGCACTTCACATGTTCGTTTATCAGCATTTCATCATTTGACTGCAGACACCTGAAATTCTCGAGTTATCGGAGAAAATCAAAGAGAAGATGAAGGAAGCAGACGTACACGGTAATTCAAAGAATATTGTCCAGCATATTTTCTTTGCTGTTTTGGCTTTTGAATCTCCTTTTATTATGTGAATTTGTACTGTTAATTAAGAGTGTATACTTGTTTGCTTATGTACAAATCGATGATTTCTGGATTGGATATCAATGTATTTGTTGATAATTGCTGTCTGGTTATCTCGCTTTCAGATGCTGGTAGTCTTAAAACTTTATGATGTCACTATGCAGATCTTGAAGGCAAAATGGATCTCAAGATTAGAGCTCTTGAATTGGTTGAAGAGATGAGAACCAAGAGAGCTGACCTACAGGTGAATCGCTTTGCTATTGGTTTAAGTTATAAGCATCTTTGGTAATTCTTTCCCTATGGGCCTATGGCAACTGGAAAGTCCTTTGTCTTGTTTTTCCCGTAGGCGGTGCTGCTACTGGAAGCCTTTAACAAAGATAGAGCATCCTTACCACAGCCCGTTCCAGCTCAACCTCCATCTTCCGCATTACGTCCACCGGATCCTCGCACTCAAGAGATGATAAACGAGAAATTGAAGAAGGCAGAAGATCTTGGTAAGAGAATAGCTCTAATTTGTATGTGGTTATTTGTCTATGGTCGTCTTAATGGAATAGCTATTGTATGGTTATTTGTTTTCCTAGGTGAACAAGGATTGGTTGATGAAGCGCAGAAAGCACTGGAAGAGGCTGAAGCTCTTAAGAAGGTGTATTATCTTACCTAAGTACGTTTATTTACCCCGTACTTTTATTACTCACTAATACTGACTGTTGGGCCTATATTTGTTTCAGCTTACTGTTAGACGAGAACCTGCAGCAGATTCCACGAAGTACACTGCTGTTGACGTGCGCATTGTAAGTTAATATTATTCCTTCCAAATGAGGTCCTTAAGATTCATATCCCTTATCTGTTTATTATTTTGTTTTATTGAGATGACCAGGAGATTCTGGAATAGTAAATAGCATGTTTTCACGCTAGGTAAAGAGTAATAGTAAATTTGAGTAGACCCGCTTGATTTCTTGCATTGAAGTACTATTTGAGACAGATGTATAGCGTCTATGCATCCCCTGCTTAACGCATCTAGACATTTGTGTTGTTCTCTACACTCGCTTACTGTTCCTGTATCATCTCAGACGGACCAAAAGCTGCGTCTTTGTGACATCTGTGGAGCATTCTTGAGCGTCTATGACAGGTTAAGTTCCTTGCTCAAACTTTATTGTTTCCTATTTCGATTGAAACCGAAAGGGAAAAAATATTAGAAGTAGACTCTTGGGTTGCAAGTTCAACTTTTGACTCCGGATATTGTACCTCCTTGTGTCACCAGCAGGATTTTTGGGCTGGATTACTTTTGCAGCTATAATAAATGTGCGTACTTATCTTGATTTTATTGTGCTTAGAGGATCGTACTATTACAGATTAACTATTGGAGTTTAACGTTAGCTGTTTCCATGCGATATCGTCAAATAATCTGGTATTTGGCTTTGCTCATTGGATCTCTTGTGATGCTGTAGTGATCGTCGTTTAGCTGATCATTTTGGTGGGAAGCTTCATTTAGGATACATGCTAATCCGCGACAGATTAGCAGAGCTTCAGGTAATATATAACATAATACGCTTTTGTAATGATGATGAAACTGCCTGTTCTTATATTCCTCTTTGTTTTCTTCCAGACCGAGAAGACTAATCTCCGCAAGGAAAGGTATTTGATTCTAGCTTCCTATTTTCATTGTTTTTTTACGTCTTTGGATCTTTGAACTCGACTTAAAAGTGAGAAACATTCTTAGATCAAAAGAACGGAACAGTAAGGAGAGGGAATCAAGTAAAGACCGAGAGAGAGAAAGAGGAACTAGTCGTGAACGTGGAAGAGATTATGATCGCAGGAGTAGAGATCGAGATAGGCACCATGACCGTGATCGTGAACAAGACAGAGACTACGATCGGTCATCAAGAAGCAGACGCAGGTCACGCTCACGGTCCAGATCCAGAGACAGACCAAGGGACTATGATCGCCACAGGTATAATAAACCAGTGTCAAAGTTGCTTTTGCTTTTTCATCCTTGGACCTCTTTCTTACGGTCGGGTTACGTCGAAATTTTCTTTGCAGGCGTCACAACCGCTACTAGGTCGGTCTTGCGGTCTAACAGGGTTTACGTTACAAGTGGCTTTAGGATCTATCCCCAAAACTTTTTTCGTCTTAACGTATGTTGCTGAAACTAGACTTTTTGTGTGACCAGTTCTATTTTCTTACCTCAAATCGGAAGTTTCAACTAGATAAACAGTAAAATTAAGCATTTAGTTTTCTGGTCTCGATTGGCAATGATTAGACATGATAACGATTTTACCATATTGAAAGTGGAGTTTTATTAGCTTTATCCTCAATACTTATAAAGTGAGAACAGATACGATACAACATGACTTAGAAACATAATACATAGTAAATAACTCAAAAGTCATAAAGTAATGAGATTACGAAGTTATCTTATAATCATATGGGAATAGAACGAGAGACTTTAGGATAAACATGAGTAGCAGGATAACCCATAATGCGACGACCCTTAGCGTTTTTAAAGATATAAACCAAAGCTCCGACCGGCCATTCGACTTCTGTGGCTGCTGCAAACGCCACAAGCCCTAACGTTGGTCCGACCACTTTGCATCTACATGGGTTTCCTCCTGTTCCACACTGCACGCATATCGGAATCATTGTTGGTTTGTAAGTTGATCACAGTGGTGAAATGGTTGTTGATGTTACAGGAATGTTTGAATAAGAGTAGAACATGAAGTGGAAGATTATTGAGAGTTTGATTGTTATGTTTATATACAAACTTAAACGAATCATTTCACTCTCTTGTTAAATTCTTCTGTTTGCTTATCTTTATTTTATACACAGGTCGGTCCTTTGTTATTATAGTTATTTTATACACATGTCAGTCCCAAAGCAATACATGTGGTTCAAGGATGATACGTGTCTGTAACTCACGCATCGTTCTTACAAGATCATTGGTGACTGACAAATTGTCGATTATTATTTTGGGCTCTTTACCAAATGGACCATTACCTTTGGTGATGTTCATAAGACTCATTCACAACAAAAGATTAGCTTTTGCATTGTATGACTCAGTCTCACCAAATACATATAGATATGACGTTGCATAAACTACATGCACATGTATGTGTTTATATATACACTTCATTGTTCCTTCACAAACTCTTGAAATTAGAAGACATTTCTCAATTCTCATTAATCAAACCACAATTATCATAATGAAACACAGATCTATGTTTCTAATCTTCGTCTCCATGTTCATTGTTTTACAGTGTCTAGCTAATCAAACCAATTCCGAAATTACAACTAAACCACCGGTTCAAGACTCTTGCCTTAATTCTTGTGCTCAGCCACCACCGTCACTACCACGAAAGAGTTATTGCAGTAGGTCGTCTTCATCTTCAGTTCCACCGAATTACATGGACGTGACTGGTGTGCCTGGAGAACTCTATCGGACCGAACCGGATGATCAATGGGGTTATTATTCTAATGCAAACCGGAATTCGGTTAAGTGTCTCTTGGTTATTGTAATTGTGGGTTTAAGAGTTTTTATATATTTGTGAAAATAAAAAGCTAAAAATCGTGGGACTCTTATTGGGCCTGTATTGCCTAACTCATGTAATTTGGGTCTTAAGAAATTAGGGTTTTGATGCATCTGGGCCAAATAAATTTTGTTAGCCCGCACCTATGTATTTACTAAAAGAAGTTATAATTTTGTTTGTTAAAATAAAGATTTTGTTTAATCAAATTTCAGATTGATGATTGGTTTAAATGCTAAGTTGCATGGAATCAGAAGCGGGTACGCGGAAGCGAAAGCGTTAAGAAGCGTAGAAGCGAATTTTTAAAAATATTTAGGAAACAGGTACGTATTGGAAGCGTATATACTATATATATATATATATTCATAAAACACTATAATAAAATTATATTGAAAACATAAAATATTTTAAATAATAAAAATCCAACACATAACTCAAATATTATAATTCAACAGAAAATAAAAATAGAGTTTAAAGTCACATAATAATATCATCGTTGTTCTCATTTTCATCACTTACATCAAACACAGCCGTCTCCAACTCTGGTTCATCAAGAGAAAGATCTTCAAACTCAAGTCTCCCAATATTATTTTCATCCAATGAATCAAATTGGTCACCTCCAACATCCCACATACAATGAAGACCTTCTTTATAAGCAGAACTCTTTCTAGACAGAAGACGAAGATTAGTGTGCACAAATACCAAATCTTCAGCTCTTTGTGAAACAATCTTGTTTCTTATTGCAGAATGTATAAATTTGTAAGTACTCCAATTCCTTTCACAATACGAGGATGAAGATGGTTGTCCAAGCAATTTGAATGCTAAAGTTTGAAGTTTTGGTGCTGAAGATCCATGAACAGCCCACCATCTCAAAGGTTCTAGGATAAACCTATCATGAATCGCATCAACACTACCAAAATCCTCCATGCATAAAGAGAAATTAGAATATTCAACATTAACCTCTCTTCTTTCATCTTGATTTGGAAAATACTTCATGATGCAATTTTTTCTTTCTCTAGTAACCTCCAAATCTTGATGTGGAGCTTTTCTATTGTTCTCTTCTGCAAGCCACTCTGAACTATAATATCTGTATCCAAAAAAAATAAACAATAATGATACAATGATACTAATCCAAAACTAAAGTAGATTTATAACCATATATTTCAGTTACAAGCCAATTTATAAGTTGATAAATCAAGTAAAAATAAAATAAATTTAAAAACTTACTTGGGGTTTAGAGAATATGCCATACAATGAAGCGGAGTGTTACTCTTACTCCAACGAGATGTCAATACAGAATGCACCGCATTCCAAAAGACTGAATCCTCGTCAAGTTGTTTTCTTTCTTTTTTAAAGATAGCTTTCTTCACATTATGAATCATACTTTCCGACCATTCATGAACCAGATGAAGAGAAGGCTTATCGGTATCAGCAGCTCTAATCACGCTATAGATGGGCAAAGTGAAAGATAAAGCATATTCAAGCTCGTCCCAAAACATCTCATCTAATATTTTTTTCTTCACAGCAGATGCTCTCTGTAAATTATCTTCTTTATAATCATCCCATTTAGGACTGATCACCATTTGTTGCAATCCAGTTTTTATTTTTTTGAATCTCTTTAACATCACAACCGTGGAGGCAAACCTGTGAAAATGATATTTAATTATACTATATTTCAAATTTAAGAATATAAGTAAGCTTTCAATTAACAAAAGAAAAAACAAACCTTGTAGAAGCAATTGTAAGGAGCTTAAGATCACAATGCTCAGTGAACATTACAAGCCTCATTCCATGATTCATAATGAAATTCTTGATCCAAATCACATCCTCACTGATAGACTTTATCCAATAACAAGCCTCATACACATCTTCATTATTTCTTGTGCTTAGTAATGGTGCACATATGTTCTTCAAAGCAAGGTTCAATGTATGAACTACACAAGGGGTCCAAAAGATGGTAGAAAACTTAGCTGAAATAAGTGCACCAGCTTTCACACAATTTGAAGCGTTGTCAGTGACTATCTGAACCACGTTTTCATGCCCAACCTCCTTTATGCATTCTATGATCAGCTCTGCAATCATCTCACCGGTTTTTGTCTCACCGTGAGTATTGACTACCCTTAACATCATTGGACCACTCTCATTTGCAGCAATCAAATTAAATATTGGTCTTCGTTGTGGATCTGACCAACCATCACTACATATACTTACTCATTTTTGTTTCCATGTGTTCTTCAAAGGCTGTAAATGCATGTCAATGTTGTTTTTTTCCTTTTGAAGAAGTGTAGTTCTCAATGCATTATACCCAGGTGGAACATATCCTGGAATTTGCGATGCACGCACATATGAGTTACAATAGTGAGGATTTCTTGCAAGGTTAAAAGATAAACCTCCTGTGTAGAACATTCTAGCTATCTCACCATCACATTGCTCCCTAGCTTCATTCTTAAATGCTTTTTCCAAAGAACTCATTCCCTTTCTCTTTTTTGGATCAGACTCACTTGCATTAGGCACTTTATAGCTCATATCATAATCAAGAGAAGAACTAGATATGTTCCTTGACGACGAAGGCAGTGGAACTGCTTTAGGAGCAGTACGTTTTAACCTTTCCTTGCAATCATCAACTATAAATTGAATTTTTTACTACTTTATATTTTAAAACAAACACAAAAAATAGAGTACGAGGCCATACCATCAAGTAAGCCACACAAAAAACAAAATCCAATTATATTATTATTCAGAAAAATAGATGAGAGTTACCTTTGCTTAGTCTTCTAAATCAAGATTTTGGAGAAAAAAAATCAGAAACTTGCCGTGAAAATAGACTTTTCAGTTTCTAACTTTGTATCTCTTTTGTTCTTTACTAACTAGGGTTTTAAAATTTATGTTAGTAAAATATATAATTTGGGCCACAAAAACAAATTAAACTTTGTAAGCCCAAAACTAAGCAAATAGCCTCAGCCGTTGATTTCTTATCTCCAGTTATCACCATTACTCTGATTCCAGCTTCTCTGCAATCTTCAATTGCTCTTCCAACTTCTTCACGCGGAGGATCTCTGAGACCAACAACTCCAACGAAGGTTAAGTTTGTTTCTATGTTTGAATAGCAAGAAGGGTCTAAAAGCTTCTTGTTTGAAATATGGCGATCATGAAGAATGGATTATGGCGATCATGGTGAAGTATCCAAATGAAGATTTGGAGAAGCTGAGTTATCTCAAAGCTGTGATTTTGGAGAGTTTAAAAAGACATCCACCTGGTCATTACTTGTAATCGGATTCGCGATTCAAAGATGATTCCGACACGATTCCGAGCCGATTCCATATGCTTCATTTTCGGATTCGCGATTCCAATATGATTCCGAGACGATTCTGTTTCGATTCCAAATGCTTCATTTTTCGAATCGCGATTCCGGGACGATTCCAAGCGCTTCTAAGCGCTTTTGATTCCGATTCCGCTTTCGGAGCGAAAAACACACCATCAATGGCGATTCCATGCTTCATAGTTTAAATGTAAGATTTTTTTTTTTCTGAACTATTAGCAGTGAAAGATACATGTCTTCACAATTTATCAAAGTAGTTTTCTCACTAATTAATTGTGATAAATTGTCAAACCCATAGAATAATCACGAAACACACATGAAACCAAATAAAATAGTCATCTAAACTGATAAAATAATATATCAGGCAACTTTTGTTTTTAAACACTCTTTTGGGATAATATCTTTAGAGGACTTTGTTGTATGTGTAAAATAACAAATAAAAAAGAGAAGACTTTAGTGTTGACTTTTGGATAATTGACATTAGACATGCAAAAACTCCACTATCAAATTAACAAAATTTAATAAATACTCAAATTAATATTTTCATGTGGTTCAGACATAAGTTTTGCTTTCTGTAACGTTTTTTCTACAAATTAATAAATTTTCTACTACAAAACAAAAATTGCATATTTTTTACTGTAATTGCCTGAATAGCGCAGTCAGAATACAATCATATTTATTTAATTTCTCTGTGCAAATTTTTTATAATTAATTTCCTTAACGGTAATATTTAATTTAATTACATGTACTATATACATTTAACAACTAATCAAGCCACTAAGAATATAAAATCGCTTTGAAAGGCAAACAAATTTATCATCAGATTTTCCCCAATCTTTGATTTATCTGAGAGAGTTGAGTCCAATCCAAAACCCTAAACCTCATTCCCGCGGAATTTCTAATCCTTTCACTCTCCGGTGTGAAAGGAAGCTGATACGAAGATCAAATGGGAGATCCATTGGAGAGGTTGGGATCACAAGCATCAATGGTGACTGAGTCTGGTATGAAGGAGGACTTGTGTGTAGAGATCGATCCTCCATTAACTGAATCAGTTGCCACCGCTGAAGACTGGCGTCGTTCTCTCAGTAAGGTTGTTCCCGCCGTCGTTGTACTCCGTACAACGGCTTGTCGTGCCTTTGATACTGAGTCAGCCGGTGCTAGCTACGCTACTGGGTTTATTGTTGATAAGCGACGTGGGATCATCCTCACCAATCGTCATGTGGTTAAGCCAGGTGTGCTTTTTAGTGTTGTAATTTTTCTTGGAAGAATTGATTAGAAATGAGTTTAGGGAGAAGCTGCGTATCAGAAATCGATAATTTGAAGTGATGATGGTTTTTTGAAGTTTTGTATATGCTTTAGGATTGTGCGATTACGTAGCCTTTACCTGTATGATTAGGAATTAAGAAGATCCGAGTTTTATCTGGAAGGGCTTAGCCCGGGTTGAAAAAGACAATGTTCTGATTCTAATTTCTAGGTCAATATGGAGATATGTTGTTCAATTGTTCTCGGATGAAGTAGACGGAGAATCTATGTAACATTCGACGATTAATCTGTATATCCTCATCTTTTTTCTTCTGTAGGCCCAGTAGTTGCCGAGGCAATGTTTGTGAACCGTGAAGAAATCCCGATCTATCCTGTATATAGAGATCCTGTAAGTCATTCAATTTTATCTCTCGATTATATTTCAGTTTCCTCCTCTTTTCTGCTTCCCAATGAGTATGAGCGAATTGGCATCACAGTCCAGCTAAAATATCTTGGTTTCGTTTACGCATTTTTACATTGCCATATTGTACATATGGTTCATGTTTCGTTGAAATGAGCATGCATCTACAGAAGCTAGAAATTGTGTCTCATCATATTATTTTTACTTCCCATCTTCTCTTTTCCTTCTTCATCAGGCTGACATTCTTTTGTATCCTTTTCAGGTCCATGACTTTGGCTTCTTTTCTTATGATCCCAGTGCGATACAGTTTCTGACCTATGAAGAAATTCCTCTTGCCCCAGAGGCAGCTTCTGTTGGACTCGAAATTAGGGTCGTTGGCAATGATAGCGGAGAAAAGGTAATGTAATAGTATGACTGATTCCTTTGTATTCTAAACTGTCAGTTTCATGCTGTTAATGCCGTCAACTTACTTAAGTTAGCTGTATCTCAATTTAAATTATAGATGAAGTATGAATTGTCAATCTATTTGATTAGCTAAGTTACCTGTCAATGTCAAACTTAAATTGCAAAAACGCGTATTTTAATTTATGCTTCGGTGCATTAAGATACTTTTATGGATAAGTAATGCTTCTGCTAACTGGAATGTGGATTTGCAGGTTTCCATACTGGCTGGTACACTTGCGCGGTTGGATAGGGACGCTCCACATTATAAAAAGTATATCTGTTTCACTGATCATTTTTAATAGTTCCTTTTATGTCTTAACATAAAAAGTTCTTTGATGTTATTTGATACTTGCATGAAAAATTAACTGGTTTCTGGTGCAGAGATGGTTATAACGACTTCAATACGTTTTATATGCAAGTAAGTGATTATTACTCTTTAATATTTATTACTTTTATTTTTAATTCACTAACTTATTCTGTGTTTATAGGCAGCATCAGGTACTAAAGGTGGCTCGAGTGGTTCTCCTGTCATTGATTGGCAAGGCAGGGCGGTAGCATTGAATGCTGGCAGCAAGTCTTCAAGTGCATCAGCCTTCTTCCTACCACTTCAACGAGTAAGAAAACTCTTTCTTATTAACTCTTATCAATGGCTCAGTGAAGACTAGATGGTTTAACATATTTAGTCAGTCATTGAAAAACCTTTGTATATGTAGAACAAAGGCTTACTATGTAAAAAAATTAGCCTCTGCTTCTATTAAAGCTAAGAATTGATAATAATGAATAGAGCAGAGCCTCCATCTGAGGGTTGTTCAATGTGCTTGGCCCTTCTGAAAAGTGGTTCATGCTGGAAGTTCGTACAATGTCACAAAAAATACACTTATAAATATGGGGCCTTAAGTATCTAGTAGAAAACACTGATAAAGTCAGACATGGTTCTTATTTCTTAATCTCATTTTTAGTGATCCTTATAAATCATTTCGTAACCCCTAAATAAATTTGAAGTCTAGTTAGAAATTTTCGTAGGACCTTTGATCAATTATGGTTCTCTTCTTTGGAAGGTTGTCAGGGCTTTGAGTCTTCTCCAAAAAAGCATGGACTCATGCACAGATAAGCCAAAAGCAGTACATATTCCTCGTGGCACGCTTCAGGTTTGTTTTCCACCTTTCGGTTTGAGACTCTTCATTGTGCATTTAAGAAAGTTTCCACGAGTATCAAATTTTGACTCTTTTTTATATAGTTAGCTGGGTTCAGTTTCTTGTCTGGAATATTGCCCATACTGTTACATGGTCTGTTGACTACTATATAGTTACTATCTGACCATTTAATTTGCTTATTATCATTTTCAACTGATGTTGTGTTCCAATCATGGAGAGAAAATGTGTACCCTGGATATATCGTGAGGTTTTCTTTTAATACTTGCTGATACTTGATATCTGTATGACAATGAAACTTTGATCTGGACTACTTTGGCTGGTGATGGAAAGGTCATTATCCTTGGGATCGGAGTTCATGGTTTTATATCTAACATTGTCAGATTTGCGAAAATTAGTGGAAGTTCTATCTCAATTATTTGATTTTGAGTTTTGAGGATTGCTTATGGAATGTTTTATCTGTTTTCTTGTGTACTCAGATGACATTTGTTCATAAAGGATTTGATGAGATACGGCGACTTGGTCTCAGAAGCGAAACTGAACAGGTACATGATCTTCCTTCTTGATATTATGTAGGGCATCAGCCTGCCTTGGTGTTACGCAGCGACACCTTAAACAATGCTATTTATTGGCCGTATAGGTGGTTCGGCATGCATCTCCAACTGGGGAGACAGGAATGCTTGTTGTCGACTCTGTGGTGAGTGCATTGTTTCATTATTAACATATAGAACAATTATTATTTTCAAAGAAAGTGGATACTGTTTAAGCTACAAGAAAATTTTCATAATTTTTGTCCTGTATATTTATGTCTTGATCTATGGTAGGTGCCAAGTGGCCCTGCTGATAAACATTTGGAGCCAGGGGATGTTCTTGTTCGTGTGAACGGCACAGTAAGTTATCTCGATTACTTCTTTTTAGTCAAGATTCTGTTTGCCTCAAACAATCTAGAATAGTGATGTATTTTGCTGCACCGTTTGTCAAAGAAATGGATGGTTTAGAGATTAGTGATTGCCTGGCCATAGAACCTAATAATTAGTGCATTTTCAATTTCTAGTTTCTTTTTTCCATGTTGTTAAATCTCCCACTATGTATTTGATTATTATCACAGGTGCTCACGCAATTTCTGAACTTAGAAAATCTGCTTGATGACGGTGTTGGTCAGACACTTGAATTGGAGATTGAAAGGGGTGGACAGCCACTAGCTGTTAGTGTATCAGTGAGTTCCATTCTTCTATTCCTTACTTTGGTTTTTATGTCTACATTAGTCTTTTAGGAATTTCTGTTTAGTTTCTGCCTAGTCACATACTAAATAGAAAAGTAGGAGACAATGCAAAGACTAGAAGTAAGATACATGTAGCCGACTGTTCTCTTTTCTGTTGGTCATTTATTCTTTTCGTGTGGCTATTTTTGTTTTCCCAGATAGATGAGAGAGTTTTTCAATAGCTTACGTGTAATTTTCTTATAGGATTTCAAAATTTGCTTAAATGTGATTTACTTAAAGATCACGAGCCTTATGTGTTTGTGTTTTTCTTGCCACAGGTACAGGATTTACACTCAATCACGCCTGACCACTTCCTGGAAATAAGCGGGGCTGTAATTCATCCGTTGTCTTATCAGCAGGTAACTTTACTATGACTTTAAAAGATATTTTCTTATGTCCACTACAGGTAGAACAGTTCTACTAGAAATGTTACCTTTATGCCTTAGGGTTAACGGTCAGGGTACAATGTGTAGGGTTTATCCGTCATTGAATTCACATTCTGAGATTGCCAATTACTGATTAAAAGAACCATTTTTTGTTTTCAAGTTAGCTGAAATGTTTGTTGGTTGGTATAATCTTTGTGAACATAATAATGCTAATTGTATGATCTTGGAACGGTTTTATGTACCATCAGTTAAAGAATCATATCAATATGCTAGATACTTTGGATTGACTTTTACCCCGCACACTGACTTGCTAGATCTGATTGTGGACTGCACTACTCTCTGCTGATAAAAAAAGCTTACTACTTTCTGCTGATAAAGAAGCTTACTCGTGTTTTGCTGACACTTTCTTATGGGCGTTAGCTGATTTCTAAAATAATTTGACTTAACAGGCTCGTAATTTTCGTTTTCCCTGTGGCCTGGCTTATGTTGCGGACCCTGGGTAAGCCACTCTACCTCCACCATCAAAGTTTTCACGTTTTGTTCATTTAACAGGCTCGTGACTTGCTTGACTGATCTGTGAGCTTATTTTGAATTTAAATGATTATATGTCTCTGTATTTCGGCATCTATTCAGATACATGCTATTTAGAGCTGGGGTCCCTCGACATGCTATCATAAAGAAGGTTGCTAATGAGGACATTTCTGGACTTGGGGACTTAATATCTGTTATTTCAAAGCTCTCTAGGGGTGCTCGTGTTCCCTTGGAATATATGTCTCACACCGATCGTCATCGCAAGAAGGTAATATTCACTGTTTAAAAGTTCTTTTTGTTAGACGTCCTAACCCACTGTAAACATATATTTGTTGATTTAGTGATCATATATCCTCTTCTCTCGATGTTCCTAGTATGTGAATTTTTTTGCTACTGCAGTGCTGATAGATCTCTATGATCACTACCTATGGAAAAAATATCTTATCTTTGAAACCATGATTTTCACTGGATCTTTTGGCACTAACAACGTTCCTGTCATTAACATGCTTGCTGTCCATATTTCGTTTTGAACTCTATATGATATTACTCAAATTAGAAGTACTTATCCTTGGGTTCCGTTTCCTGCAGTCTGTGTTAGTCACAATTGATCGTCATGAATGGTACGCTCCTCCACAGTTGTATACCCGTAATGACAGTTCCGGCTTATGGGATGTGAAACCTGCAATTGAACCTGCTGCTGTTCCACCATCTATTGGTAAAAATGGCTTGCCAATAAGCCAACATGATTCTCGTTGCCATAACGATACAGAACCCATGCATGAAGTGAATGTTCGTGGGGTTACTGATACTGCAGCTATTATGGAAGCCTCTACTGGAGATGGTTCTCAGAATGATTTTGGCTCAGATGCAAAGAAACAAAGAGTGGAAGATGATTCTTTAGATGAAATTGCTGCAGATGGTTCTTTATATGGCAGTGAATTTAAATCTGATGAGACAATGGCAACGGAAAATATACTTTCAAGAGACTTCGAAGGTGCAACAGCACTGTCTGCTAATGCTTCATTGGCTGAGTGTGCAATTGAGCCAGCTCTTGTCATGTTTGAGGTTAAGACTAAAACTTCTCTAATCTTTGTCAGTTTTACAACTGTTGAAATTTGATACTTATATGTGGTGTGTCTGTTTCTCACTGCGACTTTCTTGGTTTTTAGTAGTAATTTGATTTTCTTCATTCCGAGCATTTGATAACACGTAGTAATTTGGGTGTAGCAGTGGATATGATTAATTTGCACTGAAGATGGATTTGTCACTGAGCCTGTATAAAAGAGTGTACAAAATTGAATTTAAGGTTTAGAGTTCCTTCATCCTCATAGAAGAACGAAATGGATGTGAAAAATAAGTTACTTATATACTTCTCTAGTACATGTTAGATTTGGTTATTACTTCTCGAAGTCTGAAATATAATAATCCATAAGGGCTTATAAGAAACCCATATATGTATGACCTGGTGAGATCAATGACTATCTTACTGGTATATGCAATTGTAATTGTAGTTCTTATTGTGACTAAAGGCAACTTGCATCTGGTTAAACTAACATCTATTATACAGGTTCATGTGCCACCATCGTGCAGTCTTGATGGTGTACACTCACAACATTTCTTTGGGACTGGAATCATTATATATCATTCTTCAAGCATGGGACTTGCTGTAGTGGACAAAAACACTGTTGCAATTTCTGCATCTGATGTTATGCTGTCCTTCGCTGCTTTTCCAGTCGAGGTTCCTGGAGAGGTTAGATTACCCTGAGAATCTTATAACTCATGGAAGGAAACCTTATAATTGATCTTTCTTAACTGAAGTGCAGGTGGTATTTCTTCATCCTGTTCACAACTATGCTCTTATTGCCTATAATCCGTCAGCAATGGATCCTGCCAGTGCTTCATTCATTCGTGCAGCTGAGCTACTACCTGGTATGTTTGTAAAACTTTGTGCCAAACCACCTTTGGAATTCCAATTAAATGCTGGTTGGATGATTAGATGAATTTGTCTTTTGCTGTGTTGTTTGCCATTTGGAAGTTCCATCATTGCCTATTTGATTACGTTTTCTAAAAAGCTGTCTTCTTGGATTTATGTATTTATCGTATGGTTTTTGATTGCCTCAACAGAACCTGCACTGCAACGTGGAGATTCAGTCTATCTTGTCGGATTGAGTAGAAACCTCCAAGCCACATCAAGAAAATCTATTGTAACCAATCCATGTGCAGCATTAAACATTGGGTCCGCTGATTCTCCCCGCTACAGAGCTACTAATATGGAAGTAATCGAGCTTGATACAGGTAAGAAATTCAGAGCCTGTGACATCAAATTCAGTTAATTTAGACCTATTCAAATCTCGCTTCGTTTCCGTTTTCTTGTTTCCTTGCAGATTTTGGTAGCTCATTTTCAGGGGCGCTTACGGATGAGCAGGGGAGGATTCGGGCAATTTGGGGAAGCTTTTCGACTCAGGTTCATCTTCCACTTTGCAGTTTACCTTCTTTTGTTCTATTTTTTTCTAACATGCTGCTTTCTTGTGAAATGATCACAGGTTAAGTACAGTTTAACTTCGTCAGAAGACCATCAGTTTGTCAGAGGTATCCCGGTGTATGCAATCAGCCAAGTCCTTGAAAAAATCATAACGGGTGGAAATGGACCAGCTCTTCTCATAAATGGTGTCAAAAGGCCAATGCCACTTGTTCGGATTTTGGAAGTTGAGTTGTATCCTACTTTGCTCTCGAAAGCCCGGAGTTTTGGTTTAAGTGATGAATGGATCAAAGTAAGCCTTTTGTTTATCTATTTCGCTGTATTTCTTCTTCAATTTTTTATATCTATTTTACATCTTTTTGCATGTAATTATTTCGTCAAGTGCAGTAGTGAGTGTTAATACCGTATTTTAAACAAAATGTTAGTAGTATATTACAAGTAAATAATCTGAAAACTGTTTACTCTATTAATTGTTTAACAGATTCTAGTCAAGAAAGATCCTGTTAGACGACAAGTTCTACGTGTTAAAGGTTGTCTGGCAGGATCAAAAGCTGAAAATCTTCTTGAACAAGGGGACATGGTTTTGGCAGTCAATAAGATGCCAGTTACATGCTTCAGTGACATAGAAGCCGCATGTCAAACATTGGATAAGGATAGCCAGAGCGATGAAAATCTCAATCTAACAATCTTTCGACAGGTGACACTGTTAACTTCTGTTTGCTTGATTTGTTTGTTCCTGTGACACCCGTTTCCTTGTCATTTAGATCCTACCTTTTTTTGAGTTTCTTGAAACATATAACTAAGGTAAAGAGAGAAGGTCTACTCGTTTTATTCACACTCATTGTTTGCTTGTCAGGGCAAAGAGATGGAGCTCGTAGTTGGAACTGATAAACGAGATGGAAATGGAACTACTCGAGCAATAAACTGGTGCGGTAGCGTTGTTCAGGATCCTCATCCTGCGGTTCGGGCTCTTGGATTTCTTCCTGAGGAAGGCCATGGTGTCTATGTGACAAGGTAGTAGTTATGTATTACCATATTATGAAAAGTCTCAATTAGGTTCAAGTGTATCAACAAGAAACCTGGTATTAACCAAATTGTTGGTTTTGAGTCTCAACCAAATAGAATTTATCTGCTGCTTGGATATTCTCTCTGACAATTTCTGTTCTCAGATGGTGTCACGGGAGTCCCGCACACCGCTATGGCCTCTACGCACTTCAATGGATCGTGGAAGTCAACGGGAAGAAGACCCCTGACCTAAACGCATTCGCAGAAGCTACCAAGGTTGTGTTTCAGTCCTTACAGAAGTCACACTTCGAATTACTCTGGCCCTGAAGAAAAGTGATGCAATCCATCACATTTGTTCTTTTACTGTGATTTGAAGTTTGATCTTAAACTGTTTTCTTTTCGATTTGGTTGCAACAGGAGCTAGAGCACGGGCAATTTGTGCGTATAAGGACTGTTCATCTCAATGGCAAGCCACGAGTCTTAACTCTGAAACAAGATCTCCATTACTGGCCTACTTGGGAGCTTAGGTTCGACCCAGAGACTGCTCTTTGGCGGAGAAATATATTGAAAGCCTTAAAGTGAAACTAATAATTCTTCAAAAAGCTCTTGTTGTGGATCTCTCGTTGCTCCAACTTTGTTGTATCTCTCGTTACTCAAATTCTTCATTATATCATATACTAAAAGATCTGCACTACAGTTTACAGAAAAACTAAACTTAGACTGAGATTTATGTATTTATATTTCAAACCCAATTGATAAAACTTGAACGAGCATATTCTCATAATCTTAATCAATGTGCAAAAGACTTGTGAAGTAATTACGAGTGATTGAACCACAAAGCAGACAAAAATAACCAAAAGATCTATTAGGCAAAGACATAAATTAGGAAGATCGTAAACGAAAGACATTAATTAAGCGTTGTAAATTGAGTTTAACTATCTCTAATCCTCGATTTTATTTTCTTTTTCTGATAGAACCAACTTTTCGTCCCGGAGGTCGATATTGTTTCTTGATTAGCTTTTCATATTCAGCAAGTCTCAACATCTTTTCATCACATTGACGCTTTTCTGCGTTGTCTAGTTTCTTCCTTTTGCCTCTTGCAGCTTGCTTGATTTGCACTAGACTTGGAACATAACCACACAAATATCCCATCTTGTACTTGTTGTCAGATTGTTCAAAGAGATCTAGTTCTCTAAAGTATCCAAACTCTCCAATGATGGTAATTTTGTCATATGACGAGTTTCCCCATGCATGATCAAAACCAATGACGAGTTCTTTTCCTCGTCAATGATAAAACTCCCAAATCTTAATAAACTTTCTGGTCCCAAATTCACTGTAAAGAACTTGCTCCAAGTCACCTTTTCAGGCTCCATCTTAGTCCTAATCCATATCTCAAAATCGTGTGGATGTGCTCCGCGGTGCTGAACTAAAGCTGCAAGTTTCTTTTCTCTAACACAAGATAAAGTCACTGTATGTACATGAACCCTAGCATTAAACAGCACAAGCATAAGCTGTCCAAATCTCTCTTTTGTAAAATCAAAAGAGATTGGCTCTGTTCGTTTGGTGGTCATTGGCGAAAATTGTACGTTTCGTGGTCGCAAGTTCAACTACCAGCCGCTAACGACCAACGACTGAAATTTTGAGTCACTAAAAAATTCAGCGAGTGATCACTGTTATTGGTTGCTAACGACTAGCAACCACAAAACGAAGAACACTAGCGACCAAAAAATTATATAAAATATGATAATTAAAATTAATATATATATAAAATAAAACAAATTTACAAATATTAAAAAAAAAATTTAATTTACAAAAATTTGATTTTAATTGTATATAATATATTTTTGATAAGTAATATATGAATGTGGTAATACTTGTTATTTAATTTTTTTATAAAATTTTTAATATTTTTTTGTTAAATAAATATCAGTATTTTATAATTTATATTAGCATACATATTTTTAAAAATTTTATAAATATATATATTTTTTATAATTAATTTTACAAAAAAGAAATTTTTTATAAAAAAAGAAGTCACTGGTCGCAGTAGCAAGCGACCACGAAACAAATAGAGCCATTATGTGAAAGCTCTCAAATCCAGTAACACACCAGTATGTGTTTCCCTTGACAGTAATGCCAAAGTCATGAAACCTTATAGAGCACTGTGGAGTTATACCAAGAGTCCTCCATGAATCAGACTCAATATCGTAGATTTCGTACCAGAAAAATCCTTCTTTTACAATATAATTAAATAAAGTAACGTCTCTAAACCTCAAGATTTTGTGGGTACAACCACAAGATTTGTTCTCCACGTATCCAAGACCGTAACAACAGTAGTAAAGTCTTAACAATCGATTGTACGAACATCTGGGTTCGAACCACTTTGGTTGCAAGCAATATGGGTTCCTAACCATAAAACTAGTGTTTTCGTTGTCGTCTTTGAAGATACATAACATCAAACCCTCGGGAGTAAATAACCTGAGATACCTTGGCTTTGGCTTGTTCGGTTAGGCAAGTAAGTTTGCCTTTAGGCTTTATATATGAATCTCCATTAACAACGACACTCATTAAATAAAGACTTTTATCAATCAACACGATCACCTGAGACTCTCCTTCCTCTATGGCAGCTTCTTGTTTGTCAATCTGCATCTTTGAATAGCAAGTTTAAAGAATGCTAAAACTGGTAGACTTATTAGTTATTGAGGTCACTATAAGAAAATTAAAATTTACAGTGATTAATATAAATATAAGATTGGGTTCAATTTGAAATTAATAATAATAGAAATTCAACTATTTTAAAAGAATTTATTGGTAATGGATTTGTGGATCGAGTTTTCTATCAATTTAATTTTTTCAAAAGATGTAACATGAATATACAGCTCACACTATTACGATTTCCACCGACACTATTTTCGTAACAACACGTGAATCCAACCTATCCATCACTCATTTAAATCATAATTACATTTTTTAATAAGCAAAAATCAAAACCGATCCAAAACAAACAAGTGGAGAAATAAACATAAACAAAGAATCTTTTAAATAAATAAAAACTCAAAACAAAAAAAAAGGAAACAACAGGGATAAATGCCACATGTCACATTACACGAGCCAGAGTCCAACAATGGCCGTCACAACTATACTCATTGGAGTAATCATCATCGAAACGGCGCCGTTTTTATCATCAGCCACTTCACCATCATCATCTGAAGGAGCATCAGCGCTAGGTCCATCAGCATCAGCCTCTGCATTCTTTGACTTGTGCTTACTCGACTTAGGAGCTGGAGCAGCCGATTTAACAGCCTTATAAATCTCTCTAGGTAACAAAACTTTATCAATCTTGTAAATGATCAACGGTTCTTCATCCTTTAACGTTCCCATTACCTTCGCCGTTACAACATCTGTCTCAAGCGTCACATCCTCTCCGTCATTCTGAACTGTGAAATCATACTTGTTGTTACCTTCCGTCGCCAATGTGTTAACGGCGCCGTTACCAGACCTAAGCATCTGTAATGACTGATAAACCGGCATGCCATGATACAAAACCAACGCTGTTTTATTCGCCTTAGAGAGAGCTTTGAATTTCGGCATGAATTTTCCGACAGCACTGTCGGAAGGACAGAAAACCGTTAAACCTCCGTCAACGGTGTCTTGAAACGTTTTGTCGGCTCCGGATGATTTCAAAATGTCGGCGAAGGCTTTGCATCCTTGTTTCTCGAGGATTGTAGTGAGAATAAGATCGCTAGGGCTCGCGGTCGGAGCTTCTGCTTCTGGTGAAGTCAAAACGTTGTTGATATGAATAACTGAGATGTTGTAAGGTTTCTCAAAGATGGATTTAACATAATGAGCTGTGAGATGACTATCATCTTCTTGGACACCGAAAGCGACTTTACCGCCTTTTAAGTCGGTGATATTAACATAACCAGAAGTACCAGTGGCTGATCCAGTTGATTGGAACATTGAGGCAGTGGAAGTGGAGCCATCAGTGATCTGGTGGAGTTTCTTGGTACCGAAGTAATCGACGAGGACATGGAGGGAGAGGATGTTACGGATTGTGTAGAGTGAGTAACCTTTGGAGAGGATTGAGGACATTGCAGAGTTATCAACGGCCAATACAGTGATTGTTTGACGACGGTTGATTTCATCGGCTAGATGAGTCGCTGAGAGGTAGTGATTGAAAGTGGAGAAATCAGGGTCTTTGGCTAAGATTCGTGTTATGTTGTGAGCATTTGATGAAGATAAGAGAAGCTGGAAAATGAAGACCAACACGATGGTTGTTCGACAGAAGAAAGCCATTGTTGTGGAGGAGAATTCAATGGCTGTTGATAGAGAGGATTTGTGTGATAATAGCCTTTGAGTGTGGTCTAATTATAATTGTAAGAGATATGTATAAAATAACAATAAGAATAAAGCTGTCTCGCATATTTCCAGCGAAGCTAGCAGGTAATGGGGTCCTACTTTGGTCACAATTGAAAGTAACGTGGATTTCAGAGAACCGACACTAATTTCCTTGCATATATATTCCATTAATTTATGTTTAATATAGAACCAGTAGTTATACATTTATGTCACTTCATTAATCTTTTATTGTCACTAAATCTTGTATGGTCACTTAATCTTTTATTGTCACCTAAGTTTGATTGGAAGCTCAAGAACAATAATTGAGTTCCTTTTGTGTTCGACCAATTTTTATTGTAGACATAATCCGGATTAGTTCAAAATTCGTTTCAGATTTATGAGCACAAATTCAACCTCTATCCAAAATAACTACTCTACTTGGATTTATTATTCTTAACATTTATTTTATGTTATGTTTAGCTCTGATGTTTGATTTTTAATCTAATAAAAAGTCACATATGGGTCTGGTAAAAAATAAAATAATAAGATGTAATTTACATGGATAATATTTGGCATTTTCATAAAAGCAACATTTTCAATAACAAATTTAGTTGTTCTCTTGATGAAAATCATTTTAGGTATTATCAATGACTAATAATAAGTTTTAATGATAATAAATAAATAAAATTCAAGAAATGACACGAACTAAATCATAGTGCAAGACCGTGTGAAGAACACAAACCATAAAAAGAGGAGAAGAAGTCTGAACAATCATTGTAGCATTAGAGCATGAAAGTCACTTTGTAAAGTGATGAAAATCAGGTCATCAGCATAAATGTTGAGTTAAGGGAAGCTCTAAAGATGAAAATCATTTACCAAAAATTACTCTGTTTTCTTGCATATTTCGTGGTCAGACCAACATGTCTCATCTAATATATGATTCTTTGACAACATATATGGGGTTCAGACCAAGTGCAGCTACTACAGAGAAATCTACACAACACTCTTAACATTTGCTTCAATACATGCCTTAAGCACAATATTATAGTAAAATGGTAAAAACTGAATGAGGATATTCTCACAAGTCTTTAGAAAAACCAGCTGGTTTCTTATACATAATGATTGATTAATGTGCAAAAGACTTGTGAAGCAATTACAAGTGATTGAACCACAAACCAGACAAAAATAATCAAAATAATTATTAGGTTTTGTAAATGAAAGACATAAATTAAGAAGATTTAGGCTTTGTAAAGTGAGTTTAACTATATCGTATTCAATAATTCAACCTTGACGTCTTTTTCTGATAAAGTGACAGATTTATGTCGGAGATAATTCGTCATATATCTTCTTCATTTGCTTTTCATATGCAGCAAGTCTCGACATCTTTTCATCATATCGGAGCTTTTCTGAAGTTTCTGCATCGTCTAGTTTCTTCCTTTTTGCCACCTGCACGTTGCTTGATTCGCAGTAAACTTGGAACATACATCGTCGTCAGATTCTTCAAAGAGATCTAGTTCTCTAAAGTATCCAAACTCTCCAATGATGGTAATTTTGTCATCAAATCCAATAATAATGACAAGTTTCTTTTCCTCGTCAATGATAAAACTCTCAAGTGCGTATGAAATTTCAGATCTCAAATTCACTGTCAAGAACTTGCTCCAAGTCAACTTTTCAGGGTCAATCTCAGTCGTAATCCATATCTCAAAATCATTTGGATTTGGTCTGAAGTGCTCAAGTAAAGCTGCAAGCTTCTCTTCTCTAACACAAGATAAAATCACATTATCGTGAACATCAGCATTATATGGAAGATGCATAAACGGTCCAAATCTCTCTTTTGTAAAATCAAAACAGATTATGTGAATATCATCCTCATAACTTCTTTTAACAGACCAGTATGTGTTTCCCTTGACAGTAATGCCAAAGCCATCAAACTTTATAGACCACAATGGAGTTATATCAAGAGTCTTCCATGAATCAGACTCAACATCGTAGATTTCATACCAGGAAAATCGTTCTTGTATAACGTAATGGGTGTAATAAGTGTATATAAACCTCGAAATTTTGTGGCTACGACCAGAAGATGTCTTCTTTCTATTCTCCACGTATCCGAGACCATATAAGCAGGGGTAATGTCCTATCAATTGGTTGTAAGAATATCTGGGTTCGAACCACTTTGGTCGGAGGCAATATGGATTCCAAACCATAAGCTTAGTGTTTTCGTTGTCGTCTTTGAAGATGCATAACAACAAACCCTCGCTGTCAAAAACATGAGATACCTTAAGTTGTTCGGTTAGGCAAGTAAGTGTACCTTTAAGCTCTATATATGGATCTCCATTATTGACGACACTCATTAAATAAAGCTTTTGATTCATCATCATGACCATCTGATACTCTCCTTCCTTTGCGGCTGCTTCTTCTTTATCAATCTGCATCTTTGAGAAATTTCGATTTTTGGATAAAATGTTCCACATTTTGCAAGTTAGTCTCACTGCTCTCATCGATTTCAATGGTAACCTGGAGAGAATTTCCTCTACTATATCTCTTGGAAGATTAGAGATCAACGTATCAATTTTGCCACTAGGGGTTTTTCTAACATTCAAACACACTTTTTATCCCTTTTTTATTTTCCTCTGATTTCTTGCGGCCAACGGTAGAGGCAGCATGTATAAGTCCCTCTGACAATAGAAGATCATGAAATCCTAATTGAAGCTGGGCCATTGGTGGGCTTATGAATCTCTTTGGACATTTTTTCATAACATTTAACATTACAAAAAATGTAAAATTTACAGAAAGTTATTAAGCTTTTGTTAAATTGCGACCTTTGTCTTTACAAATTTGTATTTTTCTTAGAAGTCACCAATCCACGAGCACGGGAAATTTTTGTGTATTACTGTTCATCTCAACGGCAAGCAACGAGTTTTGACTCTGAACCTACTTGGGAGCTTAGGTTCGACCCTGAGACTGCTCTTTGGCGGAGGAATATATATTGAAAGCCTTAAAGTGAAACTAAGAATTCTTCGAAAAGCTCTTGTTGTTCATCTCATTACTCCAATTTTATTGTGTCTCTATATACATTTTACTCAAAAACTTCATTATATCATAAACTATGTGGATTATTTGTAAGTTTCAACTTTGATGATTTCAATTTCTGAAATCAAGATCCTAGAGTTGTTTAAATCAACCTTAGGATTCAAGAACTTACTTACTTTAATCCATAGCGAATAGATGTGGTTGTAATCTTGATCTTTTCCTCTCTTAACTTTCTACCTTTCATGATTCTATGATGGATTAGAATCAAAACTCTTCTTCTTTCTTACTTTTCGAAAGAAACGTGAGAATCAGACTATCCTCTCTATTATCTATTTCTTTTATATATACAGTTTTGTGTTTTCTTTTTATTTGTGATAATGATCACAAAACACATGTCTTCTTCTTGTGTCTCAACAAGAATTGTACACGTTTCCTTTAATACACAAAACTGCCAACACACCCTCCCACATACATATTTATGTATGTATATAGTTTTATCTCTTTGAAGATATTTATTTACTATGATAAGTAAGACAGGAGGGTTAATCATTATACCTCGATTCTAATTCTGTAACTGAAACCGATTCATCACAATATCACCTTTTATATTAGAATCCTTAAATTTAATATAAACTTAAATTTTCATTATTAAATCGTAAACGCATCGGCCACCTAAAATATTCTTACATTATTGGCTCAGTCTTAGAGATTCTACAAGAGAACTGTTGAAAGATAAAAGGTTTCGGTTTAAGAGAATCAGAGTAAGAAAGGTTTTGGTTCAGGTAAATCAGATTCGGGTTAGTCAGATAGAAGCTGGTTCAATTGAAGTGATTTGTAACAGACCCGGTTTGTGATTTTGTAACAGATCCGGTTTGTGGTTTGTTAATTAACTTATAAATCAAGGAACAGAGGACTTCGTTGAGTTAATTGGATAGAACAGTTGCAGAGAGAGATGACAGAGAAGGCTTTATCAAGATTGTTCGTTATCTTCTTCTTATCCTCTCAAGTTTTAATCATCTTCTTCTCTGTATAGTTTTTCTCTTAAATTGTAAGCGACATTGATTGAGCTTGACATTGGTAAAAATTGAATGAGAATAACCAGGTTTCTTACGTAATCATTGATCAATGTGGAAAAGAAAATCAAAAGATTTATTAGGATTTGTAAATGAAAGACATAAAGCTTTATAAATTGAGTTTAACTATCTCGTATTCTCCCTTTTATTTTCTTTTTCTGATAAAGCCAGTTTTTTCCCGGGAGGATCATATCACACTCTTTTTCTTTTAGTCTATTTCTTGCGGCCAAAGGTCGATGCAACGTGTATTGAAGACCCGGAAACCCTAATTGAAGCTAGGCCATTTGTAGACTTACAATTAAGGGAATATTATGAGAGATAGCCCTTTTGAGTTATAAATTGTATAGAATACCCATTTTCTGAAATATTCTGTCAAATGCACCTTTTTAGAAATGAGGTATATATGAATTGTCGAAAATAATCTTCCAGAGTTGAGAGTGTTGGCCATCCACGTTTCATTTGCTCGTTTGTTTTATGTGTAATTGAGTTAGTAGAGCACGTGAGAATTTAATGAAACTGGGTGATCGCAAGTGAGTTCTTTTATTTGAAATTGTTAAAAAAAAGTCAATGTACTTAACAAAATTTTAACGTGAGGGACAAAGTACAGTCACAAAAGATAAAATTACAAAGGGACAACACGAACACATCCTTAAGAGAGTTAAAAGAAAGAGACGTCTACATATTTCAGATTGGATTCTTGCAGATAACTCTGTTGTGTCTAGAGCCCATGTACCGAGTACACTTCCGGGTGCGAGGCAAATGAAGAATCTGAAAATAGGGAAGAATGAGTGAGTGATAGAAGTAAATAATAGTGAAAAATGAGGTGGTAAACTGACCGGGATCTCCCCTTTGGAAAGGATTCTTTGTTTACGGGGTTTGCATGCAAGTCTTCTTGTCCTTGGTGGCTTAATCATGACTTCCTATAAAGACAGATGAAGCTCTGTATCTTGGCCATAAGGGACATGCGCGATGGAACCCTCGTACAGATTTCTCCAATACTGGATATTCAAGTGTATCAGGTTATAGCACGCAAAGTGAAACGAATGTCCTTGATGGATAACAATGAAAACAAATGTCCTTTATGGACAACAATGAAAACGAATATCCACGGTGGTCAAAATAAACTGTACTGAAAGGGAAAGATCAGACATAGAGTTTGCTAATATTGTAACAAAATGATGTCCTCTGTAAGACAGTTCACAAATATTACAATCGGTCCATAAAAGACACGAAATAGAGGTCATGGGAGACAACTATAGATATAATGTCCACGGATATTCAAGTGTATCATGTTATACACGCCAAGTGAAACGAATGTCCTTGATGGACAACAATGAAAACGAATGTCCGCGATGGTCAAAGTAAACAGTTTTGGACGGGGAAAGATCATACCTAGGGTTTGCTAAATATTGTGACAAAATGATGTCTCCGTAAGACAGTTAGAAAAATCATAAAACGATAAGGTATGGTTTAATGGATAGCTGGTTTCATGGACATATCTAGGGTGAATGTCCCAGATAGACAAACTTTTAGTACTACGACCACTGCGAGTATAAGCAAAGACAAAACAATCCCTAAATTTCTGTTCTTCGTCGATCTTAAAATCCAGAATCACAATTGATCTAAAATCCAGCATTGATGCTTCACATGATCATGAGATTCAAAGAGAATCACCTATAACATATCCAATTCATATTCTTGCACAAAAATCCTCGATTTAGAAGAGCAGAACATTACTTTGCAGGAAGCGATGGTTGGAGTGCTTTCAAGAAATTAGAGTGAAGCAAAGCGTTTGTCTGCAACGAGATGCAGAGAAAATGGAGATAAATATATAGAAGATTTTTTAATTTCAGAACCGAGAGATCAGATTTTCAACTAAAGAAATGAATCCTTCAGGAAAGTTACTGGAAACAACGTTTTAATATATTAATCATTACAGTATGAGAGAGAGACAGAGAGAAAAGTGGAAAAGGGCTAAAATTCTGAAGAAATAAAAAAAGGCTATTCCTTAACATAAAAACTCAAAAGGGTATTTTTTATAATTTTCTCATAATTAAATCTATTTGGACATATCAGCGTCGAAAGCAGAACTGTTCTCACACCAGGAAAGTTGTAGTGCGGATAAACTGATCAGCGTCGAAAGCTGCCTTTTAAAGTCTTTTATGAGCTGTTGAGAGTATGTCTTCCATGAAGTTTTCTCAGGTTAATTATTTTTGCAGTTGAATCTGCAGATCTAGTGGGAATGACAAATAGGCCAAAGGCTTAACCGTCTTTTAAAGATATAGTTGGTTCATGGCTAGAGAAGAATAGGAGAGCTCTTTTAAGCATTAATAGAGAAGATCACAGCCAATCATACGTTGCCTTTAGATTCCAATTGTGGTTAAGAGATATATTTGAAGCAGCAGTCTCTGTTTCTTATGATTTCGTCAGATTCTGCAAGATTTAGATTCTTAAAGTATACATCTTCTCCAATGATTATGATATCCAAACCATGAAAACAAATGGCGACTTTCTAAAGTATCCATCTTCAATACAAGTGACTGACCACGAAGCAGACAAAAATAATCAAAAGATTTATTAAATGAAAGACATAAATTAAGCTTTGTAAATTGAGTTTAACTATCAGCTTGCTTGATTTGACCTAACTTGGAACATAACCACACAAATATCGCCTCGGATAGGCACTCTTCCTCATTCTGGTTGGCAAACCTCGATAGGCTTCTGGTGCGGACCAGACTTATGAGTTTTGGCTTGCACATCTCTCCGAATTGTCCCCTTTACTCTCAGGATTCAGAGACCAGAGATCATATCTTCCTCCATTGCTCCTTCACGCAGCAGTTTTGGAAGTTGGCAATGCAACGTTTAAAGCAAGACACTCACCTCTTCTACAATTGGCAGTCCCTCATCTCTTGGTTGCTAGAACACACTACTCGACTTCCCTCTACCTTAAAAAAAATTGTTGCCCAGGCTGTTGTCTACTTTACCTGGCAAGAGAGAAATTTGAGGATTCATTCTGTTGTCACATCCTCTCCCAATCAGGTTTTCCAGCGCATGGACAGGTTCACTAAGGACACTTTGCTTGCCCACAGAACCTCGAAGCAATGTCGAGGTCTCTTCTCAAAAGGGTTTGGAATTTACTCACCCCTGATTCAGTTGTAACTTTCGAATGGCTTGTTTAATTTTTTTGTAAGCCATTCAAGTATTTTTCTTAGCTAAAGTTTGTAACTAAACCTTTCATCTGATAATATATTTACCGTTATCAAAAAAAAAAAATTAAATATCGCCTCCGATCACTATCTTCGTCAGATTCTCCAAAAAGATCTAGTTCTCTAAAGTATCCAGACTCTCCAACGATGATAATTTTGTCATCATATTTATTAATGACAAGTTTCTTTTCCTCGTCAATGATAAAACTCTCAATATTGCTTGAATTTTAGGTCCCATATTCACTGTCAAGAACTTGCTCCACGTCAACTTTTCAGCCTCAATCTCAGTCGTAATCCATATTTCAGATTTGTATTGATATTGTATCTTGTGATGAAGTAAAACAGCAAGCGTCTCTTGTCTAACACAAGATAAAATCACATCATGGTGAACCCCAGGGTTACACGGTAGACACATAGGCAATCCAAATCTCTCTTTTGTAAAATCAAAACAGATTATGTAAATGTCATTTGCATTCTCTTCTGTAACAAGCCAGTATGTCTTTCCCTTAACAGTAATGCCAAATTCATCAAACTTTATAGACCACAGTGGAGGTATATGAAGAGTCTTCCATGAATCAGACTCAAAATCGTAGATTTCGTACCAGGAATATAGTTGTACTCTAAGGTAACAAAGGGAACAAATGTCTACAAACCTCAAAATCTTGTGGCTACGATGACAAGAGTTGTTCTTTTTCTTCTCTATGTATCCGTGACCGTTCTTCTCCATGTATCCGAGACGGTAACAGCAAGTGTCCCATCCTTCCTTTCGGGTGTAAAAACATTTGATTTCGAACCACTTTGGTTGCAGGCAATATGGATTCCAAACCATAAGCTTGATGTTTTTTTTGTGTCTTTGAAGATGCATAACAACAAACCCTCGCTGTTAAAAACATGTTTAACGTACATTGAATAGTTGTTCGGTTAGGGAAGTAAGTTTGCCTTTAGGTTCTATATATATGGATCTCCATTAATGACGACACTCGTTAAGTAAAGCTTTTTATCCATCAACACGATCATCTGAGACTCTCCTTCCTTTGTGGAAGCTTCTTCTTTATCAATCTGCATCTTTGAAAACCTCTGATTAGTGGATAAAGTGTTCCACGTTTTGCAAGTTAGTCGCACTGCTCTCATAAATTTCAAAGGTACTCTGGAGAGAATCTTCTCTACCAAATCTCTCGGAAGATCGGAGATCACCATCATCGTTTCAGTTTTGCAAACACTCTTTTCCTTTTCTCTGATTGCTCGTTGCTTAAAGGTAAAGGCAGCGTATATGTATAACAATTAAAGACCCGAAACCCTAACTGAAGCTGGGCCGTTCATGGGCTTATAAATCTATTTGGAGTTTTTTTTTCTTAACATCATCGTAACATTATATTAACTTGAAACGGAGTTATCATGATTTGAAATTCACTTGATTAATAATTTAATAATTTTTCTTTTCTTTTTTTTCAAACTTTCATCATTTTTTTTTGTTTTTGTTTTTCAACATTCTAACAATTGGATCAATAAGATCTTATCTATAACCTAAACACTCTAACAAAAACGGATAGAATTCGTACTCATGAGCAAACCAACTAGATCACATGCTTCTTAACATTTTATTTTGTTTTTTAATCTAGTTTTATTTATTTATTTATTTTTATATATCAAGTCTGCCTTAGATATGCAGAACTATTTTTCTTCTTCGAGATATTTAATTTAATCAGATTCAAGCATAAAAGAAATATAATATATAACATAAAAAATATGTATATATAGTTAAAATTTACTTAAATTCATTAAACTTTTTCTTAAAATTATATATCTATAGATATAATGTTTTATTTGATTTCATTGTTTATTATCTTTTGGATTTGAACATATTTTACCAAATCTTCTTCATAGTCAAGATGGAAGAAAACAAATTAATCATGAGAGTACGTAATCTTGTTCAAAGAAGAGAAGATCATAAAATATCAAAGATATAAATTAGGCTTTGTAAATTGAGTCTAACTATTTCGTATCCTCCATTTGCCTCTTTATGCAGATTGCTCCTTGATTCGCTTTTAAAGTGCAGCATGTCTCAACATCTTTTCAACACTTAGACGCTTTTCTGAATTGTCTTGTTTCTTCCTTTTGCCTCTTGCAGGTTGCTTGATTTGCACTAAACTTGGAACATAACCACACAAATATGGCCTCTGGTACTCGTCGACAAATTCTCTAAAGAGATTATCTAGTTTTCTAAAGTATAGAGATTCTCCAAAGAGATCATCAAGTTCTCTAAAGTATTCAGATTCTCCAAAGAGATCTAGTTCTCTAAAGTATCCAGATTCTCCAATGATTTTAATTTTTTCACTAAAACCAATGATGAGTTTCTTTTCCTCGTCAATGATAAAACTCTCAAGCTTACATGAAATTTCAGGTCCCATAGTCATTGTCAAGAACTTGCTCCATCGATATCTGAAAACCGTCTGGATTTAGTTCTTCATGATGAAGTAAGGCTGCAAGTTTCTCTTCTCTAACACAAGATAAAATCACATTATCGTGAATCCGAGCGTTATACGGCAGATGCAGAAGCGGTCCAAGTCTCTCTTTTGTAAAGTCAAAACAGATTATGCGAAAGGAAGACTGTAAGGGCATATGCATTGGGAGTTTTTAGATGAGTTTCTTAATTATTTTAATGATTAAATTTATTATATTTTTAGAAACCAAGAGAGATGGTTTCTTATTTAAGAGACCAAGAGAGAGGGTCTCTTAACATTTTGTTGGATGTGTCAACATTTTATTGGATATGTATTTTTTTATTAAATTTTTATTTCTAAGAGACCCAAAATAGGGGTCTCTCCTTTGATAATGGTCTAAGTGTACCTTTAAGCTCTACATATGGATCTCCATTATTGACCACACTCATTAAATAAAGTGTTTTATCTATCAACAAGATCATCTGAGACTCTCCTTCCTTCGCGCCTGCTATTTCTTTATCAATCTGCATCTTTGAAAATCTCAGATTTTTGGAGAGAGTGTTCCACTTTTTTCAAGTTAATCGCACTGCTCTCATTGATTTCAATGGTAATCTGGAGAGAATGTTGTTAGACTTGCAAAATTTCATTAATGACAAAAAACACATTCGAAAAAATATGTTTGACCAACAAAAATTTGCTTAAATTCATTAAACTTTTGTGTAACGTTTTATTTTTATAACAAGTTACCGATTTGGTTGCAATTTGTGCGTATAAGGACTGTTCATCTCAATGGCAAGCCACGAGTCTTAACTCTGAAACAAGATCTCCATTACTGGCCTACTTTGGAGCTTAGGTTCGACCCAGAGACTGTTATTTGGCAGAGAAATATATTGAAAAACCAGATTAATTTCTTACATAATCATTAATTGATGTGCAAAAAGATTATAAGTGACTGAACCACAAACAGAGTTAAAAAAAATCAAAAGATTTATTGGAAAAAGTTAACAAATCACCTCAAACGAATATCATGGATGCTCCACTGGGATCACGCCCTTCTTACTTATGGCATTCACTCCTTGAAGGATGGAAATTGATTCAAAAGGGTCTTCGTTGCTTAATTGGGAATGGACAACAAATTAAGATATGGCCAGACCCATGATTACCATTACACCCTCCAAGACCACCAAGACGGCTGGTGAATTCTATTTCTACACTTGAATATGTTTTGGAGCTTCTAGATGTAGATATGAAAGAATGGAATCCTAACTTACTTGCTACTATGTTTCATTCTGATGTTGAGAGTACGACCATTCTTAGGTGAAGACTTAATTGGTTGGCACTATTCTTCTTCGGGTTTATACACTGTCAAATCGGAACACTGGTTGGTTTCGCATCTTAATTCTGAATTTCAAATCCGACCTCCCCTGGTGTTTTTTCTCTAAAGAAACGAATTAGGAAATTGCCAATAGTTCCAAAACTTCGACATTTTCTTTGGAGAATTTTATCTAATGCTCTGGCAAATGGTACCAATCTCCAACGGAGACAAATCACAATGAATTCTCAATGTCGGAGGTGTTGCTTGGTTGATGAATCTTTGGACCTTCTCTTTTTCAAGTGTTTGTTTGCAGAGGCGATTTGGCGTGGTGCACACTTACCATATTCAGATTTCCTTAATGCTAATGTGCCTTTTGAAGAACGATTGCGCTTACTAGTAGACCGACAATCCAATCATTCGTTAACAGAGTTTCATCGTTTATTACCAATCTGGATCATGTGGAGAATTTGGAATTGTTATAATCTCTTACTGTATCAACATCATGCTTTAGATTGGTCCACTATTATCTCTAATGCAAAGCGAGATACTCAGGAATAGATGTCGCTTGCTGAGAATGATACATCTACTGTAATGAATAACTTGACAGATCCTGTGTTTTCAAGCCAATCATGGCAACGGCCGCGAGTTAACTATGTGAAGTGTAATTATGATTGTACCTTTGCCATGGAGTCACTTCAAGCTACTGCATGGTGGGTTTTACGCAATCATGAAGAAACTTTTCTTACTGCTGGACATAGTACAGGGCATTGTTGTGGATCAGCACTTGAAGGTGAATTACAAGCCCTCTTAATCTCAATGCAACAAATGTGGATCAAGGGATATCGACGAGTTATCTTCGAAGGTGATAATCAAGTTGTTCACAATTTGATCACTGGTAAACTCACTCAGTTCGCAATGCACAATTGGATTCGTGAAATTCAATCCTGGAGTTCACGCTTTGAATCGATTGAGTTTAATTGGGTGCGACGATCCAACAATCATGTAGCAGATATAATGTCAAAGATGTCCCACAATGTTAATTCTTATGAATGTTTCCATTTGATTCCTAGATGTGTAACAAGAGTAATTCTTTTTTTTTTGTCAGCCAATATATTAATAATATCAAAGACGAGAAATGAATTTACAACACTAAGCCATTAACTGACTCACTAACAGAACGAGCGAGAGCATTAACTTTATGTTTAGAGATCTTGGAATTACATGGAGTGTAACAACAGTCATTCAAGCTGACTATTTCGGTTCAAGTTAATATAAATATTATGATGTTAAAAGAAAAATCACCTCCTTTGTAAATTGACTCTTAACTATTTTGTATTCTCAATCTGCCTCTTTACGCATACTGCTCCTTGATTCGCTTTTAAAGTCCAGCAAATCTCAACATCTTTTCAAAAAGTATTTCTGAATTTTCTGCATCGTCTAGTTTCTTCCTTTTGCCACTTGCACGTTGCTTGATTTGCACTAAACTTGGAACATAACCACACAAATATCGCCTCTGATAATCATCGTCGTCAGATTCTTCAAAGAGATCTAGTTCTCTAAAGTATCCAGAATCTCCAATGATGATAATTTTGTCACCATAACCAATGACGAGTTTATTTTCCTCGTCAATGATAAAACTCTCAAGATTGCTTGACATTTCAGGTCCCATATTCACTGTCAAGAACTTGCTCCAAGTCACCGTATCAGGCTCAATCGTAGTTGTTATCCATATCTCAAGCTCTTGTGGATTTGGTCCACGGTGCTGAAGTAAAGCCGCAAGTTTCTCTTCTCTAACACAAGATAAAGTCACATGTTCTTCATGAATCCCAGCATTAAACGGCAGATGCATAAACGGTCTAAATCTCTCTTTTGTAAAATCAAAACAGATTATGTGAAAGTTATTGTCTCCATTCCTGTTTGTAACACACCAGTATGTGTTTCCATTGACAGTAAGGCCAAGTCCATAAAAGTTTATATACTGCAGTGGAGTTATATCAAGAGTAGTCCATGAATCAGACTCAAAATCATAGATTTGGCACCAAGAAAAAAATCCTCCTTTTACATGGTTAGGGAAGTTATTCTGGTGTATAAACCTCACGACTTTGTGGCTACGAACACAAGAGTTATGTTTCTTCTCCACGTATCCAAGACCGTAATAGCAGAGGTCCTGATAATATCGGCTGCAAGAAACTTTGGGTTCGAACCACTTTGGTTGCCAACAATGCGGATTCCAAACCATAAGCTTAGTGTTTATTCCATTGTCGTCTTGGAAGATACATAACAACAAACCTTAGCAGTGAAAAACCTGAGATACTTTGGCTTGTTCTGTTAGGCAAGTAAGTGTTCCTTTAGGCTCTATATATGGATCTCCATTATTGATATAACTCATTAAATAAAGGTTGTAATTCTTCATCACGGTTATTAGAGGCTCTTTTTCCTTTGTTGCTGCATTATATATCTGCATCTTTGAAAAGTTTTGATTTTTGGATAAAGTATTCCACTTTTTGCAAGTTAATCGCACGGCTTTCATCGATTCCAATGGTACCCTCGAGAGAATTTCCTCTACTGTACCAGTTGGAAGATAGGAGATCATCGTGATAGAGTTTAACACAAGGCCAAGCAAAACCTCTTATGTTAATCTCAAAGAATCGAAAAGACACAAGAAGCCAGAAAACTGAATGGGACTAATGGAGCGTTAAAACTCCTTATTTATACTAAACGAATCCTAAATCGAAGAGGAATAGAAACCCTAATAAGATAACACCAAATCTCATAATTATGTTTTGCTGCTCAATTTTATAAAGTCAAAGTCTTTGCAAAAAGAAAAGAAGGAAAGGGTGGTAATTTACACATTTACCCTTCATCTCCTGTTCTCTCCGTCTTCACTCGACGACCATCGATCTTAGGCTATTTCCGAGGCTTCTCAGGCTTTGACAATTCTACCGCCGTCAAAGTCGATTCAGAGTAAACCAGATATCGAATGGAAGATGCAGCAGCTCCGAATTCTGGATCTAACTTTAACCCAGGAGCTGGACGCGGCAAATCTATCGCAGAATGCGAGGACATGATTCGGAGGAGTTTCCGAAGTATATAGAGACTAAGCATCTCCTTTTCAATCTACTGTGTGTTTTTTTTTTCATTCTTTGAATCTTAATTCATTCATTATTTGATTAGAGTCTCTCTAATCTGAGAATTTCATTGGAAAGTTTGGAAATTTTCGACCAATTTAGAGTTTTGGAATCATACTAGAGTAAGATGAAACTAATGGATGGTTCGTTTTTCCCTTTTATAGATGATTTGTGAGTTTAAGAAATTTATGGTACTTAAATCACTTGCTATGATTTGATTATATTGGTCTGATTTGGGTTTTGTATGTTGTTTGATTAGACCCAATCGTGAAGTTTCTGATGGAGCAAATGGAGAAATCTGGGTGTAGAGTTGGTGATAATTTCATAAAGGCAGTTGTTTGTACAGGACCTGTAGCTGGAGGCTACACTAAAGGAAGCGGGGTAAATCTGTTTCGATGTTTCCTTTTCGATACTATGCTCTCAAGCTCTTGCATTCTTCTCCCGTGGATAGTTTTTGTTATGTTATCTTAATGCTTGACACTTGTTACATTCCTTTTGTGTCTATGTTTCAAGATCACTGTCTGCAGTAACTATTTGACCATTCAAGATGAAGTGAACCAAGTAGTTATACATGAGTTAATCCATGCTTACGATGAGTGTCGAGCCAAGAATTTAGATTGGACTAATTGTGCTCATCATGCTTGCAGCGAGGTGATTACAATGTTAAATAAATCCTTAAAACGTCACACTAATTGATATGTTGTTGTCAAAGTTCTTGACAAGTTTTGGTGTATGTGTATTAAACAGATTCGTGCAGGTCATCTAAGCGGTGATTGCCATTTCAAGAGAGAACTTTTGCGGGGTTTCATTAATTTAAGAGGACATGAACAAGTAAGTCACAGGAAGAGAAGAACTGCATTTAGTTAGTTCGTATAAACACTTGTCTTATCAACACTAACCCGATTCTCGGTTTATCAAAAGGAATGTATAAAAAGAAGAGTGTTGAAATCACTTCGTGGCAACCCATATTGCTCGGAGGTAGCTGCTAAAGACGCAATGGAAGCAGTGTGGGATACTTGTTACAATGATACTAAGCCTTTTGACAGAGCTCCTTGAAGGTAATAGCTCCTTCAAATACTTATTTTTGCTTCAAAGTTATGAGTTTAGCCTTCATCCCATGTACCTTTTTGGCCAAGTTAAACCGATAATATGTGTTTAGATTCTTTAAATTGTTGTTTGAAACAAAGGAAAAGGTCTAATACAAAATCTTGATTTCAAGTGTATTTTGCCTTAAAATGTATAATCTATTCATTGATTTGTAATGAAAGACCAAGTCACATTCTAATTTTGGTCAATTGAGTTTTCTCATTAAATCTCCTTATTTGAAGCATAGCCTCAAATCTCTTTATATAATATGTATGATCATCTCTACTCTCTCCGACCAAGAGACAAAACTATAAACAATGGCTGATGCAACGGAAAAAGCAGAGCATGATCGTATTTTTAAGAAATTTGATGCAAATGGAGATGGAAAAATCTCAGCGGCCGAGCTTGGAGATGCTCTTAAGAACCTTGGCTCGGTCACACACGAAGACATAAAGCGTATGATGGCTGAGATTGATACAGATGGTGATGGTTACATATCGTACCAAGAATTCTCTGATTTTGCAAGTGCCAATCGTGGTCTTATGAAAGATGTCGCCAAGATTTTTTGAGTAAAGTTTTCATATTTATATTTATATGAAACGAGTTTGAGATTTTATCATGTTTAGTTTGTTTTGTAATACAATCATATGATGAAGTATGTTTTTTTTTTCTCTCTATGTCTTAAATTCATGTAATTGAAGGTCTTGAGTTATTCTTTACAAATTGTCATAATATAGTGAAGAAATCCCCATTCTTTAGTTTATTTTCTCTTTTTTTTTATCGGATAAAAAGCTGGATTCCTAACATAAATCTTCAAGTCGTATTATTGATTGTCTCTCTGTTCCTCTCTCTAAGATTTTTACACCTTTTTGAAATTGATGGTTTCTCTCCTCATCGGAGAGCAGTTTCTGGCCGGTTAACGGTGGTTATATCAGATCTGAATTTCTTCTCAACTGTCTGGGCATGCATATTTAAAATCTGTGTGTGTCTCCATTATTCTTTCATATTTTGGCGTGGCTTTTTCTCTACAACAATGGTAGATCTCCCGGAAAAAAATGCATGACTGTACTCACGGAATGGATGATGAAGCAATTCCAATGTCCACAGAATTATGTCTTGAAGTGGTCTCTGCATCGCAATTCCGATACATTGGGCAATGTTTTGGTATTTTTATTGAGACTGATTTTGATCACGATGGTTTTGATCTTGTTGACTTCGTGTGAAGCCTTCCTCTGTGGACGTCCCGAAGATTAACTCATCTCCCTTTGGATTTGGTGATGAAACTATGACCACCAAGGAAACCACCATGGAATCAATACACAATTGATGGAGAGGAGAATAAAGTGAGAATCAGAAAACGATTAAAGTCTTTCATACAAGCACGGGGATTTACTACAACCAAGGAACAATGTCTCTTTTTTAATGAGAGTCCTGATCATATTGAAGGCCTCGCAATGTAACAGATGGATCGCAACTTTTGGATTTCGAATGCATAACAGAATGACAATATTTTCTAAAGAAGAATGCCACCCAAGATTGACGGACAAAATGAATATCAAGAAAACGGAACACAATTTTTTCGTTATTTCTTTACGAAATTCCAAGACTTGTTGTAATTTCATTACGAATAATGTAATATACGATTCTCAATAAAAATTATGTTTAAATGGAAAAAAAAATTCAAGTCTTATCACGTGGAACCACACAACTATTTAGAATTGAATTCTATTATGAAAAAGATGTATATATAAATATTTAGCAATTTTGACGAAAACACTTCTTTCTCTATTCTTTCTTTACTTTTTTATCGAATAAAATCTCAGTTTATAACATAAATTCTCAAATTTTATCACGCAGAACCACAACTATTTGGAATCGGAATCTGATATGAAATATTGTGTACATAAACATTTAACAGTTTTAATGCAAAAGACTTCTTGATCTATTGTTTAGTTTGATGAATATAGTTATGAATATCCTTAGAAAACAATATAAATACAATAAAATGTATTCATTACATTTATAAATGTAATAATAAATCTTTACTTTGATATACTTTTAGCCTTACAATTATATAGCAAAATATTTCCCATTTTATTATGTTTCTAAAAAGAGCTACACATTAAGATATAGACTTTATAACAAAGAATGGTTGGTAATTGATCTTGATATTGAGGACCAACACATATACACTTTAATAAATCGAATAAAATCTAACAAATAGCTTTGAGCCATCTCCATCATTCTTCACAAATATCTTCTTACAACTAAAAGTTAAAAAATAAAAATAAATAAAACAAAGAAAATTGAAGCCACCCTAAAAAGTCTTCAACCCATATTTTCTCCTATTAATTTGGATTTATTAATTTTCTTTTACAATTATAATAAAATAAAGAAAATTGAAATTTCTCAAATAAATATATTTGACTAAAAGTATATGTATATATTGCCACTCGTGTGTAGTATATAAATACACGTACTATGTTAGCCGTTGGCCAACGCCTAACTCTCTTTCCTCTTTCTCTCTTTCTCTCTCTTTTCCTTAGAAACAGATCTTTCTTCTTTCTCCTGAAAATGGACCTCGCCGGAGATTCTCATACTCTTATCTCTACCGTCGCTTCTTCTTCCTCTTCTTCTGTTTCATCAATTGATACGAATCTCGATTGTGATTCGCCACGTGGCGGTGATGTAGATCATGAATTGCTTCACACGGCGGTTACGACGTCTGTGTCGGTTTCTGTTTCTTCGTCTTCTTCTGCTTCAGTTCAACGAGTTCTGAGTTTAATTCGATCTGAGGATTTAGATTCGAGGTTGTTTGCTGCTAGAGAGATCCGTCGGTTTACGAAGACGTCTCATAGGTGCCGCCGACACTTTTCTCAGGCTGTGGAACCGCTCGTTTCGATGCTTCGATTCGATTCACCTAAATCGCATCACGAAGCTGCTCTACTTGCTCTTCTTAACCTCGCTGTCAAAGACGAGAAGTACGTTTCTTCTTCCTCCTTTAATTCCCCTAATTCGATTTGTTCTGTTTTCATATCCTAATCTGATTACTGGAATTAGTCAGATCATCACCTCTTTATACTTATTCAATCGAATATCCAATTACATGGTTTTCATCAGATTATCAAAATTCGTAGAAGATAGATTGAGATATTTAGGAAGTTCTTCTGAAATTCGCATGAAGATTCTATTAATTTATATTTTCGGGAGGAAATCGAGTAATCATTAAATTTATAGGTGTCACAATTCGTGCCTTTTTTAGTCCATCTCGTGTAAGTTGATGATTAGGTAATTGCATCAGACGGATAATCACTTTCTCTCATCAGATTGGTTAGATGCATTAACTTTTGTTTGCTTGGGACTGTACTCTATGTCTCTTCAAATGTTTCTTCTTTTTTCGTGTCATCCTCCTTTATTCTCTCTTTGCTTCCTTTTCAAGGACTTTTGGTTACTTTGAGAATTCAACTTTTGCTAGGGCTCATTCATCTTGAGGGGAACAGAATAAATTTATACTCGTCTTTATTCCTCACTTTTAACTTATTCCTTAATATATGCGGTTTCTGGAGTTTTCTAGCTCATTTTTTTCACATCTTGTGTTATAGTTTGTGAGATTTGATTGGTTTCGAGTTGTAGATGAAATTTTGATTGACCAAGAGATAAGCTAGAAGTCATAGCTTTAGCTTTTTCTTTTCCCTAGTCTTGACTCTTGACATGCCATAAGCAAGCAAAGAATCAACTTGCAAGATAACACTAAAACAAGAGTCTTTCTTTTTCTCCCTAGACACTCCCGCCGCAAATTCCTCTCGTTTGATTCCATTTCAAAGAGAGGACACTAACAAGCCAATCTCCATGCATCAAAGTGATGTATCTTTTGGATCTTGATCCAATAAGGCTTTAGCTTGCTAACCTTTATAATGAAAAACAGAGGATGATCTAAGTCAAGTAATAGGTTTTGATGAAAATCACCTGAAGTTAACTAACTTTTGCTTTGAGGCAGGTATGAATAACTTTGCCTAACTTAATTTTTTAGAACTTTCTGCATCTGTAGGGCCTTGCTTTACCAGACTCAAGTATTTTGTTAATATTTCCTTGCTGCTGAATCTTTCTTAGTTTATACGCAAACGACTCTGTAGTCAATTTCTTTTCTGGTCTAAGCTCTGAGATCATCACTTACTTTTATTAATGGAAATCCATCTAGAGAAAGAGCAAGAAAAGTAGAGAAACTAAACTCAAGCTTTTCTTCATCTTCACTTTTCCTCTCCTTTATTAATATTATTAAATATCTTCTCCTACTTTAGTTTTTGTGTCCATAAACATTAGTTAATTCAATCCGTACCTTTAGGTCGGCTTGGTTTTCGTAAGAGGTTGGTTAGGTAGGTGTAGGTGGCTATAACTCTATTTCCTTTGATTACAATTCATATGACTGAAATTAAATACTACAGAGTAAAGTCTTCGATAAAGATAGATTGGTTTATAGTTATTTGCCAACAAAACATGTGTCATTGTCTTCAAGAATATTCTCCTCTAAGACTATTCTAAGTTTTGCTGTTGTTTATCAAAATTATTCAGGAATAAGGTGCGTATTATTGAAGCAGGTGCGTTAGAGCCTATTATCAACTTCTTACAATCAAATAGCCCTACACTTAAAGAGTACGCTTCTGCATCTTTGCTCACTCTCTCGGCGTCAGCAAACAACAAACCAATCATTGGAGCTAACGGCGTGATTCCTTTGTTAGTCAAAGTGGTTAAAAATGGCAGTCCACAAGCTAAAGCTGATGCAGTTATGGCCCTTTCCAACCTCTCTACACTCCCCGATAACCTAAGCATGATCCTAGCGACTAAATCACTCTTCCCGATACTGAATCTTCTCAAATCAAGTAAAAAGTCATCGAAAACATCTGAGAAATGTTGTTCTCTGATAGAATCCTTGATGGTTTCTGGAGAGGAGGCAAGAACAGGATTAACTTCTGATGAAGGAGGACTTTTTGCAGTCGTGGAAGTTCTAGAAAACGGATCATTACAAGCTCGCGAACACGCCGTGGGTGTGCTTTTAACGCTGTGCCAAAGCGATAGGAGTAAATACAGAGAGCCAATCCTTAGAGAAGGTGTAATACCGGGACTGCTTGAGCTCACGGTTCAAGGGACATCGAAATCCCAAACTAAAGCTCAAAGACTTCTCTGTTTACTTAGGGACTCAGATAGCCCAAGATCAGAGGTTCAACCCGATACAATAGAAAACATAGTGTCAAGCTTAATCTCTCATATAGACGGAGATGATCAATCCGGTAAGGCAAAGAAGATGCTAGCTGAAATGGTACAAGTTAGCATGGAGAAAAGCTTAAGACATCTACAAGAACGTGCTTCAACTCTTGTCCGTCCTTAAACCGCAATCCAAACCTCGGTTTGATGATGAAGATTGAAGAATATATATGCCAGTCCAGTTGCCGGCGTTTTGGTTCTTAGTGACTGGTTTCTTTACTTATACTCTCAAGTGTTCATAATAAAAGAAAGCATTTTGTAAGTTCAAAAAGGTCTTTGTGTGTACATTACTATAGTAACTCTTTTACTTTTACAAAATTTCAGTGATGTTTTTCTACCATTGGAGTGCTCACTCCGGTTTATATAAAACCGGACCTATCCGGCTAAAGTCCACCAATAATCAGGTAAGATTCACCAACTCTTTTATAAAAAGACCATTGAATTTGAGGAGGCTTATGATCTCATCAAAGTAGAATACGTACGTCAGGTAAGATTCACCAACTCTTTTATAAAAAGACCATTGAATTTGAGGAGGCTTATGATCTCATCAAAGTAGAATACGTACGTCGAAATCAATTTGACATCTAATATAACATCATCGAACCTATACTAAAGAGAGAAAATCGAACAATCTGTTTCTTCTTTAATTATTTAAAAAACAAAAGCTGACATCAGTCCTCGAAACTGAAAGTACGTTTTGGATCCGCCTTTTCAGAAACACTCACGTTCACTTCCCATGTTATCAACGATACTGTCGAAAATTGAAATTAATGATTTAATAGTTACATATATATTGGATGAATTGAAATTGAAAACATACAGAATCGTTATCCTTTCCATTTATTGAAAATACGAAAAAACGACTAAGCTCGAGATACGATACAAGATTTTACTCGTTCTGTCAACTCTCAAAGATACGCACAAGGTTCTAAAAGATAAAGTTGAGAATATTTTGGCAAAAACAGTTAAACTCATAAAAATTCGGGTTAAAGAGTAAAAACATAACTAAAGTTACGGTCTATTTTCCTATTTATTAGACATTTATTTTTTAACTTCTTTTCCTGGCTATTAACGATTCCTCTTCTCTCTACCGCCGTAACTCGGTGGCTCCGGCGAGTTTCCACGCCGATGTTGTGATCAATGGCCGTGTTTGCCATCCAAGCATTAAGCAACCGTCATTTTCTTCAACTCTGTAACCATCTCCTGTAGCGAACAGTGATAAAAGCATACTCGCTTGTTTAAACGCACTAGATCCGATATGAACCGGGTCAAACCCGGTCGGGCTAATAACCGGTGGAGCTCAAAAACTGAATTGATCACTAAGGTTTCTGAATCGGGTCGGGTTTCGAACATTTCGGGTTCTAAATCCGATAAACTCTCAGCGGCTAATCCTTTGAATTCGAATTCAACGCCAACATTTTGAGCGAATTGAGCTAATTTCCAACCTAATTGCTGAAGCGAATCCGAATTCTCCGTCTGTGGAGGTCCAATTCCGGTGAAACGAAACGACGGAGGTCTACCGGGTCGAAGCGCTAAGGCTTGCATTAAAGCCGGCCATTGCATCCCTTGATTAAGCCCAAGATCAATAACGTGAACTCTACGCGCCGTCGTAACAGCTTCTAGAATCGCTTGATTCGCCGTGAAATGAGCGAATTTCAGGTAAGGGCAAGATTCGTAAAAATGCATCTGCAAAACCTCTTCGAAGGAGCCACCCAACGCACCACTATCTATCTCCGCCGTGTAATCACGATAAATCCGACGAGTTAAGGCTTGAGCAAAATACGTCGCGACTTTCCCCATAGCTCCAGCTTGTGAAGCCGCGAGTGTTCCCACGCGCTTAACAAGCGCGTCAGCTAAGTTGAGATTCTCTTGCTGAATAGCTTCTGCACACGCCACTAACGCATGGACGAGTCTAACTCCGGTCTCTTGTGAGTCAACGAGCACCACAGACCGAGTTGGGTCATCGGATCCAAGTCGGATCCTTTTGTTGCTAGCTTCTTCGTCAACAACTTCTTCCTCTTTTGGAAAAGCTGAAAGTCCCGGAATTGCTCTTAGATCGTATTCGGACCTATCCACACAAGTTTGAGTCGGGTCAAGATCCGAAGAAACCGGATTATTAAGCTCAGAAAGCATGCTCTCAACCCAATTAGAGAGATCAGAAGGATTGTAATGAACAGTGTCGTTTAACACAGTAGAACCAACATCGTCATTAGACAACACCATTTCAAGCTGCTCAAGCTTCTGTGCTACTTCAGCCATTTCAGAAGATCGAACCTTGTAACCAAGAACAGCAAGAAGCTCATCATCCATGTTGTTATCATCCGTCAAGTTCTTATCCGCCATTGAAGAAGAACCTTCACCAGAACCAGAAGGTAGTTGTGGTGAAGGTTCCCAAGTTTCTTCATATCCTCTCTTCATCTTTGTTAATGAGACTGATGAAGTTGAAACCTAAAAAAGAAGAGACTTTAGATGATATTAGAAGAAAGGAGTTAACTTTACTTCATGGGTGGGTAAGGTTTTTAATGGGGATTTGAAAAAGGAAGTGTGTGAATGATTTGGTAAACAGACAATTTGTGAACGAAGAGAGATTCTGAAAGAGAAGAACAATATATAAACACGAGGGAGTGAGAGAGAGGTCCAATGAGAGAAGTGAGTGTGAAGTGTGTTTAAGAGATAAGAATCAGAGACGATACCGTTTTTGTTTGCTCTCTCTTTCTCTTTTTCCCTAACTCCGACATATTTACTCACTTGACGCCCACAAATTTTATTTTGTTCTTATAATAATGGATCATTCTTAAAATACATATATAGTCAACATCATATATGTTTTTTACTTAATCCAATTCTAGAGAGTAGTATTTGCGCTACAGTCCTATTTTCTCGATATATTGGAAAATAATTTTGTCAAATAATTCTGAGTATTATCTCTATTATTTTTTCTATCTGAATTCTATTTTGGAGATTTGCATTTACCTATGTGATATTATCAAGAATTAGAGGGTTTGCGTAAAGATTAAATATTATCTATCCATTTGTAAAATAAAAAAAAATTGTTTTTAATTTATATTAAGAAAAGAAACATGGATTTCTAAAGTTTTGTTTATTTTTTTTATAAATCAAACTTTATAACTTTTATGTTGTAGTGTGCTTTCGTCACATTTGTTGGTAAGATTTTTATCTTTTTGATAATAAAAGATAATTGAAGTTGTGAAGTATAAAAGTGTCTATTAATAATAATAGTCTTATAATATACGATTACGACTTAATTGGTTCTTAAATGACACTAAATATTGTCATTATTTTTTTTTTGATTTTGAGGTTCCGGGCTGAGCCCATATATCTTCTCAGAACGAGATTTAACTATTTAATGTAACTCTTTTTTGATGAGTAAACTTTATCCAAGTGAACTTAAACTCATGATCTCTTTGTTAAAGAAATCTATTATATCAAAAGCCACTTGGTAATATTGTCACATTCTTATTTTTGCATAAGCTTTTATTGTTCTGAACCGAAACTAACACCAAATGCGTGTTAAAGAAAATGGCATTCTATGTTGTGAAAATGCTATAGATGCAATGAAATAGTACTAGTAAAATCACACTTTTATCCTCTTATATATTCAAAACACCACCATATCTGATAAAAATCAGACCCAAGATGGTGTGAGAGATTAATAATTCAACAATATATTATTGAACCAAGAATCCTATGTTGATTGGATATAAAAATATAGATTGTTCTCATAGCAAAAAAGAAAGAAAGAAAGAAGTCAGTGTCTGTTTTGAGCAGGTTTAGTGTCATATGATCATGCAGTTTAAAGTCAAGTAAACATGTACTTTATCGTGTCTACAGAACAAGTACAAATCATATACATTATATGATTCAAGTATGATATAAATCAAGCAGTTGAAATTAAGTAGGAACAAAAATTGAATATATCCTAGGATTTGGATGAATCTTCCAAGATTTCAAGAAAAAATTTCTAATATTCAATACTAAAAATTATTTATTCGAAATTGTAAATTAAGATTCATTATAAATAAGATCGTGATTTATTATGAGATAATCTAGTCTTGTAAATTAAGGTACGATGAATTCTTATCTCGATATTCTTTGAATTATCTAAGAGTTAATGTTCAAACCGGATTTAGAACACCAAAACATTAACACTTAGATAAATAAGATCATTATAACAAAGATAATTTAGTGGTTAAATATACACTTTTCTATCATCTGGTAATTATTATTAAAGAAACCCGAAAAATAAATTTGAGTACAATAACCTGCAAAAAAAAAAAAAAAAATTGAGATGCAAATCCCACACAGAAAATGAAGAAAAAATTACAACTGCCTATTAAAGAACGTGAAATATCTGGAAACGCATAAAACGAACTGGTTAAGCATAAAACATGATGACTTCTATTGTCTTGTGAATCAAATTCTTCCATAGCAAATAAGATATAACTCTATATATAAAGAGCAAAGGTTTCTAACCCAACAAGACGGATATGGAAAATTGAAACCACACTCGAAACTTCTGCTGGAAAATGGTGTAGTCAAGGGCTAGTGACTAATTTGATGCTTAAGTAGAGATCTTGAAATGACTAAACCTCGATCAAATCTTGATTGTAGAGACATGGAGCGAATACAAACCTCTTCACGGCTAGAACCAACTTCGAGAGAGAACTGTACTAGATCGATACCGGATAGAGAACCCATCCAGAATGAGCTGCGATACCGACAAACTACCAAGACTTGAAGATAGCTAGCAAGACATACACTACACCAAAAGCTGACACGGCGCAAGTAAAACCGAGACATTCTTTCGAGATACCTATTTTAAATACTTCTCTTATCTATTTAACTGGAATCCAACTGGAGGAACTAAACCTAGTACTAAAACAGTCCTCAATGTACCTCTAGCATAACAACGGAAATTAAAAAAAAAAAGAATATATCCAAAACCACGAATGTGAAACTTTTTAGGTATGGAGGAAAGTGGTCGAGAACTCCAATAGACTCAAACAACTCCTCAATATCCTTTGTATTAATATCTTCTCGTAAGATGATAGAAGAGAACACCGAAATAAACACCCACCCAAAGTTAAATATACACCTTTGTTTCGGTATTCTTTAAATTTATTATCTAATCGTATTTCATTAAACAAAGTTTCCTCTCCTTTTCATCTTCGGATCTTGAATATTTGGTGTGTTAGATCCCGTTCGAAGAATAACACCTAGATAATTCAAAGTATGTGTTTGAAAACTAGTATTTTATTCTCTATTTTACAACTAATAATTACTAAAAACTTTGAACTATAAAAGTTACTATTAAACCCTCTACCATAATGAAATAAAATATATAGATTGTTTTGAGAAAAAAGAATGGCTTAATTATGTATTTGAGGTGGACACATGAGCAACCTGTCATGTGACACGTAGAGGAAGACATAGCCTACGAGACGTCCACAACATAATGTTACTTTCATTAAATTATCTCATATTTATTTATATTATATATACATATATGTACACACATGAAGCTGCAGCATAATAATTAAGGTTTTTCTTGAATTGTGAAATCGTTTGGAAACCGTAAAAAGATGCATTTGGAATATGAGAAAATAAAATAAAGTTTGTGGGGATTGGAATGGTCCCAAAGGCAGTGGTGCAAGAAAATGATATTCGTTCATGTGTGTGAAAGTCACATGATGCACGTGAAAGTGTTTAGTTGCATGCTTTTCTATTTTTAGGCCTTTGATGTTACTTGTGGATCTTTATTGGTCGGTTTTGCTTTTTTCGTTTACATTATTTGTTACTATAATTCGGGAAATTTTTCATTTATATGAGAGGATTGAAAATTAGTAACTACATATTAGTTGTGGGTCTGAACAAAATCAAGTCTATCTAAAAACCTAAAATCCGCTAAAACAAATTTATCTAAACACCTGTTTCAACAGCTCGAACTCGAGAGCAAAAGAAACACATAATCCAAAAATCAGAAGTGGAATTGTGAGTCATAACTCTCGTATGAATATTGTAAGATTGAAGGGGAATATGAAAGGAAAGACGATCTTCTCAAATAATGCATTCCGAATATATTAAATAAGAGGGACATCGCAATGAAGTGCATCAAAAACACAAGCTAAAAACTTGGAACAAAAATTAGAAAATAACTAGACTCCTTAGCAAATATATAAATCTCTTTCTTTTCGTTAAATCTTCTTATAATTGTTAGTTTTTAGCACTAACAACAATTTTCTTATAACTGTTTGTATTTATTTCAGTTATATATATATATATATATATATATCTTTTTTTTGTCAACATTAGACCACAACATGCCGACCAATTAGCCAAATTCCTACATAATGTAGACGGTGGGACTCGATCCCTGATTGTGTAAGTGCGCATGTCTTATGTGGACTTATCGTCTGTCACTAGACTAAAGGCCACTTGCATATATATATCTTAACCCACACATTCATACATTTTTGGTAAATTTGTAGGTTATAACCTTCAAAAATATTATTTTACACTCTATTTTCGATTATTTTAGAAAATTTATATATTTCAGTTTTATTGCATAAAATATTTTTTGGGTAAGTATATAGGTTATAGCCTTCAAGTCCAAGTATAATCATTTTTGGGAATTTATAGATTTTAATTTTTTGCTTAAAAAACCATTTTTTGGTAAACTTGTGTGTTATAGCCTTCAAAATATCACCTTTCACTCCACTTTTGATTATTTTTGAGAATTTAGGTATTTCAATATTTTTGATCTTAAAAGTTCATTTTTAATAAATTTATTGGTTATAACCTTCTAAAAATTATGTTGCACACCATTTTTGATTATTTTAGAAAATTTCTGAATTTCAAACTTGAAAACTATTTTTTTGGTTAAATATGTGGACTATAACCTTAAAAATATCACTTTTCACTACATTTTTTAATTATTTTTCGAGAACTTATAGATTCGAAGGACGCATGGAATTTTGCTGCTGTTGCTGCATCATCATCATCTGTTGACTCGCCACACTCTGCTGCTGTGACTGCAGCATCATCATTTGTTGATTCGATACATTCTGGTGCTGTTGCTGAAAATTGTTGGTTTGTTGAATCAAATTGGGGTTAGGGTTAGAGTTCTGAAGAGAGGCATTAACAGGTCGGTTCTGGGTTAACTCCGACGGAGATTAACGGCAAAATTCGTCGGAAACATCGACATCGCTGCGTTTTGCTGTTGTTGCTGCTGTTTCTGAAAATGCTGCATCAGAAAGAGTTGTTGTTGACGCTGTTGAAGATGTTGTTGCTACTACATTTGAAGTATGAGTTGCTGTTGCTTCGATTCCTCCATTTTCTCTTCCTCTCTTCGGTAAATATTTCGAAATTTTAGGGCTTCTGTTTGCAAAATGTTCTATTTCTCCGCCATGAAAATAGTTAGGAAACAAAAGCGGCCGAAGGGATTATATAACATATTTATATAAAAGCCCATTATAAGGCCCAACTTATTATTAAAACACATGAGACGAGTCTATAATTACATATAATGAACAGGCCCAATGGGCCTTTTGTTATCACTTTCTCCTAGGATAAATATTTGCCTTGAAAGGAGTTTTCATGACCATAGTGATGAATTGTTGCTTCTCTGAGAGATCAACCTCTTCACCTTCCACACATTTCCAATCGAATTTCCAAACCAAATTAGCCACAAAGTATTCAAGGTGAAGCAACGAAAGGCCATAACCAGGACACATCCTTCTTCCAGCTCCAAACGGCATCATTTTGATCTCACGAGTTCCAGTCATATCAAACCCATATGCTTCTCCATTCTCCAGAAATCTCTCAGGCTTGAACGTTAAAGGATCATTCCATACTATTGGATCTCGTCCCATTTCTCCAACCATGAAGTTTATAGTACCTAATCCAACATAAATTCATTACATTCACGATTGAACTTAATAAAAGTAACGATTTTTGTGGTCATACCTTGGCGTGGAACAAGGAATCCACCCAAAACGGTGTCGTTTGTGACTTTATGGTAAGACAAGTAGTGACCAGGAGGATGTCTTCTTAGACTCTCCAAGATCACAGCTTTGAGATAACTCAACTTTCCTAAATCCTCTTCTTTGATCTCTTCTCCATCTTCTCTAGCTAATACTCTCTTCATTTCCTCATATACTTTCCTCTGTATCTCTAGATACTTCACCATGATCGCCATGATCCACTGCATCGCCGTTGCAGTTGGATCTGTTGCAGCATTCAAAAACTCTGAGCATAAACTCACAATCTCTGAATCACTCAGTTTCCTCTTCTTCCCTTCTTCCTCAATCTCTAGACGCAATAGAGTATCCACGTAACAGAGAACATCTCCAGTGGTTTCTTTGCTTCTTGCATTCACATACCGAAGTATTACACTTTCCTGTGATTTCCTTAGTTCTAAGAACTCTTTCCATTTTCGACTGAGTAAGAACTTAGTTACAGTTGGGAAGATGTTAAGGACGCTGAACTTAGTGTAACTGTTCAACATTTGGTACTGAGCTTCTTCAATCTCTCTGATCTCTTCTCTTCTCAACTTCTCACCGAAACACATCAAAGCTAGTAAATAGAACATAGCGTGACGGAGATGATCTAAAGTATTGGTAACATACCCTTTCTCTTTCTGCTCTGTTTCGAATAAATCAACGAGAATCTCAAGAGACCATTTTCTCGAGGGCGCGTGTGCTTTAACGCGTGACGGTTGGAGGATTTCCGCGGTGAGGTTCCGGCGAAGAGTTCTCCAGAGAGAGCCGTAAACAGAGGAGTGGATATCGTGTTGGTTGCTGGTGATGACTTTGGTTGTGGGAAGAGCAAGAGGACGGTCAGAGAAAACGGCACCGTTTTGAACAAGAGCTTCATGAGCGAGTGATCTGTCGGTGACCCAGATCGAGGGTTTTGAGCCTACGTGGAGTGTTATGATTGGTCCGTGACGAGAGGCTAAGTCACGAAGAACGCCTTGGAAATCAGAAAAGTTGTTCTTTTTGAGCCAGATGATGTTTCCAATGACCGGAAAACGAGCAGGGCCTGGAGGAAGTTTATGGGTTGAGGAGAAGAAGATGAGTTTGAGGAAAACAGAGAAGGCAAGAGAGATCATGGAGAAGAAGATGATTGTGAAGATCTCCATTTTTGTTGATCCTTTTTGCTTCAACTTAAAGCTCAAGAAGGTAAGAAGTGTTTTTAGTTTTTTATTTTCTTGGTGAAGGTATCTTAAATACTAGTTACATGATTAACAAAAAAATAATACATCTAACATTTCGTGCCAAAAAAGCTTTCGAAATAAAAATAAGAAGACAAAATTAAATAGACTCGAGAAACACGCAAAATTTTCTATATATTGTAGAATAACTAGCCAGTCATCGGATTCATCTAACATCTTCACTGTCTCAGTATAATCAGCAACAAATTCTACTTCCATGATCTAAAAAAAATAGACTAGATATCATTTAATAAGGACTACAGCAGATTCTCTACATAATTGATATTATTTGGGAAACAAAATCAAGCTAAGACCATAAAACAGATTTTTTTTTGGTAATTGCAGTGTTCGAAAAATCGGGATAGGCGGCTGTCTAGGCACTAAACGGACACAATCGAATTAGATTTTAGTCAAATCGGATGGATAAGGCGGTTATTATAACTAAACGGGTAAAACGGCAATTAGATGGCTGAAATGGTGATTAGGCGGTCATATTTTTTTTGTGAGTTTAACTTTGGAAAAAATGTTTTTTAAAAAATGATAATTTGTTCTCTAATTATTAATTTTAAATCATATTCATACGTTATATTTATAGTATATATGATTAATTTATCATATATAAAATATAATTTATTTAAAAACCATCTAAATCATCTAGAATCGTTTAGGTTTTGATTTGTCTTTTTAGACGCTAGGCATAAGGTCACCACCCACCTAACGCGTGAGCATTTCGTAATTGTACCATGATAGTTTTTGAGGACATAAATCATGATGTTTTGAAAATATTCAAGTCCTTTTCAAAATTCATTTTTGTTTAAAGTTTCTAGACCGTTGGATTGACTTTTGAAGCTGAGATATTTCTGTACACTTGTAATTTTCTTCCAGGCAACGTGGTGTCAGTATCATTCAATGTCTTAATAAACAGAAGATGGAGAAAAGCTTGGCCACCACAAAATCAGAAATTTGTCTAAGTGGCAAAATAGTCACGTGTACGTTGCTACTTCTGATTTTGTTTTCTTCAAATCTGTTCAACGAATTCATAATTTTCAGTTACTTTGAATCTAAAGTGTCATTATTCAGTTTTTGTGGCTTGCTTTTTTCATTGTTTTCTTTCAAAATTTATTTTTGTCCTGTTAATTGTGAAAAACAGAGTTCAAAATTTTGGTTTAGATAGCCTTATCACCGTGGTACACACAATGGTAAATAGGACCACAAACTTTCAGATATTGGATTCAAGACACTGTGACCAAAAAAAAAAAACAAAATCAAGGCACAAACTAAAATGCAATAACACACTACCTACCTCAGCCACAAACCTCTCCATAGCCCGAGCCGGTAAAGTAAGAGCCACAAAGAGAAGCTCTTCCTAGGATGGAATAGGAGGGAGAAGAGCATTAGATTCCTCAAAATCAGCAAGCGTCGCGTCAGCTTCAGCCTCAATGAACATAACTCCTTCACCCGTACAGTCCACGACTGGTTTCCGGTTTGAAAGTTCCCAGAGCCTACCAGCGAAATGATAGTAGTAAACCAGTGTCTCGGAGCAATGGAGGATCCAGAAATTTTTTTTACCAGGTCAAAACAGAATAGAATAATTTTTTTTTTTTAACAATAGGATGAATAAGTTCGATCCATAGTTATAATTTAGATCTTTTTTTAATATATTTTATGTAATGGGGAATGATCGAACTCTTGATATCAGAATCAAGAGTTCAATTAACGTAACCACTATATTGAAACACAGCTTTTGAATATTACACTAGAAAAGAATACGACATAATTCTTGAAGCCGTCTGGTCCAATCACATTATACAGCAATTTGGTGAGGACTCAAGCATCTCGGGAGATCTGTGGACAAAATAAACATGAAATATTGATTTTATTTTCAGGTTGAATAGATTAAGACCCAATTGAGAAGACGAATTATAAAGGAGGAGAGGGACTCACATTTGGCCTAGACTTGCAAAATCAAACCCGGGATCGATCTCTTTAACTATATCACTTGGCGGTTGTCCGCATTCTTGCATCTTCTGCATAATCTCCATTATCTTAGATGAATTGTTCGGTTCATTTTCGTACACTGCATTAAGTTCTTCGATTAGTTTATACTGTTGCGAGTAACGTTTGTAGTCTTCTTCGCTAAGACTAGCTTCATTCTCTTCTAGCCATTTTGGATATCTTGCACCGATCTCTTTCATTGGCTCGTGCAGAATATCCTTTGACAACAATTGTTGCATCATTGTTTCGACTATCGATTCCAAGTCCTAAGCAAAAACAGCAGGAGAGTCAACAAAGCTAAAGATACCAAGTAGAAGCATTATCTCGACATGACCTTAACATAGCATGAAGAACAAATTCAACAAAACAGCCACCAATCTAACACACTGCAGCTCATAACCTTGTAGAAAAGGAGAATCACACATCGGTTCAACATTAAAAATATCATTGACAGATCATAAATCACTCTGTTCTACTACATTCAATTTACAATAGTGAAACAAAGATAGCACAATAGTTTCAACTGATGATAAAGACTATCCTTTATAGTTCCGGTTCTATTAAGCTGAGACAGTTTCAGGGTAGTTTTTTACCTTAGATCCAGCAAGATCCTCGAATTGCTTGAGAAAATCATCAACCATTCCATCATCATCAGAAGCTGGCTGCTGCTTAGAAGAAATAGATTCCAATCCTTTGACAGTTTCCCTCGTTTGTTCCCTAAGCTTATCAAGAGCTACAGCAACATGATCCTCTTTCGAAACTTTCTGCTTTCCTTTCATCTTGCTTCTCATATCTGGTAATCCCATTCCAAGTCCTTGAACTCCACTCGGTAATGAATCCTTCTCTTCTTTCTTCTTCACCTTCCCCTCTTCCTTTTCATTTCTACAACAGCACATTCCCAAAACCTAATCAAACATAATGGAATCCCAGAAGTCTCTAACTTGAGAACTGAATAGAACTATTCATATCAGTAAAACCGAAATTTACAATGGAAAGCTGGGGCTATGGAGCTAAAAATATGTAAAACTACAATTAGGCAGAGAGAGTAAGATGAAGGAGTAACCTTTGAGAAAGATTAAGATCTTTGAAATCATCCAATGCGCCTGAGAGATAAAACCACAAAACTCTCACAGAATCAATTAAAAAAAAAACCTAAAAGACAAAAAATTTCACCAATCATATGATTGATGAGCAGGAACATAAATGCACAGAATTTGAGGAGACGTCGATCAGATTGAAGAGAAACTTACTATCGAGAAGCTCGTCTAAGTCATCGGTGTGACTGTTCGCCATTTTCTTAAGCGTTTCGGTTACTCTCTCTGTTTTTTTATGTAATTAAGTCGGAGATGGGAAGAAGAATATGAGAAAGGAGAGAAAGATTGAAGGAAGCAGAAACCTTTTTGGGATTTGAAGCAAAAGATCACACGGCCGGGATTAGGCCTAGGCAATTCAGGTATTCAGGTCAGGTATGAAATTTTTATATTTATTTAGTATAGCATATATTTTGATTCAGTTTTTGGTTGGTTTTGCTCAGTTTCGGATTGATTCGGGTCCATATTATTCAGGTCGGGTATAAATATTAGAAATTTTTCTATGATTCCACTCTATATTTGAATATTTTATACTCACATACAATTTTTTATCTGAAAGATACTAGAATACCGAAAAAATACCTAAATACTGTAAATTTTTTTTGAAAAACTACCCTAAATTCTCATATATGTTTACATGTTTTCGAGTCAATCGGGTATCCATTCAGATATCGGTTTGGTACCGGGTATTATCCGATACCCACATGTATAGATGAAAAAGATCCAATAAGTATTTTCCTTGGTTCCATGTACTACCCGATACCCATTATTTTAAGTCGATTTCGATTTGATTTTTCAGTTTCGGATATTTTGGCCCAACCTTGCTGGGATCACTTTTCAATTTTATTCTTTTCCGATATAATAAAATTCAAAAAAGAGATTTTTTTTTTTTCTTTGTCAATTTTGCTCTCTGAATCTTCCCACTCAGATTCTCCGCAATGGCCAAGAAGCAAAGCCATCCGGGAGGATCTTCAGAATGTAGTCCAATTATCCTGAAATATTCGAAGAAAATGACAGCATCAATCAACCTGAAGAAGATGTCAATGACAGCATCAATCAACCTGAAAAATGACTGCAATGAACCTGAAAACCAGAAACAAGAATAGACTAAGAATAATGTTTGGTCTTAAAACATTTTTACATCAATTGGAAATCATCTTCACCAACAGCAACCTAAAGAGACTTACTCCTACTGCTGCTGTTGGTGAAGTAAGTCTCTTTATCTATTGATTCATCTATACTACAATTCATGTTATGTATGGTTCTGGAGATTATACTGAATCAATTTTGCTTGAGATCTCCTCATAATAACAACTTCATAAACGTTAATTCACAGATTGGGTTGGACAAAGGTCCCTTAGCAGCAGGACTTGATTACTCAGACCAGCTAGTTCTGTTTCGTCCCCAGCTTGAACTTGCAAAAGAACTGAACAAACCAGTAGCAGTTCATTGCATCGATGCATTCGATGATCTCCTTGAGATTATGAGGTATCTACAAATTGCATTCACAAAGATATTGAAGTCAAGGCTATAATGTTTTGTCTCTATGCAGATCCGTAGGGCCTTTTCCTGCTGGTGTGATTCTTCATTCATGCAATGGTTCAGCTGATGTTGTTCCTGAATTTGCTGAGCTTGGTGCTTACTTCTCTTTGTCTGGCTGGTTCACTTATATTGATGAGAAAATTGCAAAGAATACTTTGAAATCGGTTTGTATCTTTCCTTTGTAGTTATATAATTTCCTGATGATGAAAGCACTGAATCATTTATGAAACTTGGTCTTGTGTAGATTCCTTCCAATAGGTTCTTATTGGAGACAGATTCACCTGATGGGTTACCAAAATCTGATGATAGTTCTACAGATCCAAAACCAACTCTCAATGAGCCTGCAAACATTTTTGCTGTAAGTTATTATCTTTGACCTTTTCCTAGTACCTGCAGATTAGATTACACATAACTTGTCTCATCTTTTCTGCGATTAATTAACAGGTATTTGATTATGTTGCAAACTTGTCAAACACAAAGAAAGAAGAGCTAGCAGAATTCAGTAATGGAAACACTGTGAAGTTGTTCTCTTATCCAGGTTCTAAGTTGCTCTCAGACCAGTCAAACTAATGTCTCTCTACATAATTGCAACATCATATCTGATCAAAGAGACAAAAGAACAACAATCATCATCTTCTGTTTCTGCTGTTGAGTGTTATTTATATGTTTCTTGTCGAAATGTTTAATAATGAAAAGAACTGATCATGCGATTTAATATGTTTTTATTAACCTTATAAATTTGTAAAAGCATGCATAATTATATGAAATCATGATTAATTTTTAATTATCTTAAGATTTATAAATTAAAATTAAAAAGAATCTGTCATTTCTTAATTATCCAATTAAGTTCAAAAAGAGTTCGTTAGTTACCCAGTAATATCGCTAAGGAAGAGTTTCAATATTTAACATTTTCTCCGAAAAAAATCACAATATCATAACAGTTCTTCCTAAATCTCAGCAAGAATCACACTTAGCCTTCTAACGTCTCTTTTAACTTTTGATTTAGTCTTCAGTGTTGAGGAAAGTTTTCGTCTTTCTTCTTCTCTGTTTGTTTTCTCCATTGTTGCATAATACCCTGAGACACAAGCTTTCTGTTCCTTCGACCACAAGTTAATCTATAGATACTCTGAAGGACCTATTGAACCGGTAAGGGTTCCTAATTTCTTCCATCAGTTTGATTTTACGAGAAATATATGACTGATTAAATGTTCATCGTTTGTAGATATTAAATGTCACCAGATCTAGATCTCTTTGTGAAAGGTGTCCCATTTTATCTCTGTAAAGTAAGCTTTCTGAATCCTATTTTACTGAGTTTATGGCTTTTCTCTGAGTTTTCTTCTGAAATTTTTGGAGTTGGGGTTTGTTTAGGAGACTTTAGCTAAGAGATCTGCCAAAGTGGCGACATTAATCGAGTGTGACAAGCTCGATGAACTGCGTTGGATCCTTAAAGATATCGACATTGACCCGAAAACCTTCGAGCTAGTTGCAAGATTCTGCTATGGCTACAAAATCCAATTATCATCTGAAAATATTGTCTCTGTTCTCTGCACTGCTTATTACCTAGAGATGGACGAAGATCATAGCTCTAACAACTTGTTGAATACGGCAGTAAAGTTCATGGAACAACAAGTTCTTACAAGCTGGAACGAGACTGTAGAAGCTCTTCGTGTCTGCAGTGATAAGATTCTGGACAAAGTAGCTGATCTTCAGCTCATCGAACTCTGCATAGATTCTCTTGTCCAAAAGGCTCGCAAAGATCCTAAATTGCTCGAAGATCTGACTAGATTACCTCTTCGGTTATATGAACCATTGATCCTAGAATCAAGTAAGCACAATGTCTCCATAGAAAGTCTTCTAGAATCTGTCTGCAATTACGTGAAAAGATGGGTTTTCGAGAGACATTCAAGAGATGAAAGCCTTTCAAGACATAAGAGAGAAGTGATTGAAGCTGTTGAGAAGATTTTGCCTCAAGAAAGAGTAGCTATCTCGTGTGGATTCTTATTTGAGTCACTTAAAACATCGATTTTTCTAAATGCTTCCTCTGATTGTCGAAAAGGGTTTGAAGTTAGGATAAGTAAGCAACTCCACATGGCTACAACGAAAGATCTTCTGATTCTTTTACCAAAAGAAGATGGATCATATGACATTGAGCTCTTAAAAACCATTCTCAAGGGGTTCTATAACTATTGTGTTTCGGATGTTTCACGCTTTGTGAGTGTAGCGAGAATGTTGGAAAAGTTTCTGTTTGAGGCTGCTGCGAGTGACGCTTGTTTAAGGGTAGAAATTTTTAAGGAATTAGCAGAAACAGTGGTTTCTACATCTTGTGAGGTGCTGAGATACTCTGATGGAATATACAAAGCAATTGATGTTTACTTGGAGATGCATAGAGGTTTGACTGAATCAGAAAAGATGAAAGCTTGTAGATTTCTTGACTGTAAGAAACTTTCCCCTGAGGCTTGTGAACATGCTTCAAAGAATGAGAAGCTTCCACTGAGGGTTATTCTGCAAGTTTTGTATGTTTCTCAGATGCAGATTCGCGATCGCCTGGCCAAAGAATCAAAGGATGTGGAGGAGATTACAGAGGAGGTAGATGATGAAATGAAGAATATGAGTAAGAATTTATTAAGACTCGATATCGAATCTGATTACAGAAAGAAAAGAAAGATTGAGAATGGTGAATGTGTTGTTCATTGCGAAAAGAGAAACAAAGTAAGTGTGTGGAAAGAGGTGAAGAGGAAATTTGGTTGTTTAACTTCTTCTACTCAGGATGCTTGCAATTGCCACAGCAAGAAGAGGAAGATGACTTCTCATCACTACAAGTAACTTTCTGTTCATGTTTGTTATAATTTGACTTCTGTTATGATTAAACTCCTCTGTTTTCGTTTGTTCTGTATTTATTACTTCCTCTGTTTGGAAAATCCTCTGTTTCTGACTTTTGTTTTGTTCAAAATTATGCTGAAACCAACTTTGAATCTGGTGAATGAATGGAAATGTATTCAAAAACAAACGAAAACAAAGTTCATACACTCATCTCACAAATCTTAGATGATCTAGTCTCTTGCAGCTCTAGATCAATTGTCACAAATCAAACAAGAAAAGAACTTCTGAACAAATGATTTCGGATTCGAGTGACGAGTAGATCCTGAAGAAAGATCAACAATCTCATGTTCATCACGACCTGTCTCCTTAGCCTTCTTAGACTCACCATGGAATCTTGCGAAGGCTTCTTGTACGTATTTAGCCGCATCCAAAGATTTCATATTCTCCACAAGCTTTAGTGGGTAAATGTCTTTGATATGATCTCCTTTTAGTACAGCAGCTGCTTGAATCAACTCGATTTGAAAATCAGTAAGATCTTCATCTCCTTGTTGTGTTTCAATGTCTATGTCTCTTGCCCTTGGAAGTTCTGATAATGTAACTGAAAGAATCGAAACAAAGGGTTTGTATAGTGATCCTGTTTTGCATCAACTACAGACTAAAACTGTTAGAATATAATAAATATTCCACATCCAAAGTTAGAATCTCTCTAACCTTATAGATGATACATGACGCTTATTGTAAATTGATTTTGAGTTAAAATATCATAATTTATCATTGTATTAGAGTCCACGACAGACCAATAAGACATGAAGTGGTGTAATGGTATTTCGAAGTGTTCGGTTATACCACCAACATCTGGAGGGGACATATTATAATGTGCTTGATATCTCACATCAAGCTTGGATATTTCTAGTCTAATATATATGATTTGGAGATCAATTTATTTATTGTCAATTGATTTTAAGTTGAAACTCATAATTTATCAAAAACCGACTAGATACAAATCATTACCAGGGCAGTCCGTCCTTGGGCTGGTCCGGTTGATGACAGCATCGAATGTTCCGGCCCATTCATCACGCTTTGTAAGAAAGGTCTTGAGGTTGAATATCTTCTTAAGTGTTGCCGGAATCGATGAATGCTCGAACTGTGACGTTGGCTCCGGTCCATTTGGCTCGTGTAACACTACAAAATTTTGTTACAAAATAGTTATATAACCATTGAGCTAGTGAACTAACACAACTCAGTTCCAAAGAAAACATACGTACCAGTTCCAGGTTCGATCCAAGGCGAGATAAGCAATGCAGGAACCCTAATACCAAGCCGATCAAACTTAAAGTTATACGGCTCGGGTCCAACAAGACCATCAGGATTTGGAACACCAGTGATTGGAGTAGGGACATGGTCATAGTAACCACCATGTTCATCATAAACAACAACAAAGAGAATCTCATTCCACTGTGGACTAGCTCTTAAAGCTTCATAGATCTCTTTAATTAGCTTTTGTCCTTCAACGACGTCATTTTTGGGATGATCATCATTAGCTGGAGCTGACAAAATGTTGAAGTATCTTGGTTCTAAGAACACATAGTTTGGGAGCTTCCCTTCTTTACAATGCCTCTTGAAGCTCAAGTCGTATTGATGAAAGTTGTCCACGTACTTTAATTTCCTCATGTTCCTAATTGAATTTAAATATTAGTTTTTTGCTCTATCAATTATTGAGGATTTTCATTATATTTTAAATATTTAGATGTAAAGATCATTGCAATCCAGGTGTTACAAGTCACGACAACCTGTCGGTTAGTCAATTATCATATTCTTTTCATATAAATATATAATAATATCATCCAATTATGATCATAATTAGTAACTTTAAACTTTTTTGTTAGTGGTAATATAGGGTATAAATCTACTTATTACTATTTGGTTTTGAAATTCATTTTAATGATATTCAGAACTCAGCTTTGGTCTAACAAAGTATGCTTGATAATACGTCTCTTGTAATGTTGCAATATATTTTGAGATTATCACATATATTTCAAGGAAGCAGATTGGAATGCCACTAATATCTTACATTGAAAGTTAAACTTATTTAAAACTGATTTTGAATTGGAGGCATCATGATTTATGGACGCATATATATAAATTTCAAACTAAATAGAAGTCATTAGTTACCTGTAAAAGAGGCAATTAGGAAAAGCTTGATGATAAACCCCAAAAGTGCATCCACTCTCTTCAAGTGATTCGAACACAGTCTTCTGAGGAAACCCACGGACGAGTGCATTAGTATCATTACTAAACGCACCGTTTGATGTCGCTGAGTTAACGTAGAGACGGTTAGGTTGTGTTGATGACGGTAACGACGAGAACCACCGATCACAGACGGCGAATTCTTGAACTAGTTCCTTAAATACCGGAAGTCTCTCCGGTGGAAAACCCTGCATGACTACTTTCTCTGCCATACCTTTTGTTATAGCCTCTGCGTTTTGTACGAACCCGTTCATTTTCGGATCCGGGTATGGACTCTCGTCACTGAATGGTTTTCCAAACACTTGTTCATAAATCGCCTGAAATTCAAAGAATCCATTTCTATTTCCGGTTTACAAATGCCTGAATCGGTACGTGTGTATTGAACCGGTTTAAACTATATGGAATTATTTAGCCAAATCGGTGTTATTTTTTTCTATATAATTGAATCGATAAGTCTTCATTTATAACTAAACTTTCTAATTTCCTAAAAATATCATGCAGATAATCACGACTTTTTAGAATCAAACTCAGGATAAAACAATGGAAATGAAACTAAACCGGATCGGTGCTTAAAACAGAAAGCTGTGACCGGTTTAGGATTCGAGTGTCTATTCGGTATTATTAAACCAAAAGACACTAAATTTCGGTTCTTTGGCGTCACTGTCAAGTTAATTTATTTAGACAATTAAAACTGAATTAAGGTTCTTGAACTAAACCGGAGATGTACCTGAAAAGAATGACCAGGATCAGGATCAATGTTTTGAGATTCTTTGCCAAAGAAGACTTGAGCAGAGTTGGGGTCAGAAGTTGAAATTGGGTTGGATCTGGGTTCAGATTCGGATACTCCATCGATTTCTGGGTTAAGCTCTTTGAACCAACCTAACATATGGTCGAAAGACCTATTCTCTTGGACCAAAACGACGACGGTTTTGATCGGAGAAGACGATGAGCTTGTCTCTTCCACCATATTTCTTTGTTTTTGAGAAAAGAATCTGACTTCTCTCTCTTTCTTAATGAGCCTTCTTGATCGACTTATCATTATACTGGTGATATCTTAGCCAAAACGAGTTGTCATTAATTCATTTTAATATGTTTACTATTACTATATTGCTACTATGCTAAAATAATTTAAATTAATATTTTGGATGACTTCGTATTTGTTTTCCTTGAATTGTCGATGAGGTGGCAGGAGAATTAATGGGTTTTTTTTAGTTAACATTGGATAACAACAACCAGTCCATTAACCAAATTTTTACATAATGTATGCGTATGTCTTATGTGGACTTACCGCCTACCACTAGACTAAAAACCACTTGCGGTCTTATTTTTTTAATGTTTAAAAAAACATTTTTGTGAATGTTTGTTTGTTGTTTGATGGTTGCTAGGTGGATAACTATTTTGTTATTTAGGTCTCCACTGGTAATTGTTTTTATCACATTAATCATTATACAATTGGTAAATTGTTAAATGAATTACGTAATTATCGGTGCTATAGTGAATATAAGTCTCTATCATTGATTTTGAAAAAAAAAAGTAGATGGATTAGGTGTTGACCAATAACTTGCTAAAACTATACAAGTCTATAGTCACGTCTAGATCAGTATGAATAACCTAAATAAGTCTAGAGCTTTACTTAGGTTAAAACCAATTTGTTAACTAGTGTAAACTATATAATTATTAATAATATATTTAGCAAATGGAATATTACTTAAATAATTAACTAGAGCTTTATTATGACTGAATGTCGCAAATTTGCAAATTTGTGTATTTAAGTACATAAAAGTAGTACATTTCTTTTCTTTTAATCATTACAGCTTATTTTTGGGACCCATTTTTATGGTTGGGTTTACTAACTTTGTCTCTTAGCCATCAATCGAATTATTAAAGTAGACCAAATACAAATTTGTACAGTAAGAATTATGCAAGTTCTTTAAACAAAAGAAAATATATATATATAGTGAGAGCTTTGTTTTCTTTAATAAAACACAAATATCTTACACATATATTGTCGGATCATTTCACACACATCTACAATGTATTGTTTTTGTACTAAATATTTATCATAAATTCTATTAATCATGAGAAACAAAGCAAGAAAATAACTTAGTGAAAAATGCCGTTTGGGTTTTGGGCTTAGGAGGAACAATTGGTGCTTCTTCTTCTGATTGTGATGGTGGTTCTACCACAACATTATCATCATCATCATCAATATCATCATTAACGCAATAAACAATGTCGTTTTCATCACATCCTCGTTCTCTTGCCTTTCTAGACTCTTCTAGAAACTTCTCAAACGCATTCGTAACATATTTGGAAGCTTCTGCAACGCAAGTCTCTTTACATAGCTTGTGGATTAGTTCTTCGTTTTCGTAGTCTCCTTTTAATCTTGTAGCCATTAGTACAAGCTCTTCTTGAAATTCACTCAACTGTGCATTTTCTTTTGCCATTGTTGCTCTCAGCTTAACCGGAATTGATAATGTTTCTATTTCAAGTAAAAAGAATATAAAGTTTTATTCAGAATAAGAATAATTTTGATAGAATCTCTAGTGGGAAAATATTGAAATTACCTGGGCAATCTTGTCTTGGTGAGTCTCTTGTAATGATAGATTCAAAAGTACCAGCCCATGAATCTCTCTTTGTCAAGAAATCTTTGAGATTGAATATTTTCTTGACCGTTGCAGGAATTGATGAATGCTCATATTGTGAATTTGGGTACGGCCCATTAGGCCCATGAATAACTACACATTTTACCAAAATTGTCGTTGGGTATATATTCGGATTTTATCAAAATCATTGGATAGCCACAAAAATCATCAAATAGGTATAATATAACCATAATTTTTCTAGCTATAATTTTTTTTCTATGGTTAATGCTGTAACTATATGATCATTGCTAGAAATATCATGAATATTTGATAATTTTTGGTGACTATTCGAACAAATTTTGTGGTTGTTAACTGCGATTTAGTTATGAAAAAATTTAGTATAATGACTAGTGACTATAATTACCTGTCCCAGGCTCGATCCAAGGAGAGATGAAGAAAGTCGGAACCCTAACGCCAAGTCGATTAAACTCAAAATTATACGGTGGAGGTCCCAAGATACCGTCTGGATTAGGAACTCCATCTACCGGAGTAGGAACATGGTCGTAAAATCCACCGTGTTCGTCATATGTTATAATGAATAAAATCTCGTTCCATTGAGGACTCGATCTCAAGGCCTCGTAGACCTCTTTTACGAGCTTTTGACCTTCGGAAACGTCGTGCGATGGATGATCATCGTTGGCTGGAGTTAACAAAAGATCGAACCAACGTTGTTCGATCACTACGTAGTTTGGTAGCTTTCCTTCTTCACAATCTTTTTTGAATTGTATTCCGTATTGGTGAAAATGTGTCAAATACTTCAATTTCCTTAAATTCCTGGAAAAAAAAACAAATTATAATTGAATTTTAATGCATATTTTTGCTAAATCATTGGTTTTAATGTTGTGTATGTGTACCTATAAAAGAGGGTAGATGGAGGGAATTGGTGGTAAATGGCAAAGGTAAAACCAGCTTCATCGAGTGACTCGAATATTGTCTTCTGTGGAAAGCCTTCGAGTAGTAACTTCCTGTCGTTGCTCGTTGCTCCATATGATGTTGCTGAGTGGATGAACAATCGGTTTGGCTGCGTCGACGCTGGAACGGAAGCGAACCACCTGTTCAACACAATAAGTGCATGAGGCATTGGTTGCATGAAACCCAATATGAGGTCTACTCAACGCGGGTCTGGTCCAATGGTATTATTAGAAATTTAAAACATAGTAATGTGTTATCTCGGATTCGAGTTTTCTTGAAAACATAATCACATTTATGCGTTGTATCAAGAGTATTCATGTGGTTATCTTGCTTGGGAATTAATCGGATCTCATAATTTGTTGATCTATAAACCTGTTAAACCGATTCGAGAAAACAGTTCCCGGTTAATCTGGAGTTCTTGGTGTTTTCGTTAAATCGGATTGTCCGAGTTATAAAAAAAACATGAGGTTCTATACATATAACCGAGGGAGCTTACCTATCACATATGGCGAAATCTTGAACCAGCTCCTTGTAAACCGGCAAAGAGTCCGGTTTAAACCCATTCATAACTGCGGAAGACATTCCTCTATTGTTTCTCTCGGCGTTTTGGGCAAACCCAGACATGGTAGGTGGACCCGGATTTGGATCCGGATGATCCAAACTCCATGGCTTACCAAATACTTGTTCGTAGATATCTTGAATGGAGTGACCTGGATCAGGGTCAACGTATTGAGACTGGTCACCAAAGACAACATGAAGAGAGTTTGGGTCGGAGGAGGAAACCGGATTTGATTTTGGATCCAATTTCGTAACACCGTCGATTTCCCGGTTTAGTTCTTTGAACCAGCCGAGAGTATGGTCGAAAGAACGATTCTCTTGAACTAAAACGACAACGGTTTTGATCGGATACGATCTTGAGCCTTTTGTCGTCTCAGTCATTTTTGTGAGAGTTACAAGGTTTAATCATATAGAAAACTCGTGGTTTATATATGAGTACTTTAACTACTTAGTGATTGAAGATTAAGAAAGAGTCTTGAGATGAGGAACTAAACAGCAATCATAATTATATAATCCATTAATTAAATTTGTATAACGTCAACTTCCTAAAATTAGTTTTCGTTTTAATGAGACTTTAATTTCTTGTGACTTGTAGACAGACAGGAAACATAAAAGATTTGTCAAAAAAATTAATACAACACGTTAAGGCAAGAATATAGAAGAGAATATCTGAATATGCTTATAATTATATATCAACGTAGAATATGCTAATACATGGGAATCTAATAAAGACAACACTTAATCGTTTTGATTTAACATTTTACAAAATTTATTCCAATTGTCAATTATAAATTACTCTCGTGATCGAGAAATAAACGAAAATAGAATTAGTATAATCTTCGGATTTTGGTGGGATATTTGGAAATGGTTTTGTGTAGTATTGTATTTCTGCTTGTGATTGTGACAGTGCACCAATATTTGTATTGTACGACGACAAATCTTTCGATTTCCTGAAATGTATTTGGTCTAAAATAAAAGTTTCCATTTATTACTAATTATAGAAGCAAACGAAGGAGTAACTTGTACTCGACCAATTTGGTTACGTGCCATACAAGAAATGGAATATAAAGACGTGACTAAGTTTCCTCTAAATCCATCATAATGGCAACTCGAGGCATCATTTACGTCTTACGTCAGCAGTTTTGTTTCTTATGTTTCTTTCATACCTTGGATAATACGGTTCAACCAAATATAATGATCATTATGAACATCATAAGGTTTGGACTACCCAGAGAATTCTTTTCCAAATCGGTTCAATGAGTCAACGGACTATCAAATCCAACCAAATTTCAAGGTCAGGGGAACCATGTAAATATCTATGATACCGAAAGCGAATGTGATTTTGTTTCCAAATACACTTGAATTCCGGATAACACATTACTACCTTCCCAAATTCCAGTACTAACAATTGACTCGCCCGCTATCTTATGTTTTTTAAGTGTAGTTGTTAGGTTCAACAGAACATAAGAATTGAATTCAATTTGAGGCTGGTAGATAGACCTTACGACATACATTCATTACGATTTTTCAGTCATGATATTTAGGCTTAGAAGTCGCATGAGACGTTTCCGATTGTGATAGTGGTTGTTTCACAACATTCATCATCAACACAATAAACGATGTCGTTTTCGTCACACCCTCTTTCTCTTGCCTTGTTAGAGTCTTGTAAAAACTTCTCAAACGCACTCGTCACGCATTTGGAAGCATCTGCAACACAAGTTTCTTTGCATAGCTTGTGGATCAATTCTTCGTTTTTATAGTCTCCTTTTAGTCCTGCAGCCATTATTGCAAGCTCTTCCTGAAAGTCGCTTAATTCTGCATTTTCTTTTGCTACCGTTGCTCTCATTTTGACTGGATTTGACAATGTTTCTATATGAAGAAGAACAAAAACATGAAGTTTCTTCAAGACAACATATATTTAACAGACAATGATATATGTAATTACCAGGACAGTCTTGTCTTGGTGAATCTCTTGTAATGACAGATCCAAAAGTACCATCCCATGAATCTCTTTTTGTTAAGAACTCTTTGAGATTGAAAATTTTCTCGACTGTTGCAGGAATTGATGAATGCTCATATTGTGAGCTTGGGTATGGCCCATACGGTCCATGAAGAACTACACATTACCAAAATAATTAGTATATACAAAAAAAAAATTAGCTTAAATAGTTCAATCTATATACATGATATAAACTCATGTTCGTGAGAGAAAAAAAAAAGTTCAATCCATATAAATAGGTTTCATTAGGGTTATTATTTCTGAAATGTATCTATCGGGAAAGTGTTTGTGAGTAAATGGTGAAATGCCACTTATGTTGTCTTGTCTACCGGATTTCGTAACTAGGAGTCACATTTGTCCCACGTCATATTGGTAAAAGTTTGAGGTTAGAATATGGTACCGCATTGACAATTAAAACAACTTGTATCTATTGATCATGCAATATACCTGTGCCAGACTCAATCCAAGGAGAGATGAATAAAGTCGGAACCCTAACTCCGAGCCGGTTAAATTCAAAATTATACGGTGGAGCTCCCAAGATACCATCTGGATTAGGAACTTCATCTACCGGAGTAGGAACATGGTCGTAAAATCCACCGTGTTCGTCATATGTTATAATGAATAAAATCTCATTCCATTGAGGACTTGATCTCAAGGCCTCGTAAACCTCCTTTACGAGATTTTGGCCTTCGGAGACGTCGTGTGATGGATGATCGTCGTTTGCCAGATTCAACAATAGATCATACCAACGTTGTTCGACCACGACATAGTTTGGTAGCTTTCCTTCTTTACAATCTTTTTTGAATTTTAGCCCGTAGTCGTGAAAATGTCTCAAATACTTGAGTTTTCTCAAATTCCTGAAAAATGAAACAGTAAATAATGGGAAAAAGTCAAAAAAATCCCTAAAATATAGAATTAATAAAAATTTTGGTTTTTTTCTAAAGTAGACGTCGTCTAGTGGGGCAGTACTATGATTGTAATTTGGGAACGTATAAGTAATGTGTTAAATTGTTCGAGTGCAATCAAAACAAAAACATATTCGCATCACAAAGTTTTATGAAATTAGTTGGATCTTATGGTCCATTGAACTGGTTCAAGATAAAGAAAATTGGTGGTCTAGAGCTTTTAGTATTTATAATGTTTATGGTGTTTCCATTTAACATAATTACTCGAGTTATAAAAAGTTGATTTAGTTGGAAAGAATTGGTAATAAATGCCAAAGGTAAAACCAGCTTCATCCAGCGACTCGAATATAGTCTTTTGTGAAAAACCTTCAATTAGTAATTTCTTCTCATTGTTCGTTGTTCTGTGTGATGTTGCCGAATGGATAAATAATCAGTTTGGATGCGTTGACACTGGAACCGATGCGAACTACCTGTCCATGTTCAAGAATAGCATGAAATTTGCTACATTAACCGGGTTCGGTTTATAGAGCTGAACCGACTTACCTATCACATTTATTAGAATAAGTCAGCTTGACTTGGTCTTCTTTGACTGTTTCAAGTTCTGTTTCTCTGTTTCCGTTATTTTCGTATTGTTAGCTTAGCTAACTTCCTGCTTTTGTGGTTTCAGTTATGTAAGGCCTTTATATTTGGCCATGATCTCAATTCAATAAACTTGAACAATTTAAGCAATTGTTACTCGCTTTGTCTCTGTTCCTTCATCTGGTATCAGAGTAAACAAATTCTTAAGTGTGTGAGAGGAAACACAAAATCGAGTAGAAATGGCAGAAGCTGGAGCTGGGAATTTCACTGCACCTGCTATCCCGAAGTTTAATGGAGACTATGACCATTGGAGCTTGTTGATGGAGAACCTCTTGCGCTCCAAAGAGTACTGGAGTGTTATCAATCCGGGATTCGAAGATTTGAGAAATCTTGAATCGCCGAATCCAACTCAGCAGAAAGCATTAGATGAAGCAACACTAAAAGACCTCAAAGCTAAGAACTACCTATTCCAATTCATCGACAAAACAATGTTGAAAACCATCACCAAAAAGGAGACAACCAAGCAGTTATGGGATTCAATGAAGGTTAAACATCAAGGAAGCGCTAGAGTAAAGCGCGCTCAGCTACAACTTATGAGAAAGACGTTCGAAACACTGGAAATGAAGACATGAGAAGGAGTCACGAGCTATTTTGCTCGAGTAATGGAGATCGTTACCGATATGAGAAACTGTGGAGAAACTCTTAACGATGTTAAAATCGTTGAGAAGATTCTTAGGAGTTTAACGGAAAACTTCAATTTTGTGGTATGTTCCATAGAAGAATCAAAGGATATCGATACTCTCACCGTGGATGAGTTACAAGCATCATTGCAGATTCATGAATGCAAAGTCACAGAGAAGAGAAGCGAAGAACAAGTTCTCCACATTGAAAACGAGCCGCGGGAATTTCAGGGAGGAAGAAGCAATTATCGAGGCCGAGGAAGAACCAATTACAGAGGAAGAGGATGAGGGAGATCCTTTGTCAATCGCGCTGCTATCAATTGCTTCCGATGCGGAAAACAGGGGCACTATCAGTTTGAATGCACGAGTGATGATAAAGGGGTGAATTATGTGGAATTTGATGAAGAAGAAGAACTTCTGTTAATGGCGCATATTGATGTAAGCTCTGCGCAAGGTAAAAGCATTTGGTTTCTGGATTCCGGTTGCTCAAATCACATGACAGGAGACAAGTCTTGGTTTTTTGAACTCGATGAGAATTTCAAACACTCTGTCAGATTGGGAAACAGCTTCAGAATGCTGGTCCAAGGAAGAGGAAAAATCAGATTCGAGATTGAAGGAATCACGCAAGTCCTAACAGAAGTGTACTACAATCCTAATTTGAAAAATAATCTATTAAGCATCGGTCAACTACAAGAGAAGAAGTTGACGATTTTGATCAAGGATGATATGTGCAAAATCTTTCACAAGCAAAGAGGCTTAATCATGGAAACACAAATGACCATCAATCGCATGTTTCTCCTCTACACTAAGAAGAAGGTGACATATGAGCATTGTCTAAACATAGAAAAGGAGAACCTTGAATCTCTCTGGCATCGATGATTTGGCCACTTAAACAACAAATCAATAAAGGCCATGGAGAAGAAAGAAATGGTTAAGGGCATGCCGCCCTTAAATGACGATTTAAAGGTGTGTTTGATATGCAACATAGGCAAGCAACAAAGAGGAAAATTCCTGAAGAAAAGCAAATGGAGGGCTGCTGAAAAACTCAAACTGCTACATGCTGATCTCTGCGGTCCTATCAATCCAACTTCCAGCAGTGGAAAGAGGTATCTGTTTGTGCTTGTCGATGACTTCTCTCGGAAAACTTGGATACATTTCCTTGCAGAAAAGGGTGAAGCACTTGAAGTCTTTAAAGAATTCAAAGTTGGCGTTGAGAAGGAAGCCAAAGCATTGATTCGCAGCCTGAGAACAGACAGAGGAGGGGAGTTTACATCAGATAAATTCAACACATTCTGCAAGCAGCAAAGCATAAAAAGAAAATTAACCACTGCTTACACTCCCCAACAAAATGGAGTGGCAGAAAGAAGAAATCGTACCATCATGAACATGGTGCGATGCCTACTCTCTGAGAAGCAGATACCGAAGTCTTTGTGGCCAGATGCAGTGAGATAGACATCACACATTCTGAATAGAAGCTTCACAAAAGCATTGAAAGACACTGTTCCTGAGGAGAAATGGACTGGTGTTAAACCAAAGGTGGATTATTTCAGGGTATTCGGATCTGTTGCTCATGTGCACATTCCTGTTCAGAAGAGGATTAAGCTGGATGATCGAACTCATAAGTGCATTCTACTTGGAGTTAGCGATGAATCTAAAGCATACAGATTATATGATCTAGTCTCTAAGAAAATCATCATCAGTAGAGATGTCATTTTCGAAGAAGATGCTCAATGGGATTGGAATTTGGGGTCCTCAGAACAGAACACTCTGATGTGGGAAGACGATGAAGCTCCGGAAGAAGAAGAAACTGATATAGAAGACACAGTCGACGACGCAGAAGATGAAAATAATCACAGAGAAGAAGCAGAAGATATCGATACTCCTGGAATCGAAATCGCACCTGTGAGAGAAATCGCGACGCCACCACAAGCCTCCTCCACGATCGAACTTGGTGAAACTTCAAAAAGGACAAGAAAACAACCAGGTTGGATGCGTGATTTTGTAAGTGATGATTGGTTTAATCTCGCGCTTTACGCCTGCAGTGATGATCCTATTCATTTTCACGAAGCTGAGAAAGAATAAAAATGGCGAGAGGCAATGAAAATGGAGATTCAATCCATTGAAAGAAACAATACTTGGGAACTCACTGATTTACCTATGGGAGCATCTGCAATTGGAGTAAAATGGATATTCAAGACAAAGTTGAATGAAGAAGGAAATGTGAAGAAAAACAAAGCAAGGTTGGTGGCAAAAGGATATGCCCAAACCGCAGGCATTGACTATACTGAAGTCTTCGCTCCAGTAGCTAGATGGGATACGATCAAGAGTATTCTAGCTATAGTTGCTCAACAAGGATGGAGGGTATATCAACTGGATGTCAAGAGTGCTTTCTTGTATGGTGAACTAAAAGAAGAAGTCTATGTTCATCAGCCTGAAGGATTTGTCAAAGCAGGGGAGGAAAGCAAAGTTTATCGATTAAAGAAAGCTCTCTATGGTCTGAAACAGGCGCCAAGGGCATGGTTTAGCAGAATTGAAAGCTATTTCAAAAGAGAAGGGTTTGAGAAAAGCAGCTACGATCACACCTTGTTCCTTAGGAAAACCGAAACTTCAATCTTGATAGTAAGTGTCTATGTGGATGACGTGATATATGTTGGAAATAATGAGGTTGTGTGTGCAGAATTCAAAGGCTCTATGCAAAGAGAATTTGAGATGTCAGATATGGGGAAGATGAAATTCTTTCTTGGAGTTGAAGTTCATCAAAGCCAAGAAAGAATCCACATATGTCAAAAGAAATATGCAAGAGAAGTATTAGAGAGATTTGGGATATGGAACTGCAATCTTGTTAAGAACCCAATTGTCCCAGGAATCGCGATCACTAAGGAGGGTCACTATGGAGCAGATTCATCATTGTACAAACAACTAGTTGGTTGTCTCATGTACATAACGGTAACGCGACCTGATCTGATGTTTGTGGTGTGTTTAATTTCACTTTTCATGTCAGACCCAAAGGAAGAGCATATGCAAATTGCAAAAAGGGTGCTAAGGTATCTAAAAGGGACGTTGGATTTTGGAGTCTATTACAGAAAATCAACAAGCATGAAGCTGCTAGGATACACATATAGTGATTATGCAAGGGATGTAAGTGATCGAAAGAGTACTTCAGGATATGTTTTTCTCTTGAATGGGGCAGTGATATGCTGGAGTTCTCGCAAACAGGATATAGTGACACTTTCATCAACCGAAGCAGAATATGTAGCTGCGGCATCTTTGGCATGTCACTGTGTTTGGTTAAAAGGAATTTTGCAGGAATTGGATGTCATTAAGGATGAATGCGTGGACATTATGTGTGATAATAGCTCAGCTATCAAGTTGTCAAAGAATCTTGTTATGCATCGACGAACAAAACACATAGATGTGAGATATCACTATCTGCGCAATCTGTCAAGTGATGGGGTCTTAAGATTGGTTTTCTGTGGCACAAACGATCAAGTTGCTGATGTTATGACAAAGCCTATTAAATTGGATTAGTTTGAGAAGCTGAGAGAAGCACTTGGAGTTCGCAAACTTGGAAATTAAATTGCTGCTCTCGAGATCATCAGTTTAAGGGGAAGAATTATTAGAATAAGTCAGCTTGACTTGGTCTTCTTTGACTGTTTCAAGTTCTGTTTCTCTGTTTCCGTTATTTTCGTATTGTTAGCTTAGCTAACTTCCTGCTTTTGTGGTTTCAGTTATGTAAGGCCTTTATATTTGGTCATGATCTCAATTCAATAAACTTGAACAATTTCAGCAATTGTTACTCGCTTTGTCTCTGTTCCTTCAACATTTACGAAACTTTGAACCAATTCTTTGTAAACCGGTAAAGTGTCCGGTTTAAATCTGTTTATAACCGCTAAGGATATTTCTTTTATTTTTTCGCTCAACGTTTTGAGCAAATTCGGATATTGTAGTAGGACCCAGGTTTGGATCTGGGTGATCCGAATCCCATGGCTTTCCAAATACTTGTTCGTAGATATCCTCAATGGAATGACCTGGATTCGGATCAACGTATTGAGACTGGTTATTGGAGATAACATTGTGAGAGTTTACGTCGGAGGTTAAAACCGGGTTGACTTTTTGTTCCGATTTTATCACGCCATCTATTTCCCGGTTTAGCTCTTTAAACCAGCCGAGTGTGTGGTCGAAAGAACGATTCTCTTGGACCATAACAACGATGGTTTTGATAAGATTCTCTTAAGCCTTTGCTCATTCTGTCTCTTTTCTATTGTGAAAGATTTAAGAAGATCGTTGAGTTTTTTTTTTTTTTTTAACATTCGTTGAGTTTATGACACACATATTTATACAAAATTTGATAAATCTATTTTATGCTTAATTAAAATTAAAGAAAGAGTTTTAGAAGTAAAATAAGGCATCATGCTTATTATATGTTTCAATTGGTATCACTATCACGTCAAGTAACTTAAACAACGACCTGCTATTATTGATCTCATAGTAAATTCACTTCTGTAGCATTTTCTATTGGATTTCGATTCAAAATAAACGTATAATCCTAGGTAATAAGATCTAAATTTTGAGTTATACATCAAGGATATTTTTACTCTATGCCTATGATTCAACTTTAGGGAATACTCTTTTTTGTGACATTGAATTACAATATTATTATCTACGGTGGCCAATAATATTGCAGTTTTGTCAATTGTGTACATAATTCAATATATATGTCTATCGTGGACAATAATATTATATTTTTATTCATAGTAGACCGAATAAATGTTTACTGTAAAAAGTATTGTATGTTATATCTTAACACGAAATACATTATTTTGTTAAAAATAGGCATTTCGTAAAAAATTTAGAAAATGAGACATTCTATATAAATAAAAAGGATATTCTGTACAATTTTCTCTAGATCAAATCTCTTCAACGAAAAAATACCTTAAAATATATGCAGCCAATTCCAAAACTCTTTGATTGATTACACACGTAACGGGGACAAAAAGAAATTCTCTGTTTCAAATGGTTTTACAATGATTTTGATCGGTAATAATAAGATTTACCAATCGTATAAAGCTGTAAAAAAATCTACTCAACCGAATAAATAAAGATTTTTAAGCGAATATATTACCATTTTGACTTTTCTTAAATAAATAAAATTCAAATTTTCCTGATATTAATTCGGTAAACGGTAATTTTTTGCTCTATCGTAACTAGAAAAGACAAATTTCCCGGTAGAAACAGATCTTTTCATCGCCGCCACTGAACTCCGAACTAGAAAACTCGAAATTCCGCTTGTTTGATTCGCCACCGATCCTGACGGCGGAGGCGTTTTCTCTCCTTCTCCTTCTTCTAGTCTCCGAGAAGTTCCTACTCCTGCTGATTCTTCTTCGTCTTCCATCTCTCGTAGTATATCAGCTATTGATACCACCGTGCCTGAGTTTACTGATGCCGATCTCCGATTTACCTGTTCTTCTCTTCCTCTTGACTCATGTGCCTCCGGTGGTTTCGGAGTCGATCCGCCGTTACCGTTAATAACCGTCTCATTCCGAAATCCGGATTCCAGATCTGAGCTAACGACGGCGGAATCTCTATTCTGGTGATTAAGATCGGTGGTACTCGCGTTGTTCTCCGTAGATTCCGTATCCATTTGGTGGACGGAGATAGGTTGATTCGATACTGGGACGATCTCAATGGCGGCAGTGACATTAATTCCGGCGATGAAAGCACGGCAGAGAGGACAATTAGAGTGAGATTGCAACCAAGTATCAATACAAGGAACGTGAAACGCGTGGTTACATTTAGGTAACAATCTCAAACTCTCGTTCTCCTGAAATTCGCTTAAACAAACGGAACAATCTGAAGAATCAACAAATCCATCTCCCTTTTTGTATTTATAAACCGTAATCGATTTAATCAAAGATTCATCAAGTCCTTCTCCAATAGCTGGATTTGAATTCGAAGCTCCGTTAGTTCCTTGCCAGTGATCGGAAGCGGAGGAGGAGATTCCTCGATCTCGTGTGATATCTCCGTTACGACGGCGGTGACAATACTTGGAGATGAGAGTATAATAACTGACGAGAATGAAAGCACTAGCGAGGATTCCAATAAGAGCAATGAGGAGAGGAGAGAAATCAGAGGAAGAAGAGTCATCTTCGTCGTCAAGGTAGAAGGAAGGAGGAGGAGGGAAGATGACATAACACCATTGAGGACAGTAAACGCTACATACTCCTTGAGAACAGTCTCTATATGAATCGTATGTACCCCACGGATTAGGGTTTCCTGTAGAACCCATTGATGGCTCTGGAATAGAGAGAGAAAGAGAGGAAGAAGACGAAGAAAGAAAGAGACGAGAGAGAGGTGAAGTGTCTCTCTATCTCTTTTTCTTTTGGGGTCTGACTTGTCTGGTAAGTGTCTGTTTTAGTAAGTTAATTAATTATCATTAGAGATAATTTTGACCAATAAAAAATTAACTTTTATAGTAAAATGTTCTTTTTTAATAAATGTATTGAATCGTATAGCATAACTAAAGGTACAGAATGTGCTTTATTTTGTTATTTATTATTCGTTAGCTTTCTCTTTATGCTTCCATTTTCTTTTTGAGACATATAATAAGATTTGTGCATAATGGCTAAAGCATGCATACCTAGAGAAATGTTTAGCAAAAAAAATGGGGGGTTTTAAATAATATTTTGGTTTTTATTTTCGTTTGTTTGTAATTTATTGTCATCATTTTTTTTGGAGTAAATCCATAAAATAAACATAAAAAATAGAGAATCAGAAGTAATTTTAGTCAAATTGTTAAAGAAGGTATTTTTCACCCAAATTTGATTTTTTAGAATCACGTTACTCCAAATATGTAAATAAAAAATAGACAGATGATTTAGTCTTTAATACATAAAAAATAGAGAATCAGGAAATAATTTTAGTCAAATTATTAAAGATGGTATTTTTCACCCAAACTAAATTTTTTAGAATCATGTTACTCCAAATATGTACATAAAAATAGATGAATGATTTAGTCTTTAATACATAGAAAACCAGAAAGTAATTTTAGTCAAATTATTAAAGACAGTATTTTTCATTCAAATTCGATTTTTTAGAATCATGTTATTCCAAATATATACATAAAAAATAGACGAATGATTTAGTCTTTAATACATAAAAATAGAGAATGGTGATAACAGCTTCTGGTGAAACAGTGAGCACCAGTTTGACTTGGTGGGCGGTGAGTTAGTAGCAGTGGGTGGCTCCGTTCCATGCCTCATTTCATAGAGAACCTCAAAGTGGCTCTAGTTTCTATCGTTTTGGCGGCATGGCCAAGTGGTAAGGCGGGAGACTACAAATCTTTTTTCCCACATGAAGTAATTTTAGTTAAATTATTAAAGATATTATTTTCCACCCAAATTCGATTTTTTAGAATTATGTTACTTTGAATATGTATATAAAAAATAGACGGATGATTTAGTCTTCAATACATAAAAAATGGTTGGTGAAGTGTTGATGAAGGTGGAATACTATGACATGTGCCACGTGGATGCTTTATTCACGTATCTCTAAATTTTGTGGTCACAAAAATAAAATACAATTTACACGTTTAAGCGTACATATACCTATCAAACATATAATTCCCTTAAAAATTCAACTAGAACATCTATTATACGATACTCTAATTTTATAAGAAAGTTGAATTTTCAAAGAAAAATCATTGCTATGATTGAAATACAATTTTATACTGATTATGATAATCATAACAAAAAAGAAAAACAAGAAAAGTCAGATTAACTGTAAAGTTGCTATTCTGTCATTCTATGAATTACTTATCATAAATCATATGGTAAAAGCTGATTTAATGATGTAACCCTCTCTTGTGGGTTTAATTAAGATAATTATACAATTATTATATGATATAGAATTTGTTGATTTATTATACACATCATCTTATATTTGCAAATGGCTAAAAAGTTGTCCTTTTTTTGTTGGTTATATATGCCAACTGGCTTAAAGTGTATTACTGTTACTATATCATGTTTTTGAAGAAAAATTAGCTCTGATTTCTTATCATAACAATAAATAAAAAACATTTGACATATCAATAATTGAATTACTAAACTACTTTTATATAAATATATGAAAAGAGAAAGTAAAGAGCAAGAAATATTTAAGAAAAGAGAAAAAAAAGAAAAAAAAGAAGATTCCGACACTATTAGCAGCAATACAAAGTGAATGTCACCGTATTTTGTCTTAAAACAAAGACCTAAACGACAAAAAATAATATTACAAAACTATATCTTATATAACAATTATTACACAATTATAAAAATATAATTCGCAGACCCTTTTTATTAAACTTATTAATTGAAGAACTCGAGAACGGATCTGTTCTGTAGTATTACACTAACTTTTTAAACTCGTCCTTTTCTGCGTTCGTCCAGTGCCTGCATCAGAATAAAGAGTGTTATTAAAAGTTATATTTTAGATGAGTTTATGTTCAAGACAATACCTTGCTTTGAAGCAGCCTCATTGTCAATACTAATGTATCACGCATCCTAGTTAAAAACAGTAAGAATTCATGTTCTTAGGTGTGAGTTTGTAAAACAATATGTTGTAAAATCGAATGAATTTGCGGATCGATGAATGAATTTATGTACCGGACGTTGAGTGTGCTTATAGGATGTGAAGATCCATCATAACTTATCAGAACGAACTGTGTTGAATCTCCACACGGTACTTTTATCTGCAATTTGTTTTGATGAAACATATTCAAAGAGAGAGTTTTAAGTTTGTGAAGATTGAGAAAAAGATGATCAACAAAAGCTTAAATTCAATGTCAAGATTTTTTTTCTAACCTGGAGTTCCTTTGAGTATTTCTCTGAGATTACTACAGCTTCTACGTTGTTTGTTTTAATCTGGTAACCAGATCTCTTCAAAATCACTGTTGCGGGTTCCCAACTCTCTGATGAATCCATCTTTCATATAAAACAGCAAGACGGTTCTTAAGACCACAATTGAACTAAACCATACAGTGTTTTTAAGCTATAATCTTCAAACTTACCAGAAGCTGCACATTAAAGCTTGCTTGACCTCTGGAAATATACGTGTCGATTTCTGTTTGCATCTCTGTGTCTGTATAAGCAAAAACATTCCCAGTAAAGAATAGATCTCTTCACTATTTCAAAGATAACCAGGCAGATTTCGTTGATACATTACCACATCTGATTTTGTTTTGATCATTAGCAAACAATCTCACTAATTCTCCCTGCATAATCACAAAGAACTTCTTTTTAGACAAGTGATCCATAAACGCTATGGTTATTAAAGAATCCCAGTATTTTACCTGACGACCTTGATCATCCATAGGAATACATTCAACAGCAATCAGTTTATCAACATCATCCGCAGTTACAATATACTCTGGATGGGTGGCTCCTGAATGTTTTAAACCATAGTCCAGTTTTTAAATAACTCAAAAAAAGCTGGTAAGACAAATATATCAAAAATCTTACCCTCAATGTATTGCCTTGTGCCATCTTCAAGATGCCGAACCCACTGTTTAAGAAGAAAACACACAAATCAGAACATTTATCAACTTTTCATCACTTTAAGTTTGTTTCAAAAGATTCTTATTTACCAAAAGATTATCAGAATTCTACCTGAAACATACAGAGAGTGGTTCCTCGCACTGGAAACCCACAACCAAGAACTCTTTCTCCAGGTATTGCCTCTCCAATAATCTGAAATCCATCGATTCCTGGTCCCTCTGTTTCCAAATAAAGGTCAGATTAAGCTTTCTCACATATAGTTCAATCAGCTGACTAACAGTTTTCAACCTTCATAAACATGAGAAGCAAACTCTTCATTCCCATTATAAGCATCAAACATGGACGAATTCTCAGCTTTTTCTTCTCTCTCTCGAATAATTTCCTTTCCCGCCATGCTACTCAGAGAATATCCAAAATTTTCCCTGCAAGTGAGCATAATAAAGCAGGCATTCGTCACAGTGAAAGAACTTCATCGGTTAAAATTAAAAATCAGCGAAAAGTTTTAGAGAACTGAGAAATGACACCATACCTTTTTGGCTGCTGAAAAACTCCTTGTGATCCACCGCCAATCTGATTATTAAATCGCAAACTTTCAGTGTCTTGAGTAGGGTTATGATACTGGTTTAGCGTAGTATTTTCCATTGGTGGCAAAAATTGCTCATTGGTCCGGTAATCATTACCATGATCCTGCATCAAAGGTAGTAGACGAACATACAAGTAAGATTTCTACTGAAAAAAGTTTCTCACGTTTTATAAAAGGTTTTTAAGAGCAAATGATAGTAATTTAGCAAATTACTTGCTGAGACTACCGTGGATCCATAAGATGTTTGACTTTTCGAAATTCTGGGATCATTGTTGTCTTTAATATTAAACTCTGTTCCAGGTTGAGTTTCCACATTAGATGAAAAATCTCTGATCCTATCCTGTAATTTTAAATTTCGTCACAGCATGTTCAATAGGATAACATAAAAAGTATTCACATTCTTGCGGACGTCTAGTTAGGCCAAAGGACAAATGTAGACAAATACACCACTACAGAATTGTGTGTAAATACACTAAAAGTGAGAATCTTCATTCGTTTCCAATTAAAAAAACTACAGGATAGAGAGATTACATTGCAAGCTTTTATTTTCCATTGCAATTGATCATGCAAGTGCTGCATAAGGAGAAAAACAATATTATATGTTAAGATTGATTAGTGTGTAAATTAGAGGAAAGCTTTAGTAAAAGCAGATACCTTTATTCCGCTAGATATAGCAGTAGCATTTGCAACACGAGGCCAAACACCATACTCGGCTAATAAACCAAGTAAGGACGTCATGAATATATACCTTTCATCTTCTGTAACCTAAAGATATAAAGTGAGAGAAGTAAACACGGAAGGTTAAAAAGCAAATGAACTTCAAAATTTGAAGTTGGTGCTACATTGAGGCAAGCCCATTTACCTTTAAATCATGTGCTAACTTCAAATTTTCTTCAAGATCACCTTTTCTACGAGCCAATTCATTCAACGCCGACGAGACAGATTCATTTTGTTTCTCATCAATTGCCTAAGGCAAAAGAAACTGTTAGGAAAAAACCCAGAAGCCAAAGATGAACACTTTGATCAATCTTGATAGAATTTTACAAAAGCAAAAGACAAACCACTCGAAGATCAGCACATTTTCTCTCTAATCCATACTTCTCATTCACCAGCTGCATATCCTGTAATCAAAGATGCAAATTTACATTTTTGATTCAATTCATTTTAAAGATTCATGTGAGCATAATGTTATTATAATTATATACACCTTCAAACAAGCAGCAGCAATTTGTTCCTGGAGATTGTGAATCTCCTCTTCTTGTGATCTCACTTTTGAATAAAGTGCCTATATTGTCAAAGCTAATCTCAGTTCTTAAAGCTAATAATTCAAAGTTTGATTGAAGAACTAGAATAAGATTCTCGTATCAGTACCATTTCCTCAGGATCTTGAATCAACTTAGAATTATTATCTTCTAGCCTCCTCGAAGCAGTAGTATCTTTGTCAATCTCATGCCTATAGAGAGAGATCGAGAACAACCACTAAATATAAATATATAAACACTGCTTAAACACCAAACACTTTTGTGGATTAAGCCAAAACAATAATACCTCTTAATTGATTCAGAGCTCCGATTGTCATCCATCGTGTTTAAGCCCTTGAACAAAGCTCGATTTTAAGAACATCGGATTTGCAAAATCGATGATTTTGTTTTTTTTTTTCCTATTTCCATTAACACTCAATTTTCTTTCATCTCCACGAGACCAAGGGGAAATTTTCAGAAAGCCCCTTCAACTTAACATTGTTTATACAATGGCCCATGAACTATGAAAATTAACAGAATAGTCTTCCAGGTGGTTTTTTGGTGTCAAATGTTCTTCCAAACCGAAATCGGTTTTTGAATTCCGTTGGTCAGACTGATTTCAAACAAACGGTCGGTACAAGAATTTAGTCATTCAAAGTCGATTAGCTGATCTAAAGAAGACGACGACCAAAATTCCGATCGCGTAGGAACGGCGAACTGTCCTCCGATTTTTTTCTCTCTGAAGAGTGATTGCTTCATCGTGAACGTAGAAATGTCGCAAATCAGCGGTAGTAATAGTATCCCTCTGAGTGAAGTTTACTGGTCTCTCGTTAATAAAGCGGATAAAAAATTCTCCAAAATCAGAGACTTGCCCTTCTATGAACGCAGCAGGTATTTCTTCCCTTTCGAATTCGCTGAGATTGGGAATTTCAATTTTGTTGAAGGGAACTTGTGCGTAGAATTATGGAGTTGAGAGTTGCTAGACATCGAATTTAGCAGGAAATTAAGAATGAGAATGAATCAAGAGAGAATTCTGATTATTGTTCATGAAATTGTTCAATTGTTTTTAGGTATGAAAACTATTTTTTCAAGGTATTCAAAGTATACACACAATTATGGAAGTTTCAGCAAGAAAATCGGCAGAAGCTTGTAGAAGCTGGACTTAAGAGATGGGAGATTGGAGAAATCGCATCTCGGATTGCTCAACTTTACTATGGACATTATATGCGAACAAGTGATGGGGGTTACTTATCTGAGTCCTATGTATTCTATGAAGCAATACTCACTAGAGAGTACTTCAAAGAGGGATTGTTTCAGGATCTCAATATTGCAAACAAACAGCTACGGTTTCTTGCTAGGTTTCTTATGGTGTGTTTGGTCCTAGGCCGCCGAGAGATGGTGCATCAACTCGTTGATCAGTTTAAACGGTTGATAGATGAATGCAAGAGGACATTCCAGGTTTTGTTTTGGAAACCTATCCTCTCCATCTTGTCCACTTTCTTTCCGGGAGCCTTAGACTGTTTGTAGGTGTAATTGTTTTAACGGAAAATGATGATATTGCCTTTTGTAACAATTAGTTTGCATTACAGGAGATACTTTCTTAATCGGTTAGATGTCTATTTGTTTCTGGTAAAATTCTGAGATGACTGATATTTATTTTCATTTGTTTTCTATTATCTATTACATAAACAACTTTTCATGTTTTTAGGAAACCGATTTTAAAGAATGGAAGGTGGTGGCACAGGAAATAGTTAGATTTCTGAAATCTGACACTGCATTTATGAACATCAGGCCTCTAAGATACAGTCTCGTGCTGGATCCTAATCTAGATTGTGGTACACCGCGGGCAAGTAGGTCTCTGAGGTTGACAGATGCAATATTAAGCAGTTACTACTATAACGAGGTAGTGTTTTACTTCTTCTTGCGTGTTTAAAAGCCTATTTAATATTCTCACCCTCTGAATTTTGCAATCTTGCTATATGATTTCCACCAGGTTAAGTATTCAGAGCTCACACTCGATTCTTTTAGGATGCTTCAATGTTTAGAGTGGGAACCAAGTGGTTCACTATATCAGTCAACTGTTGCTAAAATAGGTCAGAATGCTCCTGTTGGGGTTGCCCGTATTAACTCCCAGAGCATGACCGATCCTACTTTGCCACCTAACCCTCGCAAAGCTGTCCTTTATCGTCCATCCATAACACATTTCTTGGCTGTAAGTTGAAGTTAGTTTTTTTCCCTTTTCCTGCTGCTCTAATTGGAACCATTGGAACATCATTCTGTGAACCTATTTTATCTTGGTAGGTTTTGGCCACCATTTGTGAGGAGCTTCCTTCTCATGGCATTATTTTAATATATCTGTCTGCTTCTGGTAATGTGTGTAGTTTAAGTTTGGTATTATGCTTCTTCTCTTTGGTGTATTGACTACTTAGCTTCTAACATTTACATATTCATCCAGGCAAGACTGGACAGATTTCATCATCTCCTTTAAGTGCTAGAAGTACAACCAGTGTTGAGGAGAATATCTTGAGAGACTTTGAATCTCACACAATTAAACAAGAGAGAGATCCGTCACTTCACATTACGCCATCTGATCAATATACGAGGCCAACCAGTGAGGACACAGTCAGTACCCCATGTGGTTTGTCTTTTGGCAGCCATGGGCTCACAGGTATCCACTCCAGAATTCTTGAAAATTTTATATAAACATCCATTTAATACTATCTGATGAGGCAATATCGATGTAGGAGATATAATCTATAAAGTATTGTCTATAAATAGAGAGCATCAGACTAAGTATAAGTAATATCAAGCCATGTAAATCTTGGGCAGAAGGTGGATACTTGTAAGAGAAAAAATTGGATAGACTTGAACCACTGTGATGAACTCAATTAGATATGTTTCACATCTGAAGGAAAAAACACTAAAATTTTCAAGACATCCATAAGCAACCAATGACAACATATGATTCTGCCATTATTGTTTATCTAGAATTTGCTACATCCTGAAGTCTCTTTGAACGTTAACTGACTGTTTTTCCCCCAGGATCAAGCTACATCTATCCCTCTGATTTAGTTCCGTTTACAAGGAAACCTCTTTTCATAATCATTGACAGTGATAGCAGCACAGTCTTTAAGGTAAGACACCAGACTCCGTTTTTGTTATGCTAAGATTCATTTGATACTTGTGTTTTGTATATGAAGACTTTTCCCCTTAAACTGTGAAGAATATTTGTGGAGCGGAGAAAGGAGAACCCGCCGCATTGGTTCTGTCTCCATCACATATTCCTTCGCTTATATCTGCTGATTTCTCTCGTCAACCTAGTGGTAGCCTTTTCACCATTTTTCTTACTGCACCAGTCCAAGCTTTTTGCTTGTTAAGTGGGATTTCCGGCTCTGATGTGGAAATGGTAGATAGCGATAAAGCTTAATCCCTTGTTTGATACTTCTTTTCTTCACTTATTTTGTTTGCGTGCTGACTACTGTCATGTTTCAGGATATATTTACTAAAGCGGAGAAGCTTCTTTCCTCGTTTATGAACGAATGGGCTTCAACCTTGGCAACAACAGATACCCTTCACTCTGTTTGGTCGCAGGTGCTAAAGGATCCCTTCTTAAGACGACTACTCCTAAGGTAAGTTTTCTCTTTTAAGTTATAAGCCACCTTCAGGATCTCCTAAAATTCCAATATCAGTAAAAAAAAAAAAAACTTGATCAAGTAGAATATTATATGATTTGATGTTTCATATATGGACATAGATTGTGTAAGAACTAGGTACCATGCACATTTGGTCTACTCTATTAAAGATTCTTAAAATTCATCTTATTTATCTGCGATTTTGGATCTTGTTTCCTTATTTGTAGATTCATATTCTGCCGGGCTGTCTTGACACTCTACACTCCAGTCTTCAATAACAAACAAAGTCAGCCAGAGTGCTTCCCATCGCTCCCGGAATCACTACTACCAACTGCTCCTGCGGTTCAAAATGTTGTGCTTCAGATGGCCAATGTGTTTGGGGCTGGGGCTACAAGTAAGTTCACTTTTCCTCAAGACACCACAATGTTGGACACCTATAAGAAGCTACCTCAATGAGAAAGCATTGGTTTGGTTTCCCTCAAGGGTTGGGAAAAGATTTTTCCATGATCTTTGTGACCGAACCCCTTTTGAGACTTGTGATTCGATAACATTTTTCTGTACGAAATTAAAAAGGTATTTGATGCAGAACATGTGATTGGCTCTGTTGTATCTTCATTTTAAAAAAGGATTTGTATTTTTTGGTTTTGTATATTGATTCAACTTTTATAGTCTTGATGGAAATTCACCATTTTTTGTAATTTGATCAAGAGAAGGGGAGGTTCTCAATCTACACATGGTGATTGCATTGTCAGTATAAGCCCAATAAGATTTTACTAAGCTTATAGTGAAGATCAGAACACATGATTTAAAAACTATTTACCACAGATCTTTGCAGCTACAAGTGCCGTCTTTGAAGAGATGGAATCGATTAGCATCTCTCACTAATATCTCACGTCCCACGATTTTCGATATCAGCTTTGTCACTTCATGACAATCACCACAGACACGAAGGTTCTTCATCACTTGTAATCGCGTCCCTGGTTCTGTGTTCAACAGTCCAAACGCAATCGCTAGTCTCCCACTGTGCCCACAGATCAAACGTCTCTTCTCTTCTTCTTCCTCTAGATTCTGTGATACCTCACGTGGATCGGGAATGTACCCTTCTTTAGCCATCAGACTGTAAAGTATCTCCAGTGACTTGTGGATGGCTTCTGACTGAGGAGCTATATCATCTCCTACGCGGAACACATGAACTTTTTTACTGATTTCGATCCAGCTGTATCCTGGATTTTTCTTGATGTGTTTATCTTTCAAGGATTTGCGGATTAGGCTCACTTTTGTCCCATTTTTCAAGGCTGCATACGCGTTTGATGCTAGAATCGAGTAACCCGGATCATTCGGGTTCAGTTCAATGATCTTCTTAGATACTCTTTCTGCAGTTTCCATGTCCCACTTGTTCGACAAGCTCTGAGCAAAGATGCCCATATGCTTGCATCAGGTTTTATCGGCATTGCTTGGATAAATTCTTCGGCTTTCAAAATCTTCTGTGACCGGGCTAGCAAGTCCACCCCACACGCATAGTGTTCGATCATCGGATCTATTTTGTAGTGAGTTTTCATCTTTTCGAAGCAAGTCAAACCTTCTTCTACCAAACCAGAGTGGCTGCAAGCATAGATGATGGCAATGAATACAACATTATCTGGAACAATACCAGATTTTTCCATATCAACAAAAGCTTTAAGAGCTTTCTCTCCTTCTCCATACATTCCATATGCATATATCAACCCTGTCCATGTGACAACATCTCTTTTACTCATATGGTCAAAGACTCTAAAGGAACTCTCCAAACAACCACATTTTGATTAGTGCATTTCCTATTTGCAATTCCGATTCATATCCAAACCTTAAAAGACAACAATGAATCTCCCTCCCTAGCCGTTTAGCAGCAAGTGAAACACACATAGGCAATGTAACTACGAAATTAGTCATATCAGACACCACTCCATGCTTCCTCATATGAGTAGTAACCTGCAAACCGGTTGCAAAATCCCCTGAACGAACACATGCTGAAATAACCGTGCTCCATGTTACTGTATCCCGAGTTTCCATACTATTGAATATCTTCAGAGAATCTTCTATTTCCTCACACTCCGCATACATATCAATCAAAGCATTACTGACAGAAAGATACTAATAAATTCCGGATTTTGCACTCGAATGTAGTCCTTTTCCAAATTTCAAGTCTGCTAGACGTGTGGAGACTGATATAAGCATCAAATAAGTGATGTGATCCGCCTGCTCTTTCATCATCATCATCTTAAAGAGTTTCATGGCTTCTAAATGATCTCCGCTTTGTATATATCCATTGATTATCGAGTTCCAAGAAACAGTATCCTTACATTCCATGCTGTTGAAAACATCTCTTGCAGCGATAACGTCACCACACTTTGCGTACACATCAATTATAATGTTTTTAACAGTAGTTTCAAGCATAAAGCCAGCTCTCAGCATATAGCCATGAACCTACTTTGCTAAGCTCAAGTCCCGAAAGTGTCCACAAGCACGGAGAATAGAACTAGCTGTAAGATATCTACCGTGAACTGATCCAAGTTTTCCAAAAACATTCTCACAGATTCTCGATGCATCTCTAAGTTAAGAAATCCGCAGATAACAGTATTGTACCTAATGGAATCTCGAACAATCATCTCATCAAAAACTCGTCTTGCATCCATTGGTCTGCTAAATTTCAGGTACATTGCAAGCAGTCCATTGTTAACCACCACAACAAAACTAACACCCGACTTCAGAGCAAAACCATGAAATCCCTGTCCTTGTTTGACAGACAGCAAATTCCCAAAGGCAAGACAAAACACTTGAAACAGTGAAGGAATCTGGCACAATACACGAATTTCTCAGTTCGTAATACATTTCCAGGCTTCCTCGTAGTAACCTTGGGAACTACACCCGAAAATCAAACTGTTCCACGAAACGAGATCTCTAAAAGGCATTTCGTCGAACACTTGTCGTGCTCTACTCAACAATCCCATTTTCGAGTACATATCCACAAGTGCATTGCCTACATATAGATCCGATTCAAAACCCAGTTCTGATATGTGTTTATAAACCAAATTTCCCATCTCCGCATCGAACAACCCCGCGCAGGCTTTGATAATCGAAGGAAACGTGTACTTATCAGGCGAAACCTTAGCTTCCCGAAGTTTCCCGTAAAACTCAATGGCTTTGGTGAACATACCATTGTGAGAAAACGCTCTGATGATTGAGTTCCAGAGGTAAACATTTTTGGCCGGAGAAACTCGCCGGAAAACAAAGAGGGAAGAGGCAGGTTCACGAAAATGAGAGTATTTGTCGATAAGCTTACCGGAGAAAAAGTCAGAACCGTCAAGGACAAGAGTAATTACAAGGGCGTGAATTGGACGAAGTTCGTTGGGATTAGATGAAGACGAAAGAGCTTTCAAGATCAAAGCCGATGACACTCTAGTCGGCATTCCGCCATCGGAGTTTATTATTTCCTTACAAATTCAATTATAGTAATATAACCGGTTGGTTTTCTATTAAACCCGGTTTAATCTATAAAATTATGGTCATAATTTGATTAATAAAACCCGGTTTGCCCACTAATGCAAAAGCAATTCTTCACAAGTCAAGATTAGTCAAACCATATTTGGTTACAGGCACGAACACAGTTGAAGAGTTATTGACAAAATTAACAACACAAGATCACTCGAAAGAAGACCAAATCAGTAGTTTCCAAACTAAGCTAGTTATTGTCAAGCAGTCTTCACAAAATGCGGGGACAAGAATTTTGATATTTCCAGGAATCCGATTTTGTCTTTCCCTTCAAATATTTGCTTCAGTGTCTCATCGCAGACAATCTCCCTCTTGTCAGCTGGGTTCTGTAACCAAAAAACATTATGCACAAGTTGATACTCAAATGTGCTAAGACGAATGCAGTCTAGCTTGACAGAGATGACTGGTTCTGGTTATTAAACAAACATGATAAAGAATGGGAGGAAAACCAGAACAAAAAGCCGCAACCAGAGATGAAGCATAGACAAATTTGAAGAAAATGAAACAGATCACAAAAAGGTAAATCTTTTGAGTGATCACCGCATTATAATTCTCTACTACAATCATCAAGCAAGTTGATATGACGTTAGAGACTGTATAATCTTATATCGAAGGAGCAAAAAATCCCTAAATTTACTTACCATTTTGGAGATTGTGATGTTATACTTAAACTTTACAGCAAATGCAGAGAGTGAGAGAAAAGAAGAAGAACCTGAAGATCGTGAGACTTGATATAGGTCCAAATCCCCTTGATGGCGTCGTTACGTGTTGTTTCACCAGTACCGAGGAACTGCGAGAGAATTGGAGACACAGGAGACACCTTAAAAATTCCGGTGGACCTCGGCGGCTTCTTCGCCGGAGAGTCTGATTTCGCTTTTGGCTTAGGCTTAGCCTTCGCCTTTGTTTTTGCCGCCGATTTCTTGGTCGCTACAGTGCTCCCAGTTCTCGAAAAAGAAACGACTGAAGAGGTGGCTCTAGATGCAGGAGCTAGAAGCGATTTGCATCCCATGAAAACTTTACCTGCAACGGAAGACATTTTCTCGCCGATCAAGTTTCTCTCTCCTTCTCCTCCGTCGTAAAGCACTGGCTGTGAGCGAGTTTGTGATTTTTGAGAATTTTGGAATGCTTTTTTGAGGAAAAAGGTTTGACCTTTGACCCTACCGTTGCCACGTATGAGATATCAAACTTGCTATCTTTTACATCAAAAGTTTTAAACTTTCAATAATTTAAGACCGATCATGTAGAAGAGTCTTCAGCTTTCTCTGATTTATTCGTCCACTGTTATGTAATCATTATCATCATCTTCTTCAGCACTCCGGAAAATTGACGTTTTATCTACTAAGATATCATCAAGCTTTATCTGTTGGGAATTGCTTCTATAAACCAGACGGTGTGTCTTTTCGATCTCCTTAATTACCGAAGTTTAATGACCTGCAGGATCGAACCGATGATGAAGTCTTCGCCGTTTGCGATTAGATTTTCTAGACCATGACCTTACAAATAGTAAACTGTGGACTGCTCTCGGCTATTACCAACAGTTACAATATGTTTAAGATCACTCAGGATAATAATACTTAGTGTGCCATTAAACAAAGTGAGTCGTTGCCATCAAAGACCTTTAATTCAGAGCTAAACTCCACATGACAAGAAAAATGAGGGCCAAACCTAACATCTTGGAATGTTGATAAGATGACAGAAGAAAGAAAAACAACTTTTGACTCAAATTTCCTGATTCAAGCTTTGACTAGCCATGATATGCAAAAGTTCCTAGATCAAATCCTAACTTATTACTTGCCATTAATCCATTGTTTTCCATCAAATGAATAAGTCTTCCACAGTTGGAAAAACTATCTTCCAGGGGATCATAGAAACAGACAAAAACCATCCAGAATTACAAACCTGGCGTAACCACAACTATGAAGGAACACAATTATGAGAAAACAACTATAATTTCAACAAAAGTTTCATACTTTGAGGCGAATATCCAAATCAAGCAACGACATTGATCATATCTTCCTTACTCCCATCTTTAATCCCCATCTTCATCTGTTCAGCCACAAAGCACTTGGTGATCACATTGCAGAACAAATAAACAAACTTGACTGAATCTCGAGCTGGCACTGGATACGTAATTTTCTTAAAGAACTCCAATGGCACATTCGGATCAAGAATTGCAACAACAGGAATCTGAAGCTTTGAGGCCTCAAGTATCACTGAGCTCTTCCTCTCAGTATCAAACACAACAACACAATCAGGCATAGTAGTTGGACCAAAGCATAACTTTTTGTGCCTGGACCGGAACTTCTTAGGACTGTAACTGTTAGTTAAGAACCCTCCCATCTTCCACAAATTCATCGCACGATTGTGATTATAAGAATCACCTTGGATCCTACGAGACGTGAGCTCAATAATCTCGTCGAAGAGAGGATTAGTGTTGACGAAGAAGATGTTCCCTCGCATGTGGGCGAGATTAGCGACGAAATGAGCGGCGCTGCGGAGGCAAACTAGGGTTTTATCTGAGTCGATGATGGTCATTCCGTTACGCGTCCCGTAAGCGTATTGCTTGAAATGATGCTCGGCGGCGCGACGACCAAGATGTGCTCCGGTGTTTAGAAGCTTCTGGATTACAGCAGCGTGAATCGTCATTGTATGTCGTCGGAAAATGCTACCGGGCGGTAGCGAGAGGGTTAGGGCTTTAGAGGAATTCGCAAATTGAATTAGATTTGGTGAAGACGCTGAAAGATGAATCTGGGGCCGTCTGGTCTGGTCGGGTCGGGTTAAGTCAGGTAGCTTGGGCCGATTCGGGTATTAACTAATTGCATATATAGGCCCATTGTAGTGCATAATATATCGCCCCATTTCGGTATATTCTAAAACCAGAAACGTAAATCAGATACCGAACCGGGTCGTCGATTTAACCTGCACACCTAACGTTGACCGACTAAAGAGAATTACATTAATTGATTTTATAGTAACTTAGTAATTAAGAGAGATTAATCGAAGATAAATACAATTTGTGGAAAATTGGCGGCGACAGTTTCCTTTGGGTTTCAGATTTCTTGAGCTATTCTTAACTTTCTCACGAAGGAAGCTCTCAACTTTCACTGAAGACCACGTTCCCTGTAAGAGAATCGATCAAACCCAATTCAAGGTATTTTGTTTTGTTTTTTTTCTTATGATCTATCTTAGCTTTCTACAAATTTGGATTTTGTAATGTTTCCTTTTGAAGCTTCCTGATTCGGGATTAAAAAGTCGAATCTGAGATTTGGGGTTTCTTGACCGATCCTGGTTTGTCTTGAGTCTTTACGTTTATCTCCCAATTACAGCTTGTGGCGGAGCTTTGTTTTGATGTTCTGAATTTTTATATCGATTCAATGGTTGGTGACTTTGTGCACGTTCATCAGTTTGTACTTTGCTAGGTTGAAATAAATCTATCTTATTTTGGTTTCCATTGAAGCTTGTAGGGTTCGTTTTATCCAATTGATTTCTGTGTGCACGGATCTGTTCTGTGATCTCTTATGGAATTAGGGTCTAGTGTGCAAAAAGTGGAAAACTGACCAAATGAGATGCTTTATTCTTTCTGCTGCATTATGATTCCTGGCAAGACAAAGTCTTAAATTTTCTTTTTTTGTTTTTGTTGATTGATCTATTTTCTGGTTTTATGCAGGGGCTTATTCGTTTCTATCTGTTGTTCTACAAGATGGCATCTGCCACTCTAAGGAGACGACTTCATCACGGGGATGTAGATGGGAGGAAGTATGAGCGTTACGATGCAACAGATTCTGAAACTTTAAGTGAACCCTTGTTAGGAAGTAGTAGTACTGATAATAGTAGAGATGGGTACAATGAGGTTAGTGGTCAATGTGTTTATTTTAGATGAGAAGGACCCTTTTATGTATCATTATCTGTGGTGTGTCTTATGTATTATTTTTCTTTGATGTTTCTTTTAGGAGCGAACTCTAGAGGATATTTGGGAAGAAGAACGGAAGAGACAGCAAGTTCACTGGACGTTGATCTTTTCTCAGTTGATTGCACAATGGGCTCAGTGGATAGGTTTGATTTTTATTTTTTCTTGTTATTATCACTCTTTGTTTGGTTAAAAGCGAAATTATCACAATACAACTTGTTTTTTGCTTTTTCAGCTAAAATCGTCTTTGGATCTGGCTCACTTTTTGGGAGGTTTCTTTCTTTCCCTGGATTTGGTCAAATAGGTTCTGGTGGGAAGCTTTTGCCGCCTCCTCTTAGTATGTTGCAGGTATATTAAAAAAATTATCAGAGTTTGTTCAGCTGAATCCCTCTAAGATTATTACTTCTGTATGTGGTTTATTAGGAAGCCTACTTAGTAGAATGATGACTTGCTCTTTTGGTATCTCTGTTTATCATTTGCTTAGTGAAGTTCTTAAATTTTTCCATTTTTTCTCTTTGTTTCCAGTTCTCCATGGTCAATTTGACTGTCACTGCCACTTTCATGTCCATTCATTATTTTCTTTCCTTTTACTAGGAAGAAAGGCTCAGAAACGTTAAGCGAAGGATAGAAATCCCATTTGATGGATCTCGGATGGAACATCAAGTAAGTGTTCTCATAAACTTTTTTGCTTTATTCTTGATTAATTTTGCAAAGTTTAATTGAGATTTTTGTAAAAATCACGTGATTCACAGGATGCACTTAGAAAACTTTGGAGGCTAGCTTATCCAGGGAGGGAAGTACCACCTCTTAAATCTGAACTCTGGAAGGAAATGGGTTGGCAAGGGACAGACCCTTCAACAGATTTTCGGTATGCGATACTAGTAGCTTTGGTTATGCAAATCTTCCTCTTCATCTCTTATACTGATTATTGGTTTCATAATTTGGCTTTATAGCGGAGGAGGATACATATCACTGGAGAATCTAATCTTCTTTGCGAAGACCTATCCGGTCTGTGATATATCTATAGTCACATCTTCATCTCTGATTTATATCATGTCTTTAGCTAAAGGAACTAATGCCAAAGTCACTGACTGACTTTATACAAAGTCCGCTATGATCCTAACAAGATATGTGATTTCATTATGACAGGAATCATTCCATAGATTATTACATAAAGAAGATGGAACAAGAGCCGAATGGGAATATCCTTTCGCAGTTGCTGGTATCAACATCTCATTCATGTTGGCACAAATGCTAGATCTCCAATCAGGTAAAATTGCTTAAGAAAACGAGTGTGTAAACCGATCGATTATTTCAAACCGTACAAATGTGTTTGTGTTTCTGTTCAGGTAAACCATCAACAGTAGCCGGAATAAGGTTCCTGGCGTTTCTGGAAGAAGATGAAATGGCTTTTGATAATCTTTACTGTATAGCTTTCCGAATGATGGATGCACAATGGCTTGCCAAACGAGCTTCTTACATGGAATTTAATGTAATTCTCTTTGAACCAAGCTAGTTCAACAATCTGGAATTTCCGGTTTTGTTAAACCGGTTTTAAATTTTGTGCAGGACGTCCTGAAATCGACCAGGGCACAATTGGAACGAGAGCTGGCTCTAGATGATATTTCAAGTATCAGAGACTTACCTGCTTTCAATCTTCTGTACAAATAATTATACTCTTGTATTCAATTTTCCAATAATTTCTCTGTGTATTTAAATAACACAATCTCAGAAATAGAATGTAATAAATAATCAGTTTTTGCTGAAACTGCTCTGCAAATATTATCTTCTTACGCTTGAGGAAAAAAGAAGTTTCTCTTTGTGTAACTTTTGAACAAATTTTGGTTTATACTCATAAACCAAACATTTTGAACAACCAGGCCTACCGCTGGGCTGCGGGTTAACATGTTCAGCCCCGCAACAAATCCGTGGGTTTATGACTAAATTTATGAAACTCGAATCTGATCCGCTAAAAAACAGGTTAACTAAATCAACTCCGCAACCGTCCCGCATAAATGCGGGTTCCGCAGTTAACCCACTGAAAAAAAACTACAACTTATCCTCTTAACCGCATAAGACCATATAAAACCCGCCTACAACTTACCAGACTTAAACCCACCTAAACCAGTGTAAGACCCGCATAAAACCTGCAAAAACAGTTCTTTCAATACATGTAACATGAATCACATGATGCTTAACTAAAATTCAGTAAGATCCATTCCATACATGTTCAATTATTGTAAACATAAAACATGTTCAAAGTTCAGACTACAAGCCCACACACTAACACACATAATGATATAAATGAAATGTCAAAAGTAACTTCAAAGTTTTTAAAACTTAGACAACAAACCTAAGAAGTAGTTGATTCAACAAAAGACTATGTAGTTGTCTCAGTCACATTCCCAGAACCAGAAAGCTCACACTCGGCCATATTAATATCTAGTTCTCAAAAGGAGAAACAAAAATCAAATGTTGTTGTATGAATGAGAAATAAGAAACATAAATAGAAGTTACCATTGTCATATGCTGAAAACCCTCTCAGGCAATTCCTAGCACATAGCAAAACCTGGACATTCTTGGGAATAAGACAACTTCTATACTTGTTTAGAGTTCGAGAACCAATGCTAAAAGAGTATTCGAAAGCTACCGTAGTGATAGGTATGCTCAGAATGTCACATGCCATGACAGATAACTCTCCAAAGCGCACATCATTGTCTCACCAATAGTCCAACACGTTTAACCTTGCATAAACCTTCATGTCTATTGGCAGTTCATCTAGATACAAGTTCTAAGCCGATTTTCCACAGGCTTCAACATTCTTTTGCCGAAAATTATGGAAGTCCTTCAGAAATAAAATTCTCATTAGTTATTACTTACTAGCTAGACATTAAAAAAAATACAAATATATAAGGAAGTCACTTACAATATAGGTAATGATAAATTTTCTATGAGTAAGAAAGCCATCCTCTTCATTTTGATCTGATTGTTACCATGCTGGAACTGCTGGATCTGTAGCTGAATCTGAAGTGCTTGCTCTTGGTGGGCTAGGTGTAGGAGTTCTCTTATATGTTTGGAAGAGCCAATTCATTCAAGCTATCACATTTTCCTTTTTAACTTCACATGGTTCCTCAGACATATTAGAGAAAATATAATCCAACACCGACATTTTGAATCTCGGATCAAGAACAGCATCCATAGCAAGAATTTCATAATGCTCTTTCCAGTACTTATTAAATTGTTGTTTCATGACCACAATCATATCAGGTATAACATATTGTGAGCTATTCTCATGTAATTGCAACCAATACTTAATCTTATAAACTTGCATGAAATACAAATTTGAAGTTGGATATTCTGAACCTGAGAACAAATTCGTTATCTCATCAAATGGCTGAAACAATTCACAAATTTCTAACCCTAGATCCCACTCCGCTTTTGTAGGTTGAAGTGTGTAATTAAGGTCTACATCTTGGTAACTATCAAAAGCTTTATGATATAAGATGGCTCTATCAAGCATCTTATAGGTTGAATTCCATCTTGTGGGTACATCTAATATCAATCCAGCTTTGATTTTGAGACCCACAGTGCTGACACAAGTAGAAAACAATTTCCTACGTGATTCTCAAGCATGAACATACTTGATACTCTCTCTGATTTTATGAAGTGATGATTGTATCACTTTCAACCCATTCTGAACAATTAAGTATAAGATGTGGGCACAACATCTTATATGAAAATGCTCACCACCATACAGCAAATTGTCTTCTAAATTCAACTAGCATCTCAAAATGTTTTGCATAACATCGTTGTTGTTAGCATTATCAAGGGTAATAGAGAAAACGTTTTTTCTCTATTCCCCACTATTTCCACAAATCAATAACTTTCATTGCCATATCTAAACCACTATGAGGAGGATGTAATGCAAAAAAAAAAAAATCATATTCTTTAACTTCCAATCTCTATCTATGTAATGTGTTGTCAAGCATTACCAATTTTAGCTCATCAACTTGCGGAATGTGATTTGAAATTGAGAAATAAGAAAATACGAAACCGCAAAGAAACAACGAGTAAGAGATACACGAGTTATAAAGTTCCCCTTTGAATCAGGTACATCTCTCTTTGGTTGTTACATCGGAATTCACTAGAGCTTTCTTTGATGCTTTTACAGGTTACAACAATGTTGATTTCGGGTACAAAGCCAATCGAGGAATAAAAAGACTTATATAGCCTATACTCGGCCGTTAAGTTTGTTAAACAAACTTAACCCACAAAATAATCTGGGCCACACACGAATTCGGGCCCCAAAAATGAATGGCTCGGCTTCTTCTCTGGTCACTTGTTGGGCCAAAGCGGAGACTCGACTCAGCCCATTAGCCCACAGACAAATGAGAGTGACAAACACTCACAAAGCACATATACCTCTCAACAATCAAAGATGTCCACAAATCAGAAGTGGAGCATATCCTACCAGGAATTTCAGACAATTCAAGCTTCAGTTTTTTATTTTCAACCTCATACACTTTATAAATATCAGTTGCCACAGTCCTTCTACTTATAAATTTCACCTCATGATTCAAATACTTCATCAACATTCTAACCCGACTATACTCAACATATGAGAAAGGTAGATCATGCTCAATTATGCACTTAGATAACATATCACGGGAAGCAGTTTGATCAAACTTTTTTTAATCAATTTCCCATCAGCAGCAACAATCATCTCACCAGCATTCATAGGCCTAGGCATTCTAAGGCAAACTAATGAGTGTCTAACATAAGAAGCAGTTCCTTGCTTATGAGAATCATATGCATAATCTTTCAAACAATGCTTACACTAAGCTCTAAGTTCTTTGATTCCATTGTGTACCTTAGTGATGACTACGAAGTTCTCCCAAACTGGCGATGTCTTCTTTTTCGGCCTTTTCTTCTTTGGGTCGCTATCTTCTTCAACCCAATCAGCTGGTAAGGGAGACGCTTGAGATGTAGGAAATTCTTGTTCTTTTCCTCTGTCGGACTGAGACTCAAATGACGCCATTGACTATGCAAACTGCAAACCTGAAACAAAATATTTGAGTTACAAATCACATGATCAAGCTCGTGTTAATAATTGTTGATGCTTGGTTTCAAAGAAGGAACTTTAAATAATCATTGAACTTAAGATGAGCGATCATTGATGTTATTAATAAGAAAACACTAACTAAAATCATTGAACTTAGAACAATCTGTAAATGTCTTCCAAAGCTCGGAGCAGAGAGTTAACCCAAAAGCTTAGAACGTAAACAAACAGCAAACAGAGATGCATTCAAGTGTCATTGATGTTCAGAAATTTAACTCTTTTTTGTTGAAGACTACTTCAAGAAGATGAAAACCGGCACATGAACTCAATTCGGTCAATACAGAAATAAGAACAAACCCTAAATCCTAAATACATACGAAATCGCAATGCAATATCTATGTTAATCTAACATTATACCGTAAAGGAACTCAATTTGGTCAATCTCCAAAAATAAAAACTGAAAATTTGATTTAAATCTCTAAAAGAACTGTCAAAATCAAATCGAACATGCAAGAAACAAGTCGAATATGTGTATCTACAAGTTAAAACTATTTATGATATAATCGGACTTATTTAACGAGAACCTTACCTAATCTTGGAGAAAAACCTTAAAATTTCATGAACTGTGTTGGAAATTACAGGCTTCAAAGTCAAGAATAATCGCAAGAGATTACCCAAGGCTTCTTCGTCCTCCGAAATCTAAAACTGTCACAGAAACAATAACACTAAACAGTGTAATCAATCAAGTCGATTAAGAGTACTAAAGGAATGAAAAATTACAGAGGTCGCGACGATGTGGAATTCTGTTGCTTCCAGCCAAAACCTGAGACGAAATCGAGATCGAGAAAAAGAAAGCAAAGGAATTAGAGATTTAGGTTACATTTTCCTCAAATTCGAAAGTAATCGTAGTTTTTAACTACGTGTTGTTTTTTCAACTTAAAATGTCATGATGTCTAAGCATTTTTATTCGAAACAACATGTTGTTTCATTGAACCGCGGGTACCCGCACAACCCACTGGTTTAGACTGCTAAACCCAACTAAAAATGGACTATGTCCCGCTAGACCCGCAACAAAGTGGACTTTAAAACTTAAGCCCATACTCACCCGCACAGATTTAAAATAGTGGGTCCCGCGAGTTTAGGTCTCACTTCCCAGCTCTAAGCAAAGCAAGTAGCAACAATCGGAAGGTCTTCTCTCGATTCAACAAATCACAATAAAGTTTTTGGTTTATGAATATGTACAAAGCTCGTTTTGTAATGGCTCTATCGAAGCTCAATACTTTATGGGCCCATTAAAGCCCAATAGCTTGACCCGTAGCTCTCTATCCTTTTTCTAATCGAGTCGTTAAGAACTTAAGATTGGAGTCCAAGTCCCATAGTGAGCTAAGGGGCCAAATCATGAATACACAAATCATCAACTTTTAGATTGCTATTTTTATCGGATGTCCCCAAAGAGACAGACTTTTAGATTGCTTTTAAACGACAAAAGTGTGTCTAAAAGAGTTTATTTTTTACATAATTAAAATAAATTGTGTACAATAAAAATAGAACAGAGAATGAAAAATCAAGCCATGTTTGAAATCAAGCCATGTTTGTGACGGATTTGAGCTCAAACGTTTTGCAGATAACCCAAATAAGAGATCCAATTCGAGATCGAGAAAAAAGAAGATTCAAGGATTGCACGTAAACACACATAAATTATAAAATTTTCCTTTGAATCGGCTACATCTCTCTTCGATTTTGACATCGAAATTCACTAGCTCTAGGTTTCGGAAACAAATCCGATCAACTCCAAGCTCATATATACTTTGCTTTAATCCGTTAAGTTTGTTTTAAAACAAAATTAACAACACATAATGGACCTGGATCAGAAATAGGCCCAAAATGAAAAACCCTTCTCTCGGCATTCCTCTTAATAGACCTCGACATCAGTTTAACGATGAAGCCCATTTAGCCCAATGACAAAAAATAGAACAGAGAATGAAAAACCAAGCCATGTTCTTTATTTGAATCCAATGGAACTAGACATTTGTCTAAACCAGGACAATCGTTCAAATTAAGCTTTCCTCAACCAAGTTTGGCTAAAAACCAAAACTAAACAAAAGTAATTTTCAAATCAAGTCTGAGATCTTCTTCAAGGCAATGGCTTCTTTTGATGCTCACCTTTCCTCACTGATTTTGTATTAACCTAACAATGAAATACATAAAAGCACAATATAAGTCATCTTCATCAAGCTCATACACAATATACACATCTATTTACTTGTAGCATTAGAACATAAGGACTGTACTGAGAATTAAGTACTACAAAATCAACATAACTACTTGATTCACCTCACAGATGCTTTGAAAGGAAGAACGTTGCTCTACCACTCCTCTCTTCGTGAAGATGATGAAACTATTTAGGAAAGCATATCCAGAAAACTTCGATTTAATCGCTTGTCATATATCATGTCAGCCACTAAGCGTATTGTTGAAGCATCTCCAGCAAACCCGTAGCTCCTCATCTCATTGGTGAGTTTTGCTGATGCGTCTTTGTCACCATCTCTAAGGCATGCTCTTATCAGCGTATTATATGTACCACTGTCTGGGAGAATCCCATCTTCTTTCATTTTTCTAAACAATGTCTTTGCTTCCCCTAGTGAATGTTTCCTACATAATCCAGAGATCATTGTATTGTACGTTACAACATTAGGCTTCACTCCTTTAAGGCTGAGGTTACAAAATAAATCCCACCCATCATCTACCTTACCAGCCTTGCACAACCCATTAATCATGATATTATAAGTGAATATATTAAGTTCCATTTCACTCTTTTGCAAATCTTGAAATATGACTAAAGCTTCCTCTAGCTTCCCATTATTACAAAGACCGTCTAATAGAATGCTATATGTCATAATACAGGGAGGCACACCACTAGCAACCATCTGTTTGAAAACTTCTTGTGCGATATCAACATTTTCAGCTTGAAAAAACCCTTGGATAAGAGTGTTGTATGTGACTGTATTTCCAACCAGTTCTTTTTGGAACATCTCGCGGAAGATTTCAAGACCTTCCTCTACCTTTTTATGCTTACAAAAGCCATTTATAAGGGTACTATATGTCACTACGTTTGGAAAACAACCCTTGCTAACCATCAAATCAAACATATTCTTAGCCTCATCTAGGCGACCATGCAAGCAAAACCCATTGATCAATGAACTGTACGTGAAAACATTAGGATCTATAGACCTCCTTTGGATCATCTCCTCGTACAATTTTTCAGCCTCTGAAAGTTTCCCATCTTTGACAAACCCATCAATCAGTGCAGTGAAAGTGACTACGTCAGGGTTAATTTTCTTCTCAATCATATCGCCCAGTAGTCTAGCAGCGTCATCCCATCGACAGTAATTGCAAAGGCAACTTATAAGGGTGTTGTAGGTAAGAACATCTGGTCTAACTCCTTTTTCCTTCATTTTATTGAATAGGTCGAGTGCATTATCCACATGTATGTGTTTGCAGAGACCGTCAATAATTGCATTGTAGATCACAACATCAGCCTCTATTTTTCTTTCCTCCATCTTCTTGAGCAGATTTAAAGCCAAATCAGTATCACCTCTCTTACATACTCCATTTACAACAGCACCATAAGTACGAAGATCTGGTTGACAACCATTCACGACCATTCTGTCAACAAAAGCCACAGCTTCCGAGACTTTGTCATGGAGAAAATGTCCATGAATTAGAGTGTTAAATGTCACTGCATTAGGTTTATATCCCTTATGCACCATTTGATTAGCTAGAGCAACTGCATCAGAAATCCTCTTACTGTGACACAAGCCATTGAGAAGCGAGTTCAACGTGAAAATGTCAGGTTCATAACCAAGTTTCATCATCTTCCCAATAATAGCTAAAGCAAAAGGAAGTTGAGAGCTACGACAAAAAGAATTTATCAGAATATTGTAAGTGTAGAGATCATGTGAAATTCCTAGCCTTTGCATCTGTTCACCCAAAGAGATGACAACATCATACTTCTTCATCTTAACAATGGCACTCAACAATTTACCGAACTCAATTATCGAAGGAAAGGGACGAGAATTGGCCATTACGCTGAACAAATCAACTGCTTCTTCTAGCTTTAAATCACGAAGCCCATATCTCAAAATCTCTCTATATTCATAACTAAGAGCAGAAAGAGGTCGTCTACACCAAAAAGAATTACGTTTCACAAAAAAACTCCGATGAGACAACATCTTGGCTGTAATCAAAATCAAAAAGCGCATCTTGGCTGTAATGACAAATGAAACCCTAAAATCCCTAGACTGGGTAGATAGAAACCACCAAAATCGATCTGCAAAAACCTAGATCCAGAGCTTCGAGATATTGGTTCTGAGGGAAGAATTCGAAATAACGAAAGAGCTATGACAAGAGAAAGAGAGCTTTACTATTTTTTCTTTTAATTTCTGTTTGCATTGACTATTTATTGTTGAGAGTTTTTATGAGGATATTATTATAAAATATAAACTATACAAATTATTTCGAGACTCTGGTTATTATACTTTATATATTATTTTTAAAATATTGTTTGTTATATTGTTTTAAACTTTTTATGATAGATATATTTCTATGTTTAAAATTATAGGTATGTTTTTATTATATTGTATTGGGGTCTCTATGAAATAATGGTAGTTGACTAGTTGTAGCAGTAGCTTTCTCTTTGAATGTTGCATCTTCTGCTTCTCATATTTCTCTCTTGGCGTCTCTAAGAAGAAAACTAAATTATTGTTCTGCACCATAGGCTTGAGCCACAATGATGCTCCCAAATGAAGTCATTCGAAACAAAGATGAAGATAATGCTATACTCAACATCTTCCTTACTTCACACCAGACCTTCTTTCTCAAATAGAGACTCTCTCTATCATTGTTTTCACCTGAACCTACACGTAGTACCCTCTCCTTCATTTCTCTTCAGTACTCATTTCCAAGTGTTCTTTCTTCCTTTTCTTCTTTCAACTTTAATCAGAAATTTCCATTAAACAATAAAAACCAAAGCTACTATTATAACATAAATAAACTATGCTACATTTGCACCAATATGAATTTTTTATTTTTTTCCTTTGTTTTACCAGTTTTTGAATTAAAAAGAGAATTTTGTAATTTATTGTTCCCCGTAATTTTGGGGTCCAACCATTAACTTTGTACATACGGCATGCAATCTAAACCGTTGAATCATTCACTGAGTTTCATGTTAACACCGTTGGATCAGTTAGATACTATCTTTATTTATTTTGCTAATGAATGTGAAAACTGTTAGAAAACGTGACTAAATTACTTCTCAAACCAGCTTTGATCCAACCACCTCAAGTCAAACGTGAAAATTAGTTTCAATAAAAATGTTCACATTTAAAAAATGTGATATAATATGCCGAATTATGCTCAAACTCGTGTCTATTATTGTTCCACGTTTACATCTCAATAAAACTACGTCCCGTTTAATAAGAATAATTATACACTGCATGCTGTTGTGGTAATATACAGATACAGAAGTGGAACCTACATAGCCGCCACGTGACGCAAGTACAAGACTAGTCAAGACACGTATACTTTCCATATAGTGTCTTCCATGTGTAATTAAGTCTTGTCTCTTTCAAATATGCACTTGTGTCGTGTCCCACTTTCTAAAAAAAAATAAAACTCAAAAACGGGCCTTAATGTATATATGTACAAAATGGGCCACAAAGCCTACAAGTACTCTTACAAAATGGGCCATTGTCTTTACAGCTTATTGGTTCTCTCTTTGACCTTAGTTTAATTTCTTACAAATATGAACCAACCGGCATATTGCATTTGTTTACGCTCAACTTTCCCAAAGGACCAAACTTTGGGGGTTTCTAACTGCTGCTACTGACATTTCATCTCTTGAACCTCTTTGTTGATGGAACTAAACAGAGCTGTTGTGATATACCGTTCGCCATGGCTCGGAAACAGAACCTGTTTATACAAAATCCATTAGAGCTAAACCACTAAATGTGATAACTTGTATTCAAATATGTTTGTTCCCTCACCGTGATAAGTTTTCCGGCATTCTCTGCCCTTTTAGCCAAGCTGATTGCAGCTACTGCAGCTGCTCCAGACGAAATCCCAACCTTATATGTAAACACATTCCCCAAAAGTGTAAACTTGATGTTTTGTAATGGAAAGAAGCTAAAACATAAAGTGATTCTTATATGTATACCAGCAATCCTTCCTCCAAAGCTAGTCTCCTCCCCATCTCAATTGCTTCCCCGTTGCTTACCTATAGATTTCTTGACATGATCCTCTTTTAATATTCCAATACATTTCTCGTTTAGATATATTGATAAGGTGAGTTGCTTAACCTTAACCACTTCATCGAGTAGTTTAACATCCAAGATTCCCGGTAAGTAACCTGAAAAACCGTTTAGTGGTGTTCTGTAAGGAGACTTACACATTTTCAAAGTATCAATTTTGGAGAAATGAAGCCAGAATGCTCCTTACCAAGATTGTCTCCAGATATCACACTTCTTTCTGATGGTTCAACGCCAACTACCTATGTTTCAAGGATCTTTCGGGTTAAGGAAATCACAAAATTAAACCAGAAAACCGAAAAGAAGAGAAGAGATAGACCTTAATATCCTTGTTCATCATTTTTAAGAAACTTCCAGTACCCGTCACAGTACCACCAGTGCCAATTCCGGCAACAAAAATATCAACATTACCCATTGTATCTTCCCAGATTTCAGGTCCTGTAGTTTCAAAGTGGATCTTACCAAACAAAATTACCTTATTAAGACACGCACAATCACAGAATTAAGGAGTAAGAGCACGATAACTTCTTACCTTTGTGTTTGCTGTATTGTCAAATTGCTGGAACATATATGCGTTTTTTTTCTTAAGAACAATCTCTTTTGCTTTATCCACTGCACCTTGGAGACCCTTTTCTGGATTCGTTAGCACAATCTCTGCTCCTAGTGCACGTAGAAGCATCCTTCTTTCAATATTTATAGAAGCTGGCATAGTCACTATAAGTTTGTAGCCTCTAGCAGCAGCCACAAAAGCAATCCCGAGGCCAGTGTTTCCGGTTGTTGGTTCTACCAATACAGTCTGCTATAATGATACTATCGAATTAGCAATCTACAATGTCGCAACAGACAACATCCAAATATCGAAAGGCAAGATGTGCAATAACCTTCCTTGGACTTATGGCTCCGCTGACTTCTGCCTCATTAATCATGCTCAAACCGATCCTGCAGAAAAGGGAAAATTGTTTGCGATGAAGCATCAGCCAAACTTTAATTCAGAAAAATCTACAAATGTTCAATCCAAAAGATCAAAACTAGTCCAATTAGCCATTAACGATCAGATAGAATTAAGAGAGGATGAAGAATCTTTCTGACCTATCCTTGACGCTTCTACAGGGCTCCATTGATTCGAGCTTTGCTGCAATGTCAGCCAAACATCCATCAGTGACTCTATTGAGATACACCATTGGTGTGCTTCCAATCAACTACACAGATAAAAGTTCAAGTATCCAGCTTTATCACAAAATCCAAAATTTTATAGAAAATAAAAGTACTTTAGTAGAATTTTAATCCATTAAACTCACTTGAGTGACATCTTCAGCAATGTTGACTGTTTCTGATTCGGCTATGTCTTCCTCTTTAATTTCATCTTCAGCCACAGTATTAGCTACCGGAGGAGGAGGAGGAGGAGGAGCTTTCCGTTTGCTTTTGGATTTTGACTTTGTTCCAGTACCGGACTTTTCAGAGACGGCACCAACGACAACGGACGATGCCGGAGCTCTGACAGTGAAAGATGATGAAAATTTATTATTGCTAAAGGGGAAGAATGAAGGTTTCGCAGAGCTGAAACAATATCGTTTTGAAGTTATTACACGGAACGGATTTTGAGGAAGAAGACGGAGCGAAGGAGACGAAAACGCCATTTTTTTGTCGCCGGCGAGGTTTAAGGGATTAGGTTTCTGTTGTAAATTTAAATCCTTTATCGCAAGAAAATATTAAAAGACACAAGATTGGTGACGAATCGGATAAAAGTTCATTTCTTTTGTTGAGATAATTTTGTTTGTAATTTTTTCCATAAAGGTTTTACATTTTTTTTGTATCAAAGTGAATAAAAAGAACACATTTTACATAATAAATTTGTTTGTAACATTTTATGTCGGCCAACTAACTATTACTTACAAAGTATAAACGGTTAACAGAATTTTATTTTATTTTATTTTATTTATTTTAGACTGCCGTGTGAAATAGATGTAATTACTACTGATGTGTTATTTGATAATTATTGAAATAGTGTTCAAAAATTTTAAAATACAATTTTACGTTCGTAATAAAGAAAATGCTATTAATGAAAATTGTCACATCAACATATTACATGTTTTAAAGTCTACCAAACTAAACGGTCTCAAACATGGTAAACTTTAAATGAGATGGTAGATTTAGGTAAAGGTAACAAATCCTTCGTGGTAGATTTAAAAGTATCGATTTGAGGAAAAATTTCTTAGCCTAGTAGACTATCAGTTGAAGTGTAGTAGACTTTAAAGACCTTCATGGTAGACTTAGGTAAACGTAACATACCCTTCATGGTAGACTTAAAAGTAGCGATTTGAGGAAGTACTATCTTAGCATAGTAGACTTTCAGTTGTAGTGTGGTAGACTTTAATGACCTTCATGGTAGACTTAGGTAAAAGTCACAAATCCTTCGTGGTAGACTTAAAAGTATCGATTTGAGGAGAAATTTCTAAGCATGGTAGACCATCAATTGAAGTATAGTAGACTTTGTAGACCTTTATGATAGACTTCGGTAAATGTAACAAATCATTCATGGTAGACTTAAAAGTATTGATTTGGGGAAGAAAGATCTTAGCATAGTAGACTATCAACTGAAGTGTGGTAGACTTTAAGGACCTTCATGGTAGACTTCGGTAAACGTAACAAACTCTTCATAGTAGACTTAAAAGTATCAATTTGAGAAAAAAAAATTCTAAGCATAGTATACTATAAGTTGAAGTGTGGTGGACTTTAAGGACCTTCATGGTGGATTCTGTTTGCGTCTATAAGTCAATGTGGTGGACCTTTGAATTCAATATTTGGATAGTTTAGTAGATTTTGATGATTTAACCTAGTATACTTTGAAGTCCTTCATGGTAGAGTTTATATGGAATAGTCTTTCATGGTTTACGTTGATAGAGTTTATTAGCTTTCAGAATAAAGTGTGGTAAACTTTGAATCAAACATTTAAATAGTTTGGTAAACTTTGATGATTTAACCTAGTAATAAAATGACGATTTTGCCCATCAATTATTAGTATGTATGAGCGCTCACCCACCTTCTTCATGTAGTTATTGTGGCCGTACAACCAATCCTCCATTGTTAAAGCTCGAAATCCTTCATCATTTCTCATTTGTTTTGAATTTCTTCTTTTGGATCTACAGATCAAATCATATTAGTTTATGAGAATTGAAAAGAAAAGAGAAACGAATGGGTTTTTAAAATTGATAATTCTCATGGGTGTAAAATTGTTGGAGTGAGTGAAGATGTTAGTTATGGTAGTTCCTCAAGATTGTGTATGAAGATTTTGGAGATGAGAAGAGGCGAGAAGAGACAAAGATGAGAAGAGAGTAGAAGAGAGGAAAAGAGACGGCGAAAAAAAGAAGAGAAAAAGAAAAAACTATTTTTTTTTTCTAATGACACAACTGTAATTAAAAACTAAACTTTCTTTAAGACATTTCATCTTTCACCAAATTCTTCAAACTTCATACATACCATATTAGTAATTTATTCTTTATTTTATCCAATAATAATAATAAAATTATTTTTTTTATGATTATAAATAATTAAAACAATTAAATTGATATAGTTTAAAATAGTTTCTTTTTTCTTCAATATCGACATAATAATATATTCTAAAACCTTAATAATATCTCGCAATGTAAATATAATTTTTTAAAATCAAACTCTTATTCGATTACACCACACTTTCCCAAAATAATTGTTATCAAAGAACATGAACTCTTTTTAAAAGAAAAGGAACCTTAACGTTGTTTCTATAACCATCAAACAAGACAAGGCTAAGAAATCGAAATTAAATGTAGATAATTAAGATAATATATTTTTATTAGTCATTTGTCACACACGTCGCTCTCACCTTGCTTTAATCTTCGTCTCGAAGTATTGAAATAATAATCTTTTTGATTCTTCTTTCCGAACTCGATCCTTATAAATAATCGAACACGCTATACACGTTAAGCATAAAAAACTATCTGAAAAATGGCACTCAAAGCGATTCTCTTTCTGGGTTTACTTCTCGCCGTGATTACTTCTCCGATCAGCGTTAATGGTGGATCAGTGTGTCCGGAAAGTTCCACTTTTGGTCGAGGAAGCTTTCCCGATGGTTTCTTATTCGGCTCTGCCATTTCTGCTTTCCAGGTACTGTATAACACATTTGGATTTACAAGTAAAATGTTTTTCAATCGCCGTTGACGGAAATTTTTCCCGCCGACTGTCGATCCACTCTCTAGTGTTTTTGATTTTAACCCAGAAACTTAGGATTTCCGTATAATTTACATTAGCAGCGTCGTGAGTACGATTAAAGAAGTTAAAAATCCTAAATCCAGTTTTGAAGATGCTAAATTTGGTATCTTTACTCAAAGCTTCGAAAGAAAATTGTAAAGCTCTCTCCTTTAGTTACTTGTCATGAATTCTCGACTAAGGTTTAAGGATTTGAAGTCATGAATTTTCTCCATTGGTCATTTTCAAGTCTCTAACTTGACTAATGTAGTTATTGTGACTCTTTTAATGCTAGAAGTTTCTGGATTCTGAAAAGACTTTGTTTCAAATTGTTGATTTGTTTGTGTAGCATGAAGGAGCACCAGCAGAAGGAGGCCGAGGTCCGAGCATTTGGGACTCATTCACTCTTAAACATTCAGGTCTGTCCTCTGCTTCTAGCTAATCAGAAGATTATAAAAATGAAATTAGGAGATTATTCTGAGATTAACACATGAGCATGTTACTTATATCTGCAGAAAAGAACAATAACCGTGATGGTAGACTGGGAGTTGATTTCTATCATCATTATAAGGTATGTATTCGTTGTGTTATGTTGAGTGAACAATACTCAACAATTCATCTATCCTTATAAGTTGAGTGTGTAAATAGTAAATGATGAGTTTTTTTACTTCAAAATGTTGCAGGAAGATGTTCAACTATTGAACAAGTTAAACATGGATGCCTTCAGGTTCTCTATATCTTGGTCAAGAATATTTCCTCGTAAGAAAAAATTAGTTTCTATGGTTAATGACATTTTGCAATTTATTATGAGATGCAGTCTCTAATAAAATTGTTTCTTCTTGAAAACAATCAGATGGGAAGAAAGACAAGGGAGTGAGTGAAACAGGAGTTAAATTCTACAATGATCTTATCAACGAGCTCATTGCAAATGGTTACTACACCTTCTCTGCCACATTATCAGTTCATACCAAATCTTCATTTTCCTTATCCACATGGCTTAAAATAGGACTCTTGATTGTGTTTTGCAGGTGTAATGCCTATGGTTACCTTGTTTCAATGGGATGTACCTCAGGCCCTTGAAGATGAATATGGTGGTTTCTTGAGTGACAATATTGTGTAAGTCTTGTCGAATCAGTTCTGTTTACAATCTTTTGTGTTACTCAATGTTCTCTGAAATTCGTATACAGGGAGGATTTCCGAGAGTTTGCAAAGTTTGTCTTCAATGAATATGGTGATAGAGTGAAGCATTGGGTTACTATAAACGAGCCATATGAATTTAGTCGTGGTGGATACGAGACTGGAGAGATAGCACCAGGAAGATGTTCCAAATATGTCAATGAGAAATGTGATGCAGGCAAGTCTGGACATGAAGTTTACAGCGTTAGCCACAATTTGTTGTTGGCTCATGCTGAAGCTGTGGAAGAATTCAGGAAATGCGTCAAGGTAAAATCTTTAGAACCAGAAATATGCATATATGCTATTCATTCAACTTTTGACTGATCTAATCCATGGAGTCAAAATAAACAGTGCAATGGTGGCAAGATTGGAATTGTTCAAAGACCAACGTGGTTTGAGCCTTATGATAAGAAATCCAGCTCGAATCCTCCAGAGGAGATAGTGAAGAGAGCTATGGACTTCACTCTAGGCTGGTGAGTAGTCTTTAAGAAATATCCGTTGAAGCCAACTTATTATCTCATCGTTTTTGAGTGTGGATTCTTGCTATTTGCTTGCAGGCATATGGAACCAATAATACGTGGAGATTACCCTCAGACCATGAAAGATATTGTTGGTTCTCGATTACCAACTTTTACACCTGAGCAGAAGGAGAAATTGAAGGGTTCCTATGATTTTATTGGTGTCAATTACTTCACTTCTGCATTTGTTGCTCATGTGGACAATGTTCATCCAGAGAAACCAAGTTGGGAAGCTGATTCTCGCTTCCAATTACACTGTACCCGCTACCTTCTGATCTTATAATCTTAAATGAATACTGAGATCTCAACTTCTTTTTTAATCTCTATTTGATATACTTGCAGCGAGTAATCCAGATGGGTTCAAGATTGGTTCTCAGCCTGCTCATGCGAAATATCCAGTTTGTGCGGATGGGTTAAGAAAAGTTTTAAAATACATCAAAGAGAACTATAACGACCCAGAAATCATCGTCACTGGAAACGGTATGCCATTGGCTTTTTTGTTCTCTGCTTAATAACTCACTCAGATCAGATTTCCTTGGCAAGAAATCAAATTCATTGCATTTGCAGGGTACAAAGAGACACTAGAAGAAAAAGATGTACTACCTGATGCACTTAGCGATAATAACAGGAAGTATTATCATATGAGACATCTAATGGCTTTACATGGAGCACTCTGGTGAGTTTGTTTTCATATGAAACAGAAAGATGTTCTCTGTTTCTTCTCCTTCTCCTTCTTCTTAATGGATCCAATGGCTTGGTGTGTTTTTTCAGTGAGGACAAGGTTAAGGTTACAGGTTACTTCGTGTGGTCACTTATGGACGGCCTAGAGTGGGAAGATGGCTACAAGACAAGGTCTGGACTGTACTATGTAGACTATGGACAGAATTTAGGACGACACGAGAAACAATCTGCCAAGTGGCTCTCGAAGCTCCTTGAGAAAGTCCCGGACAAAATTCAGTCGAAGGTAGATTCGGAATCAAGGAAAGAGTTATAATGGATCGGAGAATAACTTTTTATGCAACTCTGTTTAATCGATAATGTGATGTAATGTGTGTTTTTATCTTATAATGAGTGTAAACCAACGATCTTACGTAGCTATACTTATAAATAAAGAAGTAACTTGTGTTACACGTTACCAATGTGTTTCATTTCGTGTAGATTAAAAGTTACCAAAAACAAAGCATTTCTTGATTAATCTTCGATAAATCAATTCACATGGTTGACTTCAAACAATATTCATTACATTTGTATCTAATCGAATTCCCAAAATCAAATCCTAAAAAGACCTAATAAACCTCTAAAACCTATGAACCTTCATCTTCACCAAAGGAGTTTTCCTTGCAATAGCTTTCCAAATCATCTGTACTGCATAATCTCCATCATCATCCTTCGCCGGAAAGCGAAAATCGAAATACCTTTCCACTTCTTTCAATCGTCTCCACATCTTATTCCACTCTTCTCTGCCAATACTTCTCACAAGACCCATCAAAAACCCTTTCTTTAAAGCGTCTGATGATCGGACAAAGAGATGGAACTCATTATAGTTAAGAACATCCTCGTATGGTAACTCAATATCATCACTGATGATCACAGAAATACAGTGACTAGCTATGGCGTCAAACAGACGGTTAGACGATGGAGTATCTCAGGCAATGTTGAGGCAAAACTTCGACGATCTCATGCCTTCTCCGGCTTTGTTAATGCCATGATTTCGTACACTACCGAAAGAGAAGTGAACTTCTTTTTCTTCTTTAAGAAGATAATATAGCTATTGTCTCACAAATCCACCCTACGAGATTGTCAATGTATCAAATTCAAGTTTAATCATGGATTAAAGGTTACAACAAAAACGTAGAAACTTTTGGAGTATAAAGCAACCTAACTCGGTAAAATGATCTATTTCCCATGAAAAGTATCATATAGCATCCGATGTACACCAAACTAAAACCTCGTACTATATGTCTAGAATAATAGTTTTAAGCTTTTATTTCGGGAAGAAAAAGATCTTTAACTTTATTATCAGGGACATACGTCAAAGTTTGGTGCTATAAGATAATTATCTTGGAGAAATAGATTGTTTTGCAACCTAACTCACTAATTAACCGGATCTAACTACATTATATTGTGTAAAACTATGAGAACTTCTTTAGAATTTCGAACCTCCATTAATAGAAAACGATAACAATAAGCAATGCCAGCAAAGTACTCACAGCTTTGCGATAGATGGCTCCTTGGAAGTAGAGCAAGATCGGACGGCCATCAAAGCCTGACGTGTCATTAACGTACGATGGAACAAGGTGTCTGTATGGAGCAACAATGTCTTTATCGACATTGGCGACACGTGGCGAGTATCTACCAAAGTCAGCGACTACAAACATCGCCGGATAAAGCTTATACCTCGCCGTCGACATACTGTTGGGATGATGCGCCATTATTACATGATCCTTCCCTCCTGAGTTCTTCCACTCTTTCTGGGACGTTACGAATTTCACAACTTTCCCTATCAATATATTAAGATCGATATCAAGTTTTGGTTTTAGGTCAAAAGATCTATTTGTTTTGTCGACAATTAGATCCTATGTCAGAACCATTAACTGGATAGATCTTTTGAGTTTGTGATTACATTTACATGATATGTGAGAATAAAAGGGTTTGAAAATTTTGATTTAGTTACCTGCAACTCTCTGTCTTGGCCCTTCTTTTGTTTGACCTTAGAGAATCGGTTATAGCTTAGGGAAGAGAAGAATGGTACTAACACGACATCAGCTTCGCTCGAGTTCTTCACACGAATAGCTGCACGAGAGCTTCTAGAATCTTCAGGAAGCAGCTCAGAGAACAAAAGATCTAATGTTAGCCAATACTCAACACTATGCTGCAAGTTAAGTCCACCTGGATGGTGAGGAACGTTGATCCTAATGTCAGGCCAAACAACGTCGTTTCTCTCTGGTTTCCAATCTAATAACCCAAAGTGAAACTCTGGACTCATATCATACATACACACTTTCAATGGTGTTGGAGACGAAAACACCTTCTTCTCGAGGTTTTGCAAGGTTTTGACTCTGTTTTCATTAATGGATAACTCTGTTTTTGTTCCTTCTCTGTTCTCATTAACGGATTCCTCTGTTTCTGTTCCTCCTCTGTTCTCATTAATGGGTTCCTCTGTTTTTGTGGCTTCTCTGCTTTGGAGATTTGGCGAAACGGCTTCACTTGGAGGAGAAGTGTTTGATTTATTGATGATGAAGAGAGGGATTTCTGAGGATTCTGATACTGAGATGTAATCGAGAACTCGGTTAGGGTTGTGGAAGAAAATATTAAGAACCAAGAGAGGACGGTAAGGATCGATATTAAGAAGACAATTATCCATTTACGGTTGATGATTACTCCAACATAACGTGAGTTTGATCTCTCAGTCATCTCTGAGAAACTAAGACAAGAGATTAGAGAATGATTCTGTCATAGAATCTGAAAATATGATGAATGAAATAAATACAGAGGAAGGGAAGAGGAAGAAAGGTTGTGTAACTCTGAAACCAAGGAGAGAAAATTGCAGAGAGGAAAAAAGATCTGGAAATCAAGAAAGAAGAGAGGGGAATTAGGATATTTTCTCGAGAAAGTAAAAAGAAGTGAGATTGAATAGAAAATAAGTGGTAGATGAGAAACGATGAAAACGCCAAAGAGAGAAGAAATTCAGACAATAAAACACAACACGCTCTTTGTTCTCTCTCTCGCTTGTGACGGAAGAAACTGAGTCGTCCTCTTTATTATGAGTTATGAGTAATTAATCAACTTTTTCGAAATTGTCACTTTATTAATGTAATTGACAAAAAATAGTTCTGTAAATTAAAATTAAATGTGGAAAATCACATCGTCGGTTGGTCTGTCAACGTTTACGTGGGATAAAACCTGACAACTCTTTCCAATTCAATTTTAACTAATGTTGCGTGTGACCTAATCAATTCGATATTAATTTTTAAAACTACTAAGAAAATAAAAAAACTTCAAGTTTTCAGATCCGAAAGACTTGGAAAATGTGGAATTTTTTTTATCAAACACCTCCAAAATATAATTCTTTTATCTTTCAAACTCGACCTTGAATTTACAATATATAATGGCTTTTAACGACCATCTACATATTATTTGTTTTTGGGCCCCCAAAAAGATATCATTTTAGTTACCGTTAAGAAAACACTTTTATACAAAGCCCAAAACCCAATCGGTATACATTACACTTAGGCTTGGGCCAAACTCTAAAGTAGACACAGAGACATTGGAAGCTGCAAACGCTAAAGGGATTGATTGGTAACCTTAAATAGCGTTTGCATCAACCGTTGATTATTTTGTTACCAAACGAATTTTTGAAATGTTTATACGTTTAAAACTAGCAGTTGAAATAGATGTTTAGAAATCAGCTTTTTTAACTTATTTATAAATGTTTAACCCATGTTTTTAAGTAGACTTATTTATAAATGTATGAGAAGTGTTATTTTTAGCTGTTTATTTTCAAACAGATTTCTATTCAATCGCTGTTTGTTTTTATGATTAAAAAGTTTTGGATCAAAACTTATATATCTTTTCAGGGCAAGATTCAAACTATTTATAATCTAACTTTCATTTGAAAAATAGATCCTTCTCAAATAGATTTAAACTCATAATTTCTTTATTAGAAAAAACTATTAGACCAAAATAGATATTTTAACCTGTCTGGTTTAAAAAGAATCACTAGCCACTCTCAATTACAAAATTAGTATAAATATTAAAAATTATCAATAATCCAGAGGAAGCCAATAGGAAGATGCGTGGAGTGAGTTTTCAAAGATCGAAATGTGAAAATATTACGAAATGTGTTTTGAGTACAGAAATCAAGATTAACCAAACATGCGTCTTCTAGTCACTGGTTTTAGTGGTCGGTGTTGTCTCCTACTCTCTTTATTTTATTACTAATTCCCATTTAAATATATTTAATTATCTTCTTCTCTTCTTATTTTAACTTTAATTATATCTTAGTTTTGACTTCTGTATACAAGGATTTGCAACACATACTCACCACCCCCACGATATTATTTAATAAATATATCCTTTTAAATATATATATATATATATATATATATATATATATATCTCCTCGAGCTAGCCTATAATATTACGAAGAGCGATGAAATATTCCATGAAAAAAGTATTTCGGATTTGTGTATATGTATGTTTTCAAATATAATAGATTATTATGTTTATGAAAAAAGATTGAATATTTGTAACGTTTCACTTGATGTTTACAAGGTTAGATCTAATGGGCATAATTTGGTTTTACAGAATTAATAATATAAGATTGCTGTCTTAACTATGGGATTAAGATATTGCTTGAAGTTGTTAATTAAGGTTTGTGTTTGGAGAGCAAGAATCGACAAGATTACAAAATCTGATATACCCAGCTGTCTTCCTTTTTTTCTTATATATATATATGCAAAGTAATTAATCTAAATTATATATACTAATATGCAAATTTTGAATTTGGTTTATAACCAATTTTACCATTTTACATAGCCCACGTTCATCAATAATAAGTACTAGCACATTCTTACCAAAATGTTATGGCTATACTTTGGATAAGCTTTTCATTCGAAAACAGCCCTAAAATTTTAAAGAATGAATACTTGTGTGAAAATGATTTTGGTCAAAAGTGATTAAATATATAATTTGGTAATTTTTTTTTACATGTGTTTGATTTTAGAAAGTTGTACTACCTGATGTAATATTATTTGGGATTTGAAAGATATGAATTTTTACAAGGCATAATGAATCAATTGTCAAAAAAAAAAAGAAAAAAAAAATTTATATGTAACAAACTATAGTTGTTAACACCGAGAGTAAATTGTTGACCAAAAAAAACACCGAGAGTAAATTGGGCCAGCTAGACAAAAAAATTAGACATTAATAACATATTACGATAGTGTATTTTTTGAAAATGCTATTATAGATAGTTTTTAGATTTTTGTATGGGTATAATAGCATTTAAGAAACGTTAAGCCCATTAATAGTAGAGACCTGAAGATCTACCACCGGGAATTTTGGTAGTTAGAGGATTCGATTCTCGTATATTATCTCTTAAAATGAGGTCTAAATTAAAGTTATTAGACTACGATAATTGAAAAAAAGGTTCTATAGATGTTAACCAAAAAACTCAAACCATAGTCATCGTATATGTCCTCCACTTTTTGCTTCCACCAATCATACAAGTCTCTTGATTTTGAGCTTTGGAATTAGTTTTTTTTTGTTAATTAAATACAGCTAATTAAGATATTTTTTTATTAGATGGTTTTATATATGTAGAGTTTACGATCCTAGGCTTTAATTAATCGCATTTATGACTCGCGATCTATCTGAAAGATCTCCTTTTCAATGTTGCTCCCTCTCTATCTGCACACGAACTTGGATGAGATCCCTAGATACAAATTTTATTGAGAACAAATTATTACATATTTAACATCTAAATAACTAAAATTGATACAAACTAAACCTCTTCTTTCTTATAGAGATTTAGATGATTCCATCTTAATTATACTTTTGAAATTAAAAAACCAACAAAAGAAACATTGATTACACGATAGACTCAAAGAAAAAAATGGATATGGAGCGTTGCAATAAAGAGTGAGAGGTAGAGAAAAACAAGGCATCTGTTGCATCACCACACATTAAGAGTAAAGCCACTTCATGTCTGTCTTGGAACCTGTCCATAACAAAACCAAAAACAACAAATAACAAAAACGAAGATCTCTTAAATTAAATCTATACTAATTCATAATAGATCTCTTAATATGATTCCACAGAATCGTATTATTTAGCCCTTTATCAGAAAAAAAGAAGAAAAAGAATCGTATTATTTAAAGAAATTTGGGAGAAAGATACATGAAACCCTAATTTACGCCGAAATGGATTTTAACTCTCAATTTTTATGACAAATATTTATGTGATCAGGGAAGAGAATATGATTAGTTTCTCAATGTTTCATTTGCCAAGGAACACAACAGTATATAAACGTTTAACTATGAAATTTTACTCGTTATCAAAAATAAAATGAAATATATATATTTAAAAAGGGCAAACAAAACACACATATAAACAATTACATTATAACATGAATGCCGAAAAAGGTCAAAGTATACTTTCAACATACAAATTCTAATGATATTATTATTGCTAAATTTTAGAAGAGGAAGAAAACGTGAATAAAACACTTATGATATATTTAAAATCCTTTGTCAAAAAAAAAAACACTTATGATATTTGCTAAAATTTTATAATTCAAATATATATGAGAAACCTCGTCAAATCACAAAACTTCAGTTACAAAGAAATCTTTAAAAAATAATGGTTCATTTACTACGCAAACCGACACTTATAGATACTAAGATTTATAATTCTCTTTCTCTTACGAAAGACTTACTATTATTAAATATGGTCGATTAAATATATTGTAGCAGACAATTTAGGACTTTACCCCAATTGGGTTCCTTCTCATTTCCTATTTTCAACACCAAAGTGAGGATCGAGAGAGAGAGAGAATAAATAGAGTACGTTTGCTCAATAAAAAACGATACAAAAAAATTTATTCACAAGGAATCTGATCAGCAATAAAACAAAATTAAATAATACCAACAAATCCTATTATATTAAAAAAAAAGAAGAGATTGAGTAATTACCAGGAAATAAGATTCACCATGTTGTAAGCTATGCATCAAAAAACCAAACTCATCGGTAGGAAGAGGAAGACCTGAAGAGTGTACCAAAACCATATCTTCTCCAAACGTTGATTTCATGTCTATTCCTCCTCTTGTCACTGTCGGAACTCCGTTTATAAACACCGTTATTCCCCCTGAATTTACATATAATTTGTAATAAAGATTAAATTGCAAAAATAGTTATTAAGAAAACAAAATTTGGCATTCTTGGAAGAAGAATCAAGCTACTACTCCACAAAGTCACTTATTTCTCATCTCAACTTTATTTATATATTTTTGCTGATCCTAGTGATCCGGGTTTTACCATCGACTAATCTTAAATCCATTAGTTCGTGAAGAACCATTGAACAATGTAAATCACTGAGCTGAAATCCATTGCCACTTAGCTAGAAAATGGTATTAAAAATTCATAGGAGACATTGAACCTGGAACCTCTGCAAGTTTATGCATTAAGGTCTCGGTCTCTGCCGGTCCTAATACCGCTAAGCTACCGACATCTAGTTTATTTATTTATATTTTTCTGTAAAACAACTATTATAATTTAAAATGTGAGATCTAGAGATGTTTTTTACTGAAGAAGGAGACCATAAGAACTTCCTTTTTGTAGTATATAGAAAATTAGAAAAGTTGCTCTTAAGTACAAAATGTTAGATTTAATATTGAAACTATGATTAAGCAAGAGGCATATTATTAACTAAAATAATCGTTTATTTGGGTGAAACCCACCCAGAATTGGATTTTTCTACAATTAAAAATTGTTACTTTTAGAGAGTTTTTGGGGAAAGAAAGAGGGTTTAGAGGAAAAAGCACTTAAGTTTCCAATAGAGTCATGCAAATAAAGTTTTTTCTTTTACCTTGTTGGTATTGAAAATTGGAGTTTTGATCAGAAGGGCACAAAATTGATGCAGCATTTGAGCTATGATGTTGATAATGATGATCATGGAAACCCATTTGGCTAGACATTGTAACAAGATTCTCTATGCCACAATTGCTTTGATCACCACATCCATAAGTACAAGAAGAGCCAGCTGAAGAAGAAGTTGATGAAGATGAGCTTGGAGGAGAAGAAGATAGACCAAGATAAAATGAAGGAACTTGAGAAGACCCACCAAATAAGTAATTAGAAGAAGTGGTACAACTTCCAAAACCCAAATCATTTCCACTATAACCATTGCTAACCATCATGGTTTGGTCACAAGTGTTTGTGGTTTCAACTGCAGCGGCAGCTGCGGCTTGGAGTTGTCTTTGCCTCCGGCGAGATCTTGACCGTCGGTTTTGAAACCAATAAAAGACATTTGCATCTCCCACCGCTCCAAATTTCTCAAGCATCTTTCTTATTCTTACTGTCTCTTCTTTAGGAGGATTAACCATCCCACTGTTGAAGATTGATTCAAGTATGAGAATTTGTTCCGGTTTAGGAGACCATCTTGATCGAACCGGTTCGGATGAGGTGGAACCGGAGGCTGAGGATGAAGGTGAGTGACTATGGCCGGTTGGGCTATGTGAGTTTTGTTCTTGGTCCATTGCTTTGAAGAATTTTGATTTTTTGTTGTTGTTGTTATGGAGAATAAAAAGAAAACACAAATTGTTTATGAGTTTGTGAGAGGAAAGTGAGTAGAGAGTAATGAATTTATAGGAGTATGATTTTTTAAATAATATATTTTTCCTTGTTTATTAAGTTACATGTGGTTTATCTTTATCTTTTAGTGGGTTCATTATAATATACTTGAATGATATAAGCATATATTTTATTTTGCTAGATAAATAAATAAGCCCCAAAGTAATTTAAGTCACTATAACAAAAAAATTGTATTGAGACGTAATATTTCATCACAATAACATATATTTCATCACAACATAAAAATATTGTTATAAATTTGTGACGATTAGTAAATAATTACAATACAAACGTCACATATATTCGTTAAAAAAAAAGTCACAATATTTGTGACAAAAAAAATATAGTAACAATTTCAGCACAAATTATTACAAAATAGAGTTATAATGATTTGTTTTAAAATATAACAAATAAAATTTATAAAAAATATATATATAAAACGTCACAAATTATTACTAATATTCAATGTCATAATACAATCGTTACAATAGTTCTAATTTTTTGTAGTTAGTATTTAACTCGGAACTAAGTAACTTGGCATTTGAAGCTATAAGCAAAATCTATTCGATCATTACAACTAGGGATTGTCATAGATTTTAACTTGCATGAGCAATCAAATTCATTATATACGCATTTTTCCATGCTTAGACCATTGTAAACTCGTATTCAATTTGTAGTTACTTAAGTGCATTTGAGTGTCAAACGGTTTAATTACCCCGGTTCTGCTAAACCGGAGTTCTTTGTTTCTACTCGTTGCAGGGCAGTCTCGAGTAGTTTAATAAAACTGTTCCAAAAAAATTAAAAGTAATAAACATTGGAAATATAAAATTTTGAAGAAATCAGACAACATAGTTTGACCTATAAGTGGTGATAAAGTTGTTTTATCAGATAAAAATTACTACTACAAGATAAGCAAAGTATTCTTGTAACGGTTCCGCAATAAATAAATAAAAAATCTTTAATTAATTATATTAGCAAAATAAAAGTAAATAGAGGCGCATATTGTACCGTCCACCTGAAAAAAAAATTAATAAAATGAGTAAGTCGTCGGTTATGATTGTCTCTCTTTCTGCTCTATAAATCATCAAAGAGTAATATATATTCTACAATTAATATTCTTTCCTTTTCAAAAGCAATTACTTGTATAGCTTAATGATCAGGTTTTGTGTAGAAAAGTTTAAACTATTCCGACATGTTATATTACTATGTTATTATACTGCAATAAAAATATATATCAGAAAAATAAATTCTGTAAAATAGTTAATGTTCACCATTAAAATTTTTAATTAAAGTTCAATTTCAGAGATGAACGTATAATCTCGCTTGATAAAATTTAGAATTTGAAATAAAAATCAATGTTGATTTAACTATTGATATTATATATATATATATATATATATATACCAACAAATTAAAAAAACATATACCATAAATATATATATTGGCATGTGACATAAGTTACACAAATTTTTTTTAAAGTTACACAATTAATGCAAACAAGAATTGAAATAATTAATTTTGCTGAATCAACATAGATATTTCCTCATACCCAATCATGCAACAGAGAGATGCGCCTAAAAAGATTTTTTTTGTCATTTACATGAAAAATATCAAATGTTTTTCTTTGTCACTAAGTTTTGAACATTTATGAAAATGAAGGAAACCCTTGTAAGAGTGGTTTCCTAAGTAAGGATTTAAATAAAAATTCATTTATAAAAATATATGTTTTTTAAAAGTTGATAATACAAATCAATCCTTTGAAAAATACGAATCAATTAACAAAAAAAAAAATACAAATCAATCGAGGGTATTGCAATGATAATTAAAAATGTAACCAAAAAAAAAAACATTAGAGAGTAATAAAGAAGGAGGATCCAAAGGGAAGGTCAAGAAGAAACCGTGGAATATATAATTTAATGGCTATGGCGTTATGCAAAGATGGCTTCCAGTGAGTCGCCACTCGATTTTTATTTTTATTTTGTAACCTGCAATTTCTTATTATTATTATTATTATTATTATTTCATTTATTCATTTGACAGTTAAGATTTAGTTGTATATATATCTATATAATTGTGAGCTCTCCCTGTAAATTCCATTATCTTATTTAAACCTAATTTTTATTAATATTTTTGGTTTATATCTAGTTTAAATATCAGAATTTTGGTAATGGATTATAAATAAAATAGTTTTCTTGTCATCGTTGATCGAAGGTGTTGTAAAATAAAATTAGAAAAATGATGAGAAATTGATGATCTTTAGTTTCTCAAGGGCTTCTTGGTATTGAGTTAAGCATCTTATAATTTCAAAAATTTAAAGAGAATTTAATTAAGTCAGTGCTTTTTTCTTTCTTTTTTTTGTTAAAGAAGTCATTTTTTTTCTTGACACAGTCTATATACTTAAAGAATCTTCGAAGTGAACCAAACATATTATGGTGAATTTATTACAACTCAAGTGAATGTGTTTCTAGATCCATTGGTCATAAATATATTGATCTTTATCGTAACGAGTATGAAAGTAGAGTTTTTTTCCAGAAAAAAAGTAGAGTTAAATATTAATGTGATAATTTTTGTAAAAAATATAACTGTAAATGAATAGTATGAGTTAATTCAATGTATGAGAATGGGTTGTAAATTCAGTGTATAATGATGTATGATGAATCAAATTGTATACTATAGATTTTATTTGAAAGGGAGAATGAATATAAGTTATAAATGAGACCGTACATAGGAGAGTGTGAGAAGACGTAATCAAAAAGTAGAGTGTAGAAAGACACAGTAGGCGACAACTTGCTTCTTTCAGATGCCTTCTGTTTTTGCCTGTCTCTCTTTACTTGTCTAGCTGTTATTTCGTTTTTGATATTTTTAATTTAATATACATATTACTATTACATTACAAATCCACTCAATATTATTATAACACTCTTATTTTAGAAAAAAAGTTTAAAAGAATTGTGAGAAAACAAAATCAAAGAATTAATTTAACTACATATGTTATCAAAATAAATTTATATTTTCCGTTAATATTTTGAATAAACTCTACAGTTAAATGTGTTTGAACTAAAAAAATTTAAGATAGATAATTTATCAGAAATTAATTTGGATATCACATAAGTGAAAAAGAAACAAAAAAAAAATTACATAGTAATTTGTAAGGTCGATAGACAAGTATTTAAAACTTCCAGAAATAACATACCAACGGTTAGAAAAAGTAGACTTATAAATCGGAGAAAATATAAGACTCACTAAATATAGCGATCGGGACGTAACAATTATTTCTTTTATTTGGATTTTATAAGATTTTTTAGATAAAAAATGTGAAGATGAATATTTGAGATCAATTATATATATATATATATATATATATTTTTTTTTTTTTAATTTTCACATAAATATCATTTCACATACAATATAATAAAAACGCATATGTATATATACACAATACCTCTAGAAGTGAGAAATGAACTTATAATATATATATAAATAAATAATGGATCTGTCAGCAAGTCAGAGATTAAAAGAAAAAATTGAAAGTTTTAAAAAGGACATTGAAGACAAGCAACACCCAGTTGTATCAACTGAGATCAGTCAGAGAAAAACTTTCAGATCTCCAGAAGTTTTAAGAACCGCTAATGAAAATAATTAGGTCGAATTTAACAACAAATAAGGTTGTATTAGCCAATTACAATGTTTTGGGGGTAAAAGAAAATTAATAGTTATATATGATATGTAATAAATTCAAACACATTTAGGCCATACCATTTTTTTCATACATTAATGTTTTGTCACCCCATATATGAATGACATGTCATTCTATCAAAAATATAAATCCAGTATCAAAAAGAAAAAAAATGTTAAACTAAATAACATGTCACATATATAATTAAATGACTTATTTGTTATAAGATGTTTCGCCATTAACTTAAATCTTGTATAGTTATTGGTGGCCTCTATCTTCATATTAAGGATAACAGTTTTTTGAATTTCATTCTATAAGTATCATAATTGAGGTTTTTTAAGTATTTAATTTTATTTTCCTCTTTTCGGTTTTGTTTTCTGAAATATCATCGTTTTCCATTATTTTTTATATCCCAAAAATATATTCCACTCTACTTTATTATTTTATGAATTTTCAGGGAAAATAAAAACAACATATTATATATATATAATTAAATAATCAATTTCTTTGATTTTTTATCCATATTTTAAACCTTTTCCAATATGTTTCTAGGCTCACCAAGAAAACACATGCATGAGGATAAAAAAATCATAACGATACTATCTAAATCAAGCGACCACAGAAGAAATGAGATCATATAAATAATTAAATATATATATGCCCACAGTAAGAGTTCGATAAAAATTTAGTTTTCTGTATGTTATATAAATGCTAATTGTCATTTTCTATCAAGTTGATATTATATAACATATTTTAGTTTTTTTCCCTAGCTAAATCTTATATATTAAAATATGAATAAATGTAATCGGATTTCAGGGGGACACCGACCAACATGTGGTTATGCTTTTAGGGCACAAGTGAGAGTTTCTTTTGTTTGTTTATGAACGTGTGATTAATAATAATTTGTGTTTCATCCGCCCACATCAATTTTCACTTTTTTTGGTTAATGTCCATGTCCAAAGAAAAACCTAAAGTCAAAAAAACTTGTCTATAGATGGTTAATCTTTTGGAAACATGTAATTATTACATATGTTTGATAAGTTCAATACTTGAATATAAATGACTTTCTATAATTATATTTTACTATTCATCTGTTTAGGTATTGTTCCAGTTTTGTTGGATATCTCGGGAGAAATGGTAATATCTTCGTTTAAAAAATAAAAAAATTCTAAATGATTAAATGTTTATTTTTGTAGTTGATTTTTATAATTTGATTATTATAAATCGATATAATAGAATTTAAAATTTAAATTATAGATCAGGTAAAAAAACAATATATAATTCTATTCTCATATGTTAAGTGTAACACTATATATCTATCAATAATGAGCTAGAGGTAGGACATAAACATTTTGTTCGACGACAAGAATAGATGTGCAGAAAAATCTTTGTCGAATAACTTTTATTAATCGTGCGGTTAGTCGTGTGCTATGAATGTGCCGTTTTGGCCGTCATTGTGTATTCACATCTATGCCCACTTTAAGTTTATGGGTCCATGTCTATATATGAGAACTCATGTGCTATTAAGTGGAGTTTAAGAAAATTGAAAATATCAGTTTTTTTTTTCAAAACATCAGGGAGTACATTATTTTCATTCTTTTAAATTTAGAAGAGTATTAATGCATGTTAATGCTCCCTTTATGTTTTTTTGAGTGATGTTTAGGCATACTAAACACAATTTTGTAAAGTAAAAACTTATGTTTTTTTACAACCCAAACTCTAAATTTTATTATGCAGAAATAAGAATTATGGTGGGAAAAAAAGCAGAAGTGAATATTAATCACTATTTGACTAAATTCACTTCCAACAAAAAAAAAACTATAAATATAATAATCAAGTTATCCCATGTAATATAGTTTGAGATTTTTAAAAAGATTAATTAAAGTTATGAATCAAATATATATTGTCGGTCTAACTTAAAAAAGTATAACTAAAAACAACTAATATTAATTTTAAAAGCAATTTTTAAGGTAACGCAACCTTTAAGATGAAGAGAAAAATATTAAATAGTTGCAATGAGATTGTGTAAAATGATTAGCTGTATAAAAATTAGGATTTGTAGAAAGATAGGCTTCACAAAAAAAGAGGGGAAAAAACCCTAATTTAGCAAATAAACGAACTCTGTGCTTCCTGAAATTCTCAATCGCGATCATCTAAAAATACTAATAGATTTGTGGTCCTGCTACCTGAGACATGTACGGACTCTATACTTCGAACTACATAATAAATGTTGTCTTTGTGTAAGATCTGATAGATTCACATGATGACGTAATTTAATATCACTATAATTATTGGTTTATGGGGCTTATAACCTTGAAACTTATGTATTTTCTATAGGTTCCAAAGAAATTATTCAAATACTCTAATCTCTATAGGCATCTATTTATTATAGACAAAAATATAAAATTTTATGTGTACATAAATTGATCCTTTTATAGATCTAGAAGAGATCGATTCATGGTACATTTTTATGATAGCCGTTTTCTATATACATTGTACTTTTAAAGACTTGAGTTTTTACTTGCTGAGCCGACATATCAAGTTGAGTTTTGTGGATATATCCACTGAACTTGCTCTATACTACTTAGCTAGATTTTTATAATAAAATATGAGGAAAAAGACAAAAAAAATGAGGAAAAAAACAAAAAACAACTACAACATAGAACATTAATTATTATTTAATGATTTTCAGCATGCATGTATCCTGACAACAACCTACAATCATCTCTTCTTTTTCTTTATTTTAAAAGAAAATAACATATTCCTTATCCATCTCTTTATTATATTCTTTATTTACAAAAATTTATAGATAAAAAATCAAATAATTTCCTTTTCTTTGCAAAAACAAACTTTTAACCTGAACATCTCAAATTTTAAATTCTACAACACGAAGTTATATTAACTCTTTCAAATCGAACTCAGAGAAAAAAACTAAAGATATGTTTTTTTTAACAATTAAATTAATAAGATCTAAAATTTATAATCAATATCTTATATTCGTAATTTATTAGATACCTTTCATAAATATCAACTATATTAGATATTCGAATTTCTGAAAAGTAAATTATTTATATACGGTTTCAAGAGAAATTGATCTGCCTATTCCGACTGTAGAGAATATACCATTTAACAAGGAGATTCTGAAATGGCAAAGATTTAGTTCGCTCAAAATGATGAGTATTGGAAATAGAGAAAAATAAAGTAAAGCGATTCCCATAATTTTGTGAGGCAAATGTATTTTGTTAGAGTCAAACTTGAATTATAAAAAAAACAGCATAATAATGATTATATGAGTGATCATTTTTACTAAATATAACAATTTACTAATTTTCCTATGCCCTATCCACTAATTCATAAGATAACGTTGCTATAATTTTAGCTAAAAACATCAATTAGCATAGAATCTTTTGAGCATTGAGATAACGTCGAAATAACTTTCCATTGACATATAATAAGAGCATATGGTTTTAGAGCAAAAAACTTAAACATATACCAAAGATACGGCGCAAGTGATTTAAAAACTCAAAAAAAATCATTTATAAATATTTTTCATAAATAATATTTTAACTTGTTTTGAAGTGACACTGATGTGTCCCGCACTTGAATACTTTGCCATCACAAAAACAGCCAAAAGGCTAAAGTGCTAATGTTATTAATTTAGTAATAAAACTATGTAATGATCAAATAATAGCCAAGGCAGATTCATGCATTTTATTAAATATATTGAGTTCATTAGAAATTATTAATTACGTGCTAAAGTTATGATTAATCATGATTAAGAGGCACTATGTTTTGGCTTTAGTTGAGACAAATGTCAATGTTGTTGTGAAAAGGACATGTGAACTAAACAAAGACAACATCTTGCCTAATGTCACACACGAACACAAAACATCACTATCCATTTTTAATTATTGCTATTTTATTCTAACTAGACTCTCTCTTTTTTCTACTTCTGTAGGCGTGTGAAGTGTCTATTAAAGGGAAATTTATATTCTTTAGGTCCCATTAAAGGGAATATCAAAACAAACAAAAAAAACTTTTAATATATTTTAGAAAAAATACATAACTGGGGCCTGGTTAACAACTAGCCAGCATTATTATTTAGAGCTATTCATTAATATTCCGTATTAATGTTCTCCATATCTCACTATTGGAATCCGAAGTTTGTCATCTTACCAATTTTATTGTGTTCCATTTAATAGAACATTAATAATTTAATAGTGTATGTTCAAAAGGCATTGTTACTAATTAGCATTATAAGATCTACACTCAAGAAAGAAAATAAAATAAATGTTTGATGTTCTAGTAGTTATATTCATAATTAATTGTATGTGTTCTTGTTAAAAGAAGAAGAAAAAAAAAAGAATTCATGTAAGATATTTTTATGTGTACTATGAATATGGGCTTGTAATATAGCCGTTTAATGAAGGCCCACAAGCAAAGCAGCGAGGCCCATTAAAGGTATTAAAGATTTATTATTTCTGTTATTAAATGGATTCACCAAATCTTATGTTAAAGACTTGCATACATACACAGTTTTTTTCAAGCAAAAACGAAGAAAACAATCAACAATCAGATTTTAAGAAACAAGTGGAGAAACTTTAGTTGAATGCTCTACAGTTTCTTCTGATTTCACCAGCTGAACCAGTAAGCACGTCAACGGCTCCCATCTTAACCATCGCGATTGCGAACTGGCGTTTGAAGAGTTCGTTGTTAGACGCGTACTGAACCACAATATTAGAAGTTGCTGGGTCTGTTGCGAGTCGCGAGTCAAGTAATAAGATTCCTTTCTTCTCTCTGATTTGACTGTAGAGTAAGTTGTCGAATGAGAAAGGAGCTAATGGTGTCGACTGGTCTAGTGCTGCAAAGCCTTGAACCGCACATGTGTCCCTTAGCCTATATAAGAAATATACAATAATATTACATCATTTAAATATAATTACAGGTCGATCTAATTGGTGAAAATTTAAACAAAAAAATTTTGAATTTTTTTAACCAAAATTTAGTTTGAAAATAGGTTTAATGTTTGTTAGATTTAAATATAGTTGGAGACGAGAATTTAATTCCAAAAAGTTGTGTATCCTCATTTGAGAGTTTAAAAATGGTTATGCACTATGAATCGGTTTTTATCGATTTAATTGTTAAGCAAAAAATTTTGAGCCCATAAAAACGTCAAACAGGAGATGTATAGTTCTATGGATGGTCAACCACCTTAACCGCTAAATCCAACTCAAATTACCTGACAACCAAACTAGGGTCCATAGTTGGATCGGGTTGTCCAGTTCCTTGAAAGTCCGTAACACGATCTCCAAAGTTACCATAAGAACTGACCCCAACCGTGTGTGCACCCAAAAGAGCCACTGCATCGAAAGCATCCATCCTTTGTTGCCGAAAAAACTTAACATACCTTCAACAGAGAGGGTTGGTCCGGGGAGGATCTGTTCCGCGTCTTCACGGTTTGACACAAAGCCATCACGACGTCCAGTAGGGACCATGTAGTTTTGTCCTCCACCTAAGAACACAGAATCACGTGCGGCAAGCGTGATTATGTCTGAGCACGAGACCGTAGATGGACATTGAGCCTCGAGAGCCGTTTTGATCTTGTCAATCAGCTCAAACTCTCTCACGCTACCGTTTTGACCGGCCCGTTTTTCCGATTCTTTAGTCGTTGTTGAATCTATGAGAAGCGAAGCGTCGCAGCCCTATAATAAATGCCAACGGTAAACATTCATTAAAGATGTCAAAATTAAAATATATATATATATTACAAATTAATACAATAAATTGATAAATTTGCAAGTTACGTACGCCAAGCTTGTATTGTAGCCTACATTAATTTAAAATTTATGTTACTTTTTTAATGTATGCTTTTGCGAGTTCGCAATCACAGATGATTATTAACTAAAGAGTTTTAATTTATTAAAAATTTTAAAATTATTAAAATAAAACTAGTTAAGAACCTAAATCTTTGAGTTCGCCATAGTTATCATAAATGAGTAAGCTAAATGTTTTGACCTAATTACTTTTCTTTGATTACATCGATCTCCTCTAATGAACATGAGATATCAAAACTGAAATAGATTTTTATTCATGAGATTCAAATATACCTGAACAAAACAGTCATGAAAATGCATCCTGGTCAAGGCAGCCGTAATTGAATGGTCACTAGCAAACCGCTCACGGACCAGAGTTTGTACGACAGTCTCTGCATTAGGGCACGATTGACTGTAAAACCCAACTCTCAGTTGCGCAAATGCAACCGGAAAAATAAATAAAATCAAAAGAAGAACAGAAAAGTTTGCAATCTTCATCTTGTTTTTGTGGAAAGTGTTGTAATATAATAGTGTTATAGGTTCTTGTGTAATGGCTTATGATACCTCTAAGATCAACTATTACTATATGTACACGCCAATATGAGACATCTTTATAGAAAACTAAATTAAAACATATTGTATATGTCGAATAAGTCAGTCAAATATATTTAAAATAAGATAAATAAAATCTAACATATATATATATATATATATAAACCCAAAGACGCTAACGTATTAACTACTTTGAACAACATTCCCTGCCTTATTGTATATTTATTTACATATATAAGATCGATTTATATATGCTAATTCTAGCTAAGTAGTTTCCATTAGATTGTGGTTGTATTTTTTTTTCAGTTTTTACAATCCAGGTGGTTCAATTTTAAGTAGTGTATTACTGTTGTACCGAGTTCAAATTCATCTGAGAGTAGAAGGAATCATGTAAATATCATCTGAAATACACTTACACAAATGTAATGTATGGTATGTCTAAATCCATATATAAGTAGCATATTACCGTTGTTTTGAATCTTTTCAGTTAACCACTAGACCATAATATTGATAGACATTTTGGTTATATTTACTTATATGAGGTTTAGTTTTTATCTAAAACAACTTGTTCTATGAATTGAATCTTTGACTTTTTCTTGAGTTATAGAAGATAGACTATAGTTGTAGACAATCTTGTACACATATGTTTAATACTTTACTTTTAATATTAGTCAATGACACGATCAACCAAATTTCTCTACATAATACTATACAACAAGTGTACTCAGAAGAAAATAAACGAGCTATCATGCGATTAAATTTAAATCAACATGGAGTTAATTTAGTGAAAATGCCAAGACTCGTTCTTCGTTTCGTCACAAGATGAAAAATTTAAAAAAATCAAATCAAATTGACTTATATGTTACTTAAATTACATGATTGTCAAAATGAGACAAAACCACATTTCGTAGAGATTTCTGTAATGAAGTTGAGGAAAAGAAAATTATAATGTAATGTGACATGTTAATTGACAATATTAAGTGTATAAGGCTTTAAAAAAGCCATGGCTTTGACATTTGGACTTGGTGAAAATTACATTCTTTTGATTTCTTCTCTAAGATAATATAAAGTGTTTATGTGTATATGTGTATATGTGGAAATGGTTCATTATTTGTTATATAAAGCTCAAGTTGATTATATATTGACATTTATATATGTGGTTAAGGCTTAGTGTAAATTGACAATGATAAGAAAAAAAGTATATTTTGGGCCCAATTTAGAGAATCCGGTTTTTTTGGGCCCAAAGAAACCCAAATTTAACAAATTTCAATCACCCAACAATATTCAAAGCTCATCTATAAATGTAATGCTTTTCCACAAATAATTATTTTATATTGATGAAGCCCACCATGAAAACAAACAGAAAATAAAATATTTTTATGCAAAATAAATACCGTTAAAGAAAACATATCTGACAGAGACCAATGTGGAAAACAGTATTTATTTATTTGTATTTTTGAGAAACACATACATGAGAAAAAGTTATATGACAGACTTTATATTTATTTTATCTGTATTTATTTCAATAACTTTTCAAAAAAATCCATTATCTTTATATGGTTGCAAGTTGCAACAAGCACGAAAACAAAGCAACGTCCATTTTTGCAGAGAGCAGGCAAGTAAGCATTCTATAAGTAAATCAACTTGGAATATAATTTCATATTTTATTAATTATCGACAAAGGTACAATCTCAACATTAGTTAATGAAGAAATTTTCAAATATGATGATTCTCTGATATGTTATTGTTAGTTTTCTCGTAGTCAAATTCTCTGATGTTCTTGTTCCGAAAAAATATGTTCAACTTTAATATAAACTAAATTTAATAAAGTTCTTGTTTAGTATAAATAGATTTAGTAAAATTGCTTGCTTTAAATTAAAGCTTCTCTTTTTATGGCAATGAGATTGACTATTGATTATTATAAAATACTTTTTTTTGTTAATATTATAAAACAAAAATAAAAAAATACTTTTTAGACCAACCAATAAACGGCAAGTGGCCTTTAATCTAGTGGCAGACGGTAAATCCACTAAAACATACATACTTACATAACCAAAAATCGAATTTTACCATCTAATAAGAATTTGACTAATGGACCGACCATTGGTGGCCTAACACAAAAAATCCAACCAATGAACCAAACATGAAAGAACATTATGTATCTAAGATGAGTAGTGAGAAATCAAATAATTACATTCATAATAAATTAACTTTTTTTGTTATGTATTATGCTTGTATATATTAGAATATTGTAGTATAAAATAATCTGAATTTACGTATCGACTATCGAGTTTAGAACTAGTAAAAAATTGATAATATTCGTAATGTACCAAATACTTCCAAAATTCCACAAAATATAATAATTAGAAAGTTGTACTACTTATAGACACAGAAAGATATGTAAAAGATGAATATATGTGCCATGCACGTGCGCATAACATGGAACAGGAACTAACGGCTTCTGATAGTCTTTGTTAAGTTAAATTGTCAGTGTAAAAGAACAACTACATATAATTACAAATCAAAATTATTGACAATGAAAACTCATGCAATTAACCGTTAATTAGGGTTCGTACATTGCAAAACATATATTATGTTTTCGTTTTTTCCAATGCGATTTCCATTTATAAAAAGATTCTCCTTTTCCAAATATTTCATGTTCACATACTCAACAAACGTTTTGAGTAAATTTTCAAAAAACTTGTTTTGAATCAACTGATTTTTCATGAAATTCAGTATTATGCACATATATTATGTGTTTTCTTAAAAAAAAAAAAATTATGTGTTTTCTTAAAAAAATAAAAAAAAATAATGTGTTTTCTTAAAAAAAAATAAAAAAATTATGTGTTCTCTTAAAAAAAATAAAAAAATTATGTGTTTTCTTAAAAAAATAAAAAAATTATGTGTTTTCTTAAAAAAAAAAAATTATGTGTTTTCTTAAAAAAAATAAAAAAATTATGTGTTTTCTTAAAAAAAAAAAAATTCTGTGTTTTCTTAAAAAAAAAAAAATTATGTGTTTTCTTAAAAAAAAAAAATTATGTGTTTTCTTAAAAAAAATAAAAAAATTATGTGTTTTCTTAAAAAAAAATAAAAAATTATGTGTTTTCTTAAAAAAAAAAATTATGTGTTTTCTTAAAAAAATTAAAAAATTATGTGTTTTCTTAAAAAAATAAAAAATTATGTGTTTTCTTAAAAAAAATATAAAAATCATGTGTTTTCTTATAGTCATGAAATTTTCGATGCAACTGCAAGTCATGATACATAACACACCATATCTTTTGATTCGTTTTCAATCGATGCTAAGTTGATAACTCATCCTTTTAGTAATTAATTCGACTGTAAAACAATTCCAATAAAACAGTTCATAAATGTCAATAAAGATTCACATCAAACTAAATGTTTTCTTGTTTTTAATGTGGTGAGATTTCACTAATGTTGATGTACGTTTTTAAATTTAGAAAATATCACTTCACTAATTAAAGTGTAACGTTATAAATTCTGTCAATTTCTTCACGTTTCAACGAGAAATTCTCAAAGTCAAAAAATGCAACAACCACATCACCAATATCAAACATTTATAAACTACTACAAAACAACTAAAACCTCATAACTTAAGAAAATTTATCAAAAACAAAAACTTAAAAATCATATTTTTCAATAAATTGAGAATTTTGTCTTCCTTCAATTAATCATGATTCCATATACCACAAGGTCCAGCACCAAGCAAGGTGGCAGAAAGACCTGAACCAATTTAGTTTAATTTAAATTTAAAACTTTTTATTTATTTATTGAAATGCAATTAGATTCGTTCACGTGGCAAATCATCTGACGTGGCATTGATGACGTGTCTCTTAACTCCAATCCCTTTTTAAAGCTTCAGTCTTTGAGACCAAACTCCAAACACAAACAGTGATTCCACTCATTCTCTCTCTCGAAAATAAAATTCAAATTTCGTTACTTTATTTCTTAAAAGAAACTGAACAGTCAGTCATTCACCTTCTTCTCTTCAATCGTAAGATAATAATAATCTCACCTTTAGATTTCTCTGAGTGAGAGAAACCATGGCGGAAAATATTTTGAGGAAGTTGATTGTAGAGATCTGTAGTGCAAGAAATCTGATGCCAAAAGATGGTCAAGGAACAGCGAGTGCTTACGCAATCGTTGATTTTGATGGCCAACGAAGACGAACGAAGACAAAGTTTCGAGATTTGAATCCACAGTGGGACGAAAAGCTTGAGTTTTTTGTTCATGATGTAGCCACTATGGGAGAGGAGATTCTGGAGATTAATCTTTGTAATGATAAGAAGACGGGAAAACGGAGTACGTTTCTCGGGAAAGTTAAGATCGCCGGAACTGCTTTTGCGGCGGCTGGATCTGAAACTCTTGTTTATTATCCACTTGAGAAGAGGAGTGTTTTCTCTCAGATTAAAGGTGAGATTGGATTAAAGGCGTATTATGTTGATGAGACTCCACCGGTGGCTTCGGAGAATCCGAAACCGGAGGGAGGAGGTGAGGCTGCTCCGGTGACGGAAGATAAGGCTCCGGAGAATCCGAAAACAGAGGAAGGGAAGAAAGAAGCAGAGACTGCGAAAACAGAGGAGAAGAAGGAAGGAGATAAACCGGAGGAGAAACCAAAGGATGAAGCTAAACCGGAGGAGAAAAAACCAGATGCGGCTAAACCGGATACTAATGCGAAGAAACCGGAGTCTGATTCCACCGCTGCAACACCTCCTCCTCCACCTCCGGTGATTCAGAATCCGGCTTTACCACAGAAGACAGAGAATCCGAAGGAATTAGGAATTAAACCGGATAATGTAAACCGGCAAGATCTAATTGGAGCTGATCTTGAGCTTCCATCTTTAACCAGAGATCAAAATCGTGGTGGTGGATATGATCTCGTGGATCGAATGCCGTTTCTATACATTCGTGTTGCTAAAGCGAAGCGAGCTAAAAACGATGGAAGCAATCCGATTTATGCGAAGCTTGTGGTTGGAACAAATAGTGTGAAGACAAGAAGCCAAACCGGTAAAGATTGGGATCAAGTCTTTGCGTTTGAGAAAGAGAGTTTAAACTCAAGCTCGTTAGAAGTTTCCGTTTGGATTGAAGAGAAAGTTGAGAAGGAAGATAAAACGATTACAACTACTGAGAGTTGTTTAGGAACGGTGTCGTTTGATCTTCAAGAGGTTCCTAAGAGAGTACCTCCAGATAGTCCTTTAGCTCCTCAATGGTACACATTGGAATCTGAGAAATCACCGGGAAATGACGTCATGCTTGCTGTTTGGCTTGGGACTCAAGCTGATGAAGCGTTTCAAGAGGCTTGGCAATCAGATTCCGGTGGATTGATACCGGAGACGAGATCTAAAGTTTACTTATCTCCGAAGCTTTGGTATTTGCGTTTAACGGTTATACAAACCCAAGATTTGCAGCTAGGTTCGGGAGGTTCGGGACCCGAACCTAAATCAAAGAGTCCCACCAGTGAGCTTTATGTTAAAGCTCAGCTTGGACCTCAAATCTTCAAAACGGCTAGGACTTTGATTGGACCGTCGGCTTCTTCATCTGGTTCAGGTAACCCAACTTGGAACGAGGATCTGGTTTTTGTAGCTTCTGAGCCGTTCGAGCCGTTTTTAGTAGTGAGTGTTGAAGATATAACGAATGGTCAATCAATTGGTCAGACTAAGATTCATATGGGAAGTGTGGAGAGGAGAAATGATGACCGGACTGAACCGAAATCGAGGTGGTTTAATCTAGCCGGCGATGAGAAGAAGCCGTACTCAGGTAGAATCCATGTGAAAGTTTGTCTTGAAGGTGGATATCACGTGCTTGATGAAGCAGCTCACGTGACGAGTGATATTAGACCTTCAGCTAAACAATTGGCCAAGCCACCAATTGGTTTGTTGGAGGTTGGTATTCGTGGAGCTACTAATTTACTTCCAGTGAAAACTAGAGACGGGACACGTGGCACAACCGATGCTTATGTGGTTGCTAAGTATGGACCGAAATGGATTCGGACTCGTACGATACTAGACCGGTTTAATCCACGGTGGAATGAGCAGTACACATGGGATGTGTATGATCCTTGCACGGTCCTTACAATTGGAGTATTCGACAATGGAAGATACAAAAGGGATGAGTCCGGGAAGCAAGGGAGAGATGTAAGAGTAGGGAAAATCCGTGTTCGGCTCTCGACTCTCGATATGAACCGGATCTACCTAAATTCTTATACCTTAACCGTGGTTTTACCAAGTGGAGCTAAGAAAATGGGAGAAATCGAAATCGCGGTACGATTCTCTTGTCCTTCATGGTTAAGCATTATTCAAGCTTATGTCACACCAATGTTACCTAGAATGCACTACGTCCGACCTCTCGGTCCAGCACAACAAGACATTTTGCGTCACACGGCTATGCGTATAGTCACAGCTCGGCTTACTCGATCTGAGCCACCATTAGGTCAAGAGGTGGTTCAATACATGCTAGATACAGACAATCATGTGTGGAGCATGAGGAGAAGCAAAGCTAATTGGTTCCGTGTCATCACGTTTTTGTCACGTGCCGCAACTATAGCTCGTTGGAGTCACGGGATTCGAACTTGGGTTCATCCACCAACCACCGTTCTCGTTCACTTACTTCTCGTGGCTATCGTCTTATGTCCACATTTAGTCCTCCCAACGGTTTTCATGTACGCATTCTTAATCTTAGCTTTAAGATTCCGTTACCGTGGCAGAGTCAAAGTCAACAACGTTGACCCACGACTCTCTTGCGTTGACTCCATCACACCGGACGAACTCGACGAAGAGTTTGATGGTTTTCCGGCGACAAGACCACCGGAGGTTGTACGCATTAGGTATGACCGGTTAAGGGCATTAGCCGGTAGAGCTCAGACTTTACTTGGTGACGTGGCGGCTCAAGGAGAGCGGATTGAAGCATTGTTCAATTGGAGGGACCCACGTGCCACGTGTATATTCGTGGCGTTTTGTCTTTTTGCATCGTTTTTGTTTTATATTGTTCCGTTTAAAGTTTTTGTATTGGGTTCAGGTTTTTACTACATTCGACATCCAAGGTTTAGAGATGACATGCCTTCAGTTCCGGTTAACTTTTTCCGGCGACTTCCTTCGATGTCTGATCAGATCTTGTGATTCCGGATAAGGGTTGTAATTGCTTCTTTTTTTTCTTTGTTTTATCAGTATTGAATCATGTGATGTAATTCTCTGATATTTAATTATTTTATTTTTCATATATTTCTTTTAACTATAAGCAAAGCTTCTTAAATTAAAGAGGTGGGTCCGTGATGGATGTAATTTGACCAATAAGATCAAAATTAGACCGTTATTGCTTCGTGGGGCCAAATATTCAATAAATAAACATATAAAGATCGTAGTGATTCGTGAATTAGGTGACGAATTTCGTTATACGACCGTTGTAGCCTCGCAGGAGTGTTGCTCTAGGCAAAAAAGTTACTTTACCGATTACCACCGAATTAGGTCTAATTAGATTTGATCAATTAAATGTTGCATGGCTTGTTTGCTTTGTTTCATTTTTTCACTCAAATTATTCATTACAATATGGACTAAGTATCTATCTATAAAGAATAAAGATAGAGAAACCCTTGTAATACTACGGACAAAAAGATTAGCTTTAGAATAATAGAATAAGGAATACGAGAAAAATAAATCTGCTGAACAAAATTTTGAATCCTGAAAAATCTCCCATGTAAGGTCTTCGTTTCATTTGGATTTTGCAACCATCTTCAAAACTTATGAGTTATTAGTCGCAAGAACCACTTCTACAATAATGAACAGATTAAACAAGTTATCCCCACATGACTACTTCGAATTCCGCATACAATAGTGATGGACTTATTATGATAGAAGTCCTCATGTTTTGTATGCTTTGTTAAAGATAAATTTCTTGATATACGCTTGTAATCGAAATTCATGCTTTTCCAAAGATCAAAATTGGACAAGTTATTATAACATTGATTGTCACAATCTATATTTTTATTTTAAACGTTTTAATGACTTTAAAGTCCAAAGCCAAACTAAGCCAAAGGCCCTTGTGATAGAGAACAAACAACAACAAGAAACAAAAAATCAAGAAAGAATAAGACCAAAGGTATCTCAATATAGAGTTTGTGTATAAGCTCACACTTCCTCTCTACATTGTCTATTGACAAAGTTTCTTCTCAACAAAAGCCTAAGTAGCAAACTCTTCAACCTCCTAGCTCCTGGACCAGGACCATGATCCGGTTTCGACCAAATTTCTGTTTCTTTCTCAGAATCTCCCTATCTATTCTCTTAAGAACTGGGTCATTGTACTTGAACTTCCTTGCAAATGGTCGATTACTCGTAACCATCTTTCTATAGTCCCTTGTCTCGTAGGATGCTGCTTTCGTGGTCCCAAGCTATGTAGTGGAGGTTGTGGTTCACGGTCGTGTTCTTGAACTCAGCTGAGTTACATATAAGTGTCTGAAAATAGCCTTCAGGGGATGAAACAAAGTTTGTGTAGTAGAGAAGAAGTGTTCTTGGTAAGTTATCATAACCAATTATGCAATGTTCTGAAAACGGTCTTGATAGTAATGTCCAAGCAGAACCTGAGATATATTAACAATTTATACATTATATCATTTTTACTACATTTATTTACAACAGAAAAATGACATTTTAACTAAAATTTGGTACCTGTGAAGAGCTTGAAAGAAGTAGGGAGGCTTCGCTGTTTAGTAATCCACCAAATCTCTGACTTGTTGAGGCTATAAAGGCCTGGATCTATTAATATTGGTTTACCTCTTTTGTTCCTATATACATTTTCATTGTTTGTCAAAAACCGAACCGAAAACCAAAAATATCAAATATAGAAACCATGAGATTATTTATTAGAAACCGAAACCAAACCGAATATATGTTTTCGATTCAATATTTTTCCGGTATTATGGCTAGGACTAACAAGATCCACTTTGCTTTTCACAAGGTTGTTTACAAATTAGTTTTATATTCGATTTGTACGTGAATCTGACATCGAAAATCTGTAAAGTTTTTTTTCTTTTGCTCATTCATATAATATCATAAATCTGGAATAGAAACCTATATATTCTTTAAACTTTATAATCCGTAATATTTTCTTTCCTAATCTATTGTCCATAACATAGTAAGAATGAATCAATGTTTATGATAGAATATCTGCAAAAAATTGATACCAAAATATAATATTGACCATTTTTAGTTTCATGTTAAGTATATTACTTAAATTTCTCTAAAATACAATAAATAACAAAATGTGTGTTTGTATTATTTATTATCACACTAAGTTTGAAGAACAAAAAAATAAATAAAGATTAAGGTTCGTACAAATATTATATAATTTTTTTGTAGTGTTTGAACTTTTATGTTTTTAATTAATTATTCAATAATACTTTTCAAAATAATGTAAACTATATAATATAATAACAAACAAACAATGAATAGAAGATTAATTATATTGAAATAATATATATATATATATATATTTTGATGATATAAAACATACATCGAAATCTTTTATATTAATTGATTATTATAAAATGTTGTACACATTTAATTGTATATTACTTAAAGTGTTGTTCTTGTAATATAATGACATGTTAATTGATTGAAAAATCTCTATAGTCATTTACGAATAAATAGAATATATACAGCTAAGTTTATTTATGAATAATATTGTATAAAATAAATATAAAATCAAGTAAAATCATTTTTACACAGAAATTTCATAATAAATGTTGTAATTATATCTTACAAAAGAGATTGTTGAACTTTTACCATAAAATCTGAAAAATAACTTGTTTTTCTTGCTACTATAACCATATCTCAACATATAAATATATGATTCTCTTTATGTATTATATATTATTTAATTAATTGGAAGAAACTTTTTCATATTTATATTTTTTTTGTGAATCAATTTGTACATAAATTAGATCTATCATATATTTAATATATTTATACGTATATCATGACCACAACATTAATTTTTTCGAAATTAAGACAAATAATAGTTATAATTTTGAACTATTTTTTTTTTGTCAACATTGGATCGACAAGGCCCGATCCATAGCGTAAAACCCACCCCCAATAATCCTTTTTAAGCTACCATAATGCAGCAGGTAGGAATCGAACCCTGGTGCCAAGTCATTAGCTAGATCATCCTAACCACCAGACTGAGAGCAACTCGGCATTTTGAACTATTTTTAAACAATTATTTTTAATAAACAAAACATTAATATATTAAAAAGAAGAAAATAAAATAGTGTATGTTTATATAATAAGATCAAACATTAAATAAGTTACAATTAATAACATATTGTGTATAAATATATATTTTAAAAACTTAGCAACTAATTTATATAATTTAATGGCTAGTATTTTTTGTATAAATAATTTAAAATTATAGGATAATTTCTGTAATAATGACTTTTTCAAAGTCTAGTTAACTTTTTGCACAAAGATAATTGCAAAACAGATTTTATTCTCTTCTCTTAATTTTTTTAGAAAAATTCAGTATATATCTTTTATTTGGTTGAGCAAAAAAATTTGGCTATGAATATGAATATAAATATAAATTATATCTCTCTATATTTTTTAGATTATTGTTTATAAAATAATAAAAAAATAATTTCAATCTTAATTGAATTAATTTATATATAAGATTTCAAAAAACAGTTTGACTTTTTTTTTATGATCATTACATAAAAATAATTATATAATGATGAATATTTTTTTTATAACTTAGCTTGTATTTTGTATGCAAAAGATTATTTCAATTACGACAACAACTAATTTGCTTCTACAATTATTTTTAACCTAAGTATTATATATATATATTTTTAAAGTGTAAATATGGTGTTGTATTTTATATATTTGTAAAATGTAAAATATATTTATCTGTTATAATTTTTTTTCAGACTTATTTAAACAATTAGCAAGGCAAAAAAGACATGGATCAGTCGAGAACTTAAAAAAAGATAAGTGTGAAAATCTTATACACTTAATAGTTATTTTTCTTTGATAATATACATAAAATAGTTTGATCAAACATTATAAAATAGCAATTTCAACTTATTTACTAACTTTATTTATCATTAATAATTTGATAAGATTTTTTAAATATTTTATATTTGTTTTTTTTTTAGAATACATAAAACTATTTAATTAGATCTATCATTATATTTAGATTTAAACCGTATATGAATTTAATACTTTCCATTTTTTCTTCTTCAAATTAGTTATTAAATAATTATGAGTAATATAATAAATTTACAGTATATTCGATTTTTTTAAATATTTTGTAATTTTTCAAAAACCCCTAAATATATATTACTAATCATAAAAAAGTGAATGATATTTCAAATATACAAAATTATATATTAAACCAAATTATTTGATTGTTATATATATTTTTTAAGAAATATAAATATACTAAATTAATATTAATTGCAAAAAAAAATTAAATATTATAGTGTGTATACAATTTTATATACGAAGATCTCGATACTATATATATATTTTATAAAATATTAAATAATATTCTATATTATGTATATAAAATTAAATTTTAGAAATAAAAACCATAAAATACGTTTTAATATTTATTATGGAATACATTGAATTATATTTAATTGTATTTAATTAAAAGTTTCGAGTATGGAATATTCTATAATTTGAATATCCGATGAATTATGTAAAAAAATCTAGGGGAGATTCAATGTAAATATGCAATAATAAGATATAGTATAATGCATAAGACAATTTCGTAGTATATTACTTTATTAATTTTTCCTTAATTTTTTAAAGATTAGTTTTTTAATGAAGCATTCATTGTACGGTGATATGAAGCTCCATAGAGCAATCTAAGGAAAGAAGATGAATAGATCGAAAACCCTCCTCTGGCTGGAAACTTCCATGCATCTTCGTCCTCAGTTACACGATCGATCGAGAGACAAAAAAAAATACAGATGAGACTATGAGAAGAAACGAGAAAGAGCGAATGCGTGAGAGAAAAAGAGAGGATTGAGATAGGGTATAATGGGCTTGGGCCTAAATCACAATGGTTTAATCTCCCCAATTTAAATTTTGGGTTTTATACACACATTGACGTTGGCCATAATGGGCTTGGGCCTCTCAATATGAAACAACGACGTTTAACGTTGGATACTATCTAAGCCCACGGTCCATAATTATGTAAAGCGTAGTCGTATGACTTGATGAAATTATAAAAATGGATCAATCGAAATTAACCGAACCTTAAACCCGATTTGGATTGAACCTTCCAAAAAACAAGATCACAATGGTTTAACTAGCTCAATATAAAACCATGTCACTCTGCGGAGGTTAATCCAATCTCCAAGAGTTGTGACTTGTGAGTGGCATAAAAAAATCTCAAACCCCTACGAAATTTAGATATTTTATGATTTTGTTTTGGTAATTTATTTCCGTAATCATTTAAAATTATGGTTATTGCTTGATAGTAGTATATAAAATTAGTCTTTTAAAATTTTTTTTTTTTCTTTTAAACTTCTCAGATTAGTGTTAGATATTAGGGATTCCTGCAACCCGAAGTGAAAAATCAGTCACTAAAATTTTGCTAGTTGTGTTGTTTATTTAGATCATCTTTAGGTTGTATTGTTTTAAACATAGTCTTCGACAAAACTATTCAGCCCTAGCGTTGAAATGTACTCTATAATATATTTTGAAAATTTATTTTATAAAATATGTTTAGTTTAACTAAAATGGGAAACATATTAAAGATGTGAACATCGACCACCACAATGATAGCTAATGAAGAATAAATCACTTTAAAATATTGAAATTACAAAAGTTATTGAGGGAAGAAAAGAGATGCAAAAAAAGAGTGAAAAGAATTAGTAATAAAACTTGGTTGTTCACAGAGTGAACATTTATTGCAGTAAAATCCTTGACTTGCTTCATCATTTTCAAACTGTTACAAAACACAAAGAAAAATACATTAAAAATATGAATCAACGCATATGCATAATAAGTATAAGTAGAAGCATCAGCACCTGATCATAACTTTAGAGACAAATTACACAAATCATCCATTATCTCATCCAAGTTTTGTGGCTCCACATTGGATTTCTGTGGGTTCAAATTCATATCATCCAAGTTTTGCGGCGCATTCAAATTGTGTTGCGGGACACTCAAGTCCAAACCAATTCTCATATTCTTCTTTCCTTTCATATTCTTTGCCAAGTGTTTGAACATGAACTTTATATCTTCGGGTCTTATCGGTGGTATGAGATAGTCACAAGCACCAATACTCATCCACTTGATCACCGATTCTATTGAATCATCTTTCGATATTACTGCCATATCAATATGTTATTTCAAATGAATGTTAACAACATTATTATTCAAATATCGACAATACATGATTAGATTCTTACTGATGATTGGAATGTCTTGAGCTATCTCCGAGATTAATTGAAATATATGACCTTCTGGTTTATACACTTCCATGAGAATGATGTCAAACGTTCTCCTCTGGTTGCAGAGTAGATCCATGGCATATGCCTCTTTTGAAGCAGTCCAAACTGCTAACACACACTAGACTAGATGAGTTAAGAGAAGAAGACCTAATTAATAATATAATTAAACTAGATTGCTTACCTCTGTATTTAAACCTGTAGAGATAATTAGCGTACAACAGAACGTTTTTAATGTCTTCAGAGTAGGCTAACACTTGTAAAGCATCGGGAAAGATAAAAGGATACCAATCGGAAATCATATCGCTTGACTTTCTTCTTGATCTCAATTATCACCCAAATCTGAGCAATCAATCACAAACACTCTGCGTCTGGCCTTTAAACCTATTTTTATTCCAATATAGTATTAGTTATTTTTTATTGAGAAAATTTAGGAAACTGACAGAATCTTAACAAATGCTAACATTTGGGATGATCACTAAAATTCAAATTGAAATTCACAAGATTTTAGTTTTGAAAAAGTCTCAATTTTATATATATGATTTTTAGATATATATATATATATAATATAGTTTTGAAAAATTTCTTTGCATTTTTGAAGTGGTTAAATTTCAAAAATCATAAAGTTACATTGGGTAAATATGATGGAAATTCTTGAACGAATAAACACTAAACAAGTGTGATATGTATTTTGGAATCGAAATTCATATTTTATGAATTACCTTAGAGATGATAACATAAAAACTTATTTCATAACAATTGTGGAATGAGATATGTTTGAGTTGGTAACTACTACGAAGTCCACTTTACCTAATTTGTCTTTTTTGGTTTAGGTATTTGATATGTATGTTTTCGAGTAGAGGAGTAAGCAATCCCTTCCGACCAACCTCACCTTCAATTTTTTTCTGATGTTCTCTAACAATGAGATTTATGGTTATTACAACATTAAAAGAAAAAAAGGCAAATGTTTATTTTGAAAAAAATCCAGTGAATGGTATATGAACATTCGATATTGATCCTCTTACGACATAAAGTAACAACAAAAAGCTAATAAAAGAAAGAACAGAAATTAGATACAAGTTGAACTGTCCAAACGTATTTCATTTGTCTACTCGTTTCCCTTTATTTTTCATTGAAAAACCTTTATAATTTCATTTCTTGAAGTATCACTTTCATAAATTTACTCCATAATAAGTGTATATTCAAGTTTTAAAAAGAAAATTAAATTGACAAAAAACAATAATAATTGACATATGGATAAGACTCACTTTGATTACTCAAATAATATAATTTGAAATACCTTTGTTACGGCGATGAGTAGGTAGCCAAAATAAACCTACATGTATCAATACTACCAAAATTTAAACCTAACATAAAACTTTTTTTTTTTTTTTAATGAGTTTGTACATTGTATTTCCATAATTTATGGAGCATGAAAACTATATACAATTAATTAAATTGTATAATGAATGGGCTAATTGTCTTGTCGGATCAGGAAACTGGGAAACTTTAGACCAAAAAGTGAAAACAACAATAAGCCAAGTCTTTAACTTGATAATTGTAAATTTTGTATAAAGATGGAGTAAGTCTTTAACAAAAATATAAAGATGGAGCAAGTCAAAGCAATGGAATAAAGTATGTATATTAAAATATTCGAAATTAATTTAATATAGCATCAAGAAGTTGGCAGGACAAAGTGTATGTATATACATATATACAGAGAATGATGATTGATGAAGATGGTTAAGTGGAACTTGAGTTCCAAGGAACTCTCCTCGCAGCTATGCCTCCACCAACAAGCAACGGTCATGCCTCTCGCGTGCAGAGTCAAAGACCAAGAACAATAGCTTCTCTTCCTCCTTTGTCTCCAATCGCCTTCAAGGTCTCTCTCTCCTGAATCTAAAACCAGGAACCTCTTTGCTTGATCTCTGTGTTTTCTCTGATCCTCTATGTCTATCTTCAAGTTCATCTCTTTCTCTCTGTCTGGCTTCTGTTTTGCTTTCTCCTTTAGGCCCTCTCTGTTTCTCTTCTTTCTCGTTGACTTTGATCACTATCTCTTGAGTCAAGACCAGAATTCAGACTCAGCTTCTCTTTTGTCTCTTCTTGTTTCTCCATGGTGCTGTTTGTCTGCATTTTCGCATCGAATTCACATCAATCAGTCTCGAATATCCGTTTCTGAGATGCAGTATGTTGTTCTTTTGTTTGCAGGAACAACAGGGAAGACCAGCTTCTGCTACACAACAAACAATAGCAGGAAAACTCTTTAGAAATCTCTTCAAGGGTATTTTCTTCTCTCAACTAACCTTAATCTCACTTTTGGTGATCGTTCTCACCATTCGTGGTCTCATCTCAGCAAGTTCACACCATTTCCATCCCAAGAAATGGTACCCTCCTTTACTAGCATCTGTTGCGGTCTCAGGAGTTGCATCCTTAGCTTGGCAATGCATTTTTATCTACAATCCATCAAGAGCAGTCAAAGCAACGATCTGGCTTAGTCCAATACTCACTTGTTCTGTAGGGATCTTGCTTGTTCTTATTGGCTCAGCCGTAGATGCAGTGATTGGTGCAGTTTTTGTGGTTTTTGCCATATCTCAATCTCTGTATGGTTGCTGGATCCTTCCAAGGTTTGACTACGCCAATAAGATATTATCTCTTTCCACAGCTTTTCCACCTGCAAGAACCAGAGAAGTAGTCTGTTTATCAATCATTGTTAGCATCATTTACTCTGGTTTATTAGTAACTGGAATTGGAGGAGCAACTTCCACTAGAACAAATCTAGATCTATTGTTCATAGCCGTAATCATGACAAGCTTAGCATGGACAATGCAAGTTCTAAAGAATGTACAACAAGTTGCGATTTCGAGAGCAAGATTTGTAAACTTCTCACATGGAGAAGATATGGACGCTTGGAATGCTTTTTCAATCACTGTGAAACACTTGATTGGAAGCGTCTGCATTGGCTCAACACTTGTTCCAATCATTGTACTCATCAGAGGATCAATCAGAAGCCTTAATCTAATGTCAGGGAGCAGCGATGAGGTCATGTATTCTGGTGCTGATTGCTTCTCTTCCATTGCTAACAAACTCATTACACTTGGAAACAGATGGGGCTTTGTACATGTGGGAACATATGATAAAGGATTCATGGAGGCTTCTTGTGATACCTGGAAGAAGTTCAGAAGTACAAGTGGATTAGAAAAACTGATTGATTCGGATCTCACTAGTTCCTTCTGTTTCCTAACTGCAGTTTCTATTGGAGCACTCTCTTCATTAACAGCAGGAATATGGATGTTGTTAATCCACAAAGACTATGCCTTGGAAGTTACTCTCTATGCTTTCATAATTGGATATTTCGTGGTAAGATAGCTAATTCTAAGGAAAAGAATCAAAAGAACTTAGACAAAAAAGTAGCTTATGTTGTGTACTTGGTTTTGTGATTTTCAGGGAAGGGTAGCTATGGCATGGATACAAGCTTGTGTATTGGCTTACTATGTAGCTTATTCTGAAGATCCTCAGAGCATGAGATTTGACGATACAATTCCACATCGTATTCAACGTCTTCAATTCTTAAGTGCTCTAAGAGATAACAGGGAGCTTGAGGTAGGCAGAGTGAGAGCAGAAGATAGTGATAATGATTGTTGAAGTCTTGAGGAAACTTGCCACAAACATGTAAAGAAAACAAAGATTAGTATTTTCTTTCTTAAACAAAAGCTAGAAACTCAAATAATTATTAAGTTTTGTTGGATTTAATCATATTGTAAATTAATTGGGCTTTTTTCGACCAAAAACATTGGGCTTTATTAAGCCTTTTAATAAAACAAAATAAAAACACTAAAAAGCCTTTTTTTTCCTTCACCGACACGAAAAAGCCTTTATTAAGCCGGGAAGTTAGGTTTTGTCTGGTACAAAACAAAAACACTAAAAATCCGTTTAGGCCAAAACAATCCACCATTAACTTATTATCTGTATCACAATGGTGAAGAACTGTGATTCCAAACGGCGCAAAGAAGAAGCAAAGGTGTCATCTCAATGGTGTGTCTACTTTCGAAAACTTCACGAGACAGAGGTTAGAGAGGTTGAAAGAGGGATAGAAAAAGAGGACAGAAGAATAAGAAAAGAGGAAAGAACAGAAAAAAAGAGAAGAAAATAGGGCCTGTATTGGTCTCAACTTCCTCCAGATCTGATCCAATCGATCCTCGAACGACCCAGCATTCGCGATTTACAACGAGCTAAATCCGTTTGTTGGGATTGGTTCTCTGCTTCGAGAAAGTGTTTTCCAAAAAATCAAGTCCCACGGTTACTTATATTCAATCCTGATAATTATAAGCTGTTAAATCCTAAGGAAAAAGACAAGTTGTACAACATAAGTGAAGATCTGTGTGTCGGATTTGCAGAGAAGAGTGTGTGTGTGTTGCGACTTATGGATGTTGGCTCTTAATGCGTAACCATCTCTTTGATTTCTATATTGTGAATTTGTTAACCGGAAAGAGGATCAATTTACCACCTGTTAAAGCTCATGAAACTGATGAGTATGTTGCTTCATTCTCCTTTCCACGAGCCTCTTTTGGTCACTATGAAAATGTTAAGAAAAAAAGCATTGTGTCACTGTGTGGACATGTCTTAATAGTAGTCTGGGTGTTGACAAGCCACGAAACCTTGTCATTCAAAATCTATAAGATGAGTTCAAGGACAAACAAGTGGGAGAGAGTTGTTTCTTTGGATGGTGAGGCAATGCTTTTGGATTTAGGTGTCACTGTGCCTGCCAAAGATATTAAGGGAATCAATGAAGATTCTGTTTATTTTAGCGGTCTTGTTGACAATGAGAATGATGTTTTTATCTTTGATCTCAAAACTGAGAACATTGAACGACCACATGAGTTTGTTTGTTCGTCGCTGCAATACACTCATGCGCGATGGTTCTTCCCTGAATTCACCCACAAGTATTGATCATCATATCATAGGCTTTTTCTTTCTTGTGTAGAGTTAGGCGGTGTTATTCAACTGAAATTTTTTGTAGATACTGAATTTTAATGGATTCCAATGAATTATGTGGATTTTAAACTTCATAGCAATGGACTTTGTTATGGATTTCATTGTATGAACTTAATGAGATGAACCATGAAGGTGTGTCTCTATAAGTGAAGCTATTGTGATACCTGGAAGAAGTTCAGAAGTACAATTGGTTTAGAAAAAGTGATTGGTAAAAACAAAGATTAGTGAGATTGACAAAAAAAAAAAAAAAACAAACAAACAAACAAAGATTAGTGACATTAGCCTTTCTTTATGTTTATAGATTCTATTGATAAGCAAATGTTAGCTTCAACATGTTCATATTAAAGAAAGAATGTACATACTCATTCTCTATACCTCAATGAAATAAATTGGTCCAAATGTAAATGACCGAAATCAACGAACTAATTCACAGAAATTGACTTGGTGTTTCATTTATCCATAAAGGCATAAACCATGTAATCTCCAATATAATAAAAGCTTTACATAGAAATCAATTTTGAAAAAAGTAATCGATCCTATAATAAAATAATAACTAAACAATAAATTTTAACATTTCAAATTTATCTAGTATATTTTTAAACATAAATCATCATATAATTACATTAACTTATTTTTGATACTATGAAATTAATTTTTTTTTCCAACGGCTCTTTGTATAACTAATATTTATATTATTATTTTTAACTGTAAAAACCAAAATTTTAATTTTACATAACATTTTAAAATAATTCCTACTTTTAAATTTATAGAATATTATAAACTAATTTAAACTTTAAATTCGGATAATGAAAAGTAGTTTAATATATGCCTTCTATTTATCCATTAATCTTCAAAACAAACTTCAACAAGATAACATTACAGGAAACAAAATAAACGATCTTTCCATTATGGTACTTATGCAATGCAAAAACAATAATGCTAAAAATAAATATATATATATATATATATGTTAATAAATATAAAATTAAAAAATAATAATATAAACAGTATTATACACATAAATGATTATCTAGATTAATGCAGATCAATACTACACAACACGACTCATCATCTAAATTATATACACATAATATTAATATAATTTTCAAATAAAAATCAAAATGTAAGAAAAAAAGATATATATAAATATTACATTTTTTTTTTCAAAATGTAAATATAAATATAAATATTACATATGCAAATTATTTTACACACATATATATGTATATATAAGTATATATATGCGAAAAAAATTATTTTGTGCAAACTATGTGTAATCATTTTTTTTTTGTCAATCACATTAATAACTATGTGTAATCATTTAGTTCATAAAAGTTTACAGAGTAGAAATCAAGAAATTTTTATTGCTAAAGGATCAATTTACAACATGGTAATTATATCTAGTAGCAATTAGACCATCATCAAAGGGGTTTTTGAAGGGTTTCTTAATGGGGTTCTTAGTATTTTTTTAATAATAAATTTTAAGAAACTTTTGTGAAAGTTTCTTATTTAAGAACTTTTAAGAGACTTTCAAGAGAGTTTCTTAAGATTTTAATATTATAAAAATAGTTAAGAAACCATTAAGGTTTCTCCTTTGATGATGCTCTTAAGTACCTTAAATATACTCTAAAAATCTAAAGCCTAGTCTTTTCCTACAAGACTACACCAAGCTCTACTTGGATTTCCTCTATGCCCTACACCAAGCTCTACAGTCCAGTCAGTGCCTTACAGCTTATAAGACAATCTTGATACACTAGTTTCTGAGAACTCACATCCAGTACCGAAATAGCCTGCAAAAATAGACTATAGCTTTTACACAGTTTCCCAAAAGTCACATCATCTTGTAGTACAAGATGCCTCAAAACTAAACCTACAATTTAATATGGTCCATGTTCAAAGCATTTTGCACACTTGGTGACAAGTTTGCTATGGACATTCTGAGCCAAGAGTTAACTACCCTCTTTTTTTCAGAAACTTTTATACGCCTCTGCTTATATGGAGAATGTTGTATTGTTTCTTAAATAATTTTTCTTGGAAGATTCCATTGTGCTCATTTTTCTCTTCATTAAATATCTATTCTTGATTGTTTCTCTCTCCTATATCTCTTTTTAAATCTTATTAGAGCTTGATTTCAAGTAATGAAAAATTAGTTTTTTCTTTTCTTTTGTCTGATTATTTTAAACTCGATGGCAGTTATGGTTTGAAAAAATATGATGCAGAAAGCATCACTATCTTTATCTTCTGCCTTAACCAATTGCTACTTATCAATAACCGGTTAAGTTTATTTCCATTTTAAGATTTATTCGGTTTATTAAAAGCAGATCATATGCTATTTGTACTGAAACATGAGCAACGTTTTCATTTAATGAAAAAGCAATATTTAATATCTCTCTCTATTCTGTTAAATGATTCACCATTATTGAATTATTCCCAAGGTGACCTTCTTCATTGTGTTATCTTTCAGATAGTTTAGCACCCCTCTTCGATTATATCTTAGAGTTTTAGAGAGGATTCTGAGCTTTATTTGATATATGCAACACTGGTATCAGAGCAGTCTATCGGACCCATTAATGGCGGAAACGAGAGTTCAAACTATGCTCGAGGTTCATAAACAACTGGAAGAGCTAAGGCTAACCTAGACGAAACCGAGTGAGGCTACATAGCTGTTAAGGACATAGGTTAATGACAAGTTCACCACCAACTGTAAAATACTTGTCGAGATCTGATCACTACCACCGAACCCACATAAACGACCAATGGTGCACGCATTATCATCATCGGCAGTTTATACACCACATTAGTCACCACAACAACCTTTACCAATATTGAACCAAGTTTGACCACTGATTTCTGAGCCACCAAACCCGTTGTGCCAAGGTCAAGGATTGAGAGAGATTTAGGCCTAACAAAGCTCCAATAGTGACGACAGGAAAACTCATGCAACTCACTAAAGTGGGTTTCCCGGCGTTCGATTGTGATGAGGTTTGTGACTGGATTTTCAAATGTGAGCAATTCTTTTCATTAGATGGAACAACAGAGGTTTCAAAAGTGAGAATGACTTTGATGCATATGTCTGGAAGAGCCTTTCAATGGCATCAAAACTTCATTACACAAAGGTATGGAATGTATCCACCTTGGTATGAGTACGCTGGAATGATCTATGCTAAATTTGGTGGTAGCCATTGTGATCATGTATCTGAGTTGATAAGCATGAAACAAGATGGTGATTCTGTTAAATTATGGGCTTCCAACTTAAAATCAATTAGTTATGAGTGGATTGACCTTCTTATATATATTAGGTTAGAATGACTTCAACTTTCGATGTGAGATATTAATCGCATTCAACAGATTTGGTTGAAGTTTACCACGATAAGCTCGAGTGTGCTCTCACTTACGTATCAATGCCTCCAACTCATGCCCTCAAATATATTCATCACCAACCTCAACCCTCATCTTGCATACCACAATCGCCAGTTCTTCACCCCATATATAGCAGAAGCATCTCATGTCGCTCATATGCATAAACTGTATCTACAACATGTATGATCCAAGAGGCGTGAATTACTGCAAGGAGTTCTTTTTCATAAACCGAGAGTGCTTGGTGTTTAGGCCCCAACACTCTACATAAAGCTGAGAGGAGGGATTCAAGACATTTGTATCCCAAATTTCCTAGAAATCATAGCTAATTGTTCGGTATAGACTCTTGTATCCCAAATGTTAATAAAAACCGGTTCGATTTTGAAAACCGGAAAGAAGACTCGCAACGCCTGAAACTCAATGAGTCACAGAGAAGCTCCCGCGTCTGCAAAGAACGGATAAAGTCTCTTTTTCTCACTCTCTTTCTCTCTCAAAGAAGAAGAAGATGCTGACGAGTTCCAGTAACGTGCTCACTCCACACTTCTGGCCAATTCGACGGAGCAGGCTTTGCCGTTCCCGTAATCTCCCTCGTTTCTACTCCGGCGAACGCAGCAGCGGTGGAGGAAAATTGTGCTCCCTCTCTCTTCTCTCTGCAAGTGGCGCCACTAAATTTAGTGTCAGTGCTCTACATAGGGCAGATGTTTCCGAAGATTCTGACTCTGGGGGTCTGTCTTTCCCTAACTACGTTTCTGTCAAAATTCCGTTCGGAGATAGAGAGGTAATATCTTCAAAAAGCTGTATTTTTTTTTTTCTCTCAGTGTTCGTTTCATCTATCGAAGTTTGAATTCCGAGATGATTGGTTTTGGTAAAGTGATAGCTATGGTAGATTTCTTTAGTTAATGAGCCTGTTTTTGCTCGAATATGAGACCTTAAAGCAAAGCCTGCTGCTTTAGAGATATGTTTTGAAATTTGTTAGTTTCTTTTTGGTGAAGCCTTGAATTTTTGTTTCTTTTTATTTCTCTGTTTGTGTAGATTTTAGTAGAGACAGGTCTTATGGGAAGACAAGCAAGCTCTGCTGTAACGGTGACAGATGGAGAAACTGTAAGCGTGCTTCATCTTCATATTAGCTTCTGTTTACATGTTTATCTCTATCTTAGTTTGTTATATGCAGAATCTGTGGTGGGTGTTTCGCTTCTAACTTTTACTTTGTCTACTTGTCATTGTAGATTGTATACACATCAGTTTGTTTAGCTGATGTCCCTAGTGAGCCATCAGATTTTCTTCCCCTTTATGTTCACTATCAGGAGCGATTCTCAGCTGTAGGTCGAACTAGGTAAGCGTTTTTTAATCGTTTGCAATCTTAGAATCTCTTGCTACAAGACAACTTGATCATAGCCTAAATGGTGATCTAAATGTAACTTCTTATGGTACAGTGGTGGATTTTTTAAGCGAGAAGGGAGAACCAAAGATCATGAGGTATTTACTAATGCTACACAGTGTTTGGTATCCTCTTTTTCTCCATCACTCTTAACATGTTTCTACTTTTAATGTTTATGCAGGTTCTGATATGTAGGTTGATCGATAGACCTCTACGCCCCACTATGCCCAAAGGTTTCTACAATGAAACACAAATATTATCCTGGGTATGGTCTTTCTCCAAAGATTTCTCTACAGTCCTTCTCCATGGATTTCTCTATGGTCCTTATATTAACTATTTAAGTAGTTTATAAATGGGGTTATTGGGGAAGTAAGGATTGTTATCCTTCCATGCCTTCCCCTATCTATTGGAATTTACTCATGAATATGATGGGTAGGGGTTGTCTGTTTTGCTTCTCTTTGGTTGAAACAAAAAATCTTTTGACATGCGCTCGCTTTTGTCTCTGTATGAAGGCATCTCTTATTTTGTGTGCCTACTACATATCTCATGAAAACGGCTTACATTTTTTAAATTACTTAACATATATGGATGATTGTATTCATTTTCTTGATTTGGGTCACATTCATAATTGAACTGTTGTTTGTTTGTGGCTTCAGGTTTTGAGCTATGATGGATTACACGCACCTGATGCTCTAGCTGTAACATCTGCTGGAATAGCTGTGTATGTAGGGTCATGTCGTTTTTTATATACGTAAAGATTTTTTTATCTTGGCAACATTGACATGGGTTTGTATAATGAATGAATACCACAGAGCTCTTTCGGAAGTACCAAATTCGAAAGCAGTTGCAGGAGTTCGTGTCGGTCTTATTGGAAATAAATTTATTGTCAACCCAACCGTGAAGGAGATGGAGGAATCACAGCTAGATTTGTTTCTAGCTGGAACAGATACTGCAATATTAACGATAGAGGTCACCTCTAATTTTTACCTGAGTTTGCAAGATTTGCTAATTTCCTCCTGTTCTACTTTATCTTGACTTAACCCTTGCTTAATGCAAATATATGGGGTTACAGGGGTACAGTAACTTTCTTCCCGAGGAAATGCTGCTCCAAGCTGTTAAAGTTGGACAGGTAATTATATTTTTCCTTTACTTGGGATTATTTCAATTTTTTAAAAGTCTGGATTAGGTACTAAATGTGAGGCTTTTTCAATTTTGACCAGGATGCTGTACAGGCTACATGCATTGCTATTGAAGCTTTCGCGAAGAAACATGGAAAGGCCAAAATGTTTGATGCTATCAGATTACCACCTCCTGAGCTATACAAGCATGTGAAAGTATGTTATACACCTTTTCTGCCAGAATGGGATTGCAGTGATATTATCTTGTAAATTATGTGTTAAATGAATTGTTTTCTGTACACAGGAACTTGCTGGTGAGGAATTGACCCAAGCATTACAGGTTAAGAGCAAAATATCGAGAAGGAAAGCCATATCGTCCCTGGAAGAGAAGGTCTTGACAATACTGACAGAGAAGGGATATGTTATTGATGAGGGAGCGTTTGGTACCATAGAAGCCCAACCGGATCTGTTGGAGGATGAAGATGAGGATGAGGAAGTTGTTCCGGAAGGTGAGGTGGACCAGGGCGATGTTCACATTAGGCCCATCCCTCGGAAACCTATTCCTTTAGTGAGTCTCTTAACCTTTTCTACATGGTAGATGAAATTGACCTTTTCTCCACTGGCAGAACAAGCATTAACAAACGAGTCATTGTCCTTGTCTAGCTATTTTCTGAAGTAGATGTCAAGCTGGTCTTCAAAGAAGTATCGTCAAAGCTCCTACGCAGGCGAATTGTTGAGGTACAACATCTGATGTCATGGTATTTCTATCATATACTTGTATGTTGATAGGATTTTTCTCATTGAAGCATTTTATGAACTACACTACAGTAAAGAATCATGCTTAATATGAAAGTAGACACATATCATACATTATCTCCTAGTAATTTTTTCTCTATTTTCAGTTCTGTTTTCATTTTTTAAGAACTAGTTTTTTTGTTTTTATATTACATATTTCTCATCCATAGGGAGGTAAAAGAAGTGATGGTCGGACATTCGATGAGATTCGTCCAATTAATTCAATATGTGGACTACTTCCAAGGGCACATGGAAGTTCCCTGTTCACACGTGGTGAAACACAGGTAAAAGGAATGTTCTCTTTTGCGGAAGCCCTGTGTGGCTATTTTATATGTTGATCCTTTGTCTTATCGCCGTTAATGTATGTTAAGGAAGTTAGTTTGATAAACGTTATTGTATGATTCTTTCAGGCACTGGCAGTTGTCACTCTTGGTGATAAACAAATGGCGCAGAGAATTGACAACCTTGAGGGTTCTGATGAATACAAGAGGTTTTATCTTCAGGTCTCTTTAATATTGGATCTTCCTTTCACTCTGTTATTATATACTGTTTAATTCTTATTAGGTAAAGTTAGAATTTTTGCTGCGGTTAATTGTACAGTTATATATAATGTCCATTTTGACACAATTTATGGCATCTGACAGATCCAGTTCGAGGAAATTTAATGCTTAGTGCTGCTTTCATTTTCTTTTTGAGCTTAAAGAGATTTTCTAAGCTACTCATTGTGATGTTTCAGTATACTTTCCCGCCATCGTCTGTTGGTGAAGTTGGACGAATTGGTGCACCCAGTAGAAGAGAAATAGGTCATGGGACACTAGCAGAGCGAGCATTGGAGACCATTTTACCTAGTGATGATGACTTTCCTTACACAATACGTGTTGAAAGTACAGTAATTGAAAGCAATGGTTCTTCCAGGTCAGCTTCTTTTTTTTCTGGCTGTAGGATCTGCATGTGCCAAGTTCGCTGGACTGACATTTTGTACTTGCTTCTTATATTGATCTGAAAATGTGACAGCATGGCATCTGTTTGTGGTGGTTGTTTGGCTTTGCAAGATGCCGGAGTCCCAGTCAAATGTTCTGTTGCTGGCATAGCAATGGGAATGGTTTGGGATACTGACGAGTTTGGTGGTGATGGATCTCCCCTTATCCTTTCTGACATCACTGGAGCTGAAGATGCATCCGGTGACATGGACTTCAAGGTCAGAAATATAAGGATTCTCTTAAAGGTCTTTGCATTTGCTATAATGCTGACGTTTTAATTTATTTGTCAATAGGTCGCTGGGAATGAAGATGGTGTCACCGCATTTCAGATGGACATTAAGGTTTGTATCCTTTTCTTAATTATGGTAACTGATATACCTGTTGGTAATCGTGGTGTTTTTCTTTCTTTTCTTTAATCATGAACTAGGTAGGAGGAATCACTTTACATATAATGGAAAAAGCTCTGATACAGGCAAAAGCTGGGCGTCGCCATATTCTTGGTAAGTTTCGGGGATATCCATGAATTTTTCATCTCCAACAGCTAAACTTTGGGAAATTTAGTTCCTAGATAGTGGAACTAGTTGATCCTTGAAAAAAGTATGCCATTGAAGATGTAATTTACTACTTTTTCTCTTTTCTTTGCAGCTGAAATGGCAAAGTGCTCACCGCCTCCTACGTTGAGCCTCTCAAAATACGCTCCATTGATACATATTATGAAGGTTTGGCTTCAACTAATATTCACAGAGTTGCCCAGTCTAACGTCTATTGTCCTGAACTAAAGATTGATGGCGTTTTATGTGCTGCAGGTTCATCCAAGCAAAGTATACTTCCTTATTGGTTCTGGTGGTAAGAAAGTAAAGAGCATCATTGAAGACTCTGGAGTTGAGGCCATTGATATGCAAGATGATGGAACCGTGAGATATACAGAAATGTTTTTAATTCCTCTCATCGTTTCTATATTTTGGCTTTTCTACATCATAACCTCTTAATGTTTGTTTTTGTCAAGGTCAAAATTATGGCAAACGATGTGGTGAGTCTGGAAAGGGCAAAAGCAATTATTAGTGGATTGACAATGGTTCCCGCTGTTGGTGATATCTACAGGTGTGTGTCCTTCATATACCTGCCCTGACCAAAAAGCTTAAATGGATTTGGATTCTGACATCTCTTCTGTTTTTTTTTCAGGAATTGTGAAATCAAATCAATGGCTCAGTATGGTGCCTTTGTAGAGATTGCGCCTGGGCGTGAAGGACTTTGCCATATCAGTGAGCTGAGTGCTGAATGGCTTGCAAAACCAGAGGATGTGAGCCTTACCCAGTGATTCCTTTCCTTTATAGAAAGTGTTTCATCTTTTAGTAAGAGTTTCACAAACGCTCATCTATATTTTTATTTTTCGTCCTTTTAGGCCTATAAAGTAGGAGACCGCATTGATGTCAAACTAATAGAGGTCAGTGAGTTCTTACATCTTTATACCTCATCGAGACATTATAACTAATTGGAAATGATTAATTCCACGTGTTGTTGAACACGGATAATGCAGGTGAATGAAAAAGGTCAGCTTCGGCTTAGTGTACGGGCTCTACTTCCCGAATCAGAGACGGACAAAGACAGTCAGAAACCACAGCCGACGGGTGATTCTACCAAAGAAAAGGGTTCTCCAAGGAAATATGTAAATACTTCGTCGAAGGATCGAGCATCAAAGGTTGCATCTGGGGATGAACTTGTCTTGAAGAAGAAAGATGTCAGAAAAGCAACTGGTGAGACTAGTGAGAAGCCAATGAGAAGCAATAGCAGTAGCAGTAGCAACGAAGAAGAGAGAGACAGTTTAGTTAACGGTGAAGCTACAATCAGCTAGTGAATGCAGACAGGATCAGTGTGCATATCTGTTTCTTGTGAAGACTCAAATCACGAAAGGAGGAGAGTTTTTTCCCGAAACCACAGGTAGGGCTTGAGAGATCTTGGAAACTTGAGACAAGACAAATAGCAAATGTCTTTTCTAGATTTTTTTCTAAAGATTTATATTTAATTTCCTTGGCAGTTTCTTGAAGCTGTGCATATTTATGTCGGCAAGTAGTCTGGTGTGATGTATAACAATTTTGAAGACAACATATGTAGGGAGATTCTCAGACATTTCATTCTTTCTTTCTTTCTTTCTGTTGTCTTCTCTGGCAAACTCATTTCTCCTTCTACATCCCATTTAGGTTATCTATAAATAATGTTATTGACTAAATCATATTTAGATGATTTTTGTTCAATTTTTAGATGTTTACGTCTTCATCTTGTTACCCTCTCTTATCTGCAGATTTTCAGTTTTTTCAATTTTTTTATTGATGCTTCGAGTAAGTAGATGGACTTGGCATTTTTAAGAGTTCAAAGATCACTTAGCCAGTATTGGCAAACAATATAACTGGAAATGGAGAAGGAAGAAAACAAGAAATTGCCATTTAAGAGATATACACATAGAATGACTGCAATATACATGAAATGTTGTTGTCGTATGTATTGGCCTGTGTTTTACTTGTTTAATTCTCTCTAATTGCGACTTCAGAAACAACAAAGCTTGAGCTGAGTCTCTTCAGTGCTGCATTCAACAAGAAATCTCAAGCAAGATGATGCGTTGTTTTCCTAGTAGAAGTCGTCGTTGGAATGTAAACCGTACTGTTCAGTAAGCTGTGAGATCGGCCATAGAAGATATAGATCATGCTTCCAATAAGTAGCCATATCAAGACCCTCATCCACGTCCCAGCTCTGCCATTACAAATTACCAGCAACGGTTTAGAAACATCCCACCAATTTTTGTTGATTCATTCATAGTCCATCAGACTCACTCACCCAATGTTGATGATCAAGTACGTGTTGATCAAAATGCAGAGAACTGGAAGGTATGGGACAAATGGGCACATAAACCCTGAAACAGAATGCCAAAACATAGAAAAATATCGTCTTAACCAGATAACCAACTCAACAAATGTATCGAACCTCTTAAGTAAGCAGTACTTCTGAAGAGAGTAACCGTACGAATAGGCAAAAAAGGCATAAATAGTTTCAGGCCTTACCTCCTTTGTGTCCAAAGTTGTGCCTTTCTTCATCCTCGTCGATGTAGCCAAGAGTAATCAAACTGCCAAGTAAGATGGCTGCACTGACACCACATATACTGAACCGAGGAAAACTGCCAAAGTCAAGAAGAAAACCCATTAGAGGTTATAACCATATTATACAAAGAAAAAAACATGCAAATCTTTCAACACAGCACTACAAAAATTGTTTCAATAAAATTCTGAAACGTGCATGTATTTTCTCCAGCATACTTGAATTACTTTGATATGCAAGTAGCAGTGCTGTCGTTCGAAGCTAATCAACACTCAACCAAATTCCATAGATTTGTTTGGATTTATGAAGACTTATTTAAGACATGCAGAAGTATATGAAGGGCGAGTAGTACAGATACAGGATATCAGATTATCAAATGACCTTGGAAGACGCTGAGCTGAAGCTGCGGAAGCAAGACCTAGGACACCTATGCACACAAGAGCTATACTCCAGGCAGCAATTTTTCTTCTCTTTCCAAAATACTTTTGATCTGTAAAATGGAGAAAGAAGTAAATGAATTGAATTCCTTAAATTCAAATGAACGGCAGTAAAGAGTGAGCACATTTTAATAGAGTCATCTTAATAACATATACTAATGTAATTAACTGATTGAGCACATTTAGTACCTTGAGCTGTTTCATTTCCAAGTAAAGGGGAATCAGAAGATTCTATAGCATCCACAAGAAGATCTTCAGTTTCAGCTCTACTTTCATAGGTATCAGTCCAAGTCTGAGAGGAGGATTGAAGGGGAACTCCATCCGGAGGTACATATCTGAGAACTAGCACACAGGCTGCAACGGCAGTGAATGCCATTAGAGTGCCTACACTAACCTGTTGAATGAATTACTGATGTGAGCTACTCCTAGAAGGATCTGTTACCGTAATAGAAGTGTGTTGTCTCAACTCAATTATATAAAGCTTATCGCCTCAACAATATCTATACCACACTACTAATCAATAAACCCTCAATTTTCTGTTCGCCACTATTGTAGATGAGAATCCTTCTGTAAGACATTGAGACATGGTGTACGCAAAGATCAGCTTACCATCTCGGACAACTCTGCAACATCCATAAAAAATGCGAGTGCAGCAGCCAGCACACCAATTGCTATTGTGCTTTTCACTGGTACTTGAGTTCGTGGGCTAATTTCTGAAAAAAAAGCCGGCAACAACCCATCCCTAGCCATTGCCATGAAAATTCGTGGCTAATAACAAAAAATCACAAAACATTGTCAAAACACAGAACCTGTGTGTTACTTATACATCTAAAAATTCTCAGTTACAAAACAATAAGAATTGGTTAGTACCTGAGCTAGAAGTGAACCCAACAAACTCGCGCATAGAGCAGTTATTGCCCCAGTGGTTAAAATGTACCTGAAATATATAATACTAATAAGATCAAACAAAGCTAAGACAAAAGGAAGTATGTGTATATACATATATACTAATTAATATGAGAGAAATTTGAGTCTAAAGAGATGTATCATGCTTACGCTGCCCATTGCATCCCACTGTCTCCAAATGCAGAGGAGATAGGAGTATCTGGATTCAATGAATAGTACGGGACTAATCCAACAATAACTACCGATAGAAGCATATATAAAATGCAGCATATAAGTAGTGCAATCCCGATTCCCAGTGGAAGATCCCTTTGAGGATTTTTTACCTGTTGTGGAAATACCAAAAGTTTTAAGAGTTAAACTGAGAAAATTGGCGGAACTATGGATGAAAGAGTTCAGTATAATACTAAGACCAAACATCATCTTCTATAACTAAGTAATTTTATATACAATTTCGAAGTGAGTCCTTTGGGGAGAAGAAACAAAGATGACAATTCGAATAGTATGAGCCTACTATTCAATAATTGTGTACCTCCTCAGCCGTACTAGTTACAGTATCAAATCCAATGTATGAGAAGAAGACTACAGCAGATCCAGCTAGTATCCCATTTAATCCAAAAGGAAAATACCTGTAAGACAACAATTAAATTTAGAAATAACTAAAAAGAATTAATTTAGCTCAATGGAAAGAGAAGAATAAGCTAATTACCCACTCGAAAGATCATATCCAACCCATCCTGTCTTGCAAGCTAAATATCCACCAACTACTATGATGAAAACCAAGGTGCAAACATTCACTAATGTTACAATTGCTTGTACTAGTGAACTCTGTCAAGACAATATAAACCGACATTAATGTTATCAGACGATCTGATAATCCTGGTATAAAATATCATTTTAAGAGTTGTCAATGTAAGTACCTCCTTTATCCCAAAGCATAGTAGTATCGTGACAATCAAAATCAACAGTGCTGCACATGGATCAACCACAATACCAAGTCCGGGTACGGTATGTCGAGATAAGAACACAGGAAGATTGTCCAAACCTCCAAAAAAAGATGCCTAAAACAAACACTGGTCAGATTTAAATCAACAAGAAACCAGGAATACATATAACTTAAAGGGAACTACCAGATTTGGAGTTATGCCACGGGCAATGGCTGATCCACCAATTGTATAATCCAACACCAGTGCCCAACCAACCAACCAAGCAATCCTATGAATTAAGAACATCGAGAGTATCAGCTTTAAGGCGAACAACAAGTACATGTGTCGACAATGTTCCATTAAGTTCGACATTAAATGCTCATTTATATACCCTTCTCCAAGACATATGTATGCATAGTGATAAGCACTCCCAGCTGATGGACAACGAGAAGCCAGCTCAGCATAACAACACGCCGAGAGAGCAGCAGCTACTCCAGCAATGAAGAATGATACAGCAAGAGCAGGTCCTGTGTGTTCTCTAGCTACTGTTCCCACAAGAATATACACTCCCGCTCCAATAGTTGTCCCAACTCCTGACAATTGAACACAATCCACATTTATCGGAACAATAAATGCAGTAGGTTTCACAAAGAAAGATGGGGAAAGATAGAAATTTGATCGATATTGTTATCAAAATTGCTCAAAGCTTGAATCTTTCTTATACCAATAGCGACAAGATCAACGACGGATAGTTTCTTGGCAAGCTGATGACGTTCATCGGTTTTGGTCAGATCAACAGAATCAACTTGTTTCCTTCTCACAAGACTGTTCATATCAACCAACTCGCAGATGAAACAAAAGACTCCGCAACGGTTTGATTATCCAATCGATTCAGAGCGAACCATATGAGTTATCTCTCAGAAAATACAAAAAAGATTGGAACTTTTTTCCTACAGAGTCCCTAAATCCAGAGATGAAGTATCGGAGCTGGAGATATGTGGAGAGGCGTGCACGATTCGAACTTTTGTGAGATGTAGAATCAAGATTCTCGTTGGTAGGATCCCTTGAAAAGGTTTAGATGACGTTCGTGATTTTGTTTTTTGTCTTTACTTTTTCACAAGTAGGCTAATTTGTACTCTGGCAACTTCTCATCATTCCTTAAGAATTCTATCCTCATACCTCATAAATTGGGTTTGTTTACATTTAGGAATTGTTGACGTTTCATATCTTGAGCATTTTTAGTAAACGTTGACTTAATAACATAGATTATCTTAAAGGTACTCCATTTGTAACAAAAATAGTGATTGTTAGTTGAAGGAAGCTATGCAATCGACTTAATAACTAAGCAAAACATTCTTACTGAGTTTATATTGATGATGAGTGTTTAGTTTGTAATTGTTACTCTGGTTATTACACAGAAAACTAATACAACAACAATAAGTCGTCTCCTATGATCACTGGCCTTTGGCCTGTTTAGCCACAGCATTTAACCGTGGAAACACCAATGATGAAAGAAGATGCATGTATTGATCCTACTTCAGCTTACACAAAAGTCTTCTTAGTTATTTGCTCAATCTTCTGCCATGGGGTCATCACTATTATTGTTTTCATTATTGTTTCTACCACTTGCATTAGCGTTCACAACTTGAACCCAAACACTCTGGCTTCTCTCTCCTCCATTGATATCTCCCCAGGCCTGTTGTTGTCTTTCACTTCTGTCGTTTGTGTCAGCTCCACCGTCTGAGAACTGGCCCCATACGCTTCTTGTCTTCCCTCCTCCTCCGCTTAATTCCTCTTCGCATCCGGCAACTGTTTTCAGAAGCTCTGATTGAAGTGAGGGGCAGTGTTCTTTTAGATAATCAAACCCATCTGACCTCATAACAGCTGCACCAAAACAAAAATTAATGCGATGTAAGTTTGGTGGAATATCAAATTTCAGTGATGAGGCTTAAGGGAAGATCATTTACCGATGAGATTTTCTGCTGCAAATTTCAGACAAACGGATTTCAGGGCGGAAGCATTGTAGCGGTCAGCAAGAGCCAAAATGTTTGCAACGGATTCTACTGATATATCCTTACAGAGCACTGATTCACACATTAAACTGAGTCTAGGCAACTTGTATTTATCAGCAGCTCCTAGCAACTTTGCAGCTAATGAGTCCCATGTTGATAAACCAACAGATGAACCGGAAGATGATGATGACTCTGCCTCTTCAATGAGAGCATCCTTGTATATGTAGTAAAGCAAAGCCTTCACCGAAAAAGCAAAATATTAGAAAGAAATGCGATGCATTTACAATGTATGATTCTGCATACTTTGTGTCAAAAAGTTAAGAGAATGTTTACCTTGAAAACCTTAGGCTCCATGTCAGTAACTTCAATATCACAGTCTTCTTCTCCAGTAACATCAAGGAACTCAGTTTCAAAGACAGGAGATCGAGCAGCCAATACCAACCTGTGAGCACGGAACTTTTCACCTGAGACATTAAATGTTATATCTGAACCGTCCTCATTCTCCAGAAGCATCCCGAAATGAGATCCAATATCAGATGCAGGGACATGAATAGAATGTAACCGTGGGCAATCTATTTCAGAGACCACAACTCCAACTGTGCAGTTAATTTTCAAACAATCATCCTTCAGAAAATCAGATTGTTCCAACAAAGCTCTTCTAAAAAAGCGTTTGTAGCCCCTGCAAACAAGTAAAATCGAACAAGAATCTGTTGAGGGAATGATTCCTCTGCATTAAGTCTCTCACAAAGAAAAGAACTTTGTTATCTTCACACATCTGAAAGCTCTCACCACCCACCTTTCAATTTCATATTTAAGTCAAACAAAAATAATCAAACAGATTGTGAAATTCACAACCAAGTATTTCAATTTCCTCTGAATTTCTCAATCTTTTTCCTCTCTTCATCTTCAACAATTAATCTACATTCTTTATTTAATCCCAATATCCCAAAACCTCAACATATCAATCCCAAAAAAGGAGTAGAATTCATCAGTTCTTCACCAAACCCTAGCAAGAACTAAGAAAGATATGAAAAGCAAAACAAAACAAAATCGAATACAAACCACATGCTTCCACGATACTTGAGTGTATAAGGACCGCTCTCAAGAGCACGATCGAAGTGACTATGAACCTTATGCTTCCCTTTCCCACTCTGATCAAGCAAAGAAAGCTCAAAGAGAGCCCTAACATCGGTGCCATCACTAGCTAAAGCAATGAAAACGGAGACATAAGCTGAATTATCCTCCGGATTCTTCCCGTCAGGATAAAAATAGATTGCCCATTGATAACCTCCGACGGTGAAAGTATCGCTAGCGATGTGTTTGCCGATCCCAATTCCTTTGGCAAGAGAGTATCCTTTGATTGTAAAACTGTGCGATCCGTTTATGGTTTGCGTGACGGAGAGAGAGGTCGTCGTCGGTGGCGATGGCATATCGAAATTTGTCGCCTTTAATCTTGTTTTTCTTGAATTTGTCTGCGACGAATTAATTCTATGTTGAAGCTTTTTTCCTGGGAAAATGACAGACTTGACTCAACGCGGTTTTTAGTTAAACTGAGACGAACGGTCGGATACAAGTCACCGACGATGGTTAAATATCGTAATTATCAACCAAAACTTGATTTTTAATTCATTACATTTATAAAAAAAAATTATATAATGTTTACTTCATGACACAAATTCACCATTTTTACATAGTTATAAGCTTTTTTTTTCTGGTGAAATACATAAAGTTATAAGCTTGTGATGACGTCATTGCTTATCATACTAAATTTATTACTTTTATTCAATTTAATTAGTATGTAAAGTTCCCAAATTTATTGTTTGTTGAAAAATGCAACGACAGTCGCCACCGAAGAAGACTCGTCTCGGAGAAGCCTCATACATTAATCCGGCCACTGATTCATTTCTCCGATGTGCGAACCTGATTCTCCCATGGCTAAACCCTCTAGAACTCGTCGCAATCTCCCAAACCTGCAAAACCTTAGCATTGATTTCCAAAACTCTCACCTTTCACCGATCCCTTGATGCTGCACGATCCCTCGAAAACCTCCCAATCCCGTTTCACAACACAATCGATTCCGAAAGATATGCGTATTTCGTCTACACACCTTTTCAGATCCCTGCTTCATCTCCTCCGCCGCGACAATGGTGGGGAGCTGCTACTGAATGTGGATCCGAGTTGAGACCTAAGCTTGACTCAGTGAGTGAGCGGGAACGATTTGGGATGAGTTTAGTGGATGATTCAGGAGAGAGGATGTATGGTTGCGAAAGCGAGGTGTGAGGAAGGATACTGTAAGTGTTTAGCTCTCGGGAAAATGGAGGAGCTAGCCAATGAATGTGGGTCGGGTTGTGGGTGTGGGTCGGATTGTCCGAACCGGGTTACCCAAAATGGGATTTCAGTTAGTCTGAAGATTGTAAGAGATGAGAAGAAAGGTTGGTGCTTGTATGCTGATCAGCTCATCAAGCAAGGACAATTCATCTGCGAATATGCAGGTTTAATTACATTAGTCACTTCGATTTCAAAATAGTTTTAGTGATCGTTTAATTGTGAAAGTTGATTGCTTTTTGACTAATTTATCATCGAAGTTGAATATTAAGCTCAAGATTACAGCATTAGAGGAACATTAGTGATCGTCTGATTGCGAAAGTTGATTGTTTTGGGATGATTTATCTTTGAAGTTGAAAGTTGAGCTGAGGAACATTAGCACTAGGTATAAGGTTATCCGAAAACTCTCCCAAAATGCTAGAACCATTTCAGTTTCAGGATGGTGTAATGATCGTTTTATTGGAAAACATAGGGGTTTGAAGATTTAGCTCGGTGCATTGAGATGAGATTCTAGCATTGTGATCTCCAGTTGAGTAATAGTGTAAGATTTGATCTTTTGCTATGTAACAAGATGCTAAAGTTGGAGGAATGTAACAGCAAAACTTCTTTATTGAATGTGTCTTTGTGATCTGTTTAGAGGTTTAGACCGCTTTATCTGAAAGTCAGAAACTTATTTGTGTATTGTCTTCTTATAGGGGAGCTATTGACAACAGATGAAGCACGTAGACGTCAAAATATGTACGACAAACTGAGATCAACACAGTCCTTCACATTAGCACTTTTGGTCATACGCGAACACCTCCCTTCAGGACAAGCTTGTTTAAGAATAAACATCGACGCCACAAGAATTGCCAACGTTACTAGATTCATCAACCATTCTTGTGATGGCGGAAATCTGTCCACAGTTCTATTGAGAAGCTCTGGAGCGTTGCTTCCTCGGCTCTGTTTCTTTGCAGCAAGGGATATAATTGCAGATGAGGAATTAACTTTCAGTTATGGAGATGTCCGTTTAACCGGAGAAAGCAGAGTAAACAAGTTAAATTGCTGTTGTGGTAGTTCCTGCTGTTTAGGAACGTTGCCTTGTGAGAACACCTGATTCCATCGTCACCTTGTCTTTCTATCTATCTTTACTAACTCTTAAACTCTTACAAGTTTAAAGATACGAGTTTATGTTTCTAGCAAAGTACAACCATTGTGATCCGAAAGTCTTAAATGATCAAACTTAAGATCTCATGCATAAACACATAAAAACCATACACCTAACAAACTTCTCCTTGAATCGGACAAATGCGATTCTCTGGAATCAAATTCAGTTGGGGAAAACAGTAGATGTGACACTTAACAATTTACCAAGATGGACTTTCCCAATTGTTCAATCTATTTTACGAAGTAGTTTGAATTTGGTGAAAATCAAAATATAATAAACAGAAAAGGGAGGAATTTGTAGTGAAGAAAAGGAGCACGAGAGAGATGAAGGTTGGTTAGCTTACAAAGAACTCCACACGAAACGGTCAACACGATTCTCGTGCCTCTCCTCTCTCAGACATTCACATTCACTTAATTATCTGTATATACGAACTTACGAATACGATACTTAGATGTTGCTACTCATATGATACGTACCATCATTGTTATCGTACATTTGCTTAACCTTTTGAAACAACAGAAGAGATGATGAAGTCACAGGTCTCAAAGAGAAGATAAGACCTAAGACATGTAACGTGTTCGAGACTTCGATCTGATCCCTAACTCGAGAAAGATATAAGCCTATGGCCACTACAAGCCCGATAATTAATTTGCTAATAATACTTCTCGAGCCGTCTCAGTTCAACTATTCCCAAAAGTTTTCCCCTTTTGGAAACGTTTATAAGTGTTTGCCTTTCATAAGCAAAACAATACTCTTGATATTTATGATTAACATATATTATATATATTGCTTATGGTTTCGGACATATTTTTCTACAAGTTTGTTACACTAGTTCTAACCATAATAATTTAATTAAAATCTATATAATAATTTAGTAAGACTTAGGCAAATAACTATATACATATATACGAAACACTCTTTGCACGTGCGTCTTACACCTTCTTCCCATTGATATGCTCTTTATCTTGCACCTAACAATACCAACATATATACGTACATATAAGTATATAACCTAACTAATATTACATATTTTCCCATCGCTCTACTGTTTTATTCGTACGCCAATTATGTATAGATAACATTTATAATCTCATATTTTATTACCGACAGATAGATGACACTTGTTACACTTCTAATATATGCAATAAATACTTCATTTGGCAACATTTGATTTTAGTCAATTTCACACGTTTTCTCGCATTTACTATTTCAAACGTTACTATGAAGTGTTTTTTGTCGTCTATTTTAGTTATTTATGAATAACATCAAGCCGAAGACAAGTGGCCAGTGATAATTGTCATTTTACAAATCCTCAGATAACAGAGTTCGATTTTTTCCCGATGCAAAGGGAAGAAAAATAAAAGAATTATAGGATATGAAATTTGGTTATGGATCGGACCTTATCGATCCAATAATAAGAATGAAATTGACAAAAAAAAACATCATGAAAGAGAAAAAACTTAAAATTTACAACATTTAAATGTAATTAAATGTCTACTTTTACATTATTTTTTTAATCTAAATTCGACTACAAAAAATCATGTTATCCTAAAAATTTTAGGAGAAATTAGATGAAATAATATACGTATTTATATGCGTAACGAGAATTATTTATAGTTTGGAGTATATATTATCATTTATAATTAACGGAAAAGCTTATAGTTATATTTAAGGAAACTAAAATAAGAAAGAAAAAAGAAAAGAACGAAAAGATTACCACATTCACCTCGCGACCTTCTTCATGAAACAAACGTGGCCTCCTTCGTTTTCTCTTTTACTTATATAATCCACATTTTACATTTATACACTCTAATAATTTTACATACATATATAAATATAGATATCATTTTATCTCACAACCATCAACTAAACCTCATAAATTAATATTCATGTGGTGATCAATGGCTGATCAACAACGAAACCACAACACTTCTTATTCTCGTAGAAAATCTGTCACCGGAAAACGAACTCTTTCGTCATCATTAAACTCCGGCGGAGGAGCCATGTCAGCTACGACGGGGACAGGAACAGCTTCTCCTTGTGGAGCTTGCAAATTCTTAAGAAGGAAGTGTGCGAGTGGTTGCATTTTTGCTCCACATTTTGGTTCGGACCAAGGAGCGGCTAGGTTTGCGGCTGTTCATAAGGTTTTTGGAGCTAGTAATGTATCGAAGTCGTTGCATCATATTCCGGTGAATCGTCGTCATGATGCTGTGGTTACTATCTCATATGAAGCTCAAGCTAGACTCTCTGATCCTGTCTATGGCTGCGTCTCAACCATTCTTGCTCTCCAACAACAAGTAAGTTGCAATTAAGACGCGATCCATGATCCAAGCTCATCCCTAAAACTAGAGCTCAGTTAGTCTAATATTTGATTAGTAATTTTTCTAATAAGATATATTATTTTATTGTTTCTACGTTTGTAACAGTTAAAAATCAAACGTGAAAGTTTTGTGTCCTATAGGAATCGTGACTATTTTTTTGGGACTATTTATATATAAATATAAATTTTATGGATTTTTAGCGTTTTTCGTAGATTTTAAATTATTCACTAAAATGTTATGATTTATTCGTAGCTATACAAAAAATTTCTACAAATACATGTTCAGAATTTCTTTGTAGAATTTGTCTGCAAAAAAATTATATAGTTTGGTGTGATATTTTAGGATTTGAATTATAGATCGGTTGCAAGTGGTCTTTAGTCCAGTGGCAGTTGGTAAGTTCACTAAATGGCAGGCGCACATGCACTCGGGATCGAGTCCCACTTCCTGTATTATGCAGGAATTTGGCTAATGGGCCGGTCAGTTGTGGTCCATCATATTATCTGCCGTTGAAAAAAAAAAAAAAATTATAGATCGGTTTTGACGGTTCGGTAAAAATGATGCCCATAGTCTAATTTAATAAAAACATTTTATAACCAAAAATGTTATAGGTGGCCTCGTTACAAGCGGAGTTATCGGTGGTACAATCACAACTAATAAACAGTAGAGTCGCAATGGCCAACGTTATGCAACAACAAAGTCATCACCAACAACTAGTCGTTATGCAACAACCTGAATACTCCAACAACTCTTCCGCCTCCACTACTCTCGCCGGAGCCGCCATGAACAACTTCACCGTGGCCGCGGAGGCTGCAGCCGTTAGCTATGACGTCATGGCTCCGGTTAACTTAGAACATTCGTTGCAGCCAATGCCACCACATCAGTAAAGTAGAGGAGATCAGCATGAGGATGAGGAAGAGATTGGTGCTGATTTCTCGGTGGCTGTTGGTTCAGCAGCCATGGCTACGACGGAGGTTATATTTCCGGCGGAGGGGTTTCACCGGAGATGAATATGTCAAGTAGGTTAATTGTCTTTAATTTTATATATTTTCATTTTAATAATGTGTTTTTTACGTCCTTAATTATGTTGAGAAAGTGAATAATAATATTCAACAAACTTATACCATACATGTAGAATTTTAGTAAAATATTCGAGTGAGATGAATTATCTTAGATTTGAAATTAATTGAACTTTGTAACGTTCTTATACGGGGAAGTACTCTAGTCAAATAGTTGAGTGTCACGTCTTTTCCTATCTGCTTTTTCATCCGAATCCCTGAGAACTAATTTTATAACGTTCCTTTACGGGGGAAATATTTTTGGTCGGTGTTTAATTGATTTTATAATGGTTTTATATGGAGAAGTGCTCTGGTCAATTAGTTAAGTGCCACGTTTTTTTCTATCTGCTTTCACATCCAAATCCCGAAAACTGATTGATTTTGTAACGTATATACGGGAAAATGTCTTTCGTCGGTGCTTAAGTGCCACATTTACTATTTTTCCCAGCTGCTGTCGATTCTATTGAGTGCTTCATGTAATACTCTTAGAAGTTTGAATATAAATCAGAGGTTGTGAATCCAGAAATTTGAAAGAACCGGACTGGTTAAAAACCTGGTTCGTACTCAATTATTGGTTATTACTCAACATACTAAGACACATTGAAGATATAAGTACCACAGATTGTATACAATTATTGGTTATTGACTAATACTATTAACATTTTTGATGAATTTCAACAACACAAAAAACAATAAGCAACAACAAATAAACGTTACAAAAATGACAAAGAAGTTAGGTTTCATTACAAAGACTAGTGAAGAACACACGACCAAACAAAAATTCTTTTCTCTTTACCTCTCATGTTCTTCATATCCTGCAATTTACAACAACACAAACACCATATAAATCTCAGATCAAGAAACTCATTCAATCTCAAATCGTTTATTCCGTGAGTCAAGTATTTACCTGATTCACGAGGAGATTCGAGTGTAGTTATGTGTAAACGAGTTGGAGGAGTGGGAGGCGCAGGAGAAGGTGAGCCATGAATGCTTGGTGGATTGCTGTTTTGTAGCCAACCTTCTTGAACTTGAGAAGCAAACTGAAGATTCCACAGGACATCTTCAACAGAAGGACGTTCTAAAGGATCTTTAAGAAGACATCTTACACATATCTCCATCATTGTCTTAAGTGATTGGTCTGAACAAGCTCTATGAACCATTGGATCCACCATGCTCCTACGTGCTCCATCATCAGTTGAAAGACTTGCTTGTAACTACAAAAAAAAAAAAGCAGAGTGAATGAAGTAGATAATCGGGATATCGATTCTACTTTCGAGCTATATATCTAATGGCGTTACCTGCTCTTTTAGAACATTGATTTGACCCTTTGCCTTCAATGGCCTTCCCACTATAAGTTCAAGCAAGATCACTCCAAAGTCATAGATATCGATTTTGTCTTCATCATTGAAGATGGTGCCTTTGGGTCCCGTTCGAGATACTACTTGCCCTACCTTAAAAAGGAAAGCAGAACAGGTTTAACTTAAGATTCAAGAAACAAAAAAGCTTCAAATTATGTCATCAGTTACCTTTCCAAGACCTTCCACAAGTAATGGAAGATTATAGCTACTGATTTTGGCAGTGAGGTTATTGTCAAGTAAAATGTCTGTTATTTTCAGGTTGTTATCATAAACACCAGGCACAATACCAGTATGCAAGAACTGGATTCCTTTTGCTACACCTATCGCTACGCTTATGCGTTGTTCCCAAGTAAGCAATTTTCCCATATGTCCATCTAATTACATAGCAAGACAAGAGAATATCAGACGAAATTATTAGAACTATATAGTGTTTTAGTTTTTGGGACATGGTTCAATGTAATACCAGAAATCCAGCTCCTGAGTTCTCCATTTGGAACATACTCAAAGACAAAAAACATTCTGCTGACTGTTGAATCATCCAAGTAGCACTCGAAGCAGTGACCGAGCACACTAACTAAGTGACGGTGCCTCAGCTTAGCAATGAGCTCAATGTGATGCATCAGGTTTTGGGTGCTGCAACTTTTCTTCATTTTCAAACATCTAATTGCCACATAAGAGCCATCTTTCAACCTTCCTCTGTATATCTGAAGAGAACAATGAAAAAAATATGAAGCACACAGATCTTGTCTTACTCATCTCTTCAGAACATGGAAACTAAAGAAAGCTTAAGGCTTTGCTGCTATACCTGCCCTTGAGAGCCTTCACCCATGAAAGCAGAGGATTCAAAGTTATTTGTTGCATACTCGAGCTCTTCCAGTGAGAATGTCCTGTAAGCAGGAAGTCCAAGCGCTCCTAGCTTCATAGTTTGAGAGATATACCCTTCAAAGTATTGCAGAAACCACAAATAATCAATAAACTTATGTTATATGTTAAATGTGTGACAATATATGAGAGATTTTTTCGTCTTCTTACTTGCATCTGACAGTAGTTTTGATGTGTATCCCATTGAAGCATTCTCTGTGATCAATCTTGGGGGAGCTTTTGTCGCTGTTCTCTTAGCACTAAATCTCCTATGAACTACAAATAAGGCTCCTATGAGGAGAAGTACCCCGAAAATGCCTGCGGTTATGCTTAAAGTGATACCCAATTTGGAAGCTTTGTTTCTCCTCTGTGGCAGGATTCCAACAGCAAGAGCTTCATTGCTACAGAATGTAACTGGACGTTGATCTTGATTTGTAGCAGCCAAACAGTTCCCTCCATAGAAAACAGTTCTGCTAGTGCCGGAACTCACTTTAAGACAAGTAGGCAAACTTCCGGTAAGAAGATTTGATGACAAATCAACAAACATCAGCTGTGAATTGCAAGAAAGATTTGTTGAAAGCCGCCCGGTGAGTTTGTTGTGTGATATGTTCAAATAAGTTATGGCAGGAAGAGACATCAAGGAAGCTGGGAATGGACCAACGAATGTATTGAAGGAAAGATCCAAATGTTGGAGCTGATACAAAGAACTCACTTCTTCTGCTGAAACTGCAGATCTAAACTTGTTCTTTCTGAGTATGAGAGTAACCAACTTGTTACTTAACCGAGGAAACAAGGGTCCAAACGAGTTTCCTTCAAGATCAAGCACTTGAAGATTTGTCAAATGGCTTAAATCAGGTAAAACTCCATTAAAGCGGTTATTAGCTAAAGAAAGGACTCTAAGACCTGACAAGCTACTCAGTGAAGAAGGCAATGATCCATTGAGCACATTCTTTCTCAAACTCAACACAGCTAAACCCGGTAAAGAACCAATCCAATCTGGTAACTCACCAGAAAACATATTCTCATCAAGTATAAGTGTCTGAAGGCTAGTAAGTGACGAGAGTTCTTGAGGAATGGATCCAAAGATGAAATTGGAACTCACATTGAGAATCTCTAATGAAGATAAACGATTGATTTTCTCAGGTAACCGACCCCATAACCCGAGGGACACAAGGGTTAAAACTTTAACATCAGGGAGCTTAACAAGAGTAGTAACAAAAGAGTTTATTGAGAAACTCTTTGGTAACATATGAGTTCCTCTGTCTCCTATCATGTGAAGCTGAGTAACACTATCTTCATAACACATAACACTTAGAAAAGGACTTGGCTCAGAATTGCAGAAATCTGTATAGTTGTTCCAGCTGTTTAACACTTTAGGATAATAGAGAAGCTGTTGTAATCTCAAAAGGGTTTGAGATTGAGATGACTGAAGCTGAGTACTGCCATCAATGGAAGCTAAAAGCAGAACAAGAAGAAGTAACGGCATGCCACAAAAGAGTTTCTCCATAGCCACACAATAAACTCACATAAGCATCATCATCATCAGCACCTGCAAACAGTGGCACATTAAATTCAAGAATCTCATTTACATACAATGTACTTAAAAACTGAATTTGAATTCAGAACTGGGTCCACTTTTAAGATCTGAATATTCAACTTTTCCTCGTCAATGCATTAAACAGAAGAGAAGCTTAGGAACCAACCTTCAGAGTTTAAGACTAAGTAAAGAGGTAATTAAAAAAAGAAGATAATTTTGCATGTGAATTCCAGAAAAACAGGAAGAACACAACACCTGGTTTACAGAATCTCTTCTTTAATACACCTAGCAGAGGAAGAGAAGATGCAGGAAACTTTTAAGCACAATCTTCCTGGAAAAAAGTTAGTTTCATCAGAGAGAAGAAGAATGAGAAATGAGAAAACAAATCGTTTCCTTTAAGATGAAGAAATACCTTATACCTCTGCAAACATATGAAGGAACTGAAAAAGGAATATTGATTTTATTAAAAGGGAAAAAGTAGCAACTTGAATTTAAAGAAGAAAGTATAAAAAATCCCAAGAAAATCCTCTCTCCATCACAGGAAAATTCTTCAAGGGAGCTTATAAACATTCAAGATTCTTTCACGAGTGATTATTAATTTTATAAAGACGAAACAGAGAATAGTCTGGGAGTAATAAAATTATTAACTCAATAAAAGATGTTATATTAAAAAAAAAAACAAATTTGGAAATCAATGTAAAAACATTATAACAACCATACGATTTAGTAAACTCAGTGGCTACGACAGAGTTTGGTCCTCCTCTCTATCACGAGAGGAAGACAACAACACATTCTTTTAACAATTTATAAAAAATAAAGAAATACACTTTATTTTGGTTTTAACTATTTATAAAAGTGTTCACGTGCATTGTTAACAAAATAAAATAAATAAATAAACTCACGTCTGTGGCCGACAAATTTTTAATGATTTTTCATTTTTGTTTTATTATTTGGTTTTCACTATTTATGTTGTACGTAAATAAAATTATTCTTTGGAGATAACGTCAAAAAGAAAAAACCTAAGCATTAAATATCTTCAGATTTGTATTATCATCACTTTCGAAAAAAATAGGGACCAAAGAAAAAACCCACTCGAGCCAAAGCTGTGGCTAAGAAAAGTAAAAAGATGAAATGAAGAAGTAAAGATCGGAAAAAATATTCTTTAGGGCTTTAGGAGCATGGTCTACATTATTAGTTGACAACTTTATTATTTAAACTAGGATTATACGAGTCGTAATAATGCAAAATTGAATTGTTTTGATTGTTTAAATAATGTGTATTGTTAGTTCCGTGTTGATATTGTGAAATATTTATTTTCGATATATTTTTTAGAAGTTTGAAATCTGAACCGAAATCGATCCGAATTAGAGAAATTGAACCCAACAAAATATCTAAATATATCCTAAATTTATGTACCCGAAAAACCAAATTCGATCCGAACCGGAGCCAAATCAAGAACCAAATTTTAACTTTTAAGAGTTTTTATATTAATTTTTATAAAATTATGAATTTTTATATAAAAATATTCTAACCCGAACTCGATCTATACCGATCCGAACCACATCCAAAAAATAAAAGTACCCAAATAAATCTTAAATCAAAATAACTAAAATATCAAATTAGAGAACCAAACCTAACAAAATATCATAAATGGATCCGACATTTATGTACCATGAAAACTTAATCCAATCTAAACTGGAACCAGATCAAGAACCGAATTTGTTCCCTATAAATTTTTATTAATTTTAATTTTTTCTGATTTTTTCTAATAAATTCATATTAAATTTAAATTTTTATATAAAAATATGTAATAAAACCTACCTTAAAAATATTTGATAAAACAGAAACAAAATGAAAGTGTCTAAACCTATCAAAACCTACCTTATTGGCTTATAAATCTTAGGTTAAATTTTATCTTAAACTTTATAACATGGTCAAAATAAAAATATCTCAATTTACTTTTTCTATACTTAAGTTTCATACACATATTATAAGTATCAAAAACAAACCGAACCAAAGGAAAAACTAATAAAAACAGATTTGAAAAAACATAATTTAGGTTGAAAGAATAAAACCAACACAAAGCATAACAAGAAAAATGTAGATGACAAAGATGTCTGATAGTTAATATGTGCACCACACATATGAAAAAAGAGTTTTTGATTCATCAAGAGAATATCTCACGACTCTTAGTTTCAAAGTTGAAAATAATGTAGAGCGAAAGATTTGTTGATGTCTCGACAAAAACCATGCATAGACCAGATTTCGTTAAGTTTTGAAAATGCAAATAAAAAATAAAACTATCTCAAATCGGAAAAAGTTGACCCCGACAATTAACTCTTTTTTTATTTCACTTTACTTTTTTCTATATTTTAAAAAAGTTTTATATACATATTAATGTTAGGGACCTTAATGTAGAAATCAAACTAAACCTAAGCAAAATGAATAGAGTCAAATATAATAAGTTTAGGATTTTTTAGGCAGATTAGGCTTAAAACCAAACTTAATCAAACCAAACTGAAAGGTAATTAATTAATTAATTTAAAGGTAAAAGAGAAAAGTGAAGTAGTGGCACAGACTGTAATGTAATCTATCACACGATGTCATCTCTTTCACAAACATCACATCAGTCTTTTAAGTGACACATGTGGGTCCCAATCATCTTCCTTCACTATTTTTTTCCCTAATAAAATTTTCTGGAAAACAATATAATACAACAAATTACCTCAACAAAAACTAGTAGCCGAATTTATTTTATTCGGATGGTTAGGATGATCCAGCTAATAACTTTGCACTATAGTTCGATTCATACTTATTGTATTATGATAGCTTTAAAAAAGTTTATATGGGTAACTTTATGTTATGGATCGAGTCTTGTCGATCCAAGTGTTTGAAAAGGAAACAAAAACTAGTAAATGTATTTAGAGTTTACAAATTATTTAGAACAAAAACCAGATGTATTTTTATATCTTAACAACAAAGTCTGTTGACCACTCACGAGCCCAAGTGATTTCGCTTTTTTTGTTTTGTTTTGTTTTATTTGGAGATATATAACATACAATATGATAGAGCAAAGCAATGTAAAACTCTATTTCTTATTGAATATCGGAACCAAAAATCTATACCATGATTCACAATATGCCAAAAGATACAAAATCGATCATGACTCTGTTATTTAAAGAAGATACAGAGTCTAAACCAGAACAACGAATTAACAAACTTCACAACCAATAGCAACTTGCCACGTCATCCAGAAGTGATCTTCAACGTTTTTGTATTCTGAAGCTCTGTTTCCGAGTTCGATTCCGTCTTAGCTTGATTAGATACAAACTTTTGTCTAGGCATGGCACAATACTTACAAACATATAGAAACAAATTTCTGTGAAATTTTAGTACACGTAGTTATATATACATCTTTTTCAGTTAGATTTTTTTGCCCATCGTATTCGAATAAATCTTTCAATTTGAATTTTTCCTTCAATTTTTCATATTTCATTTTTGGTTAGTTTTGTTGTTTCTGTTCGTCACATATCTCAATATAGTCAATGCCGTGTTAACATATGGTTTAAATAAAAATAAAAATCATTGGTGCAGCTTAGAAACGACTGATCAACTTTGGAGTATATGAAATAAAATGTGGTTATTTCCAATTTCGATTAATCATATGTTATGTCTTGCTTTTCTCACATATATAAACATTAAAAATTCAATTATTTGTAGTAAGCGAAATAATTGAATACTATATGATATATATTAGGTTAATTAATTAGAAGGTGTGTGTCATTTTCGCCTTAGATGTCTAATAAATTAGGTTAAATGGTTTGTTCAGTGTTAGATTTATTGCATATTTGTTAGGTAAGTCGTAATCATGAAGATCATTTGCTAAGTTATTGACCAATCCTCAAGTCTAATGCCATATTGCAATTTATACAATAACAAATTATCTCGTACATTTTTTTTGTTGTTGTAATTTGTGTTTTTAGAAATTATAAATATGTCAAGTTGCTCTCAGTCTGGTGGGTTATGATAATCTAGCTAATGACTTGGCACTATGGTTCGATTTCTACCCGCTGCATTATGGTAGTTTAAAAAAGATTATATGGTGAGTTTTAGACTATGGGTCAGACTTTGTTGATTTAATTGTTGAAAAAAAAAACTATAAATATAGATGAGTGTTTTTGATTAAGAGTTTTGCAAATAGCATGTGTCATATATTTGATCTATGATCTGTAACAACTAATGACACATGTTTTTTTCAGTTCATTTATCTGTATTTGTCCATTTCGATATTTGTTTTACTTTTAGCAGCTAGATTAACTTATGATTGCAAAATGCCAAATGGTGAAATGTAATCTCTGGTTGTGTCCAAATAACAAGTGGGAGTGTTTTGTAAAAGTGTGTTTTTTTTTCTCTGTTTATGAAAAATATCAGTGATTTCTCTATAGTTGGAATCTTATGAATTACTTAGAACTAGTTGGGCTAAATGTCCATTTTAGCTTCACCTTTACCCTCAGAAGTTAGAACTAACAGGCAGCAACGACCAAAATCTAGTCCCTTATAATATTCATATTAACAATATATCCAATCATCAGATATGTTTATTTTATTAATTATAAATCAAAGATACAAAAGATATTTAGATGAAGATTACGAATCCATTTAACAAAAAAAGAAGAAGAAGATTAAGAATCCCAATCTAATCAAATAAGAGTGCATGTATCATAAATCCATCAAATACATTATTGCATACACCAAGTTTTCTTTTTGGATTGTCATCTTTGTCTGTCCTAAAACAGCAAATGTCCCTCTATGGTTGAAAGAACCATGAATAGGTTTAAAAATATGTGAAATAATATATTTTTTTGTATTTATAGAAAAAAATAATATCATCATATCCTTCAATTAGTCATTTTTTATTTTTATTTTTGTAAAATCTATATGTTATATATGTTGATCAAATTGGTGAAAAAAATTTATTTACTCTTGTTTTTACTTGAATAGGTAGCTTATATTATTGTGGGTGACAAATGGGTGAAATGAAATCATTAATCTCTAATTGTGGCAAAATACAGTATTTGTAAGAGTTTTGTCCTTTTTAATAAATTTGTGAAGTTATGGGTCTATTTTGGAAATACTCTAAACTATTGGGACCAAATGTAAGTTTTGCCTCTTTTACTTCTTCACTCTATTGTCGACTCTTTACCTAAGAGGATCGTTTCAAGTTTTCAATTTTTGTTTACTTGAAATCGATCGCCGGTTCCTTCAGTCCGCCGTTCACACTCTTCGGAAACATCCATCCAATTTACATTTGGCTGAAAGCATGAGGTATGTGTTCGAATTCTAGGGTTTTTGAAATTTACTCAAAGGAATTATAAACCTTGAATCAAATTTGGTTTATGTTGGCTAAACCCACAAAAAGGTTTGGCGTGATTTGTAATCTGAGTTTGACTTCCTCATCACATTTTCTCTAATTAGAACATAGCAAGTTCTTATCTTTTACTTCTTTAACTATAGGGTTTCTCATTAGAGTTTTATTGCACATACCTTTCAACTTTTTGGATAATGATTTCCAAAGAAATCATCCAGATCATGCACTTGTCACAGTTTCACATTGTTTGATTGGCTTTCAGCATTCATACTTGAAATGTTAAAGCATCGACTTTTGTTCTACTTGTCAAGTCCAAAATTGATTTTTTTTGTGTTAATCTTCTCTTTTAGTGTGTGATTGGGGTGGTATGTTTCACAAAGTCGTCTGAGTAGAGTTACACAGTATAATCCGACTGTTGTTTTCACCTTGTATGCAGTCGTAACCCGGAGGTTCTTTGGGCTCAGCGTTCTGATAAGGTTTACCTAACTGTCGCCTTACCTGATGCAAAGGACATTTCAGTCAAGTGTGAGCCTCAGGGTCTATTCAGTTTCTCTGCTCTTGGTGCCCAAGGCAAGCGCTTTGAATTCAGCTTGGAGTTATATACGAAGATTATGCCAGTACGTCCCATTTCCTCGCTTCCTAGTTTTATAGCGTTCACACATGATTCTTTTAACAAATGTCCTATGTTATGTAATATGTATGATGCAGGAATATAAGCAGAATGTAGGGCTAAGGAACATCATATTTTCGATTCAGAAAGAAGAGAAAAGCTGGTGGACACGACTGCTGAAATCAGAAGAGAAACCTGCACCTTACATCAAAGTTGACTGGAATAAATGGTGCGATGAGGATGAGGAGGTCAACTGTAAGTCGAAGAAACTTATGTTACATGCCACAGTTCTCTTTTCAACTCAATCTATAGGAATAATCCAAAATTTCTTATATTTACTTTCCAAAAATCCGGGTTCACTTTTTTTCTGTATGAGCCCTTGAACTCAACTTTCCATATCTCATGTTCTCACACGCTAGGTTAAGAAAATTTACACCAATTTTGTAGACAACAGACAACAGATAGAAAAATCACTAGCGGACTGATCTCTTTCACCATTTCTAATGATAAACTCTTTTTTTGTTTCTGTTTCAGCTGAAACGGCCTCTGATGATGAGAGTGCAGTAAGTGTTTCCTCATAATCACTTATTTCTTTGTACTGCAGTTTAGTAAAGCCACCCCTGTTTGATTAGTTTCCCTCTTCATTTCCATAGTTTGTTGATGAAGATGGTGAAAGTAGTGATGACGATGGAATGCTCTGTAAGTTTCAACATTCTTGATCTTCTTACCGTAATGATATTTGTAACATATCACAAATTACATATGTGCATACCTGCTAGTAGAGACTGAGTGAAGGTTGATGGATTATTGTGCTGAAGGCCATAGTTGTAGTGGCATTGTCCTATGAATTCAGTTCTTGTTGGTACCAAATTTCGAAGCTGAAGTTTCCTTTAGACCTTGAAATGTAAACTTTTTTATCTGCCTCCTTTTGTGATTACTGATCTTAAGCAAAGCATTATATTTGGGCAGATCTTCCTGATCTGGAAAAGGCAAGAAGCAAATAGCTTAACCGCAACAACAACCAACCAACTCAGTTTCAGAAGCTGAAGAAAACGTAAAAGACTAAGAAGTAAGAACTGAAGCAGAGTTGTTTAGTATGATCTGTTTGTTTTGTACCTGACTAACTAGTGCCTGCGGTTTACTCGGGTTAACCTCTGAAATCAGCTAATTTTCCAGTTTCTCTGACAGAATCTACATATTTTTTGGTTTGGTTGGTCCACATCAGATACGTTTTCTAGGTTTGGTCCGGTTAGAGTTCGATATAGAGTTGTAGCTAGTAAGTCATGTAAGCAGTGGACTCGAATTTCATTTCATTAGCTTTTATGGATATGAAGCTTGTGCTTTATATAGTTTGTGTGTATTTAGATCTATTTTCACCGACAGGAGACAAAACCATAGCAAAGTAAATGCATGTACTAATGGGTGAATTTGACATATGTTGGATATAGATAAAAATCATACAATATTGAATAATCTTAGTTCAAAACAAAGAATATTCGTACTAGTACTAGTTGTACGCAGTCCAAAAGAAGATAGAATATTCTTTACTCAGATAGTTAATCATTTTATTCTTGACTTCTTTACACAAGTTGAATCATCGTTAAAAGTTGGATATTCTTACAAAAAAATATGTCTAATATTAAGTTTGAAGTTTCAATGTTTGGGCACCAAACGTTGGAATCAAGAAACAAGAATATGACCAACTTCTTTTTTTATTTCACTGTCTACATACGATTTTGAATGATTGAATATGACGACTAACATGTTAAAAAATCAAATAGCAATTTTATTTCTTCTTGTCATGAATACATGTTTAACGTCTATAAGCAACCACTTAATTATTTTATAAAATAGGTTTAGGTTTTAGATTTTATCGAATGAGTAAAAAACAATGGTAATATGTTGTTGATTCACCACAAGAATTAAACCAGTTCTTCAATAAATAAAAAACAAGGAAAAATTAAGTAAATAACATGTTTTGAAAAATAAATTAAGAAACTAACATATAGTTTTTGAAATTAAGTAAATAACATAGTCCACATGGGTATTTATACCAAATTAACCTTGAGAGATTGACCTACTTGTTTGTTTGTGAGACAAAACATTAAATGTGAGGTCCATGCATTTCATATTTTGTCTCCGAATTTGTTAACCATTATTGCATAAATTATCTGCTAATACATACATTATTTGATAAAATAATAGTTAGCAGTTAGGTATATCTACCAGATAATGAAATGTTGTTAAAAACTCTAATACATATAAAATTTTTTGTTGATAGTTAAAAACAATTATATATTATCGGATATAATAATAGTTAAATGATAAACACTTCTAACACATACAACAACTCAAATTTAGTGGCCCCATCACACCATAATCTTCACGTGACGAACTCAAATAGTGATGATAACCATCTTGGGGTTAAATCAGTAGTTAACGAATAATTTAACTGATAACTGGATAATTATCAGATAAAATAATAATTATCGGTTAAGTATTTCTATATTACATGATAAATAAATTGTTAGATATTAAAAACTGTAATAAATCTAATAATTTGATATTAAAGTTACACATCATACTTTCAATCTTAAAAAGATATCAAATATATTATGATATTCATATCTGATAATCATATATTTGATTAACGGATACATTATGCGTTAATATAGATAAGTTAACTGAAAACTGGATAATTATTGGATAAAATAATAGTTATCGGTTAATTTTTTCTATATTGTCTGATAGTTATCGGATAAAATAATAGTTATCGGTTTATTATCGGAAAATTTGTCACATCAACTTCATCTTCTTCATGAGAGTTTAAGCTGGCCTGCAACAATGGGGCTATTGGTAATTTTTTTTTTCATTTTTTCTTTTTGATTTTTGAATATTTGTTTCATATGTACATAGATCAATAAATAATCGAATTTGTGAAAAAAATGATAAAAAAATATTTTTTTTTCACTTTCTAATGTATTGATGTGTACACCAAAATTATGAAAAAATCATGAAAATTGTGATGCATCTTTTTCTATAGGATAAAACATGTATCTTTTTCTATAGGAAAAACCCATGTTTTATTGTTTCATAAAAAAACAACAATGGTGAAGAAGATATAGTAAAACAATTAATTTTTTTTTTTTTTTGGAAAACTAATTAATATTTTTAATTTTAATAAAATATAATATTTTTAAATGATATTGTAAGGACATAATGATCAAAAGTTTTTGCACAGAAAACTACAAATTTAGACTAGACCTAAGTATTCATTATAATTTCTCAAAAAAACAAATAAAAGAAGCCAATAAAAATCTCATAATCCTTTACCTACTTTGTTTACCAAACAAATCTTAACTTGTGGCTCAGTTGTTACACTGACTCGAAAAGAAAAAAAAAGGAAAAACAAAACCAAAATATAAAGCCCACCAACTCCAAGTGGGCCCATCCACCAATCCCGCTACTTCCTTCTCCTCCTGTTACACTCCATACATATCACACCAACTCCTTCCTCTCCTTCACGTTTTTATTCTTTTTTCTTTTTAATAACCGTGAAAATTCCGAAGGCTTTATAGGTCCGAAGACTTTTTTTTTCCCACTGAATTTATATTAAGAAAAACTATCATTCCAATATTATAATGATGAAATTCTAAACCGGGTGGAAAATAGTAATATCTCGGAAACTAAACCTAAAAGAGAGAAGTTATTTTAATAAACAAATGTCAAGAAAGACTAAGTTAGGATCAAAATTGATCGAGTCGAGAAGAAGATACTCTGAAGCCAAATATCGAAGACACTACTAGGCAAACTCTATAACACATTGAGAAACCTCCTATAACAAATCACAATACATCAATAATAAAGAATATGCTTCTATTCCGGCAAGAAAGAGAACCACAAATCTTTCGTAAATGGTTGTCACAATGACCGTTGACGTCTCAATATAAACCAAATGATGACTAGACCTCGATCAAGTCTTGGTGTACAGATAAGGAGCGAAACAAACTTCAACACTGCTGGAACTAAACCAAAGAACAGCACCCGATTGACCCGGAGAAGAACCAAACGATAAACCTAGGGCAACAAACCCGAACATCGAAATCCGGACCTAACTTAGATCTAAATAGAGACTAACCCATAAACTACAACATGATCAACAATCCTAAACCGGCAAAAAGGAAGGTGAACTAGACACTAACCACAGATCTGAGAGAAGAATACCCGGTAAAGAAACCGACTAAGACGATGGAGCACCACCATCAAGACCAAGCTTCACTGTGACAGAGCCCCTCCTCCAAGATTGAGCTTCGACGAGGAATAGATCTTCCCGCGAAGACCCACTGATTGGAGAAAACGTGGAGGCAGAGATGGATATCCACCATGACTGCTGGATCTGACCGCAACACCACGAGGTTATCCACGAACTGTCGGTTAAAGCCCTCCCTCAACGAAGGCAAGAGATCTAAACAAGAGATTAAAAGGGGGATACGGCGATAGAGCTGGAACTAATGGAGCCTCCAGTCGCCTCTCCCCAGACACAAAACAACGATGGCATTAGGTTAAGTCGAGAGGGTTTTCAATATAGGTCCAAAGACTAATCCCTTAGAATCTTATATCCATTTTTGTATTTTTAATATGATTAGATAGCCAAAAAGACTTGAATCCAGAACTCTCTCATATAAAAGTTACCACTAGACCAAGACGACTACATAACCTAATATATAATGTTTGATTTATAACCCAAACTTTCAATATTATTATATAAAGTTATACATTTTTTAAAATCAAAATCCAGTAACAAAAAGTGCAGAATTTAATTTTAACCATTTTGGGAAACTCACATTCCTACTTTATTATTCATTATTGCTACACTTTTATTAATTACTAAAACTATAAACTATTACTTAATTTCAGAATATTTAGCATAATAAATTTCTAACCAGCTTAGAAATTTAGTTTAGAAAATTTTAGTAGTCTCATGTCATCAAAACAAATTTTTATTATTATTTAACTCATCGTTTACAAATAAACGTATAATTTTCAAATGTTTGTACATAATTGACCATCACCTTATTTTTACAATTTTCAAGCTCATAGCACAACAGAATCTGAGTTAAAACGTGCTAAATACATGTATTATACGGCCCATTTATATTTATCATAGTATTTTAATTAATATACGGTGATTATGAATGTGTAGTGTATTTATATATTAAATTTAATAAAAAAATATTCCGCCACCACCAGGGAAAGTGAGAGAGAGTGAACGATGTACAATCGCTTTGCTATAAATAACTAAGCGCACAGGCACTCTCCATCGTCGCTCTCTCTTGTCATCTCTTTGGTATCTCTTTTCTCCGATTCTAACTCCTTAAGGTACGCTTCCGATTTTCCATGGCTTCCGCACAACTATTTCTCTCTTTCCTTTTCATTCTCTTATTTAGCCTTCGGCCTTTTGTTTTCCTCTCTGATTACCCACCCCCATTTCAATTTTCTCTGATTTCGCTTTTTCGCGTTGTGAATTTTAATACTCTTACCTAATCCGGTGAGTTAGTTTATTATTTCAATCACCGATCTGGTTAGTTTATTATTTCGATCACCGATCTGGCTGGGATTTTTGATTTGAACAGATTTGTAGATTTAGCACCGGAATCTCTGTTTTTGAGTGGTTGTTAGTTGTGATCATTTTTGGACGATTGGTTTCTGGATTTTTCTGCCTTCGATCCGTTTCATAGTATCTCTGGCTTGAAGATTCGTGATATCTATATCCGGAAATTGTTTGTTTCATCTTAGAATCTTAGACTGCTTTTCAGTGTGGAATTATATCAATTTTAATTCATCAAGTGCGACAAGAACTGCAAAAAGATTCTTTTTATGCCTTTCTTTCAATGATTGAATGTTAAAGCCGTCTTTAGTTAATGGCTTTTATGAATGGTACTTCACCAATTTTTGTTTTTCTTTTAATATCAAATGCTAGGATAAGCTTACATTTTCAGGATCATACTTTTGGCGTGGTGGCTGATTTCTACTTTGTTTGTGGTTAAATTTAGTTAAAAAACAAAAACAAAAAAGTCAAAATGGCTTCCCACATTGTTGGATATCCTCGTATGGGCCCTAAGAGAGAGCTCAAGTTTGCATTAGAATCTTTCTGGGATGGCAAGAGCAGTGCTGAGGATTTGCAGAAGGTTTCAGCTGATCTCAGGTCCGACATTTGGAAACAGATGTCTGCAGCTGGGATTAAATACATTCCAAGCAACACCTTTTCCCACTATGACCATGTGCTCGACACCACCGCCATGCTCGGTGCTGTTCCACCTAGATACGGATATACCAGTGGTGAGATCGGGTTGGATGTTTACTTCTCCATGGCCAGAGGAAATGCCTCTGTTCCGGCTATGGAAATGACCAAGTGGTTTGACACCAACTAGTGAGTTTTCTACCCTTTTATCTTGTGTGTTCTTGCAGTGACATTCTTAGTGAATTTGTGAGTTGTGATGTTAACGTTCTTTTATTTCTATTTTGTTTGTTGCAGCCACTACATCGTCCCAGAATTGGGCCCTGAAGTGAAATTTTCTTACGCATCTCACAAGGCTGTGAATGAGTACAAGGAGGCCAAGGCGGTATGCACCATGATGCACTAATATTTTTGTTTTTTTTGACGTATGTTTTATTTCTTGTCTAATTGAAAGTTCTAATATGACAATGCGGTGTTGTTGATGCAGCTTGGTGTTGACACCGTCCCTATTCTTGTTGGCCCTGTCTCTTACTTGCTTCTTTCGAAGCTTGCAAAGGGTGTTGATAAGTCATTTGATCTTCTCTCTCTTCTCCCCAAAATTCTCCCAGTCTACAAGTAAGAGATTACTCCTGCTGTAATAGTCAACTGTTCTTTTTGACGCTGTGAAATATTTTTCTGACACGTTTGGAATGATGATTCTGTGCTCAGAGAAGTTATTGCGGAGCTCAAGGCAGCTGGTGCTTCCTGGATTCAATTTGATGAGCCTCTTTTTGTCATGGATCTCGAGGGTCACAGACTCCAGGCTTTTAGCGGTGCCTATGCTGAGCTCGAATCAACTCTATCTGGTCTGAATGTTCTTGTGGAGACCTACTTCGCTGATATCCCTGCTGAAGCATACAAGACCCTAACTTCCTTGAAGGGTGTGACTGCTTTTGGATTTGACTTGGTTCGTGGCACCAAGACCATTGACTTGATCAAAGCTGGTTTCCCCCAAGGCAAGTACCTCTTTGCTGGTGTTGTTGACGGAAGGAACATCTGGGCCAATGACCTCGCTGCCTCTCTCATCACCTTGCAGTCACTTGAGGGTGTTGTTGGTAAAGGTATTCTTTTTTTTCCAGAATCAGCTGCGTCATTTCCATATCGACACTCAATTAGAAGTGTATATTTGCTTCTTTTTTTTTTCATTAACCCTTTGTTGTTTTCTTTGTGCATTCGTGCAGACAAGCTTGTGGTCTCAACTTCTTGCTCTCTTCTCCATACTGCCGTTGACCTTGTTAACGAGACTAAGCTTGATGCCGAAATCAAGTCTTGGCTAGCTTTTGCTGCCCAGAAGATTGTTGAAGTTGACGCATTGGCTAAGGCTTTGGCCGGTCAGACAAACCAGGTATTGCAAAAAATTAAAAACATGTTTCTCTAGTGAACCATTAAATTTTTTTAAAACACACTACAATCCTCTAATTTGTCTCTCTTTCAGGCTTTCTTCAGTGCCAACGCTGAGGCTTTGTCTTCGAGGAGGTCTTCCCCAAGAGTCACCAATGAGTCTGTTCAGAAGGCTGTAAGTCATGCGTCAAACTCGACTGTTTATTCACATTGAGTGCCCTTTATACGAAAATATCTGTATTGATAATTTCTGTTAATCCCAGGCTGCTGCTTTGAAGGGATCAGACCACCGTCGTTCAACTGAAGTTAGTGCAAGGCTAGATGCTCAACAGAAGAAGCTCAACCTTCCAATCCTCCCAACCACAACTATTGGGTCCTTCCCACAGACCGTGGAACTCAGGAGGGTTCGCCGTGAATTCAAGGCGAAGAAGTTAGCCCACTAACTTTAATCTTTCGGCATTGATCCTTTAAGCAAGTTTTCTAAGTTCATCTTGATGCTAACTGGAACTCCTTAATTTCTCTACTAATAGAATCACTGAGGAGGAGTACGTCAAGGCCATGAAGGAAGAGATCAAGGCAGTTGTAGACATTCAAGAGGAACTTGACATTGATGTTCTTGTTCACGGAGAGCCTGAGGTGAGTCTTTGTCTGTTTCTAAACACTACTGTTTACCATGTTCTGTTTCTGACTCAGCCATGATTTGACGACTCTGTAGAGAAACGATATGGTTGAGTACTTTGGAGAGCAATTATCAGGGTTCGCATTCACAGCAAATGGATGGGTGCAATCATATGGATCTCGCTGTGTGAAGCCACCAGTCATCTACGGTGATGTGAGCCGTCCCAAGCCAATGACAGTCTTCTGGTCCTCAACAGCTCAGAGCATGACCAAACGTCCAATGAAGGGTATGCTTACAGGTCCAGTCACAATTCTTAACTGGTCTTTTGTCAGAAACGACCAGCCCAGGCACGAAACCTGTTACCAAATCGCTTTGGCTATCAAAGACGAAGTGGAAGACCTAGAGAAAGGTGGAATTGGAGTCATTCAGATCGATGAAGCCGCACTTAGAGAAGGATTGCCTCTTAGGAAAGCTGAACACTCTTTCTACTTGGACTGGGCTGTTCACTCTTTCAGAATTACAAACTGTGGAGTCCAAGACAGCACTCAGATTCACACTCACATGTGCTACTCAAACTTCAACGACATCATCCACTCCATCATAGACATGGACGCTGATGTCATCACCATTGAGAACTCTCGTTCAGACGAGAAGCTTCTCTCAGTGTTCCGTGAAGGAGTTAAGTACGGTGCTGGAATCGGTCCTGGTGTTTACGACATTCACTCTCCAAGAATACCATCCACAGAAGAAATTGCAGACAGAATCAACAAAATGCTTGCAGTGCTCGAGAAGAACATCTTGTGGGTTAACCCTGACTGTGGTCTGAAGACAAGGAAGTACACTGAGGTTAAACCAGCACTTAAAGCCATGGTTGACGCGGCTAAGCTCATCCGCTCCCAGCTCTCTAGTGCCAAGTGAAGAGCTTGAAGCCATTATTTCTACTCTTTCAGATTTTTCTTCATGGTTTGTGTTTGTTCAGTTTCAATAACTTTTCTTTTAAAAAGAAAATATTTTTAGCCAAAATGAGGTTTTGAGGTAATGAAGTCTGTCTCTATGACTTCATGTTTTATATTCATTTTCTCTTATGAAATATCCTTCTTTGTCTCTGGAATGAGAATACGAGGATTTAATTCTTATACAAAACTCCTAACAAGGAAAATATGTCAGTAGTGTTGTAGAGAATTAAAGAACTAGTTGACAATAATATTCCATTAATAGCTGTTATATGAAAGTAATTTGATCACCGATAAACTCCGTGACTGGGAAAGAGATACCATGACATCCAATCATATATGTCCACGTCATAAATTTGTGTCACGAGAGCTGACGTGTCACTCAAATATTCATCACTCTATTAAAAAAAGAAGTAATCAACTGAAAAATCCTTGAAAAATGAAGAAATTTTTGCAGAAAAAATTAGAATACACAGAAATTTTTAAAAATATTGAAAGGCTAAATTTTTTTATTTTTATTTATTTTAAAAAGGTCGAGATTTATCAAAAATAAAAATAAATAAATAGAGGTCGAGAGAGGTATCCTCAGTTTCGGACATTTGATGACTGTATATGACTTTTCTTGCTCTGACGTGTCATCACGAGGAGACTTTGTTTGTATAGCAAACTAGTTAGGTGGCTATAGAGAGAGATGAGGTTTGTTATGACTTCATTCTCTTCTCCCAGTCTTCATCACGTCACCAAATCATCTTCAAGGGCTTTATCGTCATTTTGTCTAATTTAATATTTAATTACTGAATTACCCTTAACTCGGAGATCTCTTCACCCGTTTTCTTTCTCCCTCTTTCATAAACTTTTATATGCCTGTGCGTCTGTGGAGAGGGTATATTCTCTGTTTTGATTCGCTTAACACGTTGAATTTTTCATAGAAGATTTCATTGCGTTTATTTATCCTCATTTTTCTATCTATTAAATATCTGTTTTTGATTTCGTCTCTTTTCTCTATCTCTTCTTAAATCCCATCAGAGCTTGATTTCAGGTAATAGAAAATTAGTTTCTTTTTGGTTTTTTTTCTTTTGTCTGATTATTTTAAACTTAATGGCAGTTTTTGGTTTGGAAATAAACAGCATCGAAAACGGTTTTTTTTTCAATTATTGGTAATGAGGGATTTTTTTCTCTGAAAGTTTTGAATTTGAGTAATGGGTTCCGTGTTTTTTGGATTTCCTCTCATGTTTTGGTAAGAATTGTAAGCTTTCTCGATCGAATTTATCTACTCATTGTGTTTTGGGGATCGGGTTTCATCTGTTTGCCATTCTCGATTAATGAGTTTTTGAAAATTGTTTCTGTATTGTTAGTTTGTCTTCGTCTAACTTCGATGAGAGATCTAAGTTGAATGTTCAAGGCGCGATCTTTTCCAGGGATTTTGTAGTGTCACCATTTGTGGACTGATTTTTACTAATTGTATGTTGCTTAAAAAATTTCCTTATTGAGTTCCTTGTTTAGTAAAAGGTCTAGTGTACTTATCAGTTGAAACATCTCTTTAGTTATGTTTTTTAGTGACACTAAATGAGATTCTTTGCTTTGTGATTTGTGGAAGTATCTGTCGCTTTGAACTGTTTCTTAGATTCATATTTCTGGGTTTGTTTATTAAGAAAAGGAGCGATGCTTTCCATAGCTTGGTTTACTTGTTTATTCTTTTTAGTCCATATTTCTTAGAGAAGCTGTTGAATATTATTAATGCCGTGTAATTTTGTAATCCTTGTCTCTTTTGATCAGGTCTTATCTGCGCTCCTTATGTAGTGATTGTGGAGATTTACGTACACTAAGCGTTTGCTTCAGAAAGTTGATTGATTAGCCAAGACTACGTTATCGAAACCGAGTCTTACTCTTTGGAGCTAATTGGTCTAGACTCTAGACACAACATTTGCAGCGAACAGAGGTTTTAGTGAGAATTCTTGCTTTCTAAAAGAAATATGGAAGTTTCAGTCTCTCCTCAAACTCAGAAGATACAAACTCCTCGTAAAAGCTCACTTTCAGAATCTACGAAAGATTTGTGGTTTGCCATACGACAAGGCTCATTGGTTGATGTGGAATCAGCACTGAACACACTGAAGAAGAGCGGTGGCAATATAAATTTAAGGAATGTCTATGGTCTGACTCCTTTGCATGTTGCCATCTGGAGAAACCACATTCCTATTGTTAGGAGATTGCTTGCAGCTGGCGCTGATCCTGATGCTAGGGTTTGTAACCATTCTTTTGTCTGTGTCTTCATATATCTAAGTATTTGTTTCTTCAGTTTATAACCTGGATTCTAAAGGTCCATGATTGTACTTACTCCTTGCTATTTACTTTTTATTTATTTTTTTCTGTATGGGATTTGGTTGATGCTCATATGTTTGTTGCAAATATTGTATTCATAATCTGACAGAAAATATTGTACAATGTATATTTCAGGATGGAGAATCTGGTTGGAGTAGTCTTCACAGAGCTTTGCATTTTGGCCATCTCGCGGTGGCTAGTGTGCTAATTGACGCAGGTGCTTCTTTTACTCTAGAAGACATAAAACTGCGAACACCGGTTGATTTGGTCTCAGGTCCAGTGGCTCAGGTCATTGGCGAGGAACAAAATTCGGGTAATCAAACTCTTCTAACGCAAAACCTTAATCTTATGGTCGCTATTTCTCATACAACTTTTGGCTGAAATGTTATGTTCATTGTCTTTCTTTTCAGTAGCTACGGAGGTATTTAGCTGGGGAAATGGTGCAAACTACCAGCTTGGAACGGGCAGCCAACATGTTCAGAAGCTACCCGGCAGAGTTGATTCGCTACATGGTTGTTTTATTAAGATGGTCTCTGCTGCAAAGTTCCATAGTGTTGCTGTTAGTTCTAATGGAGAAGTCTACACGTGGGGCTTTGGAAGGGGTGGCCGCCTTGGCCATCCTGAATTTGACATTCACAGGTATGAAATTGCTATTAATTCTCTGGTATGGTTGCTTTTTTTTGTTGAGGTTTTCTGTTATTTACTTTCATCTCTACTAATTTTCGTGATCTAGTTTGTTGTGTCTATTAGTCTATATGGTATATTTCTTTTTGCCTATGACATTACCTTGAGGTTTTTGAAACGTTATGTAAACCAATCGAGTTTATTTTCTGTTTTTGCTATCTTAGTGGTCAAGCTGCAGTCATCACTCCCCGCCAGGTGATATCTGGTTTAGGATCTCGTAGTGTGAAGGCGGTTGCAGCAGCTAAGCACCACACTGTTATTGCTACAGAAGGCGGGGATGTATACACTTGGGGTTCCAATAGAGGTAAAACACTCATTAGCCTCCTATTTCCCACTGCATGGAATCTCTAGTGCTCTAGTCTACTCTTCAAGTTTAGACCTCTAAGCCCACTTTCTTAGTTCATCTCAATTAGATGGAGCTTTGTCAATTCTAGTTGGTTGCCTTACAGTATTTTATCCTAGAGTGTGATGTTGTTGTAATGCTCCTGTAGAGGGTCAGCTTGGTTATACCTCTGTGGATACTCAGGCAACACCCCGCAAAGTGACTTCATTGAAAACAAAGATTGTAGCTGTTTCTGCAGCAAACAAACATACCGCTGTAGTTTCAGAGTGCGGTGAAGTTTTCACTTGGGGATGCAATAAGGAAGGTCAGCTTGGTTATGGAACCTCCAACTCAGCATCAAACTATTCTCCAAGATTGGTTGATTACTTGAAAGGAAAAGTTTTCACGACTGTTGCGTGTGCAAAATATCACACCCTAGTGTTACGAGATGATGGAGAGGTAAACATTCTTACTACATCTGTAATTAAACGTCTTAAAATTCTTATGTAAATGTATAAAGTTTATGGAATGCATGATCATGAGAACTTAACTTGGATACAAATTTATTTTTCTTTAATATTTCTTTCTTTCTTCTGTGACTAGGTGTACACCTGGGGTCATAGGCTAGTGACTCCAAGACGTGTAATTATTTCACGGATTTTAAAGAAAGCTGGGAACACACTATTGAATTTTCATCGAAGGAGACCTCTTCGATTAACTGCAATAGCTGCGGGAATGGTACACAGCTTGGCTCTAGCAGAAGATGGTGCATTGTTTTATTGGGTTTCTTCTGACTCCAATCTTAGATGCCAACAGGTCTGATTCATCTTTCTCTTGTTTTCTTAAAAATTTGAATTAACTCAATATGACTCGCATAGTAATAAAAAACTTTGTTTAATTCTGATCCTTGCAGTTGCATTTGATGCATGGGAAAACAGTTGTGAGCATTTCAGCGGGTAAATACTGGGCATCTGCTGTTACTAGTACAGGAGAAGTTTACATGTGGGATGGGAAGAAAGGCAAAGATATGCCACCGTCTGTTTCTCGCATCCACAACTTGAAAAGGGCAACCACAGTTGCTGTTGGTGAAACACATCTTCTGGTTGTGGGCTCTCTGTATCATCCAGCCTATGCTCCTTCTGTGGTTAAGAAGTCTCAGACAGTGGAAGCTGATCAAAGTAGGGAAGAAGAACATGAACTGGATGAGGGTTTTATGTTTGATGATGTGGGATCTGTGAACGAGTTGGAACATGAGAAACACGATAATCCTAAGGAGAGGACAGTACCTAGCTTGAAAAGTTTATGTGAGAAGGTGGCAGCTGAGTGTATTGTAGAGCCACGAAATGCTATTCAACTGCTTGAAGTTGCAGATTCACTTGGAGCAGAGGACCTTAAGAAATACTGTGAGGTAATGCTAACCTTCCTTTGTGATGATTTACACTGAAGGGGCAGAGGTACAAAGAGAAGTTTATGTTCTGGCTGATGATTACCTTATATGTCTGTTCTTCCTGCAGGACATTGTGATCCGAAACCTTGAATTTATTTTGACCGTTGCTCCCCACTCAATTGCAAATACATCACCTGATGTTCTTGCCAATCTTGAAAAATTACTGGATGACAGATCATCCGAAACATGGAGCTCCCGAGCACTTCCAACACCGACGGCCACATTCCCTGTCGTTATAGATAGTGAAGAGGAGGAAAGTGAGAGGGACATTCTGAGAACTCGTGACAACCATGTGAAACACTTTTCCGTTATTGCTGAGGGAAGCACTCGAATGGATTCGTTCTTGAAACCAGAAGATGAGCTGGCTCAACGGAATTCCAAAGAAGTCCGAGCTTTGAGGAAAAAGTTGCAACAAATTGAGACCCTTGAAGCAAAGCAATCAAGAGGACAGCCTCTTGATGGTCAGCAAATAGCAAAACTTCAAAAGAAACTAGAAATCGAAAGTTCACTGGTAGAACTTGGTATTCCTATTAAAGAGTCGCTAGAGGCAAAATCATCATCATCTCTGCCACTAGATGGAAAGGCCAGCAAAAAGGGAAAAAAGAAGAAAAGTGGAAAACAGAGGTTTCCACAGGTTGAGACATTCCCTGATTTTGGTGAAGTTAAAGTGGAAATAGAGGCAATGCAGAAGAAAGAAACTGAGGAGATCTCTATCAAGCCAAAGGTTAGTTTCAGTATCGGTTTTAAAATGTCCTTTGTTGAGATTTGCTCATGTTAGTTTAAAGTTTTAAGGATCCATCTGCATCAGCTGAGTTATTTTTGTTTTGTAATCCTTCTAATAGGATGGTATTGCCGTGTTGGATACGACCATTATTATTAGCGGGTTCCCCAAAGAATCAGACTTTGTCTCACTCTCGCAGAAGAAAGATAATCCCCCTGATACGCCGAGAAGCAAGAAAGTTTCCACGGCAGGGAACAAGAAGAAGAACAGAAAGGGTGGGCTTTCCATGTTCTTAACTGGTGCTCTAGATGATGTCCCTAAACCTCCTGTTGTTTCTCCACCAAAGCCTAAGATTGAAGGTCCTGTGTGGGGTGGAGCTAAGGTTTCTAAAGGATTATCTTCCCTCCGGGATATTCAGGACGAGCAAAGCAAGACTCAGCCTCACGAACCTGTTAGGACTTTTAAAATTCAGTCAGGCGATGATTCTTATGGTAAACTCGAAGGAAAGATATTACTGAGTTCCTTCTTGACTTCAAAGCCAATTCCAGTGGAACCAGCCAAAAGTTTGCAGCAATCTGATATGGAAAGAGGAACTCCTCCTTGGGCTTCTTCTGAGTCTCCTCATCACTTGTCCCGACCTTCTCTCAGAGATATCCAGATGCAAGAGGTTGGTTGTTCCCCTGTTTGAATTTGTTACTGTTTTCAAAGAACTAGACCAGATTGTCTTGTTGTATCACAGTTTTGGTTTGAAAGTTCATCTTTCTCTTAATGTCTTTGTCTTGTCTAATGCAGGTGAAGAAGCAACAGTCTCTGTCCCACAGTCCAAAGACAAAAACATCAGGGTTCACTGTCCCAACCGAGCAAGGATCTCCATCAGACTCACCTGGAACCAATCGCTGGTTCAAACCAGAGATAGATGCTCCATCATCAATACGATCAATCCAGATTGAAGAAAAAGCCATGAAGGATCTCCGTCGTTTCTACAGCAGCGTGAAGGTAGTCAAAAACCAGCCTTGGTGAGTGATGACTGAATGAGACAACACACTTCAAGTAGTCTCATTGTCACAAGTGTTGTAGTAATAATTGTACAGATAATGTCTCCATTGTACATTGGGTCAACCACTTTTTTTTTTTGGTTAAGTCTCTAGTAGTAGCTTTCAAAGTGATGGTCATGTTTAGGCACATCACTGATGTACCTGAAGCTCTTTATTAGTCTTCACAAGCCATTCTAGATGTACTTTAGTTTTTTAATAAAATTATAAAAGCTTATATAATTGTTTCTATTTCCTCTTTTGCATGACTAAATATATAACCAGCGTGGACCAAATATGTATAAAGGCCTAAAATTGATGAGCCCAATAAGATTTTACTAGGCTTACAAGGCCCAAGAATACCCACTAATAGGCCGTTGGAAATGAATTGTACGGAAAGGCGTTTAAGACAATCTAGAGCCCAATAACACTTTACTAAAGCCCAATCAAGCTTACTAGTAGGCGTATACGTGAGGCCCATTAAAACGCAAGCGCGTTAACATCACGGACCTAAGAAGCGTAAACATTCCTTTTGCCAAACCCACGCGCACTATTAGCGCGTTTCGCGCGTGAGTGTAAAACCCCTGGAATATTATAACCCACCGATAGGGTCCTTTTTGAACAAATTAAAGATTTAGATACCTCAGAGCACGTGAGGAAATATAGATAGACTTTCGAAGTCAATTTTCTTTATAATATTAAGAAGAGTCACGACAGAATAAGGCGCGTGACCGGCTTCCCTTTTATAAATGGGCTTTATTTTTATTAATGGGCCTAACGGCCCTCTTACATGTATTATGTAATATCAGGTTTCCTTGTGTATCAAGAAAGCTTTGAACATAAAATGTCAAAGTGAAATCTCAACCGTATGTGACAATCTCATATTTTTGCTCTATTTTATACGGTAACGTAGCTCCTGTTGTCTCTTTTCTCTATTGATTATCTCCTCTTCTCTTATTAGTTTTAGGATAATAAAGAGACAACAAAATAAAGAAAAGAACAAGAGAGATCTGGGTTTATAACAAAACCAGGTTTGGTTTCCTCTAATTATGCCCATTTCTTCAGTTTTTCTTCAATGCAGTTTAAGGTCTATAATACATTTCATGGTATCTGAAATTTGATTGATTGTTCGGCAAGAATCTTTCTCCTTTTGTAGATCTTTTCCTCTGTTCAAGTTCCCCGACAATGAACGACCTCTTACAGGTTTGGACATTACGTTATCACGGCGATTTCTGCCTGAAGGGGTTCTTGAGATGATGTGACAAATGTTTTAATGGTACAGGGTTCTTTAGAGTTCTCCAGGGATCGCTCTAACAGAAGCGATATTGAGTCAGGACATGGCCCAGGTAGCTCTGGAGATTTCGGGCTCTCTGGTTTCTTCAAAAAGGTTATCAATCCCTCTGTAACTCTTCTCAATCAGATACAAATGTGTATGTGTAATGAGATCGTATTAATCCTTTAGGTCCAAGAAATTGAAAAGCAATATGAGAAGCTTGACAAGCATCTCAAGAAGCTTCAGGGAGCACACGAGGAGACTAAAGCTCTCACTAAGGCTCCTGCGATGAAATGTAATCCAAAACGAGTTCGATTTTAGTGCTCAGAAACAAGTTCTTGATCAAAAATTTCAATGAACTGAATTTGGTATCCATTTTCTGCAGTAATCAAACAGAGGATGGAGAGAGATGTTGATGAAGTGGCAAGAATCTGTCGTTTCATCAAAGGAAAAATCGAAGAACTTGATCAAGAGGTTAGGCTTAAAGATAGATACATTGTTGCATCGGTTTCTATGATCTGTTTATCTTATTAAAACACGAATTGATCGCTTTAGAATCTGGAGAATCGGACTAAACCAGGTTGTGGTAAAGGAACAGGTGTAGACAGAACAAGAACAGCCCCAACTATGTGAGTTTTGCCTCTTAAATCTAAAGATTGTCTATATCTCTTCCAGTCCTCCTTAACGCTTTGTTCTTCGGCAGTGCGATGAAGAAGAAATTTAAGGACAAGATAGCTGAATTCCAAGTAAGTTTTAAAAAGGGCTTTGGCAAATTTTGAAGAGGAAACAACTCTTATGTTTGTTATCTGCAGACTCTAAGACAGAACATTCAACAAGAATACAGAGAAGTTGTCGAGAGGAGAGTGTTTACAGGTTTGAATTAAGATTCTGTTCTGAAGATTCGACAATGTCATAAAAGCTAACTGTTTTGTGGTCTTCTGATTCTTAACAATGCTTAGTGACTGGTCAACGAGCTGATGAAGAGGCAAGGACTCAAAATTCTGCTTTTATTGATTTTAATCTAATGAACTAGTTCATGATAATATATTATTGGGTGTGTAGACAGTTGATAGATTGATTGAAGCTGGAGACAGTGAGCAGATTTTCCAGAAAGCAATCAGGGAACAAGGACGAGGTCAGGTTGGTACTCTTCGGTATTAATCTTATTACCTATACAACACAAGACAGCTGTTACGTGTGTCTGAAGTCAGATGATTTGTTGGCTCTGTGTAGATAATGGATACATTGGCTGAGATTCAGGAACGTCATGACGCTGTCAGAGATTTAGAGAAGAAACTCCTTGACCTACAACAGGTAAACCTCAATCTGATTTACGAAAATCTCTCTGGATATTCATGATTCACCATCAATGTTTTCCGTATAGGTGTTTCTCGATATGGCCGTGGTGGTGGATGCACAGGGAGAGATGTTAGACAACATAGAGAACATGGTAACAATCTCTTTAGCACCTGTTAAAATGCCCTTTGAGCTTCAAAATTTTTCTTACTCTGTTTCTATTTATACAGGTCTCCAGTGCTGTGGATCATGTTCAATCCGGGAACAACAACCTAACGAAGGCAGTAAAAAGCCAGAAAAGTTCAAGGAAATGGATGTGCTTTGCTATTTTCATTCTTCTTATTATCATCATCATTACCGCTATCTCTGTTCTCAAACCATGGACACAGAAAAATGGTGCCTAGGGTTCTCTTTCCTCTGCCCTGCTTCTGAAGCTTCTGTATGCAACAGTATATATACGCACATGTATCATCGCATCGAATACCATTGACCTCCTACTATCACTACGAAAATGATGTATCCTTTTCACGGATCAATGAACTAACTATATTGCAAAGGCCAGGGTCCAACACCAATTTAGTGAACATCTCAACCTAATAAATATGATGAATGTGAACAGAATACGGAGACGGGAAATGTGTATATTCAAATTCTGTTGAAATGTACGTTTATCTTTTATATCTGTAGTGTGTCAAAACAAATCCAGAAAAAACTATTGAAGAAAAAGGGATAAAAGAATCTGAATTTGAATCTTAAATCAGATTTACAATGATGAGAAAAAGAAGAGCAAGAGATACCTCCAGCTTCACATTTGCTTTAAGAGAAGACCGTAGAGAAGGATGAAGCATAACCGTCATCCTTTGCTGCATCACTTGTTCATTCTTTGCTGCGTATGGGCGTCCAGAGGAAAGAGCGATATCTTTAAGAAGGTATTGATGTGTATAAAGAGTATGCAACTAACTGGCAAGGAGCTACTAACAAAAGAATAACACTAGACTTATTCTTAGAAAAGGGAAAAAAAGCCGGAAACTATAGAAAACAATAAAGAACCTCTATTTGTGTGCTTCTTCGCCTTTCCTGAAAGAATCTGGAAAACATTAAACCGAGCCTCACGGCAGAATTTACATGGTTGTCACGCTAGTCATTAGGGTCCCATTCTTCATCCTGGTCAAAAGCTGAAGCCACCTTACTTTTTGCAAACTCTTCTTCAGTTTCTGACTGTTCAGCGAGAAGGTCATGTTCATAATCAGGCTGATCACCATCCTCAGTTTTACTCTTTTCCACTCCAGCTGATTTCATCCATTTAGGGCATTCATCCTCACCCCCATAGAGAAAACTGCCATCATTCATCCGTATTTGCTTGGAATCCTCAAGAGCTGATGTTCTACATGAGCATTCAGGAAGTGGATGTGAAAGAAATGTCCTGGGTTTCGACAGCATAGCTTGCCTGATAAGCCCACTTTCACCCAAACTTGAGTTAAGATGTTTCCTCACACGAAGTGTCCAGTTACGGTTGGGATGGTACATGTCCTCACGCGTAATGTTTAAAAGTTCTTGAATAACTTTCCTGTTTGAGTTAATCAGTGAACAGTTAATAAATTTGCAAAAGAGAGATTCCATAAAAATTAGTAAATTAAAAGATGCAAGTATCAGCTAAATTTACGGATTAATAAACCCAAAATAATAAGAAGTTTATCTGCATACCAAGTGCGCAAACAACCTTTAATAAGAGGAAGGAAACTAAATGCAGTCATAAATTTTCGAACAATAATTCTACTTACCTGTCCAGTCTATATGTTCGTGAAGAGGGTCTTTCATAGAGCCTCTGACCCATCACCAAACTTGAAAAATCTGGCCACCCACTACCATCGTTGTTGAACCCAGGGAAAAACACATCAGCTTCTACAGAAACAGCAAAATCAAGGGCATCCCACAGTAATCTGTGTGCTTGATTCCTAAGATCTATAGGTGAGGGGCTTGGTTCTGTGTCATTCTCCGTAATCCAACCATACCATCCTTCTTTTTCGTGCTGGTAAATAGGTCTGTCAGGAGGAGGAGGTAGAGGTCGAGGCCGAGGACCTGCCTTGTTCCACTCTTCTTTGAGCTGTTTATCGCTTTTTCGAGAACGCATATCATATGTATTTTCTGGAAGAGGTGTCTCAGGACCAACCAATTCTGACAACTCCTCTGTGCTGCATAAAGAAGTCCGATCCACTAAATGAGGGAACATGGCACGCAGAGGGATTAAAACTCGTTGGCCACCAAACATTTCAGAACCAGCTAAGTATATGATTGCTTTTTGAGAATAACCCAATGCTTTCAAAAGAATTCCAACCTGAAAATTTTCAAAACCAATTAAATCTTGGCATCATAAAGCCAATTTAGTTCCATCAGAACAAAATTAAGTAAGCAATCCAATATGTGCATTATAATGTCAGCATAAGGGACACTCGGGTTTGAAAACAGTGTATCATATGGGAATATCACATGTAAACGCAAAAAATTTGATCATATATTTAGCCTCGGTAGAAACTCCAAGAAGTTAAGGACACCTAGGCCCGTTTTTCCAAGGCATTTTCAGCTTTCAAGGGATACCATAAATGCAGACATAAGGGCAACAAGTTAGAATAATATATCCATATAAGCAGTTATAGCAAAACTTGAGAGAAGCTCTGGGTACCTCTTCTGGCATGAGAGGACATAAGCCATTGTCCCTGCGCAAGCGCGAGTCTACAATAAGTTCTTCTGAAATAAACCTCTGCTTGATCATCTGAGCCCGTCGATATTGGATGAGTTCACTGTGAATATCCTTTGCGAATTAAAATGATGAGTAAAGTCAGAAACTAATTCATCATGTAACTCAATCACAAAGGGTATACTGGAGAAAAACGTAACTGATATAAACAATTTGTTCTATGAAAAGATACAGATCCAGAAGGTTGAAAAAATTAACCTGGAAAAGCTCAGAACAACCATGATATGCTAATCTCTCCCTCGCTAAGCCAGGGTGATAGGCTAGGAAAGGCTGACCTGATTTACGTAACCTAGAAAAGGGAAAACCATGACACATACGTACAGTCATTGCAAGTATTACTACGGAGTAATACACCTCAAGATCCCACGCTAAATTTAACAAAATGGCGACCCCTGAATTTACTTACTATAGTTCTCAGCTAGATATTCCATCATTACGGAAACAAAAGCTTAGCATCTAATGTTCTTTCCCTCCCTTAGTAATCCAAATACATAAATATCTCCAGTATTCGTCCCTTTCTTCACTAAATTTTAAATTGCAAGTATCACAAATACCTGTCAACTATCTTCTTGCCCAGAACCTGGATTTCTGAACGAAGCTGGAGGGCATGGAAGGCAACTCTACATCTTAATCTTTGAAGTTCAGGCATTGAAGTGGGCAAAGTTGACTGAAAAAAAAAGACAACTTCGTTGAGGAATAGTATAGTTTCAGAACAATTTCTTACTTTTGGTCACAACATACATTGACCAAAACGTGATACCACAAATGATGGTAATTAGCAGGCGAAAGATATCTACGCATAGATCTCTATACATTTAGAAGTCATAGATCTCTATACATATAGAAGTTACTGCTTACAGGATATAAGATTCTAAGGGAGAAAAAACACTCAGTACCTGCAAGCATCCCCCATCAGAGATGATCAATCCAATAACATTAGCTTTCTTTAACTTTGGCAATACATCCTCCAGGTAAAATTTTGGGGATGCAGAGTTTTTGGGCTTAAATATAGGGAACTCATTCCTTTTTCTGGCCGCTTTCAAGCTCTCAGGGAGGGTCTTCGTGACGATAACATCATTTTTAAGAAAGGCTATAAACTGCTCTTCATCATAAAGATAGGAGAAACTCTTGAATTTGTTGCTGCAAAGCATGTAAAAATAAACAAGAGTAAGAAAAGAGTTTGACACCAAGGCAAAGAAACACGCCTTAAAAGAAAATAATAGAGAAACATGAGGTTAAAGAACAACATAATTGTTAGGCTCACCTAATGCCTTTTGAGCGAAGACTTTCTTGAAGCTCCGGAATGACAAGAGTAGCATTTAAAAGTCTGGATATGGTGACAAGGTCACATATCTAGAAATTTGCAAAGACGTTATCAATATGCATAACAGGAAAAGTAACGAGGAATCTTAAAGAATTGATCAACTGATACGTACAGAAGATCGTATCTTGTCAAATCCACCAAATATCTTTGCATAAATGAAACCGTTGGTTTTTGAACTGGGCGCTGCAAGAAGACAGTGCCAAGAAACATTAAGAAATGGATACATTCCAAGGAAAAAATTTCACACAAGATCCCAATAGACTATTCATGCTCATAGAAGTATCAAAAACAACATAAACCATCCCTAATGGCCCTTTATATTCCTCTATCGTTTAATACAAAATGGTAAAAACACAGATGTAAACTACACACTACAGCTTGAAAAAGATTGAGCATTTAGAAAGTAATAATCAATGCAGAATAAGGAAACATTCCAAATCAAAGCAGCTAAAAATCAAAATTGTGCAATTTACGAACTTGTTTAAATGCATTTTGTGCATGCAATCAAATTTAGATACAGTACCAGGATAACTATTTCTTGGATTGGCATAGGGCTGCAAGGTCGCCAGCGATTTTACAGGCCGCCATAAATGTTTATTTTTAAAATCCTGCAAAGTAAACACAGAGCAAAACCAAAAAGGGTCAAACACGTTCTTTAATCTGTAATGTAGATTGAAAACCCAGAATCCAGTTCTATTCATATATACCTGTGCTCCTAACAAAGAATCAAAATCTTGCCAAAGGTTATCTCTTGCCGAATACGCCAATTGCACACCTGAAGACTTTGTCATCGAAAGATGAACAATCAGAGATCCCATTGATAAGATCAGCACTAAAAGCGCAATCCATTTTATTCTAGATTTGAAAACCATCTTCCACCAGCCCGAAATCGAGCTCCTTCACCACGTAGAGAAGCCTAAATCCGAAAGAACACTGAATTAAAAAACATCAAAATCAAGTGGCTAAGTCTTTTCACAAAACACAGGATTTGGAAGTACAAATTCCGAGAACGAGCTTCTCTTTTTAATTTAATTTACCCAAGACAAAGAATTGGAGGCGAGATCCAGGGTCAAACGAGGAAAGTTATCACTGCAACAGCCTCTAAATTTACGAACAACGAAGCACGCTTAGGATCTGATTAAAAAACTGGAGATTTCTCGCATCTTCTCAATCAAACTTTCCAGGGGAAAACAAACAAAAAACCCGTGCAGGTAGAAGAAGTAGATAAATTAAATTCAGAGTCAGATCAAGAGAGAGAGAAAGCGACTGTAAGAGACAAACTCACTGACAGATTTCCAGAAAATTGATGAACGGAAAATATTTCCTGCGAGGGTTCCTTTGTCAACAGACAAAGTCTGCATATATTATGAACTCAAGTTACTTGACTCTACACTAGCCAGAACCGGTTCTAATTTCGGTTTATGATATCCGGTTACAAAACCCAATCAAATAATTGAAAATTTTATCGATATTTTCCCCAAATCATTGTTTGGTATGATTAGCATTGAAATCTGTACCATTAATTTGTGCGAAATTATGCGTTTTGACTTTTAATTACCGACAGCACTAATCGGGTGTCGTTTGATCTTGATGTGTAAGTTAAAACCCGATTGGGAATTGCTTTTCCGGTTCAAAATCAGGTACTTAATGCGTCGGTTACATTAAATTGGGATTGGGAAATTCGTAAAAACCGGTTTGGTTATGGGGACCACACATTACCTCTGCAGCTTTGCTTATAAGAACCGGTTTAGGTACTTGTTTGATCATTGATTCTCTGGTTCTGTAGCAACGTGTAAGATCCAAACAAATGATTCTCCGATTACGTAGCAAAGTACAAAAAGATCTTATAGATTCTACAGTATATAAACTGTTAATGAACATATCAGATAAACAAATCTCAGAAATCTTTCTGGATTTTTTGTTTAATTGTATCTTTTATTACACAAAAAAGAATTGGGATTCACATCAGACTTTATGTCCTCTGGATCAGATCTTTCATTAAGTAAGATTGAAAAAATGTCATCTATCTACAGTTAAACAATGTTTCTTCAAATGATGATCATCCTTGGATCTGAGAAGTTACAGTGAGAAAGGTATCTTCAGGACAAGGAATCGTTAAGCCACCCATCGGATGATGAAACCCGAATTCTTCTTCAGCTTTACTGAGAAGAGTTTGAAACAAAGGCTGGTTCAAGTAAGAGACGGGTACAATGTATCTATGCTTCTTCTTTTGGTTCTCACCGACGTACACTGCAAGGAACCCTTTCGGTGCTGAAGTTTCTTTCCTCGTTCCTGCAATTGAGCCACTAAGTATCTTCTTTGCAGCCATGAAACTTCTTGCCAAAGCCATTTTTTGTTTTCTGCAACTATTGGTTTTTCTTATTTCGAGTTCTTAGACTGCTTCTTGTTGTTGATGATATGAAAATGTTGTTAGGTCGGTATATATAGATTTATCAAGAGTTTACTTGGGGAAACAAGAATAGAGAGTTTCACATGATTATGTCTTTTTAGTTGAATTTGATATTGGCATGTGCTCTTGTTTCTTCATAACAAGTCTCTGGTACATTTTGTCCTCTTCTCTCAATATTCGCTGGCTAAAATTGATTTATCATAAACCAAATCTTTCCATAAACAAACAAGCTTATATATGTAGGGACATGAAGTTGTTCACCAGCAGAACAAAGAGTGTTTGTTACTAATCAAGTTGTTCTCAACCATATCTGGAAGAAATTGGATCACATGACAATGCTATAAAAGAAACTAAAGTTTAACGATTAGTCCTAACACAAAAAAAAAAACTCTCCTCAGTAATCGTGCCTAGCGATTTATCGTGCGATTCTTTCCGCTTTACTTCTCCTCACCGGCGTTGGTCCCTGACCGCAGACTCCGGCGACCCCAATGGTCAAGAAAAAGAAAACCCCGCGCAAGTCGCCTCGCAAGCCTTGTAATCAAGTGAAGCCTTCGACAATCGTTTAGCCAAGACATTTCTCACTTGTGAGATTGGAAATGGAGAATCAACTAGTTTTTGGTTTGATAATTGGAGTCATGCTGGTCCTTTAATAGAGCTTACAGGTCCTCATTATGGGCATTCTTATCACGGCAACAATTGTTGAAGGGTGTAATAATGATGAGTGGATTCTACCCTCAACCTGATCTAGGAATGCTGATCTCTGTACTTTACGAGACTGTCTTATGCGTTCTCAAGTGCCTCTCCCAGCTCTAGGCAACGATCACTACTTTTGGTGCACTTCTACGAATAGCCACAATACATTCTTCTCTCAAGATACTTGGAACACTATTCAGCCTATATATGTTCCTATCTCTTGGGAAAACTGCGTTTGGTTTAAAGGCCATGTTCCTAAACACGCCTACCACTTCTGGGTTTCGACATTGGATAAGTTTCCAGTAAAGTCAAGGTTTTTCAAATGGGGGAAATCTCAGGACCCAGCTTGCTCTACATGTAACTTCTACCCAGAATCCCGAGATCATTTGTTCATGTTCTGTGATTTTAGTTCCAATGTCTGGCACATTATCCAACGTAGATTTGGATCAGCTGAGTCATGTTCAACAACTGGGAACACCTTTTATCTTGGCATAAACAAGCAGGTAATAAGGAGATGAAGAAGTTAAAAAAAATTGTGGTTCACTCCACTATTTATGTGTTGTGGAAAGAGCAAAATCTCAGACTACACACATCATGTTTACGAATGGTTCCAGAAGTCTTCAAGAAAATTGATAAAGTAGTAAGGGATATTGCATTGGGTAGATTGCATCGGAAGTCTTTCTGCAACTCTTCTTTCCAACTAGTTCAGATATGAGTGAATTCTAAGTGATAATGTAAGGCAATTACCTATAACTGTCCGAAAATGTATACAGTTAGGGTTTAATTTTTCTCGTATTGTATATGGTTGTTCTTGTAAACAAAACTGCTCTTGATAAATATATATATTTACATTTAATAAAAAAAACACTAAAGTTTATTTAATTCTCTTTGTGATATTGATACGAATTCACAATCATAATGTATCAATTTAGGGTCCCAATTGTCATAGTTGGAGCCAGAAACAAAGTCATATAGTTCCTAATTATACAAAGAATTGTTTTAAATGACGATCCACTCGAATGACTAAAAGAAGGTAGTTCCATGAGCGCAATACTAACACCAAATTAAATCTATAAACCTAATAAACTCTAAAACCCTAATCTAAAAAACTCATAAAAGAAGCATCATACACATCTTCAAAGATACTACCACAATCAATCCAGTCCGGGTCAAATTCTTCAACAGACTGTTGCTGCTGGTCCACGGATTGCGAGATGAATGCATCAGGGACATTGGTTACATCATCGCTATGATCTTTCAGAGTAATGTCATGAATACTCGAACGTCTTCTCTCTTTACTATCTGACTTTTGCCTTAAGAAATACTTTTGAGCATGACTTGCGATTTGTATCGAGGTTCTTGTCTTCACACATACTCTCGATATGCTTTTCCAGTCACCTTTTCCATACTTCTGTAGTCCAACCAGAAACAATCTGAAAAATATCAATCAAAAGTCAATAACAAAGATCAGATTCAGTAGACAATTATCTTAATTTGAAGGTACTAATCAACAAAATCAATAATGAAGATCAGGTTTCTTAAAGCCTAATTTCTAATTAACCAACAAAGACTCTAACTCATCAACCCTAGCAAGATTAAACTGTTAAGTTCCTCAAAAGAAACCATAATTTATAAACCCTACTCACAAGAAACCCTAATTCATAAACCCTCCTCAAAAGAAACTCTAATTCAGAAACCCTAACTAAATACTTTGGCTAATTAACAGAAACCCTAATTCATAAACCCTCCTCACAAGAAGCTCTGATTCATAAACCCTCCTCACAAGAAACCCTAATTCATAAACCCTCTTCAAAAGAAACCCTAATTCATAGAACCTCCTCACAAGAAACCCTAATTCATAGACCCTAACTAGATACTTTGGCTAAGTAACAGAAACCCTAATTCATAAACCCTCCTCAAAAGAAACCTTAATTCATAAACCCTAACTAGATACTTTGGCTAATTAACAGAAACTCTAATTTTTGGAAAGATTCAATTCAAACTGTTGAATTTGGACATCGATCAAACAAAAATTTAAAGTATTTTACTAACTCGTGTTCCTCTGTTGTCCAAGGAGTTCCTCTCTTTCTTGCAGGCTCTTTGCGTTTGGGAATATCTTCTTCCTTGAATGGCAAGTTATCGTCTTCAGGGTAATTAGGCAAAGCAACTTTACCGGATTCAATCAACTCAATATCGTTGACCAACGCATCGTAATAGTACTTCACCTCTGCAATCGGTTTCTGCAAAAACTGAGAGATATTCTCCAAAAAATAAGGTGAACCCTCTGGGAATTGAACCAGAGCTGACTCAAAAAGCTTCTCTTGAGTCCATGTCCATGAAAGAAACGTAGCCATAATATCTAGGTCAACAGAGAAACCTTGAGATCGCAAAGAATCAAGAATCTGATCAAAGCAATCAGATTATTGTGGTTTAACTTGAAGGACTCTGCTTATTAATAATGAGGGTTTTTTAAATTTCTTGTCAGGTATTTATAGAGGGGAGAAGGAGAGGAAAATCGGTTTATAATCTCCGGTTACCAAAACCCAATCCAATTTGTTTTGTATGATGAGCATTGAAATCTGTACCGATTAGTTTATACGAAATTATGCCTTTTAATTACCGACAAAACGGACCAGGTTTCGGTTTAATTGTGTAAGTTTAAATCCGGTTAGTAATCGGGTTCCGGTTTAAAGGTCAAGTATTTAATGCGTCGGTTACATTCAATTGGTTTGATTGGGAAATTCGTAAAATCCGGTTTAGTTAATTAACACGGTGTGGACCACACACATTACCTCTGTAGCTTTGCTTATAAGAACCGGTTTGGGTACTTGTTTAATCATTGATTTTCTGCTCCTGTAACATGTAAGATCCAAACAAATGATTCTCCGATTATGTAGCAAAGTACAAAAGATCTTATAGATTCTACAGTATATAAACTGTTAATGAACATATCAATAAACAAATCTGAGAAATCTTTTGTTTGAACCATCTTTCAGAACAATGAATATTGGTTAGGAAGATGAAAATTTGGATCTATACACAGTAAAATTCTTAAGTTTTTCTTTAAACTAACGATCATCCTTGGATCCAAGAAGTTATACTGATGAAAGTATCTTCAGAACAATGAATTGTCAAGCCTCCCATTGAATGATTAAATCCAAACTCTTCTTCTGATTTACTTAGAAGAGCCTGAAATGAAGGATTGTTCAAAGATGAGACTGGTACGAAGTATCTCTGCTTCTCATTCTCGTTCTTATCGACGTACACCGCAAGAAACCCTTTTGGTACTTTGCTCCTCTTTGCTAAGGAGCTGCCAAGAATCTTCTTTGCATTGAAGAGACTTCTCACCAAAGTCATTTTCTTGTCTGGAAGTTTGATAACTGAAGCTTCTCAATAAGTTGTTATGTATGTGATCAAAGGAATGACCAAGGAGACTCAAGATCTGGATTGCTTGTGGTTCTGATTTGGGGATGTATATATAGATCAAATTTATGAGTTGAAACCTCTTTGAAATCAATTGACAACAATGATGTCTAGTGTCTACAAGTGTGTGACACAGAAGGACAAACTTTTCCACATGGTTCTGTAATTACATTTAAAGCAGAGCTCTTACAATCTACATTCACATAGGACCTAGAGAACAAGATCACATGTCAAGGCCATAGAAGAAGTTTCTCAACGTTGATAGATATAAATTGAAATCCATCTCACTGACCCTCTCTGTCTGCAGAACCATGATTAGACTAAACACAATAAGAAAATAATCAATACATGGGACCATATTAGCTAGGCTACAGAAATTTCCAGTCTATATAGCATTTTTCATGTGATGTGTTCTTGGATATATTGACATAGAAGCTTGTTGCTTAACAACTTGAAACCTGACCCCATTATGATGACCATTGTTTGGTCTGGAGATATTTGGCTATCAACACCTGGTTTTTGACCACAGATTTCAGTTCTCCATCTTAGAATTCAACAAACAGACAATATATCATTACAAACCAATAAAACATAACTGGCCCAGTATTGCATTAATTGTGTTAATAATCTCCAAATTAGCATTTGAAAGAAGATAGACAAAACCATGTGAAACTCTCTGTTTATATATGTCCCCACAGTTTCTTAGACCACAATTTTAAAGGATCCCACAGAAGTTTCAACTCTCTTATTGATCTATTTATAAGGACCTCAAAACAGAACGATATCTTCATAAGCAATTCAGCAATAAGCAGTCTAAGAACTTTAAAACTTAAAAAATTAAGCCTTTCCAGACAAAAAAATGGCTTTTGTGAGAAGTCTCTTTGTTGCAAAGAAGATATTTGGAAGCTCCTTGAAGAAATCATCTTCAGCACCAAAAGGTTTTCTTGCAGTGTACGTAGGAGAGAGCCAGAAGAAACAGAGATACCTAGTGCCAGTCTCATACTTGAGTCAGCCATTGTTTCAAGCTCTTCTCAGTAAATCCGAGGAAGAGTTCGGATTTGATCATCCAATGGGTGGCTTGACTATCCCTTGTCCTGAACATACCTTCCTCACAGTAACTTCTCGCATTCAAGGATGATCATCCCCTGAAGAAATAATCTAACGTTCTTTTCCTGTAGATAGATGACAGATTTTTTTATTTTCTTATTGATCCAGAGGAAGAAATTCAAATGTAAATGAAATTTTTTTGTGATAAAGAACTATGGAATCAAACAAAAAAATCAGACAGACTTCTAAGATTTGTCATGTTTTTACAGAATTTACCCAAACCTGGTTTATACACAATAATGGTATGGATTCATCAAACTCAGATCTGGTTACGGAAAAACAAATTGGTATAATAGACGATATTATGGATACAAATCTAAAATTTCACAGATCTTATCAATATAGAAACAAAAACATGTTTATGTTTTGTAACTTGTAAGGACAGTTCGATAATTATCCCTATATCTAATTAGATTAAGGCTACAATAACATCCGGATCCGTGGCGCAATGGTAGCGCGTCTGACTCCAGATCAGAAGGTTGCGTGTTCGATTCACGTCGGGTTCAATCCCCCGAACTATATCCGGAATTTTTTTTTTTTTTTTGCTATGTCCAGTTTCTTGCACTTCTGTCTAAGCTCATTGGATATGCAGAGATGATTCAATGGCGCTTCCATATGCAGATCAGTGAAAGGCCTGTGGCAACCTTAATTCTTAATCTTCTCTATGAGAACGAAAGTTCATTTGGACTTTACATTATAGTTATTTATACACCTCACATGAACAAATCTGAGAGTTGATTCCGTATTTTGTATTTGATTCCTTTGTTCATCACCCAAAACTTGCATTTACATTAACAAATCTTCCAGCAAGAAAGATGAAAAAATCTCAATCTAGAAGTTACCAAAAAAAACTCTAACTTAGAGTGAAAATGTTAATTACTTTCTTCAGTTTATCATCATCCTTGGATCCTAGAAGTTACACTGAGGAACATATCTTCTCGGCAAGGAATTTTCAAGCCACCCGTGGGATGATCAAACCCAAACTCGTCTTCAGATTTACTGAGAAGAGCTTGAAATGAAGGCTGGTTCAAGTAAGAAACTGGAACAATGTATCTCTGTTTCTTCAGGGTTTCCCCAACGTACACTGCAAGGAACCCTTTTGCTGCAGAACCAACAGGTCTTTTGGTTGTTGCCGCTGCAGTTGCTATAGAGCGGCTAAGGACCTTCTTTGTACCAAATATACTTCTAACCAAAGCCATGTGAATCTGTAAGTCTTGAATTTTAAAGCTTATATGAGTTCTTTGATTGCTTTTGTTGATGATATGAATATGTTGTTCTCTTTGGGATGGATATATATAGATCAAAATTGGAATTGAAACTTCTTTTCTTTGAAATCTGTGGTCGACAAAAACAGTGGATGCATTCACATGATTCTGTCTGTCTTTTACCAGATGCAAATTTGGGAAAGTTTAATACTATAAATGAAAGAATGGGCCACTTCTGTTCAATCATGTTTCATTGTCTTGTAATGATTTATGTCATGTTCCTTATGTTTAAGATAGATATTGGATCTCTGTGTGCTAAAACCAGTTGCTGGTCTAGATATCTCCAGAACAAACTATGGTCGTCATAATGGGGTCAGATTTCAAGTTTTAATCACAATTTATACAAGAACATATCACATGACAAATGCTATGTATAGGTTGGAAGTTTCTGGGGCCTAGCTAATCTGGTCCCATGTATTGATTATTTTCTTAATCAAGGTTTATCTTATCAAGGCTCTGCAGACAGACTGAGACAGCATTAGTTAGATGGATTCAATCATTACGGAGAAACTTCATCTATGGCTTCATACATGTGATCTTGTTTACTTGATCCTATGTGAGTATAGATTGTAATGGTTTTGCTTTAAATGTGAGAACAAAACCATGTGAGGAAAACTTTGTTTATGTATGTCCCACACTTATATGTCACGACAGGTCTGAAGTTTCCACTCATTAATAGATCTATATATACAGAAGAAACGAATCCTTTAACATCATCAACTTACAAGCAATCCAAGACTTGAGAATCTCTCTCATTTGTATCTATACATCAAATATCAAACTTCCAGATAAGAAAATGGCTTTAGTGAGAAGTCTCTTTAGCGCAAAGAAGATTTTTGCAGGATCTATAACAAGAACAAGCAAAACACCACCAAAAGGGTTCCTTGCAGTGTACGTAGGTGAGAGCCAGAAGAAGCAGAGACACTTTGTACCAGTTTCATACTTGAACGAGCCTTCATTTCAAGATCTTTTAAGTAAAGCTGAAGAAGAATTTGGGTTTGATCATCCAATGGGTGGTTTAACAATCCCTTGTCCTGTAGATACTTTTATCAGTATAACATCTCAGCTTCACGAATCAAGATGATGATGATCCAACAACTACACATTAACTTCTTTTTTTTGCTAAACTCAAACTAGAGATGGAGAAGCATTCAATGTGAATAGATTTTTCTCCACTCTTTTCTTGATGTAGTTTGTTCAAGAGGATAAGAAAACTTTGATGTAAATGCCATTTTTTATAACAAAGATTAAATCATTACAAGTTGCAGAACTCTGTTTCCTTATTGTCTCTGATCTCTTCTTCCTGAGTTTCACCAAGAACGAGGGCAAAAGTGACCACTGGCCGGACCCAATTTAGGCTGAATTAAAGGCCTTAGGTACAGTTAACTGGGCCCTAATTTGGGCTGAATTAAACGCCTAAGATATATTCAGAGGCTCATACTTTAGTTTAAGGATCTAAACGCAATATTTGGACGTGGGCTCAACTTTCTTTTCTTTTACTTTTTTTTTACATTTATTAATTTTACAATGAATATATAAATGACTTGAAAAAACAAAGAACCATACCATCCAAACACAAAAATTGTCAACCATAGAAAAAATAAATTAATTCAAAAATATAAAAATATATTATTTGTTAATTAAAAATAGTAAGTCACGTTCTTTCATTTTATTTTATTTTAATTCTTTTTGGAACAGAGCGGAATTAAATGGTGATGCTCATAAATTTTTTAAGATCGAGTGGTATTTAAATCTAATAGCTCAGAAAAAAGTGTCGGGAAGAAAGAGAGAGAAAGAGAAGAAGCACATCGAACGAGACGAAGATCAGTTCTTAAAAAAATTTCTAGTTTGGCGTCTTGCGATCTGTTGTTTCTTGGGGGAAAAAAATAGAAAAAGAAAAAAAATTGTGATTTTTCGGATCCGAGATTCCCCCAATTGTAAAATTAGGTTTTGTTCTTCGCCTCCTTGTTCCGTATAGTTTTTCGATATCTTAATTATTCGGTTTGATTCTACCTTTGTTTCGCTTTCTACCTCGAATTTGGCAGTTCTTTACCTCAGTTTTCGTATTTTGGCTACCAATTTTGTAATTTCGCTCTCCGTTTTGCCTAAAGATACTTTATTAGGATCCTAGTTTTTCTCGAACTTTCTCTAGTTTCATGGGTTCTCGGGTTCTGATTCTCCTCGTCTGTGCGATATTTGTGACGTGCTTTTCTTCCGGGTTCGCTTTATCCCCGGTGGACTTTGCCGTTTGCAATTATGAATTCGAAATGTTCCGGTTCCATATACAGGCGAAATGTCCTCCTTCTCTGTATCCAAGTCCTCCGATTGAGGTACGTTTTCACAATTTTGGCTATTGTGAGCTCTAGGGTTTGTTTGAATAAGCTCAGTTATTCAATTTCTGCTTTCTTATCTCTATTGGATTGATGGGGCTTGCTTTCATGAATTGGATCTTTATAGGGTTTTATTGTGAAATAGGGTTGGAGACCAACTGATCATATCTTTGTCGGTTTAGATTACTTTGGGCAGGAATAATGGATCCTTTGATAAGCATTAAGTGTAGCAAATATTTAAATAGGTGTATTTGATTTTTCTAAGAGCATGAAGTTGGATCTGAAGCCTTATTCTCGACTAAAACGATGTCTAAATTTTCACTATGCAGGTAGATGGAGACTCACTTGAGAGGTTAATGGATTTGAACCGTGGTAGTGCTTATATGTCAGTACTCTTTTATGCTTCCTGGTGCCCATTCTCGTGTGCAATGCGCCCTAAGTTTGATATGCTGAGCTCGATGTTTCCTCAAATACAGCACCTAGCTGTGGAGCATTCACAAGCATTACCATCGTAAGAAGCCCATTTAGTATTGTTATTGATACACTACTAGTCTATTAGTTTATTTCCGTACAACTTAGTTTTTAGTACTGCAAAGAAGTAGATCGAATGACTCACATAAAGAAATTTAGGGTACAGATAGTTTGCTTGAGAACAAATGAACTTAAATTGTTACCATAACATGACCCATATAAGGTGGTTCTTTATCACTCAGATATACAAAGTTGTTCCCTACTCAGGTAATTTACTGGAATAGGATATCTTAACAAGATAAAGAGAACAAGCGCTTGTGTGTTTTCTGCTACTTTATATTACATTCCATTAGCAGATATTCATATGATTAGTATTTATTATCAACAAATGTACCGTATCTGCCTTATCTAATTGTCTCACTACTAGGTTCCTCTCCCAAATCCTTTTAGGTTTCCTCTTTCGTTCGGCCTTTTCTTTTGTCGTACTAATTGATTTCACTAATTGCCTTGTTGCAGTGTCTTTTCTAGGTATGGTATCCATAGCTTACCTTCAATCCTCATGGTAAATCAAACTTTAAAGGCGCGATACCATGGTCGAAAGGATCTTACTTCCCTGATTGAGTTTTATGAAGAAGTTACAGGTGAAACACCAGACCACATATCTACTTGTGTTTTATTCTAATCTACCTGAATAGTATCTGTTTCACTTTGGTTGAAAGATTAAAATAGAACTGATTATTCTTCTGGCTTTCCAGGTCTCCGGCCTGTCCAGTATGTGGCTGAAGCTGAAGGTGAACCAACAAGCTCAGACGCCACTAATGGTAACTTGATCACATGGTTGCGCGATGGGACATCTTTCAGAGAAATATTCAAACAAGATCCGTTCTTGGTCTTATCTCTGCTGTTTATCTGTTTACAAATGGCAATCCTCGTCTTCCCCATAGCAGAATCGTATATGAAAGCATTATGGGCTTCTTATGTTCCCAATCTGAACCTGGAAAGATTTAGAGAGATAAGCCAACTGTTCAGCCGTGGTCTTCACATGGTCGATGTGAGAAGGTTATGGTTGAAACTGAGACTCGTTAAAACAAGAAACTTCCACGAGAGGGCAAAGAATGCACAAGCCTGGGCTTCATCGCTCGCATCTGTGTCTCTAGGCCAAACTTCATCAGAGCAATCCTTAACCCCTAAGGGTTAAAATCAAAACCCTTGTAAGATCCATGTTCTTGTCAGCATTGGGAAGAGAGATAAGCTTTAAGTGTGTCGTGGAATTCAGAGAGTTCCTTTAATGAATGTTAGATGACTTTTGAAGTGATTTGTCTTACATCGAAGCATGTAAATTCAGGAACAGCTTTGCTTCTGTTTGTGAATATCTTTCTCCCTTTTTTGTTCTATAAAAATTGAGATGTCTGTTTTGGCCGCCTTTCTTTTACTGAGTAATTTGATTGAGTCAACTAAGTATGTCTGAATCTTCTAAGGAACTTTCTTTGTATTGTAGTAATGATTGTTCGAGTTCGGTCGGCTCCACAATAGTTACATGGTATGGTACATTATCATCATATGTGCATGTTGCATTTTAATATAGTAAATAGCATCATATGAATGTTTATGTGGAAATCGAAACAAAAGCTTAATGTTACTTTCTGATATCAAACTTAAAAATCAGACAGTAGGGAACAAAATTAAAGAAGAAAGCACAAAACATAAGGAATGACTTGGAGAGCTTCCATAACTAAATTTTAAAAAGTTAAGAGAATAATCACTTTAGTTTCTTCGAGGACAATATGAGAAGTAATAATGTTCATTGGAAATCCATAATTCAAACTTTAAACTCTATCACTTGTAACCTGAATTTTAAGCTCTTATCACTCGTAATCTGAAATTCTTTTTTTTGATAAAGACGGGAATTAATAACCATAAAAGTGATAAGTTTAATCACATGAATTTATCAGAATACAACTCTACTTAAGCAAAAAAATCACAAAAAACTTAAGTAAAGAACAAAAGCCAGAAAAGATTATTCATATGTGAACCAAAGCGTTAGCATAGAGACAAATGATCTTCTTCCTCTTGATGCTAGCAAGATGTCTTTAATTAACCTATCGATCGATTTAAAGACTTCAAGAACAAATGAGGTAATGTTGTTGTGTAACCTATTGTTCCTTTCCCTCCATAAGGTATATACTGTAGCTTGAACTACCAAAAGAGTTAAGGTTCGCCTTTTCTTTGATGAGCGAGACTTCATCCATTGAAGTAAATGGTGCCAGTCATGAAACTGAAAAGCAGTATTGCCAAGACGTGATTGAACTAGGGACCAGATTCTATCACTGAATTCGCAGTGGAGCTGTAAGTGGTCTCGTGTTTCAATCATATAGTTGCAAGTACAGCAAGTGGAGATATGAGCTATGCCCCAACAATGCAGTCTTCCTCTCACAGGGAGTATCTAACGTCGCTACCCAGAATGTGAATGCATGCTTCGGTATATGGCCTTTGAACCAGACAGAGCTGAACCAATCAACTTTGTCATCTACTTGTCTAAGCTAGCCCAAGTAAGCCTTGAGGTGAAAGATATAGAAGTTTTCTCTCCTATTTTCCAGAGATAAATATCATCATCGGATGAATAGTTTGGAATAGGTACCTGAGCAAGGTGAGATCTGATAGTAACGAGAGTTGGAGTCCTGGTTCTAGCAGAAAGAATATTCCAAACACCTTGAGAACATGCGTCAGCAACCTTTGAAGTCAAAAGTAGACCTGTTAATCGAGTACCTGAATCACCAGTCAAAATGATTAAAGGGCCTAAATCACACCAATGATCAAACCAATAGCTGCCATGCACCCATCTGAGACTTTACAGCGGATCAAACCAATAACTACAATATGTCTTAGGTCAAGGAAATATTTCCATAACCAAGAAGAGGAGGCTGCCGAGTTTACAGCCCAAAAAGAGTTGTTGTGCAGTCTGTGTTTTTGGTTCCAAGCGACCCATAAAAATGTAATCTAAAATTTTAACTCTATGACGTAGAGTTAAGCCTCTACCGGGAATAGAATTGGTAGACAATGGAATTTTGGTAGGAAATATCACATAGATAAATATTAATCGTTTAGCTAAACTCATTTTCCCGATTTCTAGAAGATTTAATTAGTTAATTAAACGCCAAAAAAAGAGTTAAGAATATGAGATGAAACTTCAGAAAACGAATGATTTCCAAAACTATGTATATTAAAAACTCAAGAATAATACTAAATTTGAAATGTGGGTAGTGTGTTCACATCAAACTATGTAATTCGCTTTTCTTTAATTACTACTAGTGGAACGTAGATTAGAAGATTTTTCGTAATCCTCTTACGAAGCCTTATCCGAAAATTATGCAAATGATGATTTGAATTAATCTCGCGGTTCGGTTTATTAAAATAGTAAATTAAAGAAGAATTAAGGATCTTGTCAACGAAGGGAAAGGATAGTTGGGACCCAAAGGACCACTTTCTTTTGTCACTTTCATTGCGTTAGATAAGCTCTAATTCACTTTCGTCACCCACAAAATACATTCATGTATATGTCTTCTTTCTGTATGTCTACTTCAAATTATATCAATCAATGTCTAAAAACTGATATTTTCTTTCCATAATTAATAGTTTATTGATCATTTCTTACGCGTTTTCAAGCTAAGCTTTTTTCAAACCATATTGTGTGTATTTATAAGTGTTTGATTCTTTAAAAGAAAATTAAAGAGTCTACTCAAGCCTTGATTGGTAAGACTTTTTGTCGAGCATAATGCTCTTGTAAGAGCTAATCATATTTGTCTATTTAAATTTCTTCAAGAACATTATACTCAACAAAAAGTCTTATTAATCAAGACATCAGAAAGGGGATTAAGATATAAATTGGATTAAAAAATCCAAACATTTTCAAATCTAGTTTGATTGAATCTTCTCTTCTATTAAAGGATCTTGAAACCCCTTCACATGGGAGAGAGATAAAGAAATAGAGAAGAGAAAGATCTTACTTAATGAGAATACCGAACCCACTTCGATCCAATTATTTAAAAGATATCACTTTCTCTAAATAAAAACCTTCTCTTTCTTCTTTCCTGATTTCTAAAACCCTAATTGAAGGTCTGATCATGGAGAAGATGGATCTCGAGAACTGGGAATTACTTCCCAAAATGGATCTTGATCATGATGAAGCCATGGTGATGGATTATTTCCTCTGTCCATCTACTCAAAAACCTCTCCACGAAACAGAGTCTCTTCCAAAATCCATAGTAGTTCCCAAAAAGCTTCTCCAAGTTCCCATAGCTTGGGAACCCGTGTTGGATCACGAGAATAAGAACCCGAAACCGGATCCGGATTCAAAACAGACCTTTTTAACGGACTCTGTTCCGTCACCAAGAGTTTCCTTCAAGGAGACCGAATTTGTCGACATGAAGATTGATCCACCAAAGAGGATCATGAGTCCTCAGGCTCAGATTGATGATGCTACATCGAAACTCTCTGATTTAGAAGGAGATGATGACTTGCAAGGCAAGGAAAAAGTTATATTGGAAGAAGAAGATAATGGTGGTGAGAGATTGAATCTATGGAAGGTTGGTCTTAATGGGATTGGAGCAATTTGTTCTTTTGGTGTTGCAGCTGCTGCTGCTACAGTCTGTGTCTTCTTCCTCGGACATAACAATATCAAACTTTCTAAGAATAAGAACCAAAAGCTCAGGTTCCAAATTTACTCCGACGATAATAAGGTAATTAATGTATGACTATATATATGTTCGTGATCATCATTAAATGTTCTTAATTACGTAAATCAGTGACATTCTTTTGGTTATACTTTAGTAGCATCTTGAGACTTATTTTGATTTTTATTACTAATTAATTAAATGATGAGTTAAAACTTTGTTAAAGTTTTATAAATGGTGTAAAATCAATCCAATTATGCTTATCTCCTTAGAGTTTGATCGTATCTCCACATAATATTGTTTAGAGTTTAAGAGTGAATTTAAACTATAGATAGAGTTTTATCGACAAAACGGAAGATGTAAATTAGTTTGTGATGTTAGTGAAGCATGACGATTAGTTGGTATCCGTCTGCTTAATATAATGGCTAATTGTAATAAAAGTTACAAATTTTGGGGAATGATTCTAGAAGTTGTATGATTAATTGATTGATGAGTTTAGAATATTTTAATGGAACCAAATGATAAAAGTCAAGATTACGTGTTTAAGTGAACAACACTTTAAGAGAACGATTCTCGTTTTATCTTTATACGTTTTGTATTCTGATTGTTTCTTTTGCTAACTTCAAACTTGATTAATACTTTATGCAGAGGATGAAGGAATTTGTGAATCTAAATGAAGCAATATTTGGAATGAAAGGTGTTCCTGTTGTACGAGCTCAAATCTCTTATGGAGGTTACTACGATCGACTTTGAGACTCAGATCAAGTTTCTGTACTCTTAAGCTTCATAATTAAGTATTTGTACTATGATCGTACTTCATAATATATAATTATGTTTTGTAGATTATATATTAATTGTGTATATTGTTAATAGATCATTGAGAAATTTCAATAATTTTTATTTTTCATGAAGAAGCCACATTACAATTTCATTAAATTTCCAAAAGTTAATAAATTAGTAGGAATAGCAAAAACTCGATTGAAGTATGATCTTTTTTTGGTTCCTGCAAGCGGATTCAATCAAACATTTGTTCTCGGTTATGCTAATCTTCCAAAAAATTTGTATATTTTATTATTGTCGGATCAAAAACTTAGATCTTAATTAGTGGATGCTTTTATTCGCTATAAGAAGTTTCGTAAGCTGATATGGTCTTCATTTGCCTAGTTGTTTTTTTGGTTTTAATGTCAAGAGTTGCCTAGTAGTTTCTTAAGCTCATATACACATATAATGAGAGTTTTTCTTCTTTACACACAGAAATGTGGTTAAATAATGTGATTAATTGAATAATCTCTACTAATTTCCACGTTAATTGACTCTTTTTTTTTAATTAATTAATCATTTATCGTTTGTAAGTGGCCTTTAGTCTAGTGGCAGACGGTAAGTCCACATAAGATATGCGCACTTGCACAACCAAGGATCGAGTTCCACCACCTACATTATGTAGAAAATTGACTAATAGGTCGTTGCAAAAAAAAAAAATTAATCATTTATTGTTGGTAGTGGTTAAATAGATTTAACTGAAACAAAGTACAGTATCTAAGATTCTATTGCATATCAATAGCAATTTTCCTCTGTGGAAATTATAAAGGGTAATCGTTAATTCACCTAACTTAGTCTCAAATCGAACCGTCAATTTATAATCGAACGGTTAATAAAAGACCCCTCTATCGACGACAATGGAGATAAATACAAAGAGATGCCCTAAAAGGCATCTTGTCCCTATTACAGAGTCGCTAAAGAGAGAACGAGAGAGAGACGTTTCTGGTCAGTTTCATCAAAGTTTTCGTTAAAGCCCGCCGGAGATACGGTGGTTCAATTCGTCTTCACGTCGTAGAATTCATCAGAATCTCTACTTTCCTCTCCGCCGGATTTGTGTTTGCCATTCAGATTCATCGGAACTTCTGGATCCTGAAAATATGTAAATTGAGATAAATTTCCAAAACTCATGTTACTTTCTCTGATTTTGCGATAAAATTTCTCCTTAAATTTGACATTTTTATTCCTGGGAATTTCATTCTCGTCTTCGTCGATTTCCATTTGATTCTTTCTTTTGATTTCAGTTTGTAGCAATGAAAAATTCTCTCTTTTTATACTAAATTTTAATTTTTTTTTCGGAAACATTTTCTTAGTTGGGACGATTAGAGAGAGTTTCGAAATGTCACCGATAGAACAAGAAATTTTCTTTCAGTGGGGAAACAAGAAGAGATTAAGATGTCTAAGAGCCAAAGACCAAAAGATCTCTCGTGGGAAAAAGTCTTCTCAATTTCTAGGTCAAGAAGCTTTTCTTCTTCAATCCACAAGATTCTCTAGGTAAAATTCGATTTCAAAATTGTATTCCTTTAGTGATGTAAAGTTGCTCAATACTATTGTTGGGGTTTCTGATTCTTGTAGAGGATCAGAAGGTGCAATTCTCAGATCTGGATTACCAGATAATCGGAGATCCTCGCCGGAGAAAGAAGAGAGGTATTATACAACGAGAGGTGTAGTAGATAACATTGGGAAAGTTTGTTTAGATGAAAACAACAATGGAGAAGATAGCAATAACAAGGAAGAGAGTATTTGGCCAAAGCTGTTTTTATCATTATCAAATAAAGAGAAGGAAGAAGATTTCTTGGCTATGAAAGGTTGCAAACCTTCACATAGGCCTAAGAAGAGAGCTAAACTCATCCAAAGAAGCTTACTTGTAAGTTTAAAGTTCAATACTCAAATCTGTCTTTCTAATAACTGTTTGAAGATTCTTCTTTTGTAGACATTTACAGTTTTGAGAAATATGTTTTTCTTTTGGATTCTAAACAGTTGGTGAGTCCTGGAACATGGTTGGCTGATTTGTGCCCAGATAGATATGATGTCAGAGTGAAGAAGAGCTCTAAGAAGGTATGAACTTTGATCATTATAATTTCAGTGATTCCACTGATAGAGATTTGCTTTTATTTAGCTGAAGATTTGATGTTATGTTTCTGTTGCAGAGGCGACCAAGAGGATTGAAAGCCATGGGAAAAAATATGGAGACTGATTCAGATTGATGAAGTTTAGGATTAGTTTATTAGAAATGTTTGCGTATTGATCTAAGCTAACGGTCGTGGGTTTCCTTAAAGCAACTATTTGAAAAAAGTATTTTAGCTGAAATTATTCGGTTAAACATTTTGTACACAAGGATATGTCATTGTGACAATGTATGTGCTTGTTGTAACTTCTAACATGATCTATAATAATCTATTGTTTCCAATAATGTATTGTAGTCCTATTTGTCTCACTGGCTCAGTGTAACCAATAATTGTCGGACACACTATCTTTATTTTCTTTGTATACATGGAACATTGAGGAATCTATCCGAGTCTGGTCAGATCCATGGATACCTGACAATTATCCATGTCCGGCCGAGGGCTCCGCTTCAAACCTTTATCCGAACTTGAGGGTGTCCGAATTAATTGACCCCCATACGCGTTTATGGAGAGAGACTTTGATCCACCAATTTTTCCTCCCTCGTGATGCGAATCTTATTCTAGGAATCCATATCCCACGTCGACCAGGCCTAGACCGTTTAGGATGGCATTTCAATAAGCATGGAACATACTCGGTAAAGTCCGGTTACTGGGCAGAACATAATCTCTCTTTATGTTCCTTTAAACCATATGGACCTCATTTGCATGAACTACAATCTCGCGTTTGGACAGTGAAAGCACCGCAAAAGATTAAGCACTTTATATGGCAAGCGATTTCTGGTCAACTAGCAGTCAAAGAAAAACTTCTTCGACGTGGAATAAGATGCGATGGACAGTGCGATTTATGTGGAGCTGAAATAGAATCGATAAATCATGTACTATTTGAATGCCCTCCAGCCCTTCAGGCCTGGGCTTTGTCAAAAATCCCGGCAGGATCGCATTTCCCGGGAGGTTCGCTTTTCTCCAATTTAGATCATCTATTTTGGAGGATCCTCCATAAGGAGGAGCACAATAGTTACCCCTGGATACCACGCAATGAGAAGACTTTCTCGAACAAAGACAGGAGTACCCAAGATATTATACAAATGGCGGAGGCAGAGGCATTGGCATGGGAAGAGGCACGTAACGTTAAGACGATTGTGTCAGGGAGCAGTAACGTGACACCCCAACTTCCATCGGGATCTATTTTCCGACCACTGACAGTTAACCCCGCCTTTTCAGGATATAGATGCATGGTTGATGCGTCCTGGAAGGACGCGGATCTATTCTCCGGCTTAGGTTGGTATTCCTTTACAGATAGTACGGAGGGCGCTAACTGCGGAGCACAACGCATCAGAAGGAGCTTATCTTCCATACATTCAGAGTTCGAGGCACTGCTGTGGGCTATGACATGTCTCTCTTCTTTACAGATCGAAGAGATGGAATTCCTGGTCGATTGTTCTGAGCTACTGAAGATGATTGAGGAACCCCACGCGTGGCCAGCTTTTTTACCCTATCTTGATGATTACGCAAGACTCCGAAGTTCGTTCAGGTTGTGCACCATAATCCATGTCCCCCGAACACTCAACCACAAAGCTGATCATCTTGCACGTGCAGCCAGACGGTCACCAAGATCTCTTACCCTTGTAAACAATGTGACTATTGTAGATTCTATTCCGGTTTATTATTGAGTAAAATTGACACAAAAAAAATGAGTGCCAATACAAATTCACAAATCTCTATTCATGTATAAGTTGTGTTCTAGTCTTGTTATATGTACAGAACAAAATAAGTTTTCTTTTGTAACTGAGATGTAAGATGAGGAATGTGTAAAGGAAGAAGCTTTTTTGTTGTAGCAGGATTCAGAAAGCAGAGAACTTTTCCATCTTTATTGGGAAAACTAACTGGAAACAGACTTGGCAGCTTGAAGCATTTCTACTATCAGTGTCTTCACATCCCTGGAAACACCACCACCATTCAAGAGTTAATCACTTTAGGAGCACTCTGATAATAAAAAAAATCAGCAGTTTTAACTCTAGATAGAGGCCGGGAACAAAATTAAAACACAGAGCGTCTTACTTTCTGTCTTGTGCACGTCTTGGGAAAGGAACTCGGAGCTTGAAGGTATTACCTTGAAGAGTAGCCTATAACAAAGAAGAGAACATGTTTCATGAACTGAAAGATAAAGGATAACGCGAAGGGTTTCGATTATTAGAAAACACACCTCGACGTTGAAACCAAGGCTGTCCAAATCAAGCATCAAGGCGCTCTCCACCTGACATTTAAAAGAGGTCTACTCATTCTGCTGTTTAATTTGTAATGTATGTGAATGTGAATATATTTGTATTGTCCATTGTTGAAGACAAACAATGCTGTACTTAACCAGATTTCATGGAATTTAATGTTCATTACTTTGACCAAGATTAATACAATGAACGGAACAGTATTACTTACAGGTATGGATGTTGTATTACGAACAATGGCTATTGTATCCTCTTCATGGTCTTTATTCATGTGAGACTGCAGAAATGAAAGGAAGTGAGTACAAATCCACTCCTATATGTTGACAAAAAAGTGTGTTTGGAATATGACTGTTATACCGTTACAGGCTTTGCATACTGAGCTATAGGATCCACTTTGGCTGTTTGGTACTCCTCTTTGCTAAATTCTGAAAATGGAGATTTCATAGAGTAAGTTAATTTGCAGGATTACCTAAATTGGATAGCATAAGATAGCGTATTTATAAGATGAAGCAGAAAAGATACCTTCAGATCCAAGAAAAGCAGTTGCAACCCCTGAAACATATCTGACCACTTTTGGTTCGATTCGCATAAAACTGAAGTCCCCGAAATCAACCTTCAGAGTTTCAAGAAGAATAGGTTCAGTTAACTAAGTGAGATGTCATGATATATTGTCTTTGTAAAGTTCTTCACTTTCTAGTCATTACAAGAAAAGGTGTTTACCCAGAAAGCTTTGGGATGCTTGGCTAAATAGGCAGATCTAACAGCCGCTTGATCTTTTCAGAAACCTATATGATACATTTAAAAACATTAAAGCATTTTTTATTTGAATGTAAGTATATATGAACAAACACAGCGAAATACATACCAACACTGCATCACCATGTAGGGTGATCCTCAAACCGGTCCTATCCTCCGGATCTCTAGCAATTAGTAATGAGCATTTTGGATTAGTTACCAGATCCTGCAATGGCAGAAATTCTCCAGAAGAATTATAAGGCTGAGACATCTAAATCTGTAAGCGCATACAATTCTTTACTAATTGCTTCCAGTGTCACTTCTCAAATCCACACGTTTTCAGTTTGTAAACTATCACGGTATCGCCTAAACAGCTCTAAATTGCAGCAAAACAGACAGAGATGAATTATTATAAGTCCTTGAATAAGCAACAAACCTTTGTATGAACTGCCAAACTACTAACTGCCAGAATCGGCGAACCATCAGCATCACATGCAAAATCAACCATTGACCCTGAAGGATAACCCTCGTACTTCTGCACCAGATCCAAATCACGGTAAATGAGAGAAAGTGTAGGCAGCTCATGAAATTACAATGTGCGATATGATGACTAATAATTAGAACCTAGGACTGCAGCATACCCCCTCATTTGAAATCATATTCACAGAAGAAAATACCTAATTGCTCACCTGAGAAAAAGTGGAAAGCATACCACAAACACTACCATTAAGCACAGTTCGGATTTCTTCGACTGGAGAAAGACGAGCAGCCTTGTCCTGAAATTAGACCGACCACATATCACTTCTTTTTAACCCAATCAAATCTTACAAACCCATTCAATCGCCTTGAGAAGATGAGTGTTATCAAATCATATGCACAGAGTTGTACAGAGAACATGGTTACAAAAAAAGGCATTAGTTACCTCGTGAGCTTGAATCAATTTGAATACATCTGTATCACTGTTGACACTCCCTGGTGACACAGCCTGGTTATATAGAAGTATATGACACATAGTTTAGACCAGTCTTCAAGTATTGAGCTTAAAGCACAATTGTATAACTTCCAATTACATGAAATCATACAGAAAAAAATGAGATCTAAAATCAAAATGATAAACAGGAGTTTAGGCATTACAAAGAATTATTGACAAATATAACTTGTCCCTTTCAAACATAGCAATTAGCATCATTGTAGAACTTGTATGCACAAGTCTGGCACTTTGCAAAAGATTCGATCTTTCTTTCTCTAATGACATAAAAACATGTATAAAACAAAATTCATGGAATCGAGAAAACAAATAATCGGGACACAAATCAACGAGTTACCGATCCAAATTCACTAATTTTTTTGAACTATACCAATAAAATCCACCGACTGCAATCCAAAATCAGAATAGATTCATCAATCAAACTCCAAACATTGAATTTTCCAAATAGAAACCTGAGAAGAAGAAGACTGAGCTGCTGAGGCCATTGTGAGAGAGAAACGTCGGCGGCGAACAGTGGGAAAAGTGAAGGTGAAGATTGAAGCTTGATGGACGAGACTTGTAGGGGAGAATCTAACGGTGGTTAGAGGAGTTGAGAAATGAGCCACAAGCGACTTCATCTTCTTCGTCACGAAACCTTCGTTGTTCTTTGGTTTACACGTCTCAGCTTACTTCTCCCCTATGAAATTCCTCAAAACACGGTTTGGTTTTGTCTTTATTTCTTAATGAAAAACATTAATTTCCCGGTTTTATTTGGTATTCAATTTAATTACATCAATTTCGGTTTACAAACAAACAAATTACAAAAAAAAAAAAGAAAAAAAAAAGTCGAAATTTAACGGACGATCCGTGGAAACCGCGGCGGGAAGTTAATCGGAATGAGTGCGACGATCGATTCCGGCGACGGAATTGAAGCCTAAGTAGGATCCAAGAGAGGAAGCGAGACGGCGGATTTGAAGAAGAGGAATACAAAAGATGAAACGGAGCACGGTTGCGCGAGGAAGTCTCTCGGGGTTACAAGCTACATATTGCCAAAGATCTGTCGATACATTCACTGTCGTCTCCACCAGTCGACTGTTCAACACCATACTTCTCTCTAATTATTCCTGGGATCAAGCTTTGTTTCGGTTTTAATGGCAGAACTCATGATATAAAAGTTTGGGAAAATAACAGAAACAACCCTCTACTTAACGAACTATTCAAATAATACCTGATTATTTTTTCTTAATCGATTAAATCACTATTATAATCAAAATTTATATTATTGACCCCCAAAAAAGAAAAAACTATGGCTTTATTCGTCATTGTCCTTGATGGTTTTGAACCAGCTGTATTTTTTTGGTAGTTTTGTAAGAAAACTATAAAAATTTGGTGTTGTATGACATATAGTTTATGTGTTCATAAGTGAAAAACTTTGTAAGAACTTGCACTGTTTCAGGAAAGTAGTAAACAGAGAAGACATTTAAGGGAAAATGAAAAACAAATTTCAGTCGTTGGATTATGCTGGAGGTTACTGGTTTTGAAGGAAGCCTTTGTTTTCTAAATAAGAGACGACTTCCTCAGCCATAGCTACAGGTGAAGGACATTCACCTTCTTTCTCTTTTAGCTCTATCTGTTACCGTTTCAACACATACAAAAGCAGCAGAGAAACATATTTAATACATGCATAGTTTGCAATATTATGTATTCCACAGTATGGATCATACCTCGCAATTCAATGGAGATTCATACGGGTCATCTATGCCTGTGAAACCTGCACAAAGGGGTATGAAGAAACAATAACTTTCTGTAAATTACACAAATGGTATTGAAGTTATTTGTTGTCTTCTGGTTTATATGGAACCTTTGAAGCTTATGTTATCTCTCACCTTTGATCTTTCCTGCACGTGCAAGCTTGTATAGGCCTTTAGGGTCTCTCGCTTCACACAATTGTAGAGACATGTTCATGTAAACCTAACGAGTTTATGACACAATATCAAACAAAGTATTTTAAAGATTCAACCAAATGGGTGCTAGAAACAGAAAAGCTTGGTCTCAATTAGCTTGCCTCAATAAAAGATGAATTCTGCATCATTTCCCTGCAGGCATCACGATCTTTTCTGTATGGCGATATGAGGCTGGCAATACAGATCAAACCAGCATCCGCAAAGAGTTTGGCTACTTCTCCTGCAATAATAGAACAAATTATTGGTTTTCTCTAACATTGCTCTTTTGAAGAAATTTCTTTCGGCATTAACCAGAATCTACCAGCTTTTAAGTGGACACCAATATGTATACATGAATGGCATTTTTCAACTATGTACTTACCGACCCTGCGTATATTTTCCACTCTATCCTCCGCCTTGAAACCAAGATCGTTATTCAAACCATGACGAAGGTTATCCCCATCAAGAATATATGATAGCTTTCCTCGGTTATACAGCTCTCTACTAAGCGAGCAAGCCAATGTGCTTTTCCCTGACAAAGTTACAGCCTAAGAATTCAGAATATATACAGAGACTTATGTAAGACAGACATTAACAAGGCATCTTAACTAAGCATCGCAAAAGGGGAAGATTTAAGATTGTTTGAAAGATTGACCTGAGCCACTGAGCCCTGTGATCCACACCACACAACCCTTCTGGTTTAACAACTTCTGCCTTTCATCTTTCCCAATTGGTGATTCTTGCCAAAATATGTTGGTCGAATTTCCCACAGTCGACATTCTCAAAACTCAACTTGTTGACCTGATATATCACCAAAACTCAGAGAAACTAAACCACCAGAAAATGCATTCGATCTGCAAGACACATTCAAAAGATTAACATGACCAGTCTTCTTAAAACAGATCAAAAATATGAAGAAGGTTTTCACAACAAGAGACTGATCTCTCAACATAGTAAACAATCAAGTGGAACACAACAAAGCAACCTCGCTTATAAGATTATGTTAACTCTCTAACACAAATTGGAAGACCAAAATATTTGAGCTTATTACTTTTCTGCATCGTATGATCTGGTGGCTAGAAAATGTAAGTCCTTTCGTTCAATTCGAGGATCATAGCCTATAAAAATCTAAAATTTCATAGTAGCTCCAGAAGAAAAGGCAACAAACCATGATTCATGAAATTGGTCACTGTATACCCTAAATGCTTGTATATCATCACAGATTAAAAGAAAAGTAGATAACAGGAAACAAGATGCCTCCTTTTCCATGGCATTAAGAAAGTAATTACCTTAGAATCCACGTGCTCTGATCGTCGAAAGAAGAGAGAGTTTTCTTGAGCTTGTTCCTTTGTCTAAATTTTTGTCTTTTCATTTTTGTTGAGGTCATCACGAGTGGCAAAATGAGAACCGACATTTATGGAGTGGCATACAGTTGTTGATAATGATGTGAGTGCTCGTAATGATTAGACTTGGTGTCTAAGAACAGATTAGCATTAAGAAGAGTTTTGTTTTTCCATTTAGGAATTAATGGGCTTATGAGGTGAGCCCATATCGTAGGACAATAATAGTTTAAGGCCCATTTATACACGGAGACTATATTGGGCTTCTTCTTTTTCAACGACATATATAATAAGTAAATTCATAGTATAACTTTTTTTTTTATCCTTTCATTAGTGAATCAAGGAGGGATAGTGTTTATATATGAAAAATTACAAGCAATAAAATCAGTTTAAAATTTATTTTTACTGCTTTCTCCATCAAATTTTAATTTCAAAAAGCATATCCTCACATAGAATTGTTTGGAGTTTAGGGGTGCTAGGCCATGGATCGGATTTTGATAAAGCTAATGTTGATGCATAATGTTTTGAAAATAGTAAATCCATGACATTAGCTACTCTAAACCAAATTATTTTGTTGAGTTATTCTCAATCTGGTGGTTAGGATAATTCAACTAATGACTATAGCATTTAGGGTTCGTTTCCTCCCATCTACAAGTTGATAAATTAAATAAAAATTTTAAGAGTTAGGTTAGACTATAAATTGGATTTTGTCGATCAAATATTGAAAAAAATCAAATTGTTTTTTAATTAGGATAATATGTTAATAATTAATGGTTTGACCAAAAGACAAATAAGTTAGATTGAATATAGAACACTTAGCTAGTGTCGATGTTATTACCAAATTGATATCTTCCTTTGGGAATTGAAAGAAATATTTGGTGGAAATCCACAAAAAGATCAATTATAATTAGTGAAACCATAAATCATGGAGGAATCTTTTTAGAAAAGATTCTTTAATGGTGGAGTCTTGTAATTCTTTATGTTTGTTGATTTGTTGTATTCTCTCGTGTCCTCCTCTAACTCTCCAAAGATTCTGCTTTAAGTATACTAAAAATTATATATTCGAAGAATATTTACACATCAAAAGTGAATATTGTATTGTATGTGTGTGTAATTAGTGTATACGTTTATTATATATAGGTGTAGAGGCAAATACAATAGAATAAGTTAATGACACGTAAATATTTCATGACATGCAAGATTCATTTCGGATCGTATAATATATAACATATATATAAAGCCATGAATATAATAATACTTTAGAATATAATAATGTAGTAATGATATATATATATATATATATTACTGGTTTATACAATCAAGTGTATATATATATATATAAATATAAATAGTTACTGTTTTTGTTTTTTCAATAATATTTTATCTAACTAAATTAATCTATTTTGTAGAAATGAAATAGTATGCAACAAATAGATAAATATTTCAAGATATCTGATATCAAGATATTTCCAGTATAAATCTTTTACCATTTTGTATTTTTACTGTGATATATATTTTTTTTTATCAACAATCAATCCGACAAAACCCATCCATAACATAAATATTTCAATTGTGGAAATCAAGTGGGTGGTTTTTTTTTTTGTCAACTGATCGACAAGACTCGATCTCTTTTTAAGCTACCATAATGCATCATGTAAGAATTGAATCCTGGTGCCAAGTTATTAGCTGGATCATCCTAACTACCCGACTGAGAGCAACTCGGCTGGTATTTTTATTGTGATATCCTCAGGATTTGGATTCATTAATAAATATTGCATTTTTTTTATTTATACAAATAAAAGTCGTGCAATTTCTAAAATATACACTATGTCCGACTACTTAAAATCAAGATCAATGATAAAAATCATCTTATTTACACATTTATATATCTTAACTAAATTCTCTTATATTTAGACAGAAAAAGATTTCATTCTTTCTATAATTTATGGCTTAAGTACACGCACACGAACATAAAGTGTGTACGTATCTCTTTTATATACACATATAAACTTGCAATAACATAAACAACAATCACATTTTTTGTTTCGATAGTCTCTTATCAAATAAACAACAGAGAGGAAAACCATGAATGCTTTAGCAGCAACCAACAGAAACTTCAAGTTAGCTTCTAGGCTTCTTGGTTTGGATTCAAAGCTTGAGAAAAGTCTTCTCATTCCCTTTAGAGAGATCAAGGTTCGATTTGTTTTTATATGTTCGATCCGGTTCAAGATCAATTAAACCGGAACTAACCAACAATTGCAGGTAGAATGTACCATACCAAAAGATGATGGAACTCTTGCAACATTTGTTGGATTCAGAGTTCAACACGACAATTCAAGAGGTCCCGCGAAAGGTGGAATCAGATATCATCCTGAGGTTAATTTGCTTTACTTTTCACTAAACCAAAGCAAATTCGGTTTGGAATGAATTAAACTTGATTACGGTTATCTACAGGTTGAACCAGATGAAGTAAATGCTTTGGCTCAACTTATGACATGGAAAACTGCAGTGGCTAAGATACCTTACGGAGGAGCCAAAGGAGGAATTGGTTGTGACCCTAGCGAGCTAAGCATCTCAGAGCTTGAACGTTTAACTCGTGTTTTCACTCAGACGATTCATGATCTCATCGGAATTCATACCGATGTTCCAGCTCCTGATATGGGAACTGGTCCTCAGGTTTAAAAAACATGATCTTGAAGTCTTCTTATTGTTCTTATGTGTTGTTGTTGTCTGTAATTTAGTGATGAATTTTTCAGACAATGGCTTGGATGCTTGATGAATACTCGAAATTCCATGGACATTCACCTGCTATTGTGACTGGAAAACCCATTGTAAGTAACCGTTCACGAGTTTAGCTCTGTTTGGTTAACATGCCCAAACCAAACTAAAACAGACTGAGATGTGAGTTTTTGAGCAGGATCTTGGTGGATCTCTTGGGAGAGATGCAGCTACAGGAAGAGGAGTGTTGTTTGCAACAGAAGCTTTACTCAATGAACATGGAAAAACCATATCTGGACAGAGATTCGTTATCCAGGTATCAAAAAGGTTTTAACAATGTTTTCAGAGAAATTACTTGCGTGTGAAGGTACTTAGACTGTCTTTATCTTCTAGGGTTTTGGAAATGTGGGTTCTTGGGCGGCGAAGTTGATAAATGAAAAAGGTGGGAAGATTGTGGCAGTGAGTGATGTCACAGGAGCAATCAAGAACACGAATGGAATCGATATCTTAGGTTTGCTTGAGCATACAGAAGAAAACAAAGGAATCAAAGGGTTTGATGGTGCGGATTCTATCGAGCCTGATTCTATTCTTCTCGAAGATTGTGATATTCTTGTCCCTGCAGCTCTAGGTGGAGTCATCAACAGGTTTTTAAGTTTCTTCTCTCAATCTTTTCTCTATAATGATTTTCCTCTGAAACTCTGACTTTGGTCTGTTGTTAGGGGAAATGCAAATGAAATCAAAGCGAAATTCATCATCGAAGGAGCTAATCATCCCACTGATCCAGAAGCTGACGAGGTTCGAAAATCTGACACTTTGTTTTTGCTCTTTCTTCTATTTCTTAAACACAGCTTAACATAGACTCTGTATCATCTTTCTCTGCAGATACTGAGGAAGAAAGGTGTTGTAATCCTTCCAGATATATACGCAAACTCAGGAGGAGTCAGTGTGAGTTACTTCGAGTGGGTTCAGGTATGATTCTAACTAAACCAATAATGTTGGATCCAAGCAATCAAAACACTGATTCATATGTATTATGTATGTAGAACATACAAGGATTCATGTGGGATGAGGAAAAGGTGAACAAGGAGCTAAGGACTTACATGAATCGCGGCTTCAAAGACTTGAAAGAGATGTGTACGACTCACTCATGTGATCTTCGTATGGGAGCTTTCACCTTAGGGATTAACCGTGTTGCTCAAGCAACCATTATCAGAGGCTGGGGCTCTTAATACCTCATGAAGGCCCAAGAAGAAATTTAACAATTTTTCTATTTTGCTGATTTGCACTGTCATTTGATTCAGTATCAGTATTAATAAACTTGTGCTAATTGCAGTGTAACCTTCCCTAATTTTCTATCATTTGATGCAATTTTTTTACTCCATTGATTAAACCAAAGTACGGAAAATTGAGAATCCAGCACAACGATAGTGTTTGATGAAACAAAGGGTACAAGTTGAATAAGCCTAATAAAGTAGGAGAAGAATCTATCCTCTTCCTCGGCCTCTAAAGCTTCCACGACCACCTCTTGATGGAAATCTACCACCAAAACCACCTCTTGGAGGGCCTCTACCTCTGAAAGATCCTCCACCACGGGGAGGACCTCTACCACCTCTTCCTCCACGACCACCACGTCCTCCAGCTGACTGACCCCTGGAAGAACAAAGTTAACCGGTTAAATAGAGTTTGCTAAGATTAACAACTCTCAACTTAGTGTATCTAAAGTCTTTAATTTCTCAGAGGGAAACAAACAAGCTAATTGTTGAAGTTAATCTTGTCTAGCTCACTAATGTTCTTTCAAGTTCCAAAAAACGACTTATTTTTAGGCCAATGTGTTAATAAGTGCGACTTACTTTGGCTGAGGAAGGAATCTAGCAAGAGGCAAAAGCTTAGCTGGATCGATGTAGAATTTATCTCCTGGAGTATACGAGGTAGCTACAATACCTTCCATCATCTTGATAGAAAACAACTGAAGAAGAAACGAAACAGCATTAATGTCTGAAATCTCCATTATAGTTACAACTAGGAGTAGTAGAAGAAGATAACAGATATAGAGCTCTTACAGATTCGTTAATGGCGCCAAAGATTTCATCTACTTTCCCAATCTGAGTCTTGTTCTGTAGGTAGATTGGAGCATTAAAATAAGGGATCTTCTCATGTGAGAGTTTAGTCACAGCATCACCTTCGCAAGCATGTACGAATGTTGCAACCTCTGTAACCAAAGAAAGAAACCTCACAAAACACATACATCCATTTGTATTGAAACCAATACCCAACTCATAGCTGAAACTAACACAAAATAAGACACCAAAGCCAACAACACTAGCTCACGAGGAACAAAGCGAGAAACCAAAGTAGCAGGACACTACTTATCAATTGAGAATCACTGATAACGAACCAGACAAGACCAAACAAGACCAAAAGACTATGTCAAGTATAGAAACGAACCCACAACTTCGCTAGGAGGACCTTCATCTCTATACCCACCACCACCAAAGCGACCACGTCCACCACCAAATCGTCCTCCTCCGCCAAATCGACCACCTCCGTCTCGTCCTCCCCTTCCCCTGAAGCCTCCGCCTCCGCCGCCGCGCATAGGTGGTCTCATTTTTTCTCCTTTCCTAGAGTCCGCAAAGGCTGCGTGTTTTTTCCTCTCTGCCTTCAGTCGAAGGTTTTAGGGCTTAACTGAGCAATCACGAAAAGAAATGAGTGAAGAAGGTGGGTTATTTAGGGTTTTTCTGTAATCATTCGACCGGGTTTGGCTATTTAAACCGGAAATTAATCTAACATTAAACCAAACCGGTACATCGCATAATTTTAGATTGTCTTCTGTGGGCTTTTCTTTATTTGTCGTTGTCTTATTTGGGCTTTAGTTTTAACATTCTAAATCTTCATTTGGTCTTTGTAGAATGTAGAAGACGAAAAAGAAGAGGCTCGAGCCCAAAACGATGAAAGCCTTTTAAGATTTATATGTTCATTATAACAAACATGTTACTTTCCTGATTCTGTATTCAGATCAGGTATGAAGCAATAAGCCAGAAACTGCATAATTTTTGTTTCCCAGCTCAAATTCTATTAATGATGCTTCGCTTCTACTCAAATTTTCTTTCCCTTTAATGTTGTACTTACTACATACATAGAGATAAATTTCATTTCATTACATAGTCACACAGGTTGGCTCCTGGTTAAGGTTTACCTTTGGATTATAGTGACGCCGAAGCTAAATGAAGCCAGGCTTCTAGAGAAGATCATCCCTGAAACCTACAACAAAAATGAGAGAGGCTGGAAATTGAAACAGTATACTCCATGTTTCATCAGCAAACGGTCCGACCATAGCATATTGATGCAATGTACAGATTTTTAGCCCATTTGTCTAATTTATTTATCTTTTCAAAAATTAAATTTACAACGTTAACATTTTTATTTTATTTCCTTGTTCATCATCCCTAATGGCTCCTCTCGCTGTTCCGCTTTGGGTTCTTCGCGTGCATTTATTTATTTATTATCTGGCTGATATTTATTCATTTTATTATTATTTTTATTTTTATTAAGAGATTAAACTCACTCATAATTTCCATTTTTTCCCCATTTTTCTTGATTTGATTGTAAAGATTCAATTTTTCCTCCCTACATATAAGTTATCAAATTGGAAATAACTCGATTATTGAATTATTTTTCTTACAAATAAAAATTTTAAATACACTAGTTGGATTTTTGGCTACATATGTTAGTTCATGAAATGTACTCCAAATTTGAATTGACTCGGAAGTCCAATAGTCCAACTACTCAAAACTCTTAACAAGGCCCATTAATACCATTTTCAAGCCCAATTTATACATTTGCTATTCAAATTTGATATTTAAAAATCTCATTTTTTTTGTTTACATGGTATCAAAATCATAACCAAATTTGTAAATATTTCTCCGAAGAACACAACTTCGATTTGTATACCCAAAGATTTTATACATCTTACATAGATTGGATCGAAGCAAAATCATATTAGCCTTTAATGCTTTGGTCTAATGAATTCAATTTTGAAAAAGGTGTATAATAAAAGCAATCAACGTCAATTTTCAGAATCTTCTCGTGTGAAGAAAAATTGTTATTACGAAGAAGAGCCTTATCTTTATGGGTTAAAGGAACAAAATAAAAACAAAAAGGATTAGATTTTTGATTGTCGCTTTGAATTCCTCGTCCCTTAATTTTACCCATTTAGGCATTTGTGTTCTTTGTTAAAAGATCACCGCCTTACGTTAAAGGGAAAGACGAAGCAAACAAAAAAGAACGGAACTTTCTTAAAACCCCGAAGTCTCTGGGTTTTTCGAGGTTGCGTTTTGCTTTCCTTAACTCTACTCCACAGTCCTTTCTAGGGTTTTACCTTTTTTTTTGCCTTCTCTCGACATGGCTGGAGCCGCTTCCTCTGATCGTCTTGTCTCTAGCTTCCCTATACTGGGTACGTTCCTTTTGTCCCAAAGATGAAACCTTTCTTTTGGTATCGGAAGTTAACATTTTGTGCTCATCATAGAACTTGAGATTGATTTTTAACCTTGGCTTGTTTGTTTCGAACTTCAATAGTTTGAACAAACGAGGCTAGTGTTGTCAGTATCTGTCGGAGGTTGTCTATTTTGGATAGACTGGTGTCCAGAGTCTATAAACTTCTTTATGAGTGTTCGTTTTCTTTGGCTTATGGGTTGAATTTTACTAGTAATTTGCCTTGTCAGACTATGCAATTGAAGTTTGAGGCTTTGTTGTTTTATAAACACTAACTTGTCTCTTGTTTATAATCGGTGTAGAAACAGCAGATTTGTTTCAGGACTTATCTTTAGGTTCAGATGCAAGTGAAGTCCCTAGGAACCGTAGTAAGGTATTATATTGTTTTTTTCTCTCCGAAATTATAAGTCTTGGAACTTAAATTGTGTTGTGGCGAAGGATCTTAAACCGTAGATTGTTCTGGGGGAGGTCTTGCTGCTTAGTGTAAAATTGTATACACTGTGTGAGCTTTTTGGTTAACTGGCTGTGTTTTGTAAAAAGAGTTCCTTTCAGCATCAGTATGGTCAAGTACCTTATGGTGCATATTCTCATGGAAGCGAAGGAAGGTCTTATATGAACGTTGGCAATCTGCTAAATGGCGGAGACACGAATGGTTCATACCCGTGGGGTTACTTTCCAGCAAATTATCCTTCTGGTGGCTACCAGGATCCAAGGTTTGTTTATGGCCGCAACACCAATCACAGCAGCTACATGGTATGTTGGTTATTCCACAAGACTCTACAGCCTTTTGTCTATCTTTTTATAGTCAAAAGAATGAGTTTTTTGCTCTTGTTTAATCTCTCTAGGGACTTATAATCATTTGTTTAACTGTTATTTTAATCGTTTTATTACAGAATCCACACAGCTCACAAGAAGTACCGAGTTTTGACCAATTTGGATATAATGACCATATGTATTCCAACCATGGATTGTATGGCCTTTACGGGAATGTAATTGACTCAGGTCATGCATATGGAACTTTTGGTTATGATTCCTGGAAACTTGGGCGTGGATGGTATCCTGTTGATGGTTATAGAAAGACCAGAAGCTTCAATCATGGGCGTGGTTATAGTGAAGAGAAAGCAGATAGGCTTAATGAGCTTTGTCGAGGACCAAGGAGTAGTGATTTCAAAAGTCCACAAGGTCTTAACTCAACATTGATAGACACAATGAAGCAAGATGTTTCAGTGGTAGATCTCCAGCGCTATAACGGGGAGAATTTCCCTGAAACCTTTGCAAAAGCAAAATTCTTCGTGATCAAGTCATACAGCGAAGATGATGTTCATAACAGTATAAAGTATGGTGTGTGGTCGAGCACTCCAACTGGCAACAAGAAGTTGAATGCCGCATATCACGAAGCCATAGAGAATTCCCAAGAATGTCCTGTGTATCTTCTGTTCTCGGTCAGTATGATGTTACTTCAAGACTTGTGCAATATACATTTAGACTACATTAAGTAACTCAGTGTAATCTGTTTTGCCTGCAGGTGAATGCTAGTGGGCAATTTGTTGGTCTTGCAGAAATGGTAGGCCCTGTTGATTTCAACAAGACAATGGAGTATTGGCAACAAGATAAATGGATTGGTTGTTTCCCTGTGAAGTGGCATATCATCAAAGACATACCAAACAGTCTCTTGAGACACATAACACTCGCGAACAACGAGAACAAGCCAGTCACTAATAGCAGAGACACTCAAGAGGTTCACTAAACTCTCCCTAAACCCTTTCTTCGACATGTTTGGATTGAAAGCTTGAAACTTTTTGTTTTTGAATCTTTGAAGAAAACATTATGGGCTTTTTAACTTTAACATTCTTGGTTTTGGTGCAGGTGAATCTGGAACATGGGGCCAAGATCATAAAAATCTTCAAGGAGTATATGAGCAAGACATGTATACTTGATGATTTCAAGTTCTATGAGACAAGACAAAAGATCATCAGAGACAAGAAGATCAAACAAAAGAAACAGGTCTGATTCCTTCAACCCTGCTACATCTAAAAACGCATCGACAACCTCCTCTTGATTAGTTGGTATTGAACTTCGTGATTCTGATTGTTTTTGTTTATAGGTCCTTGATGGAGCTTCAGGAGAAACAGTTCAATTGTGTTGAAAGCTGGAATCTATGCGTGGAAAGAAGATAACTTAATTAAAGAATTTCGTTTTTGAATAATGTTTTTCTTCAGAATATGGATTTCTGAAAACCTAATACACATCTCTAATCTGTGTGTTCTCTCTTTATATGAACAAACTTATTATTGTCTTTTGGTCTTTATTAGACGCACATCTGATTGATAAGCAAAAACTCTTGCTTTCTTATTATGTCCGTTATAAACTTATTTGTATAATGAGTCTCAAACATAATTTCTCTCATAGTCCCTAAACTTTCGTAAAATAAGAATTACATCCATATAAATTGAAGAGGTCACTTTGGTCTATAAAATTTCGAAAGTTGGAACGACACCGTTTAAGTACCAAATGATAGTTGCGGAAATGGAGCTATTTTAAAACCTCGAAAGGTTTCTAGGGCAATCTCGGCCACTTTTACTCACAGAAGAGCTTTCTCTCTAAACGGAACTTCTGAGATTCCTCGCTTTTGCTTTTTTTTTTTGTTAGGGTTTTTGCTCTTTTGTTCCGGTGACCCAAGTTCAAAGGTTACAGATCGTTCCTTGAGAAAATGAGTAAGTCGATGCAGCCATATGGGATCCAATCGATGCTTAAAGAAGGTTACAGGCACCTTTCTGGTTTAGACGAAGCCGTCATTAAGAACATTGAAGCTTGCAAGGAGCTCTCCACCATTACCAGAACATCGCTTGGCCCCAATGGTTCGTAATGTTTCCTTGATTAGGCTTGATCTAATACTGAAATGATGAATCTCGTTTCTCTGTTTCGTTGAGTATTTAAGTGTTCTAAGTAGGGATTCGTCTCGTGTATATATCAAACTTGATCTAGTCTTTTTCTAGGGACTCAGATTCGGATTAGAATCTAGTCTTATTACTGTTGAAATTTGATATCTTTTTGTTTCTGCTGTTTTTAGGAATGAACAAGATGGTTATCAATCATTTGGACAAACTGTTTGTCACAAATGACGCTGCTACTATTGTGAATGAACTGGAGATTCAGCATCCTGCTGCTAAACTTCTGGTTTTAGCTGCCAAGGCCCAGCAAGAAGAAATTGGAGATGGAGCCAATCTGACTATCTCTTTTGCTGGTGAGCTTCTTCAAAACGCTGAGGAGCTTATCAGGATGGGGCTTCATCCTAGTGAGATCATTAGTGGATACAATAAAGCAATCAATAAGGTTGGTGAATACCAGAATTACTGTTTGGTGCTTTTCAAATTGTTTCTCTTGTTTGATTGGAGTATTCAGCGAATGATATTGGTTATTTGCAGACTGTTGAGATTTTGGAACAACTAGTAGAGACTGGTTCTGAGACCATGAATGTGCGTAACAAGGATGAAGTTATTTTTCGGATGAGAGCAGCTGTTGCAAGCAAGCAGTTTGGGCAAGAGGAAATAATATGCTCATTAGTAGCTGACGTAACTATTCCTCGCTCCCTGTTTATAAATTCAGATTGTTATTTCTTCAAGATTATTGCATACTTTGTTTGTCGTTGACTGGTTCACTTATTTTCCAGGCATGTATTCAAGTCTGCCCAAAGAACCCAACAAACTTTAATGTTGATAATGTCCGTGTTGCCAAACTTTTGGGAGGAGGCTTGCACAATTCTTGTGTAGTCCGAGGCATGGTTTTGAAAAGTGATGCTGTTGGGAGCATAAAGCGAATGGAGAAGGCGAAGGTGAGATCACTTTCTTGTCTTTTTGCTTTTGACCAAGTTTCTTGTCTAAATTGATCAAAATTTTGTGGGTATGCCTTTCTTGTTTTTAATTGTTAAATGTACCTGAACCATTTTTTATACTTTCTTAAGGTTGCTGTGTTTGCTGGAGGCGTTGATACTACTGCAACAGAGACTAAAGGAACTGTTTTAATTCATACTGCTGAGCAGGTGAGTTTTTTTTTTTTTCTCTCAGTATGGACTCTATTTTCTTTACCATATACTTTCAATATGATGGGGTAAAACAAGATAGAGGTTTTTTTAATGAACATGCATGAGTCTCCCCCCTTTTATGCACACAACTTTGTTACTCTCATTTTCAAATGTCAAGATTATAAACCTGGCTTCTGTTGTATATATGTTAACTCAAGGATGATTGTGTGTGTTTTTAACCATTGTTATGACAATAATTTTTTTTGGTTATGTAGCTAGAGAACTATGCTAAAACAGAGGAAGCTAAAGTTGAGGAGTTGATTAAAGCTGTTGCTGAATCAGGGGCCAAAGTCATTGTTAGTGGGGGACCAGTTGGAGAAATGGCATTGCATTTCTGTGAGCGTTACAAGTATGTGTAGATAGAACACTTTATATTCCATTTAGCTGTCTTTATCGTTTGCATTCTGATACCCCCTTGACATTGTTATGTTGTCGATTTTTATGATATACATGTCTGCCATTTTAAATACAAACATTTTTTTTCTTGGCAGGATTATGGTCTTGAAAATCAGTTCAAAGTTTGAACTGAGGCGTTTCTGCCGAACAGCTGGAGCTGTTGCCCATGTAAGTATATGTAATCGGCTTTCTCAATGAGTATCTAATGGTGATTTTTATTCTAGTTCTTAATACTTTATAATCATCAAACAGTTGAAGCTTAGCAGGCCAAGCCCTGATGATCTAGGATATGTTGATTCTATAGCAGTTGAGGAGATTGGTGGTGTGACAGTAAGTACTTTAAAGTCAATTCCTATCTTCTGGTTATCTTCTTTTTGGTCTTTCATTGATAATAGGCTATTCTCATTCTTTTTGTGATATCTTTTAGGTCACGATTGCAAGAAACGAGGAGGGTGGTAACTCCATTTCTACAGTGGTTTTGCGTGGAAGCACAGATAGCATTTTGGATGACCTTGAAAGAGCTGTTGATGATGGAGTTAATACATACAAGGTAATAATCTCTGCTGGGTAGAGATTTGTCTTCCCTGTCAATTTGATTTGGTTTTAAATATACTGTATTATCTTTCTTTTTTTTTTTTTTTTTTTTGTTGTCAAAATACTGTATTATCTTGACATCTGACATTACTATTCATTTTTTCTCAGGCCATGTGCAGAGACAGCCGTATTGTTCCCGGGGCTGCAGCTACCGAAATAGAATTGGCTCAAAGATTGAAGGAGTTTGCCAATGCAGAAATAGGGTACTTTCTGCTACTTAAATTTCATACAAAAACTGTCAATGTAAAGAGTATCTTTTCATACAAAACTGTCTAAAGGTTAGATGACTTAACTTACGATTTTACAGGTTGGATAAATATGCCATCTCCAAATACGCAGAGAGCTTTGAGTTTGTACCCAAAACCCTTGCAGATAATGCTGGCCTCAATGCGATGGAGATCATAGCTGCTCTGTACACTGGACACGGATCTGGAAACACAAAACTAGGCATTGACTTAGAGGAAGGTGCTTGTAAAGATGTCTCAGAGACAAAAGTATGGGATCTTTTTTCCACCAAGTAAGTTCCATGCGGATCTTTCTACCATACTTCTCTAAAATTGCTTTTAGCAGTTGTCTGGCACATCGAAAAACGAGTAGAATTTTAACTGTTTAGAAAAAAGACCTTCCATTTTCTTTATAACTAAGTCGCATAAGTCTCTGTGCAGGTTATTTGCTCTTAAGTATGCTTCAGATGCTGCATGCACAGTGCTTCGAGTAGACCAGGTATGCATAAATTTAAATCTTTGGTGAAGAAAGCAATTTCTCTTGTATGATAAAAAGATTTTGCTTGCTGAATATCTTACAATATAATATATAAACTTATGTTTCCTTAAGTCCCATGTTCGATTGAAAACTCTCAGATTTATTTTTCAGTTGCCTTTGGATAGATCTCAATGATTATTGTAAAACATACATATTTAGACTCTTAATGTGTGTAAACTGTGCAGATTATAATGGCGAAACAAGCTGGTGGACCAAGGAGAGATGCAGCTCAAGCTGCAGGTGCTGGTGCAGAGGAAGACTAAGCCGGAGAACAACAACACATCTCTTAGTGAACTCTCTTCTTCTGTAACAATTTGTTCTTTTAGTTCTGAGAAAGTTTTGGTATCTGTCTCAGTTCAAGATTTGTGATCTTTGTATACACACCACCAACTTAACTGCTTTGCATTCTTCTTTTTCCTTTTTGGCTTTAGTTTGGTGCTGCATGTCATGACTGAATTTTCCCGGTTTAGCTAGTGAAATCGTTACCTTCAATCCTGTTTTCAACTTAATTCTGAATTATGTACTTATTCAGTTTACATTTGATTCGTCGTTTGGACGAGTGACAAATTCTTCAAGTAAAAGAAAACAAGCAAACTAGTTTTTGAACATACATTGGCAAAGGAACAAAGAAATAGGCTAGAATTTGAACATATGTAAGTTCTAAGTAGGAACAAGATGAGGAGGCATCATATCGTCCTGGAGGTGAATCCATATGAAAGAAGCAAATCCTGCAACTGCAATAGAGCAGAAACTCAATCCCAGTTTTAATACACGCTTGCTCCGGCCTATACGTGGGTCTATTTCAGTCTCCCCTGTCTTAAGTTTGGCCTCAGAATCCAAATCAGACTTCTGTTTCTCACAGATATCGACTGTTGATTTGGATGGAGAAGTAGTACTAGAGGTATCATATATTGATGATGATGATGATGAGCTTTCACTGCATTGTTGCAGGTGCTGTCTTTGCTCTAGCATCTCCGTGAACGGATCTTGAGCGAAACCATGCCTGTGATGTTTTGAACAGATGTCTCCTGAGTGTGTCCTCGTGCTTTGCCTAGAACTTCTTGAGCGGTTGGTCCTAGAGCACACTGATTCATCAAAATCAGAGCTTCTGCTCCTCTGATGGAACCAAACTGACTCAGTGTTGCCATCGTCAACACCAAAACATTGAATCTGAAACCAAAGAAGCAGAAGAATGAAAACTTTTCCGGAAAAGAACACACAAGAGACGGCTTTAAAGTTTGTAGCTTCGTTTACCTGATTTCCAATTTTTGGACTCTCGAGCACCAAACCGTTTTCTTGGTTAGATTTGCCAGAAGTCGCGAGAGGAGAGCCTGAGATACCAGTTCTTCCACTATATACACCAGAAAACAAAACATCATCGTCTTCTTGATCGTCTACGTAACTCCCATCATGTCTACTATAAACACGCCCATCATGTGCTCTCAGACGTGGTGTAGACTTAATAGATCCGCTGAGC